>OX365955.1:17433321-18683321 GCA_947247005.1 Spisula solida
CCGGAGATTGGTTACTCTAAGAGCGACTTAAACTAAAAAAATAATGTTGACCAATTGTCGTCCTTTATTTTGTAACGTGATTAACTAAAAAGTTCAATATTAAGTTGCTCATTGTCCTCTACCAGTCGTTCTTATATGATCCAATGTCCAGATCAACCAATGAAACCGTGTTATTTCGGTAATATTTTGTCCAAACTCCAGGTGTGCAACTAATAAATCAAAAGGTGCTCAATGTCCAAATTCGGGATAACACACTTTTTCAAAACGGACGTTTCTACGTCAATTTTAAGGCAGCATAATGAATGTAATGGGAAGAATGAAGCCATAGTACTATATCTACGTTTTTAAAATTTTAAAATCGGTTGACATAAAGATATTTGACAAAGTCAAATGTTCAAACCTAATTTTCTCCAAAACATGATTTTGGCACTTTGATCACTATTAGAACCAGCCGACGACTTAATATGTAAAGTCGGTGTAATTGGAATATTTGTCAATTGTACCATGATCAATCATTGAGTCACCAATTCCATATCTTGTTTAGTTGGGTAGTCTAGTTATAATAAACGGTCGCTTATTTACTTTATTCCATGTGAAACTGAAAATACCTATAATCTCATATAGCAATAATTTATAACAAATGTTTATCCCATTCCATAGCTTTTTATGTCACTGCATCTATTGATGCGGGAGGCATTATAGTAATTGTATTATCCGTCCGTTAGTCTTTGCGTTCTATTGAAATGTTAACCAAAACCTTCAAGTTCGTGAAACTCAAATATTTTCAAAGTCCACCAAGGCATTGCTTTCCAACTTGGCATACTTGTTTCCATCATAGGTGCCCTACATTGATAACGTCATCGGTTGACATGTACCACTATCCAACTTGTTTATAGAATAATGACCCCTGATTGACTTAGCTAGTTATTATTGACAAGGATTTTACCGGGGTATTTGCGATTGCTGAACGCAGTCTTGTTTAAATTGACAAACAAGCTTTATTTGATAAGTACATACAAAATATTCTAATTCTGATTTCAGAACAAACTTTATTACAAAGTCAATTAATTGAATCTAGTTTAAATATTTGCTTGTATTAGTATATTTTAGCTTTCATGGATTTATCGCTACAATAAATATATACTTTTTAAACGTTGTATTATTGTTATTCAAATATAGTACATAAGTAAAATCTAACTCTACACACAATGGCCGCATTATTAAAATGTCAAAACAAACACACTTGTAGTTCTTGTAGGAGCTACTATACATACCAGTCGTCCGAGCCCCGGTTGACATTGATTCGATAACCCCCATCTCTTAAAAGCTTATACTACATATACATGCACCTATGTCGTCGCCGCATGTATCAAATGTTCTAACTTGACTTTTAGAACTGAGGAAAAATGCATTACAACGCGCGGCGTCTTTTTGTCACAAATCTGCATTGTTTTCGCTTAGTTATCAGTGCGTTAATCGTTTATTGCGAGTGCCATTATTGAGTGACGTCACTGAAAGATCTTCAGCAGACTACAGACAGTTGTAAGGTTACGTCAGGTAATTGTCGTCTGATTAGGCGATTTTTGTTTTGATTCAATGTATGAAAGAAAATTGTTATGATTATGTGAAACCTACCGTTATTATCATAGGCGGTGATATGACGTCATTGGTATATTTTGAATGTTTATACAGTTCAATTATGATAATCACATAATGCGGCACATTTCATTATAATCAGAATTCAATTAATGTACATTTCTTTATCGTTTTCACGAACATACGTCCATAAACAAACTCCCCATCGGAGCAGTGGCATGACTTTTGGGTATTATACTGTTATTGACTTATGTTGAGGTGAATATTATGTTTTGTTGACCTGAAAAAAGTGATATTGACATATGACGATTAATTTTTAAAGGTCAACTAAACATCATATTCACCGAAACATAAGTCGACAACTGTTATATTGCATACCATGCCATAAGTCGAGGAAATGAAACCTAGTATAGTCTCTTTTTAAATTATAATAACGTCAGTCTCTCTTCAGGAAAGTGTAAAAACAAAAGACGACTCTTCAAATGTTCTAGCTAACAAGGCTCTTCTCATGTTATGTATGAGAGAGTATTCATGTATTTATTAACGGCTTTTATCATAAATGGCTAGGTAAGAGCCTATAAATATGTATGAGCAGTTGTAGGCCAAATAATACGGGAAATAACGTAACGTTGTTTCGAACGTTATGTCGCCGGAAATGACGTCACGTCATAAAAAAGTTATAACCACCAAAGCCTCGGTTTCGGAAGGTGTATATTAAAATAAATAGACCTCTCGTGCAGGCCGTCTAAGCCAATCAGCATCCTTGTTACATAATAGGTATACAATATACCCACGTATTAACTCTGTCTCCACTGCAGTGAGTGATAACCAATGAAGGATTTTTTTCACTGATAGAACAATGTTACGCATTGGATATTATCGGTGTCCACAAGACTGTGTTTTCAGTACAAAATGGGGGAATCTAAAGAGGGACGTACGTGTATGTAATTGTGCCATGGTAACACAAAAAGCTCACGAAAGAGACAATAATTGTTACTTGTGGTGACAGATTATATGACAGAAGACAAATGTATGGCGAATAATTAGCTGTAATATTATATACGTGGGTGTTCCAGAAATAATAGGACTTTTTCATAGCAGCGCGGTAAATCCATAGTTTAGAAAACTAATTTGCTGGAAATAATATTTTATCTATTATGGACAAATATGCGAAATATCAAAGCAATTGGTTGAACAATAAAATGTCTACTAAACATTTAATGTACTATGTACCATGGATGCGGGTCGCGCCGTGACGTTATGATGACGTCGCCTTTCAAACACAATATTTCAACGGAAAGAAAAAATTTAAAATACTTTTTGTATATAGTCATCCTGACTTTCAGAACAGATCTGATTTGACTGTCCCCATTATCTAAAAGTGTCCCTGTACCACTGTTCTCAAAAATGCGTCACGGTGATGTTAGAAACTGCTTTAACCTTGAAGTGTCCATCCGTGTACGAACGAAGTCTATCAACATCAAACTACCTTTTCTGTGACCTGACCTGTGTGTTCACATAGTACAAAATATCTTCGCGACATGTAAACAATTTGAACCAACACACCACAAATGGCTGCCTAATGTCATACATGTAATAGGTGAATTTGTTAACTTGGGTAGCTAAACGGGGTGAATGATTGTACAAACTCTATTATTAAAGTACATAAACATGCATAACCTAAAAATACACCTATACATTCTGCTTATTTCATCGTTTCAATAGGTTGCGTTGTTAATTTTTCCAATTTATACCTTTATTTAACAATCGCCAGTCATATCATTTCCGGATAACCCCTCGTACATTCTTCTTTATATTTGATATGCTTTGTTAATATTGTTCGGAGTTGACCATATTGGTGTTATAGTTTGTTATCCCCCGCCGATGAAATCAATATGGGGTATTGAAATGGCGTTGTCCGTCCGTCCGTCAGTCCATCCGTCCGCAGCCATTTCTCTGTATCTACCTGGTAGAATTTAATGAGACTTGAAATATATGTGAATTAGCATACAATGACAATGACAAAGATTTTATTTGATATTGGCCACCGGCCCATAACAAAAATATTAACATATTTACAGAACATATACATACTTAGACTAGTACTAGTTTGAAAACATAATAAACAAGTATGGTAAATTATCATATCATTTCTAAATTATGACAAAATATTCATAAACAAACAGGCAATATTCGCATACCTATGTTTATATTGATAAAAAAGTGACAGTATATAGAGGATATTACATGAGTAACTTTTCATATTGAATTTATTAAACGAGTTGAATAAAATAATAATATGCGAGGCTTTGCTTTGTGTTCAAGAGCTATTTTAGATGGATATATTTTTGTGTTCAAGAGATATTTTTGATGGATATATTTTTCTCTTATATATTGCAATTTCGGGCATACTAATATGAAATGAAGTTCTGTCTCAATCTCTAGATTGCATAATTTACATATTCTATTTTCTCTTGGAGAATTATTGTATCTGCCTTTCTCTATTGGAAGGTCATGAGATGACGTTCTTCCTTTTGCCAGTGAATGTCTAAATTTCTTAATTTTAACAAAATGTAAATATGGTTCATGGTTTAACTCACTTTTAAATTGGTTATACAAGTAAAGCTTTGAGCTATCTGAAACCAAACTTTTCCCTTCTTGAGTATATTGATCTTTTAAACGTACTGTGAAATGCTTTAAAATACGTTTTCGTAGTTTACACCTTGGTCAAACCAGACAAACCCGAAACCATTGCTGTATAGTATTTTTCTTATACCAGTCGCCCAGTTAGTTTGACCCCGGTCGTCTAAACACTTCAGCATTTAGTAACATTTTTTTACATAGCGGTCATCACCAAACTTAAGAATTTTGAACCAGTAGTTAATGCTTCTTTTAGCTGTAGTTATAAACAATGGAAATCTCCCACAATCACCAAGTACTGCAACTTTAATCGTTTTTTGGTTTACGCACATATAACGCTTACAAGCATAGTTATGGATAATTTCGGTTGAAGTTTGTCTATGAATACCCCAAATTTCTTAACCATACAATAAAATTGGACTTATTTTAGTATCAAAAATATTAAAAAACACACCATTGGGCAATTGACCATATTCGTATAGCTTTGATAAAATAGAAATTAAACTCGTTTAGCTTTTAAGGCTTGTTCACGAGCCATTATTGCGTATGAGAACTGTTGTGACAAGGTAACCCCGACATAGCATACTGTGATGATGCCCAACAAGTTTATTTTGGAAAAAACTTAAAAAATTCATACAAAATCATCCACTGGCCAGATTTCAAAACAATTTCACAGAAATAGTTGTTGGGTGACCCTCTTACAAAATTGATATTTTTATTATGATTTGTCAAAAAACATGGCCGCCAATGGGTGGGGCTCTATTTCCCCTATGAATAAATAGTGAAGTCTTTAAAAATCTTCTTCTTGGATTTCATTAAGAGTTATTAACAATGTTCTTTTGGTGATCCTCTATAAAAATAGCTAAAAGAATTGAAATCTATAAAAAGTCTGGTTGCCATGGCAAGCAATTGGAAAAAATTCAACCACTGGCCAGATTTGTAAATAATTTTACAGAAATACTTGTTGTGTGACCCTCTTACAAAATTTACCTTTTTGTCATGATTTGTCAACAAACATGGCCGCCAGTGGGTGGGGCTCGTTTACCCCTATATATAAATAATGAAGTCTGCTTATCTGCAGACTGGATTTTATTACAAATCGGTAACAATATTCCTTGAGTGCTCCCTTCTATAAATAGCTAAATAATTAAAATTCATGCAGAACCATGGCAACCGAAATCATGGTCCTGTTTAAATATTGTTCTTCTAGCTCTATATGCACAAATGAGCGATACAGGGCAATCTTGGCCCACTTGTTTATTGGTCAATTTTCCTAAGAGTTACTGCCCTTGGTTTATTTACTAACTTCGTCCACTAACTAGCGGGTAGAATTTCATGAAACTTAAAAGAAATATGAATAACCATACTGTGATGATTCCTGTCAAATTATTTGTATTAGTCAGTTTTCTGTTGAGTTATTGCCCTTGATTTATTGACACTTGTTTTCCTGATGGAAGCTTACATTCCAAACTGTGCAATGAAATACTGCCAACCTGTAGGCGGGGGATATCAATTCAACGAATTTGTTTGTTAGTTACTATGTTCATTTGTGATGCATGGCTAGTGACTGCAAAAGTGTAATCACATTTAATATTAGATTAAGTATACCAATAGCATCAGTAAAATCATGCACAATTTTAGTGTCATTAAAATGAGGTATATTAATTCACTCGTTACACAAGTGCATCACCACATTATGTTTTATGTTTTCTATCGAATGTCTCAAATAATTTGTGAATGAGTGTTATTGCAATATACTATTTAGATATGTGGATTATGCAATCGTGTGTAGCAGTAGAGATATGTTATGTATTCGAACTGGAATACGTGAGACTTGGACATAGCACATCGTACTTCAATCGGCTATTTTGATTATTGATGTGGTTTTTTTAAAGAAAGTATGATTTTGTACATAGCATTTGTTTGAACTAGTAATGTGGATATCGTGCCTCATTTGTTGAACGAGACAAATGCTAACTGCAAGTCTGCAGCGACGTATACAATGTATATCAACTCGGATGGACACGGATTATGTAACTTTTGAACCACGACATGAAGTTCTAAAATTTGTTTTACATGAAAAATGAAATTGATCGGAATATTGGACATTCAGAGCATCATAGTAAATCTCTCAGCACACAGAGACATGAACAATATAATAATCTATGTGAATATTTATACATGAATCATGAAGTACAAGTCAAACTTACAAATACTCCATACTCAAACTTCATACTCCATACTCAAACTTCATACTCCATGGAACCATTATTATATACCTTCTGGAGCACGTACGCGAGCGAGTACGAATTGACATTCGTTAAATACGAGGGATGTTCGATATGTATTGTCACTTGGGTCACAAATAAGAAAATTCTTTAATTTTTTTTACATTTCTGGAACCATCAAGATTTCTGCAATATTTCGTGAAAAATCAATAAAATTTAATTACCGGAATGTTGTTTCTGTTGTCTTCACAAAGGGCTAGTAATAGACACTGCGACTTTTTGCGAATTACAGTCGTTTAAAACTTCCTTTCGGGAAATAATCTTATTCCACAACTATTATACCGTAAATAATGTAAATTCCTTCGATAAAAACATGATTTGCTGTACTTGATTGCCATGTTTGAACAAAATAAGAGCATTTCAAAGTCGCGAAATTGGTGTCAAAATTAGTCAAAAAAGCATGCTATTTTTCAATGAAAATCTTCGAATAATTTTATTGATTGATATTTGACATATCATACATGTATGTAAGCCATAAACCACCAAAATTGATTTCCGGGAAGAATTTGCGATCAAAGTACAATTGATATGAAGTTATTGGTGCGTGAACCAACACGCATCATTTGGTATAAATAAGAGTGATCTCCCTTACTCGTAGACAACAAATAATTTCATTTTGATTTAAAGTTCTAATGGAAATATAATAATCCAGTTATCGTATCGTATGCTGCAGTTTAACGAATACTGACATTTACATTTCTAAACAACTACTGCAAAGATGGCACAAATTTAGCTTAAAATGAACATAAGGCCAGTGTCCTCGAATATACCCTCTTCTAAGTTCAATAAATTACTTAATGGTTGACGAAAGGCTATGTAATTTTCCAGATATAGAATAGAAACATACACCTTTTAGACAGTAATCGTAGAATCCTTCTAAATATTGTCATAGAAAAATGCAAAGGACAGTGACAATACATATCGAACACCCCTCGTAGCTGTAGGTTTTTGTATTACTTAACGAAAACATGTCATGTGCGCATTCATTTCTAGTTCGCTAAAACATTATTTTGTCAGAATTTTGCATCAAAACATACACTAACTTGTAGCAAATTATCTAAATAAAAAATGAATAGGCACTTGTATGGAAAGCCATGATAGCTGTCTTTTAAGCTGAAATATCATTATTTTAGGACTCAGTCCTGACAAAACAACAAAGCTGTTTGAGTTTGATAATCTATTATCTAATATTCTTCCCGAAATGTATTCTATATAAATATATATATTCAATAAATGTAAGAGTAATTCTTTAACAGAAGTTATTTAATTTAATGAGTTGGCGGATACGGCCATGACAGCAGAGGAGGAACTCCATTGGTTAAACGCCAGAGTGGAGTTGAATTTACTGCCGACCAGACATGAGAAGGAGCGACCAGGAGCAAACATGAACGTAACCGGAAATCGCCCACCAAGTTGCACTATGTAGCCATACTGCAAACGCCGCTGGCGTATATAATCGCACCGCTGGTGCTACATAAAAGCAAGCGCATCGCCTGATGCGTTTAGACCCTGGAAAGGCACCGCTGGTGCCATATAATTTATGCAAACGCCGCTGGCGTATATAATCGCACCGCTGGTGCTATATAAAAGCAAGCGCATCGCCTGATGCGTTTAGACCCTGGGAAGGCACCGCTGGTGCCATATAATTTCTGCAAACGCCGCTGGCGTATATATATAATTGCACCGCTGGTGCGATATAAAAGCAAGCGCATCACCTGATGCGTTTAGACCCTGGGAAGGCACCGCTGGTGCCATATAATTTTAAGCTATCGCCGCACGGCGAGAAATAAGTCCGCATGGTACGCTGTACCTAATTATTCGACTACCAGTGCAACATAATGTATAATACAGCTTAACTAAACAAGATCCTAACTAAAAGTGTGAGCCAATTAGAGACCGCCTAAGACGCTAATCTATCGAGCACATCAGTAACCGCTCCTTTAACCCAAATAATATTTTTTGGAAGCAAGCCAAGAATCGTAGACCGACAGTTAAAACAGGTAGCGGTAAACAATCACAGGCTGCCATATTTCATATCTTTAACATCACCATTATCCCGTTTTTTAGAAGGATAAAATCCTAACGCTTCAGTTCCCCTGGTCATTGCTAGCTCTAATAGTGCTGCTGTCACGACAAATTAATTAACTCTAATCACAATTTTACATGATAAGCATTGTAGTAAATATGCATCCCTTTATAATAAATATATGAATAGTCACACGTTTACAAATCAAACCTTATAAATAGTTACACAACTATAATGTACACATAGTCACAAGTTACATCGACCACTGCCTACATACACTACAATCTTCCCGTAGTAGAATCTTAAGGCACAACATTCCACATGCATTCCAAAGTTCACTTATCGCAAGAATCACGCACTATATACGCTTCGTTGATTTATAGTTAGTTCCTTGTAGGAGCATCAGTTAACGTAGAACGACTGTACCTCTGCAACCGTTGTTGTTCATTTCTATTTGAAGGAGGGTTGTTGACAACTCTGTCACGTAATTCGTTCCATGTCGTATGACGATGTTTGTAAACCATGTATCAATGAAGATGCCAATTCGCACACATATATGATAACCAACTGCAAAATATAACGTTAGACACGGCAATAATGTTATTAAAGACATCGTGCAAAATAAACAGTCTACACAAAATTACAAATAGGGAGCGGTGGGTGGGCTTTTGAAGTGTAATAAATTTAATGACACCGGACGAGAACCGATCGATGGTTTATATAGCCTAGCCTTGCTACGTCACCGAATCACCGGTTGAGCATTTGTAAATACAGGCTGACACAGATAGTAAGGTAGATAATAACCACAGAAAATTTACACGACCTGAGACACTAAATGACTGAGCAAAATAACTTAGATTAATTATTAGAAATTAATCTTTATTATGATAGGACTCAGTCCTGACAAAACAACAAAGCTGTTTGAGTTTGATAATCTATTATCTAATATTCTTCCCGAAAAGTATTCTATATAAATATATATATTCAATAAATGTAAGAGTAATTCTTTAACAGAAGTTATTTAATTTAATGAGTTGGCGGATACGGCCATGACAGCAGAGGAGGAACTCCATTGGTTAAACGCCAGAGTGGAGTTGAATTTACTGCCGACCAGACATGAGAAGGAGCGACCAGGAGCAAACATGAACGTAACCGGAAATCGCCCACCAAGTTGCACTATGTAGCCATACTGCAAACGCCGCTGGCGTATATAATCGCACCGCTGGTGCTACATAAAAGCAAGCGCATCGCCTGATGCGTTTAGACCCTGGAAAGGCACCGCTGGTGCCATATAATTTATGCAAACGCCGCTGGCGTATATAATCGCACCGCTGGTGCTATATAAAAGCAAGCGCATCGCCTGATGCGTTTAGACCCTGGGAAGGCACCGCTGGTGCCATATAATTTCTGCAAACGCCGCTGGCGTATATATATAATTGCACCGCTGGTGCGATATAAAAGCAAGCGCATCACCTGATGCGTTTAGACCCTGGGAAGGCACCGCTGGTGCCATATAATTTTAAGCTATCGCCGCACGGCGAGAAATAAGTCCGCATGGTACGCTGTACCTAATTATTCGACTACCAGTGCAACATAATGTATAATACAGCTTAACTAAACAATATCCTAACTAAAAGTGTGAGCCAATTAGAGACCACCTAAGACGCTAATCTATCGAGCACATCAGTAACCGCTCCTTTAACCCAAATAATATTTTTTGGAAGCAAGCCAAGAATCGTAGACCGACAGTTAAAACAGGTAGCGGTAAACAATCACAGGCTGCCATATTTCATATCTTTAACATCACCATTATCCCGTTTTTTAGAAGGATAAAATCCTAACGCTTCAGTACCCCTGGTCGCTCCTTCAATAAGAATTCCGCCACAAAATTAAATGTAACATTTAATTTCCGCCAATTCTTATTTTAAAATCAATTTCTCTTCTAATGTAAATAAAGTACAAATCTAAACCGACAATGAAAAGGTGCACCTGCCCTCTCCAAAGAATCCATGTGTTTTTTAATCAATGTCCATACGCAGACTTGTATGTTTTGGTAAACGATCTATAATTTTGTGGCCAAATCTGTTAATACACCGTCGTTTCCTATCAATAGCTTTAAGCGCTTCAGCGGCTATTCCATACGATGTGAGACCCCGGAAGTGCCTGGTGCACAAGCTCTATGCCTTCTACCATTTTGAAAATAAAGCGGAGGGAATTGTTTATCACGTCATTCCCCCACAAATGGAAAACTATTACCGTTGGCTCGGGTCGTAGATCCATGGGAAGCCGAATACAGTGCTGTAAGTCGCTCCAGCCCAAACAACCCACTCCACCATGTAACACCAAGCCCTTCCGGAAGTCGTAGATTAGGCCTGCCGCGTTCATTGGCACTAGCTCCTGCCCAGTATGGGATCGAATCATCCAGGATCCATATATCTGCAAATATATACAACTTAGTCGACACTTATTTTGTTTTTAATACAATGTATATTTGAATACGACTCTAACGCGCTAAGCTGTGCTGTTGTATTGAAGACAAAATAAAAATGGTAACAGTAACTTCTTACCACGTGGCGTCTAGGCGACAAACAGTACTTAGGATGTGCATGACCCGCCTCACCATTAACTCAAATGAATTATTATAATAGATATTTATCAGTTGTCAATACATAAATGTTGAAATAACCAACCGACTCATGTGTTTATATAAATATACCGCGATTAACTTGTGCTATGAACAGGCTCATGCCATCGCTATCATTACACATGAACATATTCATTACGGACTCGTGACAATACTATTATGAATGTTCAATATTTACCAAAGCAATATAAATTGAACTTATAAATTGAACTTATTCCGTAAGGCACAAAATTGCGCTTCAAGCTTCATGCTTGCTGCATGAATTCAAATTATTCAATACCTGCTTGTCAAATTTCTCCGTTTTATTGATATGTTATGGCTATATGACCTGTTCCACGTGTCATGCAATGACTACAAAAACAATAAACGCATTACTTATCTTTTCTACCATCTTCGGTGTGTCGCAGCAATAGTTGTGTTCCAATTCGCCGTTGCACATTCATTTTACCTCGAAACCACGCCATCCAAGGTGTGAACAGTTGTCTTTTGAAGTGTAATAAATTTAATGACACCGGACGAGAACCGATCGATGGTTTATATAGCCTAGCCTTGCTACGTCACCGAATCACCGGTTGAGTAATTTGTAAATACAGGCTGACACAGATAGTAAGGTAGATAATAACCACAGAAAATTTACACGACCTGAGACACTAAATGACTGAGCAAAATAACTTAGATTAATTATTAGAAATTAATCTTTATTATATTAAGTGGATAGTTGGTACTTCATATAAAGAAATTTTTACGTCATATAAAGAAGTTTGTACTTCATATAAGGACATAAGCACTTCATATAAAGAAGTTTGCACTTCATATAATGACATACTCACTCTATATAAAATGTATCTACTAAATAAAAGTACAAAATACTCAATATAAAAATGTACCCACTAAAGCATAATGATATGTTAGCTTATAAGACAGCTATGGCTTTCCATATACATGACAGGTTTCCGTTCAACAATTAATAAAATTGTATTAGTTACAGCTTTTTTGCAGCTGAGAATGCCTCAGGTACACATCTGAAGCATTCTCAGTATATCATGAGAATATATGTACTAATTTGAGAACGTTCTCTGACTCCAAAATTTTATGTTAATTAATGTTTTCTTGAGGAAGTGCTCCAACTGGAGTATGGGGTATGTGTTTGAGCCTGGAGTACGTTATCCAATGTTTATAATCACGAGGCCTGGTGTTACATAACAGATTGGTCAAGAAAATATGGCATTGTGTTTACAAACTTTGATGTACATTACTAGTATATAACATTTATGGTAATCCGTTCGTGACGAGATTTTTGCATCATGATCATATGTTGATGCGGAATCATAGTTTCTGGTGATAATGACAGTTAGCGAGATCTCTGAGTGGATAGCCATGTTCAAATGTTGCAGATTTGCAGAAACAATTATTGGAAGCACCAGGCAGAGGAGTATCACAATATTCTATGGATTCGTAAACAATTGTCTCACAAAAGGCAGAACATTCGTCAAAAGAATAAGTCATGCTTCTTTGAAGATCGTGTCCAGGAAGATCTTTGTTTGGATATTTGACATAACATTGTCCATTGCCGATGCATATCTCTGCAAAACATAATATCCAGTCAGCATAATGCTACAGCGAATGTCTTTTTGATTAATAAAACACATCAGTAAATTTTACCTTTTTAATTATAATCAAGCAATGCAGTTTGAAAGAAGGAAGCCAATATCATATGATTTATCTGCTGAAGTGATTCTTAAAATATATACAATACTCCCTCTTTAGAACAGCATTCGTTTGAAAGCTTAAATTTTAGTTGTTATACTTAGTTTGCTGCCATGGGGAGGTAAGAATAAAAAGTAAAGTGTTACTTATGGACCCAAAGAATAAAGCTTCTCAAAAGATTGTTGCTCAATGCACGGTTCTCTCTAAAGAGGTACACGTGTAGCACTCTACTATGCTCATTTTTGACCATTTTGTACAACAACAACAATAAATATATCATACATAATATTGACTTAAATGTTTATATAAAATAGTAATAGAAATCTGCGTATGTGTTGACAGACGTTGTTTCATAATGTTTGCGATATTTAGACACTACCTTTCAAAAAACTAATCATGCATATCCCAATTGTCCTCGTGTTCTGTAGATGATCCCAATACAAATATGTCATGTTAAGCAATTAATGGCATTTTTGCATTTTTTAAAACATTTTGTGCCGCACTATCTCCCGCAAGAATATCATTACAGTAATATTACCTTTTTGTATGTGTTCTACAGAAAAGTATGTATGTACAAATGTTATTATACTTTTACTCGTCCTGAAAATGCCATTTTTGAAAGTGATAACATATTTCAATTTCAAATGTACCAGTGGTTTTGTATGCAAAGGTCTCTTCGGATATTTGTGTTAAATCTTTTGAAAGGCAATTTGTTTATATATTCATGGCATAATTATATGAATCTGCATTTTATTTTTTCAAACCAAAAAACATTGCCCGAGTCTATAGATTAACAGAAATTGGCAACTAGACTTAAACATTTAAGTAAAGAAATTAAGATCAATATTGATGTTTGATGTCATAAGCCCATCACCATGCAACAAACATATAATATAAAGTCGGACAGGGAAGGCGCAGCACTCAACTTTACCAGCCGAGTACCGAAGGCATAAAACATCACATACCACAATTTCACGGCACAATGCCGAACACATAATCGAACAAGATAATGAACTGCCCAAGTCCAAGCTTTCAAAAAGCTTATTGATCTAGTTTCATCAATCAAAAAGCTGAATGCCCTACCTTAATGACTTTGTTTCAACAGTAAATAGGCAAACCATGAAGGTTATACATACTATCATTGCACAGAAGTTCAGTTCCGTTCCAGATACCATCTGACAGACATACTCTCGTCAATGACCCATCAGTTGGCCAAAAGTCAGGCTTGCATGCATACTGTATTTCCGAGCCTTCCAACGTACCGCTATCAGTAACAATAATCGCATTTGTTGGTGTCGTTATTGTGCCACAGTCTAGGGTAAACGATGTAAAAATGCAACAATATTTAAACCTTAGACATTGTGAGAAGAATAAAACCAGAGGCATTAAGTACTCTACAGTAACTATGACAAGGCGCTGACAGGGGCTGCTGCTGATGATGATTGTTGTGTTGCTAGCGCGCCTACCATATATGATTATGTGCATCAATACTTAGAGTCTTATCAATCCTCCAAGAAAATATCTGGTTCGACCTAACCTGTAAGTTGGAACTCCTCTGAGAAATATTGATGCAACCGGGCATTCGCAAGTAAAACAACATGAACTATGAAATATGACATACACGTATGTATGTGTCCGTGTATATTTCTATAGTATAGTGTTATTCCTAACACATCTAGTGCAAATGACGTAATTACACGTCACGAACGTGTACACGAAGTCAAGTACATTATAATTATGTTAACCACTATTTTAATTAACAGTTTTGCCTTGCTAAGATACTTCCATGTTTTGGTGCATTAATAACGTCATGATAGTATGCATTATAATAAATTGTATATAATTAATTATATTATACCTCTACTACATTCAACGTGAGGTTTCCACGTTCCATCCATTTCACAAGTCGACTGTTTAACACCGTGTTTATGTTTAAAATTCTGGTCGCATTTGGTCAATATTTTCATCCCAACTTCTTTGCGATTTCCAAAAACAATACCATTTTCAAGCTTTGGAAATGACGTACATTCTTGAAATTAAAACCATTGAATTGTTTTACCCATAAGCATGTGCAAGTTATAATATTCGTGTGATTTCTAAACAAAACTCAGTTCTTTACTGAGATACAAGCATATAAAACGAAAAGGTTGATCTCCATAACGAGTGACCGATTATTTTAATCACGTAACTGGCGTTTTTAACCTGTCAAAATAACGACGTTGCAGACCATCGTTCTGCGATTTGTTATCAGAAAGAAGATAAATCAGGGTATTTATGATAAAACATGACTTTCCTTTGAGACATTATGTTTTTAAGTAGGCCGACATGTAAGTAACTCATTTTATTGTGGACAACTTCAATTAATTACAAAAGCTTCCATTTTTCAACAAATACAGTATTTTCACGTAGTTTTGTCACGTACTAATAATGCAACATGTATTTTCAGCCTAAGAAAATGTAACTACAAATGTCGTGGCAAATGATATCGCAAAAGGATTAATTATTTTTGTTGTAATTTTTTCAGATTGGTATAGAGTAGAATATCTTAAATGAACACGATAACTTTCGCCTGGCCCCGATCTCCTGAAGCATCTCAAGTAGAAATATCATCTCAAATTGAGATTTTTCTCAAATCAGTGTCTGAATTCGAGATAAATTTAAAGTTTGAGCTCTTTGAATGTTTACTGTAACAAACTGTAATAAACTAAGAACAATGTATGAGATTATATTTAGCTCAGATTGAGATGTTTCGAGAGATCGGGTCTGTTGTAATTACGTCAAAAACAGAACGATCACAATCACAGTCTACAACATTTATACGAGAGGCGTTCGAAAAGAAATGCAACTACATTCACGTCTTTGTATTTTCTGGATTTTCGTGCTTCAGACTTGGCATGTGTACATATTACACAATTGACTACTGCTAGTTAACATTTGGTTTCTGTTTGGTCATAGTGTATGTTTCTTATACACGTACGTACTCATAGTATTATGTCAAAATACGTTTTAAAACCTGAAATTTTATAAAAGAATGGAAAACTCGGAAAATGTAATAAATATATACACGAGGAACACACAATATACACAATGTACATCGTATGGATATCGTTACGTGTATTTTGCCATGTTACTCGCTTAAAGCATGCTTTAAAGCAGACCAATACCATCCGTAAAGCTACAAGAAAAGTAGTTGACCGAAAACAACAACAACCAAACAAAACATTGATAAGAAGCTCACAGATGCAATATTGACCCTCAGACTGTTAGCTGCTCGTACATGCTCGAGTTTATCCAAGGTTTAAATGCCGAGAAACTATTAAAGTTACATTCCAACGACTTTCAAAAAGACGTGTAACAGAGGAGGAAACACATACCCACTAATATTAACAAATACTGAATGAGAAATATAATATTTACAGTGTAGCAATACCACGTGCCTTTTACATCACGAAACGCTTCAGGTCCATAAGGAAATTTCCTCACATCGAAAACAAAAATGGCCGTAAGTGTTTTTATTTCTATATCGATTTCAATGCAATATATGCAACGCTTAGGGGAAAAGTATTTTCTTTTCATGAAATATAATATCTTTATTAACAGCTGGACCGTTTTCAGCACCCTGTGAAACCTGTATGCGATCGGAATAGAGTTTCAAGTCTCTTCTTTTCCAAGGTTTCACTGGTTGCTGGACAAAACGGCACATCTGCTGAAAAAGGTCTTATATTTCGCGGCATTGTTAACACTGATACATATATATGCACCGCCAGTAATTAATTACAATACACACAGAGTGACGTACGTGGTGCATGTATTCTTCTATACTCACCAAGGTCCTGCTAATCAATACCAGAACCAATGGACAATTATATCACAAAAATGTACTACAGATATGTTGTGCAGAAACGGAATTGAGAAATATTTCATAAAGCGTCGATGTTTTAATGCAATGGAACATGAAAATGAATCTTCGCAAAAGGAATCTACTGTAAAGCAGTTTGTGAACTAAGAACACATGACTATGCTTTTCAACAAGTCTATGCTTTGGATCTAGTTACAAGCTACTAGATGTCAGTTCCTAGACTTCAATCGTATTCGGTAGAGCGTTGGTACGATACCACAACAGCTATGTAATCAGCCATATTACAGTACATGAGTGTCATGAAAATGATTTAGTCAACAAAAACTTATAGAGTGAATTGCATTACTTTTCGAACGTCGCTCGTAAGTAATGTATCTGTTGTAACTTTTAAAATCTACGCCAATGTGTTTTCATTGTACGGTATTATATACACGTGTATTACATTTTCGTTCTAGTGTGAGTGTCTGAACTTTTATACAAAATGTACTCGAATAACAGACACAAGGCGTAATGAAATTACCTTTAATGATACAAGTTCTTGTCTTTATATCACAGGCTTGTCCCATGTTACATCCATCAGCACACGGTGACTGTATAATAGAACACATGATTCAGGATAAATTAGTGAATTAAAATAATAACTTGTCTAAAACGTAGTTGTGCCATTATTTTGAACAAAGAGTTTTCGGGACAATATGTACAACATGATTACCGCCGCTTATTGTTCATATTTCTGTTGCTCGGTCAAGGATCATCTAGTTATAGTATAAACTAGTTTTGTATATTTCAAACATTGCTCGGAGCCCTTTGGTGTAATAAAATATTTATATTGATTTGTTGATTAATTTGCAATTTAAAGGGAAAATAGACATGAGAAATTACAATAAAACTGCTATAAGACACATATAAGATTATTGTCAAATGCTTGTGCGTTTGACATGTGTCTTTGTGAGAACAACAGTCGTCACGAACAAAAGTCTTATCATTGTATGTTTATACATACATATTTTGTCGATCAATAGCTAAGTTTGCATGTTACTGTTGTATAAGATTTAAGTACCCAACACTTATTAGTTTTAACTTTACTAGAGATAACAATACATTTGTACATAGCCAAACGTTCGCTTATAATATAGTACCTTTATCACTTGAACATCATTTTGTTGAACATAAATACAGCCACCTGATATAAACACCGTTTCAACTTCCGTAAATAACTCACAAAGACCCATTTGAATATGGTAGTTCATAGCTTTGCAATGAGACCGTAATCCACATTCGGTTACACAGTCAGATATGGTAACTCTATGATAGGTTTGTATCCTGTGTGTATCCCTTTGACAATGATTGTTGAATGTGATCTTGTAATAAAGTTCCACATCTTTGTTTTGTATCAGTAAGTGTCCGTGTACAACAATTGGTATCGGTAGAAACATTGCCCACATTGTAAAGATATATAGTCCGTCACTTCTTAATATCATTATATTTTAATGTCAGATTTCTCAAATTCTTTGTCGTATGCTCTATTATAAGTTTGGTATCCAGTTTAATGTCTGTGTCAGGTCTGATGGAACAATACGTACACTATTTTATTCATTCGAAACTGACATGAACTATTGTCTAAATATTTAAATAATTTACCATAGATACAATTAGTCATTATGCCACATAGGGACAATTGTGATGAATAAAATAACATGTCAATTTTATAATCGATGTTACAAAGTGCTTCACTGCTCAACTATCGATTACCACTCATGACTACATGACTATTTAAATAACAATAAATTCAGATGGTGAAATATAATGTAATGTACTAATGTATTATGTGGGACGTCTAGAAACTTTTTGTTAGAATACTGTGTCGCCATAAAATAAATATACCAGATTTATATAGCGCCTTTCTTCATGCGAACACACGGTCAAAGGCACTTTAAATCTTATCTAACTGATAGACAACAAGAGATGTCTCTGGTACCCACTCTGCTACTGCCCCGATCACATGTGGAGTTCCACAGAGGTCCATACTTGGACCACTTTTATTTTTAATTTATGTTATTGACATGTCAGCTGTGGTTAAAAACAAGCTTTTGTTATATGCAGATGATTCTGGTATTCTAGTATCAGGTAAAAGCAAGTCTTCTGTGGAAACTTCATTGAAAGTCGACCTGCATCTTGTTAGTCAATGGTTGGTTGATAACAAGTTATCACGTCACTTGGGTAAAACTGAGTGCATATTATTTGGGTCTAAACATAGACTAAGGTCAAACTCTACCCTAGACATTACTTGTAATGGTACAAATATTGAACCAACTTGTGCTGTTAAATATCTTGGGGCAACAATTGACCAGACCCTATCCTTCGATTCTATGACCAGATCAATACTTAAAAAAGCTAATGCTATGTTAAAATATTTATACCGTAAAAAGGTTACCTTACCCAAAACATCAAGAAGCTCCTTGTCATGGCCCTTATCCAATGTCATTTTGATTATGCCTGCTCTATGTGGTATCATGGTCTCACTCAGTCACTTAAATCCAAACTTCAAACCACCCAAAATAAGTTAATAAGGTTTGTACTTGATCTAGATGCAAGGTCACACATAGGAAGTGAACACTTTGAAGTCTTAACTGGTTACCTGTCAGTAAACGTGTTGACCAGATCATTCTGTGCCATGTCTTTAAGATAACGAATAACATGGCCCCAAACTACATGGGGCCAATTTAATTCCACAGGATTCTGTTCATTCTTACAACACAAGGCTAAGGGATCATGGAGGTTTTGCTGTTCCTAAGGTTAAAGGGTTTGGCTCAAAATCTTTCTTCTATTCTGGAATTTGTCAATGGAACCAATTGCCTGCTAGTATAGCACATACTGAGAAATTCCCTGTTTTTAAATCTAAAGTGAAAAAAACATTTCCTAGACAATTTACAGTATAAAATTTTAGAGTGTTAAAATGACTATTTATTTATTAAATATTTTAGAGATTCAATATTTACATCTATTTAATCATTTAAGTATTTTTTATTTTATTTATTATTTAATAGCTGAGTAATATATTATTATTTTTATTTATTCATTTAGTTATGCTTGATAGTGTCTTTCAGTATTGGTATTTCTTTAACTTTAACGCGTCTTTTAGCTTAATTTGACTGTTGATTCTGATTATCTGTGATATAAAATTGATAATGTAAAAAATGTTAACTTCTTATTGTGAAGTTACTGTGATAAAATACTTAAACGCATTTATGTTAATATATTTATTTATTCAATGGTCAATATAAAAACATTGCTATCTTACAAAATGCCTCTCTATGTCATGCCACCAACACCAAAGGACTACAATGGAAATAAGAGGTATCTCTTTTTTGTGTAATCCTTGATGTTGGTGTGCCTGTCATGGTTATCTATAAATGCATGTATGTAGAAGTTGTTTTATTATACATGTTATTTTTATATATCCATGTATGTACATTCAATACTGAATAAAATCTATCTATCTTTACATTATAGTTTTGCAGCCACAGGGGCGCAGGTGCATCCTCTACCAGTGCAGATGCAGCATGAACTCACCAGAGGGACAGACTGACAGAAAGCCCCTGAAGGGAGAGAGAGACATTAGGCAAAGTGCGCCTAGCTCTTATTTCGAATAGACAGCCTGGTTTTTTAATGTGTCCGGTGTATAACACCGATACACAGCTTCCTGACACCGTTACGCAGATACTTTGCAGAACGCACGGTCAGATATAGCGGAAAATATTATAAATATTTCAGAAATGTAATGTTCAGATGCCGGGGATTGAACCCACGACCTCTAGATTGGCAATCCAGTTCGTTACCACTGAGCTACATGCGCTTATAAACTAGTTATTACAACCTTAGGTTTGTACGAATAATTCTAGCACGGTATATTTGGGTTTCTGGCAAATAAAAGGCTCCATTAAAACATATTTATATTGCGGGTAATTCAAGCTTGCCATATGTTTAAATTCGTCATAAATACAAATGTGCAATTGACTATATAAATTGACTATTTATTTAGTGGTAATTTAATCAATTTTATGAAAACCTGTTTTACTCTAATGAATTTTAGGGCTCTAAAATATTCATAGACGTTTACTGAGTAGAATTATCCGTAATGCTATTGGAATTAATCAGTAGTTTAAAAATGGTGTCGCTGAATTCACACTTGTTCATTGTACAATATCGCAAAGGTGGTGATATTACTGATAACTAATCCTAATTAACCCGCAATACCCGCTGCTAGATATGCAGCCTTGACATACTTGTATATTACTAGACGCATTCATGTATTTGATGAGCCGCAATACAACCAACTATCAGTGCTATAGTTTATCCAGCACTCATCCCATAGATGAGTGAAAGCCGTGCTGTAGACGTGTCCGGTGCGTTTTTGCAGACAACACCTGATCCATCGACTTAGGAAGTTTTCGATAATATTTTGTATACTGTACGGATTTATACTCTCTACAAAATTTTGACTGACGGACGTTCTTTCTCAAATGACATTGTAGGATTTTCTTTGTTTCTTCTTTTGTTTGATTGAACCCTACGATCAACATTTGCATCCCACAAACAAGCATACAGAGAAAACGAAACCATAACAGTTTCATCTGGTAATCGAACCCAATCTGGCTGGAATATATAAGCGCTCTGTTCAGACGTATTTTCAATGGTCCAACGACCGAAATATTATAGGTATCAAAGGAAATGTTTTGATTGTAATTATATACTCAAATGAATATTTCATATATCACTCTAACGGCATTTAATTACATAGATTAAATTCAGGTACTAACAATTGCTGAAATCCTCATGCGATTTGTGATTAAACAGCGTAATAAAATATTCGCTGCAACGGTAGACACATTTGTTTACTTAGTGTATTTAATCAAAAGTGGTCGAATTATACGAGTATTGGTTTCATTTACTAAGCAAACTTCAGAAAAAACATAGAATCCCGATTTATAATTGTGTAGCTATATCATCCCGTATGCAGTCTCGGTGCCGACTAGCATGTTAAAAACGTTTCTCTTTGAATTAACAAAGACTCACGTGTACTTTATATTGTGCCACAGATGACCAGGGTTCTAACCGGTATATTTTAGGTTTTTGATCACATGCTTCATGCTGATTAGGTTAAAACAGTGAAAACTTGGTGTGGCTTGGTTACTAAAACATTTGACAACAGATATTCCAATTTCAAACCACAGGAATTTGAAGTTCTATAAGTTATATAAAAAAAATACAATGGCAGTCGACCTATTCAAAATCTCTGCATTCATTAATATGACAAGGAGTACAACGCATTCCTCGCGTCCAGAATGGACTCTCATAGCCATTGTTAATATGTATTTTGACATGCACAACAAGGTCCGGTTTCGGGGTAAATTATCTACAGAATTCCAGATATCACAAGGAACGTGTCAAGGAGGTAAAAGTTCCCATCTTTATCAAATCTAGTATATCAACGGACTCATAGAAGAACTTAGGAACTGTGGAGATGGTCTTTTAAAGTATGATATGTCGCTAAAATTTCCGTCGGGGGCGTATGATATGGTCCTTGATTTCCCCGCGTACATGTATATAGGCTTGCTTGAAATATCCATTGTTAGGAATATTGATGGTTCATTTTATGTCTGATCTTTTTTGTGTGGCTTTAGATTGTCTGTGCGCTACAGTATTTATACTAACTTATCTTTGGTCAATTTGCATTATTCACTCTTGATAACTCATTCCTGTGAGTATGTGAGAAGAGAAGTCAGACAAGCTTCTCTACTGGGTCCACTTTTATTGTGTTCCTGTGTAATGCACTGAGTGAACCCCAGAACCCCGCCCTCAAAGTGGACATTTAATCACAAACTAAAACAAAGCCTTTATCATTTTATAAACTATTGCTATCTACATGTGTATCTAAATTATTTATTTTGTGGTCATTAATTGTATCGATAAATATCTAACGTTATAGAATAAAAGTCTCTGACAGTTAGTATATTGGCATAGTGGAAAAAATAACCAAAATTGTTAGCTCATAATTTGAAAGTAACAACATAAACGTATTACCTTTCTGACTTCAATATCCTTTTGCTGAACATAAATGCAGCCGCCATGTATAAATTCTGTTTCAACTTCCGTAAATAACTCACAAAGGGCCATTTGAACATGGTAGTTCATAGCCTTGCAATGAGACCATAATCCACATTCTGTTACACAGTCAGATATGGTAATTCTAACCTATTGTAACCTGTGTGTATCCCTTTGACAATGATTGTCGAATGTGATGTTGTAATCAAGTTCTGCATCTTCGTTTTGTATTAGTAACTGTCCGTGTACAACCAGTGGTATCGTAAGAAATATTAACAACATTGTAAATAACAGCATCAGCTAAAGGAAACTTATGTTCCAACACGTCTTAATGCATCATTTACAATGTCTGATGTCCCGGCTACTTTGAGGAAATATCCTACTAAAGTATTAGTGTTTAGTTTAGTGTATTGCTTGATAATACTGTCATATCTGATCTAGATAAATATTTAACTGTATGACTTGTATTTAATATGCATGAGTGTTTATATATTTAAATAATGTAGTCCCTTTTTCATGCAACACTAAATTTTTCTGGGCGACTACAAACTGTGTAGTAGAACTAACTGATAGGTCAATTGTACTGCGCTGAACAGTGTATAAATTGAAATGGTAAGCTTGTGTTCGCCGCCACATATAAACAACATGAGGTGTTATTACATAGAACAGTCCCTGGCAGTTTACACCGCCATTCTAGTAGTTTAATTTATGTTTTATGAGTGTTCAAACAATTGGGAAAGCGTGTTTAGTAATTCCATGGGTGGTATGTAATCACAAAACATCTTAAGGGAAAACTTAAATATATTGACTTAAGTTATAAAGTTTCCAAAGAAACAAAGAATTGGCCTGGTTTTCTTTGTGATTAATGAAGCTCTTTACATAATACTTCTAAACGATGTAAAATGATAATGTTGATATTATTGTTTAGCTGGTTCATTCAAGGAATTTTTTAGATTTCAAGTTTTCCCTGAAGATGCTTTGCGAATACTACCCCATGTCATTGCGGATTGTTTAACCTATACAAACATTAATTACATATTTAACATGATGTTTGCGTAATCACCATATTGCCCTCTTAGTTTTTTTAGAATTGTGAAATCACTTATTTGCATACAGTGAATAAGTTCAAAATATTCACTTGGGCAACCTAATCGAAAACATCTTAAATTGCTATCAATAATTCGTTCGCGTAGGTGTTTACCGAGACGACCCAGTATCAATGTGGTCATAACTCATAACTCGTGGTATATGCGTAGAATGACCAAAATATATTTCACTGTACAAATGTGCATGCATATTCAAATGTTTGTAGCTAGCAAAGTATGTTTAATGTATACAAATACAAAAGGTTACTATAACGAAAACATAGATTGTGTTTCTAATCTAGGAGATATTTCATAATGCAAATAGCCAATCGGATATTTGTTTCTATAATTGGTTTTTTGTTCAATATCGATCAATACTAATGCATACCAATAAAAGGAAAATGATGTAAATAAACGATAGGGTATTTAAAAACACAGGGGCCACTTTCTTGAGACAAACGACTCGATACTGGTTTGTTGTTCAATATCGATCAAAACTAATGCATACCAATAAAAGGAAAATGATGTAAATAAACGATAGGATATTTAACTACACAGGGGACCACTTTCTTGAGACATACGACTCGATACTATACCTAATGACCATTTTACATCAAAGTATACAATACGTTTGGAAATTATATATAAAATGCTGAAATACGTTAGGGTTAAATTGTGAAACAACACCAATAATTATATGAATAACCTTCTTCTACATTGTCCCTATCGAAATAAAATACGCTTGGAAATCTAACACAAGTGAGTTTCTAGTTTATCTCGCTTACTTTGTTGTAAAAGTGACAATAGGTGAGTTCCTCGAACAAATATCCATTGTCGATTGTCATAGATTTGCACCAACAATTATATGAATTGCCAGGAGGGGAACTATCACAATATTCTATGCCTGCGTATGCGATGGTCTCACAAAATGTAGAACATGCATCAAAGGAATTTATGAAGGCAAATTTTAGGTCGTGTCCAGGTAGATCTTTGTTTGAGTACTTGACGTAACATTGTCCACTACTGGTGCATATCTCTGCAAGAAACAAAATAAATATAATACACACAGTATACCAGTAGTGAATTACGTATATTGTCAAAACTATCGCAGTATAATTGTAATTTATCAACTTTTAGATAATTGTATGCCAATAAGAAAACAGTTATAAGAAAAATTATAAAGGACGATCTTGTTCAGGCTTCTGTTGGTCAATGTAGTGTGTGCATTTGGTGTGCGAATTTCTTTCTTATGAATTCTTTTTTGTACCGTGCTGTTTCTGTTGCATGCTGCCATCCCTGGCCGATATGAAATCTTTTTGGAAAAGAATGATGTGAAAAATCATTAATTTTAATGAAGTGTGTATCAATATCAGTTTACTGTATGGTGTAAAGAACATCAGTCTGTGGATTACATTATGCAGAAATACTGGTACAATGTACCCACTAATAGTATCAATGACAAGATGAAACACGCTTATACTGATATATGTCGTATCAATGTATCGAAATTAATAATTCATTCTGATTAACCCACTAACTGGCATTGCACAAAGGTTCCGTTCCGTTCCAGTGACCATCTGGCTGACATGTTCTCGATAACGACCCATCAACAAGCATAAAGTCGGGCTTGCATGCATATTGTATTTCCGAGCCTTCCAGTGTGTCGCCGTCGGCAACTATCATCGTATTTGGCGGAGTCAATAATATGCCACAGCCTATGGTTTTTCGGGGAAATGAACAAACAATAATTCAATTTTATAAAATACAAGAAAAAACAAAACACCCAAAAACTGTTACATTGTAACAATGAAAGAAGAGAAGCATGGCATGTGTTTACTAAAGAAAGCGCAACTGAACAAAGCAACATAATCTATACATGGACCAAGTATCTAGGACCGTTGTCTTATATTACGATCACCTTATTGTGACAAGATACCCATCTCGTTAATAATTTGCATGGTGTCCGATGATTTTGGAACATGTTAACTATTGGAAAAAAAATTCATCTTACAATTAGACGATTTTGATAAACGATCAAACACTTATGCTCAGAATGATAATATAGTTATATCGCACATTTTTAAACACATTACCAAGTACCTCGAACTAGATGCGAAATAATGAAACATATAGGTGTAGCGTAAGGAGTATGATAATCAGGACTATATCGCCCTTCGATCGGTCAAATCATTTGTTTTACTTTACACCAACCCTAATGAATATCTACAAAGTAAGCAAATGAAAAATGTGTAGCTAAAGTATATAGTTAATTGGCCTTTTCGACTGGTCTGTTTCGTGGAGCAGGTTATAGTCTGGTTCCCGACCCCAAGCTTACAGTACTACTATAGTATAACTACTGTAATATAGGGGACGAGAACCAGGCTATAACCTGCTTCACGAAACAGACCAGTCGAAAAGGCCTAATGATACATTCAGCAATCTAACGAAGCATCAGATTGTATATTTAAGTAAGACTTGTTTTTTTTACCTTTACTACATTCAACTCGAGGTTTCCATGTTCCGTCCGGTTCACAAGTCGACTGTTTAATGCCGTTCTTATGTTTGTAATTCTTGTCGCATCTAGTCGATAATTTTCTTCCAATGTCTTTGTGATTTCCCAAAACAAAACCATTTTCAAGGTGTGGAACGGACGTGCATTCTAGAAATTAAAATTATCATATTTGTCTTATGTATACATGTAATTATAGTTCGTGCTAGATAATGTGGCAGTCGAGTCTATTTCACTACAGGCAATACATGGTATTGATCACAGATAACTTTAAAAGAATGTAATTGTTTGTTGTTTGTGCGTTTCATTAAATATCATGTAAGAAGTAACTGTTTAAATACAGACTTAATATGAACTAGCGTTTGTTTACCTTTCAGACCAGTATGACTGCCTTGTTCAGCTAAGCCTTTACCATCCATTCAACGACGAAATTTAACATTTAACATAGACAGTTATCGAGGCAGTTTAATAGGTTGGCCTTATCGTCATGCTTGACTAATTGCAACATTATGTAAGCACTTAATAATTTGCAAGCATTAGGTATGCTGTAATAGCTCAGATGGTAACGCACAGTAATTGTAACTGAGCGATTCAAGTTCAACCCGTCAAGGAACGAGTTTATAAATAAGCTTAGCTTTCTACTCAATCCTTAATATGTGTAAATGAATGTTGTTATATGTTTATAAAGAAATAAATATTGTTTAAACTAAAGAACTTTTTTGAATTCATCACAATATTTTTAATGTTTTGTTTATATTCTTTTTGTGAGTATTCATGAGTGTTTAATTGTTTATTTTTCTTTGTTTTATCATGGTCATGATACTAAGTTTTTAATTAAATTCAACTTATATGACAAGAACATGCAATTATTACAATACCAACGAATTTTACATCACTTCATCTGCTGTATCATGGTCTGAGTTACAGTCACACCCAGATGCTGTATCTGTGGCTTCGTGTTGGTAGTTAAAATACCTAAGTAATCGAAGACCGAAAATCTCGTGCTTCAATTATAATACATGTACACACGACGTTAATTATGTACATGTATATAGGCAATACACTCCTTAATAATAGGTATGTATCACTATTGGATAGAATGAATTATTTAAGCCATTTTTCTGTAAAAATCTTAACTTTTAAATTTATAAAAATGAGAAAAAAGAAAAAAATGCTTACATGTACAACTTGACAAGGTTTAGAACCCGCAACCAAAAATACTGATATCGTTAGGAAGCATCTACACACTAAACCACTGGGCTATGAACTATGTTTAATTTGGTGAGTAGTTAAAGTGATTTATAATCACAAAACTTAACCATGGTTTACCTAATGCAATCAATTGACATAGCCCAAAGCTGAAAACATTGTGTCACGTGACTGCCACATTATCCTGCACGGACTATACATTAATTTTGCGGAAACATGTGAATAGGCGGGACAGGCAGATGTACGTACGAACATGTTCTTTTTCAATTCACCATACAAGCTTTTCAAATCTTTTCCATATTTTTCATTTTGTAGTTTGGCACCATTGGAACTTTAAATCTTCAATATGAAATGTTATGACTATAGTTTGTTATTTTGATAAATCAGTGAGCTACTGTAGAATCTGTACAAAATAGCGCATACCTTTTGATAGTTTCAGTGACGCTTTTATGCGGCTAATTTTTATATGCGCTTATAGAATGTGAATGTACAGATGTATATTTATAAGACTGATTGTAATAAAAACGAAAGTTCCCTAAAATAAGTTTTTCATTTAAGCGACGTTTGATTCATATTTTTGCACAATATTCAAAAAGTCTATGAAACTTTTCATTGAACTTAAAAAACGTCCCTCGTAGAATATGCTGAACAATTATTATTGTTAGCACAAATGCGTTACTTACGACTATCAGATGCATTTGCTGTATCTGTATACACCAGTAATTGCAAAAAGATCGAGACGATATTACGGCAAGGCTGCGATACACGCTTATAATCCAATATGCGCTTATTTTCCAGATTCTACAGTATTTGTTTCGAGAAAATGTGCCAATCGTGAAAGTTATCAGAAAAGTCCACGAGGTCCCGATATATCGCTCGTACATTAGAACTGTTTTGTATTGAACATAGGCAGTCAGCACGTACCCAAACACTCCCCCAGCCAAATAAGTTTTTACCACTGTTTACTATCTATGACAGGCTACTAAGTACAATGTAATTGCCGATTATAAAAGTGCCTGTCACGTTTGTAGCCGTATGTGTGTATTATTCATTGAAATGATATATTACGGGTATCAGCGTGTAGCTACTATATTTTACTTTCATGTTATATCAACACTTTAGTCCATAAATACACACCATTTACACAATTAACGTCAGAATCACGAACACAATTCCTTAATTTGGTCGCTAATTTAGGCATGCAGCACCACCGAGATGTCCACGCTTGTAAACGTGATGTTTGCCTTGAAACAGAATGTATGCTTCACAAACATAGTTGTTAAATCGTGAAAGCTCGGCCATTTCCGTTTGTTTCCGGTGTGTATACTGAACGCAAAAATTGGTGACCAAACCAAATTCGCGATTCTGACTTATATTGTGTTAATGGTGTATTTAACGACTGAAGTGTTGATATATCCTGAAGGTAAAATATCTTCGCTACACGCTGATACCCGTAATATAGCATTTGAGTTAATAATTTAAAAAATACGACAAGTTATGTGACAGGCACTCCATTTCCCGATATTCGCTATTCTTAATATAGTTAAACAATGAGAATATTGAATTAACTTGGGAAGTAGAAGGGTACGTGCTGGCTGCCTATGGTATTGAATAGTGACCCTGAGTGCATCATACTTTAAATACACATGTACCGGACAGAATAATCACATCACTATAGCATGTAACAATCAATTATTAAGGCAACATGTTGTCCGAGTCTGTCTTGTTCTTGTAGATTTTCAGTGTAATCATTTTTCTTGTTCATTTTTTTATATTTGTCCTAGTGAAGTGTGCTTGTGGGCTGCATTTTTCTTTCCATTGTTCATTGATGTCCTCTTTGTATCCTGTTGGTTTCTAATCTCCAAGTGTCGAATTTGAACATAATGTTTTAGAAAGTTGTGCTCGATTTTATTTTAAACTCCAAAACCGTCAACAATAGTAATTTCTTACATAATCAATCAAAATTCATCAAATCTCTGTATTCGTCAGTTTCAAAGGGGCCACATTGATGCAGGGTTGGCATTATGTACACCTTTTCTGCACATTTCGTGTTTCCGTTCTGTGATGCATTCACTGTCATGTGTGTTACTATCTGTTTCAAGATATATGTCCATATTCAATTTGAGAGAATATTATATCTATTTCATTACCACATGTGACTCATTTGTGTTAAAAAATATGCTTGAAATTACTGGCACAATATAAAATGTTCATATCACCTTTAATGACACACATCCTTGTCTTCAAATCACAAGCTTGGCCCGAGTCACAAACAGCGCCACATGGTGTCTATAGAAAAAGAAAAAGAACGAAGCTCATAATAAAATGCCGAAATGGTCAATTTCAGTATCTTTATTTCCGCCATAAATGATGATATGATAATGTATATACAAGAACTATATAACATGAGTAATTATAACACTATATACATAATAACAACAACTTTTTTGTCATGTAAGCTATGAGCTATCTAGAGATAGGTATGAATACTAATTCACTATTCATATATATGGGTGCATAATGTATAATGCAAATGTCTCACCGAATACTCTAATTTGATATATTATCAATACACAAAGTAATTACCAGCTAGTCTTTAAACAGCGATATACATATGAGTATGCGCGCTTGAGAAATACATCCCTCTCGTATATGCATTCGTCTGACGACGATTTGAGTTTCTATGATTGCACATGAATGTTGATAAATGACAATAAACATTATACTATTGCACAAAATAGATATGTTTTTGACTTTTTATAGATATAGATATTTTTTGACGTTCATTTGAACTTCACACTTTTTGCAAGTGGGTGGGGTAACTATTTATCATGTTCAAATGCTGAATTTGTTCACCAGGTAGTCGGAATTGTGACTAATTTCAATAGGAATGACCATTGAACACATAAAATATCATGCATTGCTTAAAAGTAGTTTCATATAGTTTAAATCTTAGAAGAACATAATGGTGCCATAAATGCAGGAAATAGACAAAATGAACAAAATCAATGGTAGGTCATTAGAAAGCCATGTATGTCGAAAACGAGCCTGGTGACATATCTTTTTATGATTTCAATGTTGTTCTAGAAGATTGTTCTGTCATTTTAAGATGTTTCAAAGAAAATTTGATCGTTAGATCAAAGGTGCGCGTACCTCCTCAAGATAAGATATCTATAAAGTATTATCTACAATTCACTACATGTCCAAACTAATCTTTTTGAATTATACTTGTTAAGCTGATGCCCATTTCGAAACAACATCAACAATTTATACTAATCGCTTTCGATAAATATAATGACAAAATATAATGCAAAGTAACAATACATGTATATGCGTAGTACCTTTCTGACTTGAATATCCTTTTGCTGAACATGTAGGCAACCGCCTGGTATAAATTCTGCTTCAACTTCCGTGAATATCTCACAAAGGGCCATTTGAACATGGTAATTCATAGCTTTGCAATGAGGCCGTACCCCACATTCTGTTACACAGTCAGATATGGTAACTCTATGATAGGTTTGTATCCTGTGTGTATCCCTTTGACAATGATTGTCAAATGTGATGTTGTAATCAAGTTCCACATCTTCGTTTTGTTTTACTAATATTCCTTGTACCACCACTGGAATTGCAAGGAATGTCAACAACATTGTAATGATCGTCCGCTCCTGGAAATATATGTTCCGACACGTCTTAATGCGTCATTTACAATGTCTGATGGCCCAGCTACTTTGATAAAATATGCTCATAAAATGGTCAGTGTACACTGGCATATCTGATCAAAATAGATGCTAAATATTATTTTAATAACACGTACACTCAAGGACTTTAAAAACGCCTCACCTAATTCAAAGTCCAATATCGCTCAAAGTATTTATGTGATTGCAATATAATTTTACATGAGTATTAATTAATCTTTCCTACGTGTACATCAGTTTAGTTTGTAATAAGATGTTGTCTCGTTATTTTCTGGGAATCCTGCAAGCACACCCTAAGCAAAAGTGTGGGATTTCCGATACTGGCTAAGGGCGCAATTTATCCTAATAATGCGAAATCGCATTCGTCTACGAAGTCCTAAATCGAACCTCCTGTCACATATAAGATTTTCACAATAGTTTCTACGCATGTTAAAATTAAAAAATAACCTGTCATTTTGTTTAAAACAAGCATAAACGGAGTCAATTACAAAAGAATGTCCACGCATTTCACATACATTCAAAATCATCAAGTTTTAAGTTCTATTACTAAAATTGGCAAATTCAAAATCCTACCCTTTTAAACATGTTTGAATGCGATAGGTTAGAAAGTGTGTAAAAGTAAGCCAGCATTCTGAAAACTTGCAGACGCTTAAATAAAAGGATATAAAACGTTTTACAATGTATAATTATTCGATGAATTAAAGTGCCTACACCATCTCACAAATATGAGCATATTAAGAATATAATGCCTCGCATAGCCTGTATTGAAAATCCCATACTTTTTCCTATGGTGAGTGTGCTTACAGGATTCCCAGAAAATAACGAGGCATCATTTTATTACGAACTAAACTGATTTACACGTAGACAAGAATAATTAATACGCATGTAAAATTAAATTGCAATAGCATAAATACTTGGCGATATTGGACTTTGAATTAGGTGAGGCGTTTTTAAAGTACTTGAGTGTATTTAAATTGGGAATAGCTTTTTGCGACCAAATGCACAAATGGTTCGCATTAAATGTACTGAACACATTATGGTATAAATAATTGACAAGCTTGCGTTCGCCACAAAATATAATCAATAGGTGTTATTACAGTGTAGTCGCAATTGTTGTTTACTTTGCCATTCAGTTTGTTTGATATTATGTTTAATGAGGGTTGAAATAACAAGTGGAAGTGTGTTTTGTAATTTCATGTCACAGTTGAGTTTCGCATCCAATACACACGTTTATAGTTAACATATTAAACATGTTATTTTCGTAACTTTCAAAATATACATAATTGTTATAAAACAGTGTATTTTACATGTGTCATTTTATATCTTTGGTGTCCTGCATTTTAAAACTGAATTATTTCTTTAAAATTCCTTCATACAGTGAGTTCGTCCTTGTGATTCGTTTGTCCACTATCTCTTACTGTGGGTAAGTTTGACTTGCGAAGGCGGAAAGTTATCCGAATAGAATATCGTGTTTTTCTAGATGTCTCATTCTTCCTGTTCATCGTTTTGTTTGCCCTTCCGACCAGTACTTGTAACTGTAGTTGTCTGTTTTCGTGAGTGCTTGAAGTAGTCGTCCGTCTGTCTTTATGTCAATCTCAGCATGTGTGTTTCGAGTGGGACAATTGTCAGTAAATATCAACATGTACATGAACATTTGCTTCTTCGTCAGCATGCCCTACACGCGTGAAATATGTGATTTGACGCAACATGGACAGGCAATTACTAAAATCAATGATTCTTTGCATCACCTATTTAAATGCCGGTCTATTACTAAGACAATAGCAATACGATACTTTACTAGCGATCAGAAATGTGTTATTTCTTTATTTTCAAATGCCCACAGTGTATCATTTACTGTACATATTTATACATGGACTTTGCTCTGTGTCGCATTACACGTATCTGAAAGTTCCAGAGTTCATTCAATGTAATAATCCCATGCCTACGTCTGTATCTCACAGACTGACATTATGCATCCAGTATTCTATTTAGCAGTTTGTGGTTCTTTCAGTGCTTCATTAGAACAGATGACATTGATCCATTTAACAGCACAATGCCTTGAAGAAACATCAGCTGATATTCCGGATTCATTAACATATAATAATATATCGGACATGCAACGCAGCACACAACACTTACAAAACTTAAACTCGATATAAAATCGCAATAGGAACACGGAACTTACACACTAAACACAGAAAACAAACAAACACAGAACGTTAAGACAGTCGTCACATACAAATCCTTCTTGTTCAGCGTTTATTCATTCCAAATTACCGTATTTTGAATCATATCATTCAATTACCTAGATACATGATTAAAATAATCTCGGTGGTCTAGATGTCAGACCATCAGACGCGGGAAAACACGTTGCTGGTAAATGTAAGATTACCAACCGATATACATGTTTAACACAGTGATGGTATCACTCATTTTTGGACTAAGACTACTCAATTTTGAGCGATTTTCATCGCTCGTTATTATGAAAAATACGCCTTTGCAATAAATTGCAACGTATTCTGTGGATAATACAAGGCCTTCTGAACAGATTCATGGCATTTTTGTTGCATTGTGAGATGCTGCGAGTTGCCGCGAACAGTTTCAATACAGTGGGTGGAGTAGAGCATCTGCACCGGAAAGTAAACAAATACCTGTCTCTAATTCGGATATGCTCGAGTTCGGATGTAATTTTTATCAATAATGATTTATAGGATTAATTGACATATACTTGGAGTTTAAATAAATTGACAATTCCATTGTCATTAGTTATGCATGTAAGTAATTTGCAGATTATTGTCAATTGCAGCATTTTCAGAAAATTGTATTACGATTTACCTGAGAATGATTGAACAGATCTATAAATTTCTGCTTCATTACATACTGGTCAGTAGGGGACCTATACTTGTGCTTAACTATTTTAAACACATTATTGGGCTATCAAATAGATTTGAAGGAACTATGATGCCAAGTTAATTTACAATGAGAAAAATTTACTATAATTTTCCACAATGCATGATGGCCTGACAGTTTATCTTTTAATTTCACATTTTCATGGCCCGATGCATTTTTCCATGGCATTGACCAACGGGCCACCGGTAATGTCGCAAACTGCTATATTGATTTCTTTATATCTGTCGGTCTGTCCCGTAGAGGTGTTGTCTGAACAGTTTCAATTATTTTTTTTAATTTCACGTTTTCATGGCCAAATGCATCTTTCCATGGCGTTGGCCATCGGACCATCGTTAATGTCTCAAACTGCCGTAGTACCTAAACGGTTGACATGACAAGTGTGATGGGATTGTTTTTTCTATTTCTAAATAATTCATTATTTCTGATTGTTTATCGTAATATTACTGAGTCAATAAAATATATAAAAAACCTGTATTTTCCCACTATTAAGGAGATATTTTCACTATGGAAAGCCTCAAGGAATTGTGCACAATTTGCCTTTGTGAATGAGTATTGTGATTCAAAGATTTGTCAAACTAATTTAATTGGCTCTATGTAATAAGTACCTTTCTGGAAATCCTAGTTAGTACAGACGCAATGATAAGGACATGTGTTTCATTTTAGATCAATAAACGCTCATTAACAATTAATATGTAATACACATGTAGATACTAGTTTTGATCTAACTTGTCTTCATACAAAGGTTATAGTACTGGGTTGGTATTCACAAAGAATCCTAGCAGAAAACGTAGATAGTTCTTAAAATCGTATTTCTTTCTTATGTAATATTACGCAACACGGCTATAATATGACAGTTGGTTGGCCAAACCATAACTAAAAGCAAAGCATCAACATGCTTAATATTTTACATAGTTTTAAAGCAGTATGTTAACGGCTACTAAAATCACTAAAAAAACAGTGGTTAGTCATAAGATTGCAAAACATAATTATGTGCTTCACAAGTTATTAACTTAAGTCAAAATATTTAAAGTTTTCACTTAAGATACTTTTGTGAATACCAATCCAGTTTTGTGAGGACGATCAACAAATTGGCCGAGGCGACGACAGTACATACCAAGTTAATACCATAATTATTTATATGCTAAGTTCTGTATACGTATATAATGTTTTCTATTCTACGCACTCGTGATTTAATTTTCCGCACCCGAACTCCTGTCCATGTTTTATTCACCGACAAAATACGCGAACATATTTTTATTTCTTAAATTTAACATATTTAAGTGTTTGTTAGAATCGATTATGTTGGCATATTTTCGGTTCCTTCATCGAGGACTAGTTCACGGTATTTAATGCATAAAATTCCGTGATAAATACGTATCATAAGAAACTGCTTCAGTGAAATAAGTGAACTCTGTATCACGTCTATATACATCTTGAATTCTATAATTGATACACTCATCCATATACATATTATTTATACAAAGAGAGAATGTGATAGGTTTAGAGAGAACATCATACTACGATTGGTCTTGGTGTACCAATATGTACATCGTAATGCATCTCGTATAGTGTGTAACAAAAGTCATAGCATGTGACATGAGTGATAGTAAAGATTTGTTGATGATTTCATAAATGTAACTATGTCTTTCAATACGATGGGGCCAGTGAAAGGTGCGGACAGATAAATTATTTCCTTCTGAACACAAACAGGTGAAATTGGTGTAGCATGTTCATGATACCATTATAGAATAGATAACAAAACCAATACTACAAATAATTTATTGCATGATAACATATTAAATGTTGTATGGCAATATAAAAAACAAAAGAAAACGAAATACATAGACTATCTAAAGAGCACGTGCAGTATAACCTGGTTTTTTCGGCATCCCTTTTGACCGGGCCAGGGTGCCGGAAAAAGCAGTGTGTCGGTAAAACAAGGGTTAATAGAAAATCATATATACGTATATAGCCCGTTTGCAGCCAAAAACATCGTCTAAATTTTGAATTGTTAGAAGTCTATTCATCAGATGTTGATAAAAATTTACGTAGGATCATATATACATTCTACCTACTCCCATTTCAAATTTCATATTTTTTAATTACTTATTTAAACAAGTTTATTCTTTATTGTATATTGATATTACTTGAGTTTCGACACTTTTTTACTGTCACTTTTTAACTGTTATAATCGTGTGTATACAGATTATATATAATACATGTAATATCACGGAAAAGCAGTGAAAACCAAACCCTTATTCACTAAGCTACATATGTTAGGTACATACTCATACATGGACATACACGTATATAATAATGTTAAATTAAGAACTTAATAAAAGCATTTTAATGTTTATGTTCGCAATGAAAGGTAGTGTTATGACTGAACCAATCCTAAATAATTAAGTAATATACTTCGACCCAAACCTTTAGTATTGGTCTGAAATCGACATTCACATGTTTGAAGAATGCCTAATATTAAGCAGTCAAAATCGTTTAAAGACGATTTAAAATCCGTGTTTTTATAGTTCGAGAAGGAGACTGCTTTAAGACGCAAGCCATATTTACGTTTAGACCCGAAAATATGATGCCCACAAACAGTACAGATGCACAGACGGGCCTCGTATAAGCTATATTAAATAGGTAACAAAAAATTAATACGTAAAACTACCGTTAAATTGGCTGTTGTGTATATCAATTCTTCTAACACGAAGTTTCATTGTAAACTACAAGTATTTTACACAGAACAAAACTGTTTTCACATATGCCCTATGTTGCTTAGATTTAAGTTTACATTAGGTAGATACATATCATTCACTCGTGCAAAATCTCATACTTGTAGATGCAGTAAATACTGAGAAATCTTTATTTTAGACGAATGTTTTCGCCGCAAACGATCTATACATGCTTATAAAAAGACAAAGTAATAACAAATGAACAACCATAAAAGGTACCCAATGGTGTTTGTATTTACACGTCATTGTACTTATGGTGTTAGTTAGTCAGTCGATAGTTTTTAATTGTTGTTCGTTTGGTTTTCTACAATGTCTTGTGCAAAATACATTTGCCGGTGATACACATCGTCGAAGTATTTATCTACATGTATAATGCCGGTTAACTATGTGCTAAAATACACAATTTATCAATTATCGATCGGGGCTGACAGACGATTCCAGATAATGGATAAAGCAGGTTCCGTTAAAGTCAAGGTATATCATCTAGAAATACAATGGAGTTCTGTCGGGACCGACATATGGTAGGGTGACAATCTCAAGAAAAAAAAGTTGGGGTAGGACCTCTCTGTTAACAAGACATGTCATATACCAAAATGTTCGGGAAAGTCTGTAGTATCTGAGACTGCCGGCATAAATTGCCAAAAGTGGTGGCGTTCCGAGAAATTCAAGATGGCGTCCAAGATGGCCGCCTTTTTGACAGTATTAGCTTAATATTAATGTTATGAAAATATCAGGAATATGATGCAACTTTTTGAAATAACTTTCCTTAATTGTTATAGACACAGCAAAACTCTTTTAAACTGAAACATTTTTAGAATCTTCAAAGGTCAATGTCAAGGTCATTTACAGGTAAAACCAATGTAAAAATGGCTTAAAACGCGTTTTCACCTGGTATCTTCTTTGTTTGTATAGCATTTATTTACAAAAACTATCCACATTGATCATTTAAATAAAGGTGTACATTCAACAGTTTAAATAAAACTACTTTGGAACACATTGGCCTTCAAGTAATGGAGATACACAGTATATCTTGTACTATGTGCTTTTCTTACCCCACCCACCATTTTTATACAAGAAATATGTTATCATGTATTCTGAAAGTTTTACAAAAGATGTCTGTGATAAAAATGTTTATTATTATGATATATCTATAGTGGCATTCAAAAAATATCATTTGTGACTAAAATTCACCAGCAAAATCCAAGATGGCGTCCAAGATGGCCGCCGTAATATATAATGTCCCTTGTATAGCATTTAGCAGGATTAAAACAGTTGTTTTTCAGGTGAGGTGGCCACAAAAGTAGAACAATAACTGATTCATACCAAAATGTCCTTATCTGACTATAAATTAGTGCATAGACCTGCTGTCATACATTGTAAAAGGGTGGTGAGGATCAGGAAATCCAAGATGGCCGCCATTAATGGTCAATCCATGTAAAGTATGTTCAAACTACTATGAGACAGTATCATACATGGGTGTAAAGATACATGTAAGCATGCAAATTACTCATTTGCTACTGTGCATCAAATAAGCATTCTACTTTTACCACTTTGAAGCCAAGTTCAAGGTCGTGTCAAGGTCAAAGTATGAAAACTAAATGAAAAATACTTTTCCTGGTGGTGATTAGTACCACATACCAGTAGGTCATTGATAAGGTGTATACGTATAAATTAGCAGTGTTGAATACCTCTTTTGGTCTTGTATAAATGTACTTGGGGGTTGTTTAGAACACCATAATGGCATTGAATTAGTGTAATTGCTGGATGTGGGTACCCCACTACTCCTGACATGGCTGTATGAGATGGAGGTGAGTACGGCAATGTCATAGGGCAGTGGGTTTATTGGGTGATGATGAATACCCCATAGGACATTGAATTTGTATATTGTTTGGTGCTTGTGCCCTATACAGCCTGAAATGAGTGTATGATGTGGATGAGTGTATTCCATAGGAATTTGAATGAGTGCATTTGGTGTTGGTGAGGAGTACCAAATACTTCTTTAAAGGGTATAATTTATTATGTGGTGGTGATCAGTACCTAATGTGGCATAATGTACGTGTAGGGGGAACTTAGTGATTGAGTGCATTTGGTGCAGGTTGTTATCCCATAGGACATTGAATTGGTGTATTATATGGTGGTTAGCACTCTATATTGTCTTAAATGGGTAAATATTTGGGTTGTGAGTATGCCATATGGCCTTAAACCAGTGTAATCGGAGGAGAGGTATCATCCCCAAATACACCCATATGACATTCTCATAACCCATCAAGTCACACACGTCTGTGAACTAACCACTAAATAATACACCCATTTCAGGCCATTTGGTGTACCCACCAACACCAAATACACCAATCAAATGCCCTAACGGATTCTCACCACCACACAATAAACCCAATCAATGCCCTATTGGGTGCTCATAAGCACCTGGTACACCCATTCAATGCCCTATGGGATACTCGCCACCACCTAATATACTCATTCAATGCCCTATAGGGTACTCCCCAACACATAATACACTCATTCAATGCCCTATGGGGTACTTGCCACCACCTAATATACTCATTCAATGTCCTATGGGGTACTTGCCATCACCTAATACACTCATCCAATGCCCTATGGGGTACTCGCCACCACATAATGCACTCATTCAATGCCCTATGGGGTACTTGCCACCACCTAATATACTCATTCAATGCCCTATGGGGTACTTGCCACCACCTAATATACGCATTCAATGCCCTACGGGGTACTTGCCACCACCTAATATACTCATTCAATGTCCTATGGGGTACTTGCCACCACCTAATACACTCATTCAATGCCCTATGGGGTACTCGCCACCACCTAATACACTCATTCAATGTACTATGGGGTACTTGCCACCACCTAATACACTCATTCAATGTCCTATGGGGTACTCGCCACCTCCTTATACGACCATTCAATGTCCTATGGGGAACTATAGTGAAATTTCCACCACCTAATACTCCCGTTTCAGTCCATTTTAGCTACCCACCAACAACAAATTCAACAATATACACCCATTCAGTTCCCTTTAGGATACTCACCACCACCAAAAACACCAATTCAATGCCCTATTGGGTACGTACCACCACAAAATACACCTACTTAATGTCTTGTGTTGTACTCTAAACCACCAAGTACACCCCATGTAACACAGTGTGAAGACATATTGGGTACTCACCATCACCAAATACACCCGTTCAAAGTCTTTTTGGGTACGAACGACCATATAATACACCCATTTCATGCCACATAGGGCTCTTACCTCCAAGAATCCCCCCATGTCTGTGCCATATAGGGTATTTATTACCACCCAATACACCAATTCAATGCTCTATGAGGTACTCGCAACCATTTAGTACACCCATGTCAGACAATGTAGGGTTACAACAAACACCAAACAAATGCCTTATGGAGCACTCACCACAACCAAATACACCCTTCAATGCTCTATGGTGAAATAACCTGCACCAAATACACTCATTCAAGGCCCTTTAGTGAACTCACCACCACCTAATACACAATTTAAGGCCATTTGGGTACCCACCAACACCAAAATACACACATCCAATGTCCTATCGGGTAATCATTATCACTAAGTAAAGTTGATAAACCCACTAAGGTCCTTATAGAAACTCACTCATTCAATGTCATATGGGTTACTCCAAACCACAGAGTACACCCACACACGTCCCATCGGGTACTCACCACCACCAGACACACCCATTCAAAGTCCTAGGGGGTATGCACCACCACTTTACACGGCCTCACAGGCCACATGGAGCACTATCTACCAAAAATATACTAATTCAGTGCAGTACGGGGTATTCATCACGTGACCCAATACACCCATTCAATGCCTTATTATAAATGTCATACTCACCACCATCGAATACACTAATTTCAATATGGGGTACCCACCACCACCAAAAATACATATAAAGTGTCCAATGTGGTATGCACCACCACCTGATACATTCATTTTAGGCTATATGGGACACAACCACCAAACAATACACTTATTCAGTGTCATAATATTATGAGGTATTCTTTACCATCTAATAATACCAATGACCAATATGGTACACACCACCATCTAATATGCCAAGTTCAAGCCTTAATTTGTACCCACCACTACCAAATACACCAATTCAATGTCATATAGGGAACTGCACCAAATCCATCTATTCAATGCCCAATGCATATATTCACCACCACCAAATACGCGTACATCCATTCAATGATCTACTGGTATGTGGTACAAATTACCACCAGGAATCGTATTTTTCATTTATTGTTTGTACTTTGACCTTGACATGACCGTGAACTTTTTTCAAACTGGTCAATGTAGTATGATTATTTAATGCACAGTAGCAAATGAGTTTTTTGCATGGTAACATGTATCTTTACAGCCATGTATGATACTGTCTCATAGTAATTTGAACATACTTTATATGAATTGACCATTTATGGTGGCCATCTTGGGTTTCCTGTGTACTGTTTTATCAAAGCACTTACGAAAATCTTAAAGTTACGCTCAAATTTAAATTCTTTATAATTCTTTAACAACTGCAAATTGGTGACGGATATGGTTTGTAGGAGTTTATTAACTAAATCAGTATTAGTATTGCAGCCCCATTTACCACACTTTATAATTGTAAACAAATTATAAAGAATTTAAATTTGATCGTAAGTTTACGATTTCCGTAAGTCCTTTGATAAAACAGTACCCTGGTCCTCACCACCCTTTTACAATGTACGACAGCAGGTCTATACACTAATTCATAGTCACATAAGGACAATTTGGTATGAATCAGTTATTGATCTACTTTTGTGGCCACCTCACCTGAAAAACAACTGTTTAAACCCTGCTTAATGCTATACAAGGGACATTATATATTACGGCGGCCATCTTGGACGCCATCTTGGATTTATCTAGTGAATTTTAGACATGAATAATATTTTTTGAATGCCATTATAGATGTATCATAATACTAAACATTTTTATCACAGACACATGTTGTAAACATTTCAGAATACATGAGTGCATATTTCTTGTATAAAAATGGTTGGTGGGGTAAGTAAAGCACATAGTACAAGGTATACTGTATATCTCCATTATTTGAATGCCTATGTGTTCCAAAGTAGTTTTATTTAAACTGTTGAATGTAAACCTTCATTTAAATGATCAATTTCGATAGTTTTTGTAAATAAATGCTATACAAACAAAGAAGATATCAGGTGAAAACGCGTTTTAAGTCATTTTTACATTGGTTTTACCTGTAAATGACCTTGACATTGACCTTTGAAGATTCTAAAAATATTTTAGTTAAAAAGAGTTATGCTGTGTCTATAACAATTAAGCAAAGTTATTTCAAAAAGTTGCATCATATTCCTGATATTTTCATAACATTAATATTAAGCTAATACTGTCAAAAAGGCAGCCATCTTGGAAGCCATCTTGGATTTCTCGGAACGCCACCACTTTTGGCAATTTATGCCGGCAGTCTCAGATACTATGGACTTACCCGAACATTTTGGTATATGACATGTCTTGTTAACAGAGAGGTCCTACCTACTCCTAAAATAGAGGACTTTTTTGGCAATAGTCACCCTACCAATAGCATGCCGGTTAAGTTAGGTTGCCGTTAAAACAGGATATACCAGGTTATACTGTGTATATGGTGTTGTAGATACAATACTATTACATTGACACAATATGATACAACGTCTTAATTCAATCAGTAAGATTCGAATTATGGATAAAAAACGCATTTTGCATGTTTTGACATGTAATGACTAGTCATTTGCCCTTCCGTTTTTTAATATGTCAGTATAAACATACATACAATGTCTTGACGTGGTATGACCACGAAAGGATCACTGAATCTAACTGAACGGTAACAATTACATGTGATGTAACATATGGCACACCAACCCTTAAAAACATAACCATCTGTAAGGCGAGTCTTAGATGACCATGATTACCTGCGAGCCTTGAGCGAGCAGGTATATTGGATAGCATAAAGTTAAAAGTCCATGGAGGGGCACGTGACCTGTTCTCGATGGTTTACGATTTCCAAAAATAAATAAAAAATATGCATTTTGTAAGAATGTCGTGAACCAGACTAATTTTAAAGTAATTTTAAAGCTACTGGAACGATCCAAAATATCTTTGCTGGTTTTAATTCAAGTGATATTTCACTACATACCTATACAATTGCAAGTGAAGTTAGATGAAATTGGCCAAACATTTGCGTGTTCCATTGTTGAGTGTATAATCCACAAGAATAATAACTAATAATAAAAATACATAAATACAAAAATATTACATGTACTCTAACCCACCATCCCGTTGTCCTTTATAATTTGTAGTAGTTTGTACCAAAATGAATTTACTATGGACACAATTCTAGTTTTTCACTTTCACATTTTATCTTTCCATCTCTTGTACTATGAGGTTAGGTAAGTTCTGTTAATATCGTGTCATATGTAATAATGTTTAGCCCAAGTAGTGATAAAAGTGACATGAGTCGTGTCCACTGAGTTGATATCTATCATCTATAGATACACGTTTACAGTAGCAATTGCGACGTCTAACGAATGAAGCACAATGTAAAATAGACGTAATAGACTCCATGACACTTATTTCACAAAAGTCAGCACATTCTTCAAAAGAGCTCGTCCAAGTTCTAGCTATGTCATTGCCTGGAAGATTTTCGTTCAAGTACACGACATAGCACGACCCTGATTGACCCGTACAAACAACTGTAAAAATAATGCTTCATTTCTATCAAATATGGTTTAAACATATCTTATTTATTAATATGTTAAGTGTTAAGACAATCGCTTTGTTTAATCGACAGAAGCAATCCGCACCGAGGTACCAAATCTTGAGCAGGGAACTTGATGATACTACAAAGTGAGACCAGACTCTAGCGGTGCTCTGTGAACTATACCAAAATGCACAAAGAATCATATGCTTCTGCAAACAATGCTTATTAGTATGATGGAATTGATTACGTAATTTACTAGCCAAGTGACACCACATGAACAGTCAGTGCAGCAACTGTTGCAATTACATAACGGTATCAGAGGCAATCAGGAAGGTCACTTTTTCTAGTTGAAAACTCATCACAGATATGCACCATTGCTGTATTCCTCAGACACGCTGTCATTACTAACAAACCTTATTAACAACAAACTGCAATATCTAAATGCAGATTAGTACTTCAATGCCTATCCGCACATTGCAAAGTTTCTGGTAACGAGCAAGTATACACACTCGCTATGGAATATTCCAAACAGAGAAACCAACAACTTACTTTCATTACATAAAGGTTCTGTTCCGTTCCACCTACCGTCTGACAGGCAAACCGTCGTTAATGATCCACCAGTAAACATATAATTATTCATGCATTCATATTTTCTTTCAGCGCCTTCCAGTGTACTGTTGTCAGTCACGACGATCGCTCCTGGTGGTATCGTTAATTCACCACAGTCTAAACATATAATGTAATGCTATGTAGGCAAACAACACATTAATCAAATCCCGGAAATAATTTATATTCTGATAAAAATCGAGTAAATAAATAAAATTCATAAAAAAGGTCATTCATTGTTGCAATGGGAACGAAACATTTTCAATAATTAGTTTGATTTTTAAGCGGTTTCATACTAGCACGAGGGATGATCCAGAAATAATAGGACTTGTTGTTGCCACTCATACAAAGCGGTGTCATAGAAACCATTAACCTATAGGCTGGTCATACTGCTATTCTACATATAATGTCAATATTTCCCTAACCACTAGATATTTATTAGCGCCTTGGTCGAGGCGGCATTAGCTAAATACCAGAGACGCGTGCATGCAAACTTAAAAAAACTACCCATCTTTGTTTATTATCACAAGTGAGTATACAAGTACATGTATCCGAACGCGTCATGGATGAAACGACGACAACGCCGAATAAAAAGAAACCGTGCGATTTTTAGATAATGGTGTAAATTGGAAAAACCAACAATACAAACCATTGAAATAATTAAATAAGCAGAATGTAGTGGCTTTCAGCTGTCATTTGTGTTCCATTGGCTTAAATTGTTTACCGATCGTGGAGATATGGACTAACAAATGGACACAAGTCGGGTCACAGAAAATGTAGTTTGACGTTGATAGACACCGTTCGTACACAGATAGACGCTTCAAGTTAAAAGCAATTTCGATCATCATTGTAACCCATTTTTGTGAAAAGTGTCAACACACATTTAAATAATGGGAACAGTGACATCAGAGCTGTTTTGAATGCCATATTGACTATATATAAAAATGATTACGAATGTCTTTCTGTTAGTAGTAGTATATTTTATGTTTAATATATTTTATTGGTCAACTAATTGCTTTGTTATCTTGCAAATTTGTCAGTGATAGATGCAAATTTATTTACAGAAATTTGGTTAACTAAATTTCTGTTCTGCTGTGCCACTATAAACTGGATCACCTACGTATGTACACTTAAATTGAGAGTTGAATACAGTATGATCGAATTTGAACATATATGGGACAGTAAAGAAAATCCTACTAGCAGATAAGAAAGGGAATAAGTAGAATCACCCTGTACATTATTTGTAATTTGGTATAAACACGCACAATTTGTTTAAGGCAACATTCCTTCACGTAACAAAGAATATACACTAAAAGAGTTGATGCGGAAGGCAACGTGTAACGTTGAGCATTTCGTCATCCACGAGTGTTATAGTTCCTACAAGTACCGGTTGTGTGACAGACGAAATTAATGTGTGTATCATGTCACACCTGTATCCGTATACAGGGAAAACTCCTATTGTATCGCCCGCTGAGTCATGGAGTTTATATAAACACTCAAATCACTTTCAACTGCAACGTGATCTTACACGCACACGTTGTGTTTCGCAATCCAGTTTAAATTGCAAGGTTCTCGTCTACATGTACGGGTAGCTACACATAAAAGATTTCGTTCACGTTAATTTCGCAACCTCCCTATTTTGTAATGACAGTTCATATTTACCCTTTTTACATGTTGGTTCTTTTCCGCTCCAGTTACCATTTGACTGACACACTCTCGTTAAGGATCCATTGTAAAGCCCAAAGGTAGACATACATGCATATACTATTTCGGAGCCTTCGAGCGTGTCACTATCAGTAACTACTGCTGCATTGCGTGGAGTAATTAATTCGCCACAGTCTAATGTATATGATGCATGTGCATGTAAAAACAAAACAAACAATATATCAGCGAAATATGACTTCAAACCATGAGCTAAATCGATCAAACATAAAACTGCAAAAAGAATCGTACAACTCAGATGTTACAGTGAACGCAACAACAACCATATGATTTCGCAAGCAGTCAAGGAGAAACATTCTCATATATGGCGCCTGGTAATGTATGCCCACTATTGGACAGTAGCGAGTACACTGGGTGATCGTTGAATGCAGTTCTAGAGATGAAAAGTAACAAACACAAGTGGAAAAGAAAATGATAGGACAATTCACTGCAAACCGCTAAAACCGAAACATACGTACATGCATATTGCTGACAAACGTATCAATAATGCAACGCCATTCATAAGATAATTAGTAAATCATACAATGTTTTTAAAGTATAATATGATGCAAGCAGATCTTCAAATTAATGAATCAGTTCTTCCCAAAGATTGTTTTTGTACCACTATTAGCAATATGTTCATACCTCGTCGACATATTGGTTCTGTTCCGTTCCAGGTACCATCCGGCTGACATACTCTCGTTAACGATCCATTGACAAACACATGGTCAGGCAGACATGAATATGTAATTGTTGAACCGTTTAGTGTGTCGCTGTCGGTAACAACCGTCACGTCGCGCGGAGCTGTTAATTCACCACAATCTGTAAATGGATTGTCTATGTACTTATAAAACGTATATTATATACAATATTACAATGAGATAAAAGGTGTATGACCAAGACAAAACATGAGGACAATGAAGTTAATAGAGACTATTCAAGGAGGCATGACTTAAAACACTGCAAATGTGCGTATTAGTCTGATACCAACTGGTTGATTTTTGGTTTCCGAATTTTTGTTTGTAAGACCGGAGAACCAGCATATACCACATTATTTCAGTCAGGCTATTTGTATGTGCTTTCGGGTGTAGGGAATTAATTCGCCTGCAACCCGCCCGGTTGAATAAAGCAAATATATATGTTGAAATCGGTACGTCAAGTGGCAATTAAATCGTCTATTGAATCTGAATACCACACGTACTTGTAAATGAAGTAAGACAGGAAAAAATCGAAACTGGCGGGTCATGGAAACAAATACACATTTAGCGGTTAAGATATTCAGTTATAGATGTTTATGTGGATGTATATGACTGTACATTGTATGCAATATATTAGCTTACCTCTACTACATTCAACATTGGGTTTCCATGTTCCGTCTATTTCACAGGTCGACTGTTTAATGCCGTCCTTATGTTTGAAGTTTTTATGACATCCGATCATAATTTTCATCCCAACTTCTTTGTGGTTTCCCGAAACAAAGCCATTGACATGATTAGGAAAATCCATGCATTCTAGAAAACAGATTTTGTAACTGGATCATACATGTAATATTATAGGTGATATTCTCCGTGTACTCAAGCTGCATAGTGTGATATTTTAAGAACTACGTTTTGTGTATTTAGTGTAATTATCATTAGTAGAAATTGTTGCTCGAATTGTAACATATCCGTATTTTTAACGAATCAGTCATAATGCCTCTAAATTTAATAAGATATGTCTATGTATGTACGTACATGTACACTAATGGAAACCCTGTACCGTAAAACATGATAGTACAATGGTGAATACGCGACGACACGATGATTAAAAGGCGATGATACGACGGTGACAACGCGATGGTTTGATGGTGAATGCCTATGGAATATAACCTTTCAATACCCATGTGAACAGATGTTATATCATTGTAGTAAAGCGACACTCAACGAGTAAACCATTTGCTAAATGCTGGTGCTTACTAAATGCCCATACCTTTTATAATACAAGTCCTAGTCTTAACATCGCACGCTTGTCCCAGGTAACAACCATCGTCACATGGTATCTATAAAGAAAGATATAAATATAATAAATATTGAATGAATATCTCACTACGGACAAATAAATCGCAACTAAGGAGTTGTGGTATTTCAACTTTATATCCTCAATCGTTTTCATAAAAATCATCAGGAGGAATGTATGTTATGAATGCTACAATGGTATAGCCTGATGATAATTTATGAATGCAGTTGAGGAAATAAAGATATAACACCACAACGATCTTGCTGTCAACTCCTTTATTTTAGAATATGAATATATATTGTATAGATGAATATAATAACATACAGTGTATAGGTGGATCTAAATATATGATTGATATATTGAAAAAGCACCTACTTTTATTCAATAATGATAATCCTTTATTTTAGAATATGAATATATATTGTATAGATGAATATAATAACATACAGTGTATAGGTGTATCTAAATATATGATTGATATATTGAAAAAGCACCTACTTTTATTCAATAATGATAATCATGTTGCTTGTACCTTTGAAATTCATGAGAAATACAAACATCTAAGTAGAAACGTTTTATGTCAAACTTATCAAGCAATATATTTTTAATCATACATTTGTACAAATTAAATGCATTTAAGGAAAGCATACATTTACTTGATAATATAAATGAGCCATTATCCAGGAATAGGTGCTTTTTGAGATTATGTTATTAGTGTACGTGTTACGTAATATGGTTTTGAAAAAGCTGTAAAATAAGAAAAAAGGACCATCACTTGATTCATATTTAAGTAATTTACCCATAAACATTTGTAGAACTTTATCTTAGCTGTTAATTTTCTCATGAATTATACTGAAATAACTTGTTTTTTGTTTTGGTTACTATGGTGATCGATTACTGAAATTAACGCTATTTAAGAAAAACAAGGAATTAATTGTTTAAAACAGTAGCAGTCGTTACAATTTTGATATAAATCTTAAAAATTAAAACATAATAATTTTAAAACGAGATATATTTTGAACAGTTTATGTCTAGAATTGATCAAATACTATAATTGTGAAATTCGTGCTACAACTACATGTAATAACGTTTAAATGACGTTCGCGACGTCACACAAAATGCCTGGAACAGAGTATATACAAAACAGCTGTAACTTCCTTAAAATCAAAATATCAACACATTGTCAATTTATTTTGCATCTTGCTTCATTATGATTTTGTTAGATTATTGAAAATCTCACATTCAAAATACTGTCAAAATAGAAAATTTACTGGAGACTGGCTTAAATGTATTTCAATTAGGCAATATATTATATATATATATTATATGTTTTATTTAAAAAAGCGTTTATTATTATTAGTTTTATATATATGCAATTTTTCAATTATAATTTTCAAAGTTACACATATAAAGTACCTTTTTAACATTAATATCCTTTTTCTGAACATGTAGGCAACCGCCTGGTGTAAATTCTGTTTCGACTTCTGTAAATAACTCACAAAGATTCATTTGAACATGATAGTTCATAGCTTGGCAATGAGACCGTAATCCACATTCTGTAACACAGTCAGATATGGTAACTCTATGATAGGTGTGTATCCTGTGTGTATCCCTTTGACAATGATTGTCGAATGTGATGCTGTAATCAAGTTCCACATCTTTGTTTTGTTTCACTGACAGTCCTTGTACCACCTGTAGTATTGTTAGAAATATAAACAACATTGTACAGAGCGTCGGCTACTAGAAATATAGTTTCCCGTCCGTCATTTCATTTTATTTTTATCTCAATTTTTGGCACACGATCTTTTACCAAAATTATACTACAGAAATCAACAGAAATCCTGAACTTGATACACTTTGCTGCATTCTTACTAACACCCTCGCATGTTATTCTAAACTATAAAATCTTCAATAAAATGCTGTATTTCCAGTTTAACATCAACGTCAGTTGTGATGTGAATAAACACACATTGATTAAGACGTTACTTAAACTAATGCACACCAGATCTTAAAGCTTTTACATCTAAATAATTAACAAATGCGTAAAAGTTACAAATTGTCTTTCACAAGACATCTATACTATTATCAATGTTGGTGCACTTATGTCGATTTCATGAAAAGAATACATATGATTAAATGAAGTTCGTTTCTTTGAACAAGGTTAGCAAATGTTATGATGAACATTATCATTTACGTTACGTCGCGATCCGGTACAAATTTAAAGTAGTTTGTTATACAGAATTTAGAACAGATACTTACGTCGATCCCAAGAGAAAATAAATTAATAATCATTCGACAATTTTCGTTTCCTACGATGTGACATCGCAAATGTAGTTAATTGGTTTTTACTTTGATGATGTTGGCATTACTAGAACCAGAGATAACAACATACACTTAATATACATATTTTATTTCGAAATCCACATATTACGACATTAGTCTAATGGCTGATAAGCCCATGACCCGACAATGAAAACCAAACTGAATAGTGAATAGATATTGGCGGACAAGTTTGCAAAAAATAATCTTAATAAATTACCTTCCTGTCAATCTTACTGCATTATCAGTAACGGATGTTTGATATATTAATATAATGCTGAATTTAATATAAAAAATACAGTTTGTGTACGCTGGGCAAGTTATCATGCACGAACATCAATAATTAAGCACAATAGTAGTCTGTGCCATAATATAATCATAACAAGTAATTAAGAATTGCAAACAATACAGAAGTCCCCTACCGGTTTTAAGCCATTTTCAATGTTTCTGTTGCCAAAGCAACCACCATTTTGGTCGGAATTAAAATATTTGTGGAAGTGCATTATGCCCTCTATCCACATACTAAGTTTCATAAACCTAGCTTGGAAACTGTTTGAGTTATGTCAGGATCCAGATTTTTTGACGGAATGACTGACGGACGGACGGAGGGCAAACCTATAGTCCCCTCCGGTCAAAAACCGGTATGGGACTAATAACGACTGTATGCATTGAAGATTAAATATTTGCAGCAAACAAAATCAGATATGGTCCACTGGAAAAGAAAAAAGAAACAGAAAACATGTTCATAGATAAGACAATGTATATGCAGTGAATTACACATAGTAATGTTATTCTGACTTCATTCCATAGAGAATTGTAAATCAACACCACTCATACCGGTAGTTTATACGAGGGTCGTTCATTTAATACCCGGACGATCGCCATAGCGCTTGATTGAAACATGCAATTGTAATAATTTTTCGTTTGATGAGACTTACTCACCAGCTTGATTACTTGGTATAATGTCATCCAACTGAACACCAAACTGTGGTTACCAAAGTAACCCAACTAAGGGCTTCCCGGCCCAGCCTAAGTTTTTAGTGAAATGTAGAGTGTTGATATGGCAGGGAGCGGGGTAAAGTTGCCTATTTTCATCGGAAAACATCATATAAAGTTATATCTACATCTACGTTATGTTATATAACGTTTAATGTCATGTCTGCACTGTAACTGCGCTTGAATCGATGTTTGGTGACAACGGGCGTGTTTCCGTTAATATCGCACTGAAATCGAATTTGTTTGGAAAAACTGGATTATATTAAAATTTCGTAAAAGGATTAGTCCCACACCTGTAAAACTAAATAATCTATTTCAGAGAAGAAATATTCGTATAGGTGGATGTCTGCTTATAAATGGTTCTATGATGACAAGAATCGCCCCGCGATGATCCGAGGCCGGGTCAATCTAATGTCAGAAACAGGAAAGTGTCGTCGGTTAACGTTTGTTGGACGGTAAAAACTACATGAAGAAAAACAACTGTAGTAATTACGGAATCGTGCGAATTATCGTGGACACAGCATTTAACATCACTATCCAACATCTTAAAATTGTAAATTTATGTGCTTGCGTGGCCTTATGGCTCCAAAACAATGATCAAATAAAGAAAAAGTATCATGTTTTAGGAGCGAAAATGGCATAACATCACAATATTTTGACGTCGACTTGGGCCGACTCGCGTTACATGAACATATTAAAACACTAATATTATGTAAACCCTTCGTCGTAACACGTTGAAATTTCGTAAGTGAATTAAGGAATAGTGTGAATGAATTCTTATAAATTGTCATCAATATAAATTCATTAGTTTTCCAGCAATATCGATCGTTCGGGTATTAAATGAACGACCCTCGTACTCCTTAATCATGATAAAAGGGGCTTAGACAGGAACGTCATAATTGAAGAGTATAAACTATGATAGTTATACTGTTAATAGACTGTATAATATTGCAGATATAATACATACATGTAGATACTTTGTAATACAGGTTTATAACAGTGGTATCTGGTATAGATTAACTAAGTAGAGATACTATCAGCCCAGTGTGGAAATTTGTATTTAATGTATTTGGACTTAAAAGTGTGTAATGATTTTGCATTTCTGAAATTTTGAGAAGAGAATTCCATAGTTTGGTCCAGCATATAAGATCACCTTTTTGAATATTTCTAGATTGGGTTTAGTCATGTATAGGAGATTGATTGCACCTTAATGTTTGATTGGGGTAATTTGTAATTTGAAATGATGAACAATGTCTCTTTGCAAAAAGCAGAACATTCTCCAAATGGGTCTCTTCAAGTCATAAGCAAATCGTATCCAGGTAGATCTTGATTTATGTACTCTTCGTAGCACGACCCATTAGCGGTTCACGTTGACCACTGCAAATTAAATAAAATATACATGCACAAAGAACAATAATTTGTAAGACAATATGTTGATCATAATTTACAAAAGCTGTCAATAGTTTGACTGTCATTTAAACCATCCGCGTATTTGTTAAATTGAATTAAGAAGGTACGAGTGTCTTTGTTTCTAAAACCCAATTACCACCGAACCAACTAACTTTGACATATTGTACAAATTTGTTTTACTTTTGTTTTCTCAATCAATTTCCATTGTTCAACATTCCGGATTAAAGCTTCATGCCTTGATCGCAATTAAGTTCTAATGACGTTATTGTGCCCAACTGTATACGCCGACCGATGCCACGAAATCGGTCACATCGGCCAGACTCCAGATTAATCGTGACCTAGGTCAAACTTGAAATTATCAAAATCACATTGCCCAAACATGTGTATATTGTAGTTTAATTGGTTGAATGTTGTCGGAGAAAATACCTTGGTTAATTTGATTACGCAGTGTGGTTGTGTATGTATACGTTTGGTAACGTTATATAGACAAAAGCGATCTTTATTGAACCTTTAACAAGTCTATACCCCAAACACGCATCAACGCATATAAACGCACCAAAAATATAAAATGAAGACCGACATGAACGTGGCACCCAATTTAAAACATACAAGGCACAATGCCTTAAGTAATGCAACAAATAGGTAATATAACATTATCATCCCTACAAATATAAAGAGTAGGTAGATGACATACTTACCTATACCTCACTTCCCATGACCTCTACTTCACACAAGGTAAGCTGGTCTTCAGGACCGTTAACGCCCGAGAGACGTGTGATTCTAACCCAGCGTCCACTAACTGATGACGTCAGTTGTGACGTCAGATGAAATGTATAATTTCCAGGAATTATCCCAGCGTGAAAACCTTCTAATACGTAAGCGTCTTGATTCACACCAACGAATAACTGGACATCTCTCAGTCTTTGGGCTGTAAAGTAGTGTCAATCAAAACAAGCACTTACGTTTGATACACTTGTGCAGCCACTGATTGAAAATCATTGAAAATATATCTTAGTTAAAAACATGTGTTTTGTTTTAGTATATATCAATTTACTTAAGGTCGATCATGACATAAGTTGCACATCTTCTAACAATTGTTCTCGACACCTCATCATAAGTTAAGTTACGTTACCAATTTGAAATTTTAACTTTCCTGGTCATTGGGCTACCTAAGATAACCTGCATTCAAGTATCCCTGGGGGACTATTTCTCTCCTGGTGGATGTGTAGCCACCATCGATCTGCGGCACCCAGGAATATCGAACATGTACAGACATCGCCCTCATAGGTACATATTCACACATTGGTCGAGTGGAGCATGTGGGTTATTTTTGCTCAGGTAAATTAAGCAGTGACACAGACGGAGATCGAACTCGGGACCTCTCGATCCCGAAGCGCGCGCCCTACCTCTAGGCCACCGCTCCCAACAAGAATCATGATGTCATCAAACAAGGGTGTAATAGAAGAGAAGTCTGAAGTCTGCTTTTAGCGTTAAGCAAGCGTGTCATTGTACTTCCTGTGTATTGTCTTGCTTTATCAAGTCATACATTATTCCTATAAATAGTCGGTAATAGTTGCATTTACGAAGATCAAAATATTTGTACGTACCACAGCAATCAGTCCTGCCAATTACGATCACGTGATCTATGACGTATAATTTTCCTAGATCTACTTCCCACCATGCATTCATGGTGGTAACGGTGTGCGTGCACGAGCCATGACGATACTCACTGTCTGTGTCTCCATCCACGGCAAGATTCGGTGGTCCGTCCCAACCTGTATCTGTCTGATAGGTAGGTTTACCGAATGCTAGATTGGAAGTTCCGTAACTGAAAAAAAATTCGTCATTACGACGTTGTGTCATTGTTGCGCATATTTGCTCATAATGCACATTCATACTTTCATGAACATATGCATGCCTATACTTGGAATAGAAGATGCAGCTAATTATTGATTTATTTTGGCTGGCTAATGGACTTACATGTCGTGACCGAAATGTTACGTAATGAATCATATTTTCGATGTGCATGACATGGTTGCTATATGCTAGTCCAAGGCCTTTGACGATGATTATTCCATTTCATCGTCAAAGCCGTTTGTTCTTTGAATCCTAACAGGTGAACGACTCAGTTTGAGTCGCGCTCGTTTTATGACAAAACGCACTTTTTCAAGAAAATAACGATTGACACCCTATCAATTGGACCATATTCCTTTACGGGTTCATTTATTTGAAGGGAATATAGCAAAAGCGTTCCGAATCAAACCACGTGATCAATGTTTTCATAGTTCAAGATTGTCGTCTTCGTAAATTGCAATATTTATTTGTACATAATTAACATTTCCAGTTCCCATACGTTAAACAATAAAACTTTATAGGATATATAATTCCAGTAGTATAGAATGGGTGGGGGTAATCATCACCTAATTGATGATTTTCTCGTCAGGTGATGATTTTCCCACAAGATGTTTTACTGCATGGGGTTTAGCATTACTCCAAATACGATTAGATCATCATCATATTTACTTTATAAAGTACCGCCTTCTCTATAGCCTAGTGGTTTAGCGTCCTCATCTAGTGCGGGAGGTCTCGAGTTCGATCAAAAAGATAATTGTTCGTTTCAATAAATATTGGTATTGCAATTGCATGTCAAAACGAAGAAAGTCAAATCAATTTGTATTTTCAACATCAACATCATAGTTGTCTCCAATATCTAAAACCAGGCGAGTGAGGATTTGAATGAGTGTGTGAGAAGGTGAAAGAGGGGGTGTGAGGAGGTTAATGATGGGTGTGAGGGGTGAATGAGGGTGTGAGAAGGTGAATGTTGAGGTGTGAGGAGGTAAATAAGGGGTGTGAGGAGGTTAATGATAGGTGTGAGAAGGTAAAAGATGATGGATGTGAGGGATGAGTTAGGGGGTTGAATGATGGGGTTTGAGAAGGTGAATGTGGAGGTGTGAGGAGGTAAATGAAGGGGTGTTAGGGGGTGAATAAGGGGTGTGAGAAGGTGAATGTGAAGGTGTGAGGATGTGAATGATAGGGTGTTAGGGGTGAATGAGTGGGTGTATGGGAGGTTGGAGGTGGTAAGTTTCAGCATGTTATGTGTTTTTAAGACGGACATTTACAGCTTATAGCGCTTCCGTTCATGAACACGTCAATTTTGGTGCACATGTTACGCTAAATTACGCAATGTGCCGACCGCACCCAAATAAACTGCATGTCGGAAAAACTTAATGAAAAATATTGTAGTCTATAAATACAGTAAAACCTCGTTATCTCGAGGACCCATCGGGACAAGCCAAATGCTCGAGTTAAGCCAGGTGCTCGAAATATCCGAAGTCTATGATGAATTGTTGTTATGACTAAGTGTAACTGTGTGTATAATGAAAACACGTATGATACATGTATTTGGTTGTAACTACCAATACTGTCATTGTTGATCAAGTCTATACGCAATTTGAATCGTGTGGACACTTGCCGAATTGAACAAATTGCATATGAAAGTCGTAATGAATCTTTTACATTAAATATCAATCTCCATTTAACGGTAAAATTGTAATAAAAGTTCGCATCGGCAAAAAAATAACATTACCCAAAGCGCACGATAGATCCTACATGTTTGAACAAACACCCACGCACAAAAATCGCACGTGATAAAATAAAACCCGGATGCAAAGTCGATCCAGTTTCCAGCACAGGGATACGGCTCATTGAGTAAAAAACATGCACTACATTATCTATGATAATTTATTTAGGACATGATGTTTAGCAGAATGAGTTATATCCCTGTGGTTTCCAATTGAAACGCGCGCGACAATTTGGAGACATCAAACGCGGCGGTATTTCGACTGACTTCAAACGCGCCGCACATCAAAGAAATTGCCGGTACAGTTGGGAGTAGTGTTTAGTCAGAGTTCCATACCGCGGTATGAATTCGCCAATCGGCGCATAGTGTAGATTGAATTGACATTTAATTTTCTACTGTACAAAGTCGACGAATATTTTATTCTTCAGGGTTATTTAATAAGAATTGGATTTAATCGCGGACTTGGTCTACTTCACTTATTCAGTATCAGACACGTGAAATTGTACTGTACGTAAGCTTACATTCGCAGGTTTTCATGAAATACGGGAATGAAAAGTTTTTGAAATGATTTTTACTTGCAGTTTTATAACGAACGGAGCCTAAATATTTAAGATTCTACATGGACGTCGGTTTATCTTACGATAATTAAAAGTCTGTGCGAGTCAGTACGTTCGAAGCAACGATGTTGCATTTAATAATTCTAGTTCTCGTATGAGTTAAAGTTCCCAATTGTTGCCGATCTTAAACGTATGTGTAGTTTAAATCACGCTCATTAATTAAATATCTTCTACTTCGTGTTTAATGTAACGGATCAAAAATACGGACATCAATTTAAGTGTTAGGGATTACGCTATTGTCATAAACTGTGATTATCACGATGTGTGAAAAATACGGACAGTAACAAAATTTAGTATGACAATTTTCGGAGGTGTGAAATTTCGCTCGGATGATTGCCTCGAGATAAGGTAATTAATTATCGTTGAAAATTGTTGAATGGACCGACACCTGCGCTCGAATTAGACAGGATGCTCGTAATAACTTTACTCGAGTTAGAGGGATAAATTAATGTACAATATAGAGCAAATTCGTCGGGACTTTAAAATTTGCTCGAATTAGACCGGTTGCTCGAATAATCGCTGCTCGTATTACCGAGGTTTTACTGTATACATGTATCTATTCTGTTCTTGTTACATGTATCTAACATACATTACCTCTAATACATTTTACTTGAGGTTTCCATGTTCCGGTCATTTCACAGGTTGACTGTGCATCCAAACTTAGTGTGGTGTTCTTATTTTAAATCCTATTATTTTAAAAATGGGAAAATGTAAGGTGTGGACTTGGCTAAGATATTCCTCGTTAATTCAAGAAATTGAGAACGCAATGAAAAGACAAAAACAAACAACAAACGAAAACGAAAAAGCACACACCACAAGCATAACTCATATGGCAATTGCAAAAAAAAGAACATGAAGAATCGAAACTGAATACCCACAATACCAAGCACACAACAACCTACCTCGGTTAATAATGATAGTTATATGGCAGACTTAAATATCTAATTATTTAATTTTACTGAATCCAACCAAATGTTATGAATAAATACTAAAAATAATAACCTTTAATGGGGCAAGTCTGTGTCCTTCGATCACATGCCAATCCGAGTTTAAAAATATCATCAAGTATAATAATCTACAGATTATTTATTATACACGTCGAGTAAAACGTCACATAAAGACCCTTCGATAGCTCAAAACAAGTGTTTGGTTCCTTTCCACACTGTTCCAATATCAACGAGGCACTTTTTGTACATTTAATAGACAGTTATAGATGTGTGTTGGAGAAATTAAATAATATATCGTACCTTTATTACTTGAATATCTTGATGTTGAACATAAATGCAGCCACCCGGTGTAAATAATGCTCCAATTTCCGTGAATATCTCACAAAGGGTCATTTGAACATGGTAGTTCATACCCTTACAATGAGACCGTAATCCACATTCTGTTACACAGTCAGATATGGTAACTCTATGATAGGTTTGTATCCTGTGTGTATCCCTTTGACAGTGATGGTCAAATGTGATGTTATAATCAAGTTCCACGTCTTCGGTTTGAAGCACTGGTAGTGCTTTTACAACTAATGGTATAACAAGACTTATAAACAGCATTGTATAGATTAAATGCTATACGAATTATTATTTTGATACAGTATCATTGTTTATAAAGTCAGATTTCCAAAATCTATGAATCACGATCATTGTAAATAACGTTTCTACATTTTACAACAAGTGTATCCTACAGAAACGCCAGGTCTGGTGTGAATAAACTGTGGTACGCTCGTATGTTTCTTCGTGACAAACATGCAATTAGAATCATGAATAACTTGTACAGTCAGTATGTACAATAGGGACAATTTGTCGAGTTCAACTAGCCAGTAATTGCAATCGATGTAATTTCTATTACCCCAAACGATTACATGCATCAATAAGGCTTTTTATATGTAACAATATAATGAAATGTTTGTGATAAAAACACTAAGACCAATTTCTAATTGGCCACATATAGAGGCAGTCAGTTACTAGATTTTGTTCCAAAACATGTCATGATATTTCAAATAACAGAAATATTTACCTCTGTAAATAATGCCCATATTATTTATAATTAAATTGTGATATGTTTTATCTCCATACAAGAAGCAGCTTTTAATCAGTTCATCTACGGCCTGACCGAGGTGATAATCGATTTCTTTTGCTATTTTTTAAATTGTACATTAGTACTCATTTTCTATTTGAGTTTTTTTATAATCTTCAATTTTATTACATTTTTACCATGAAGTTTAACAACTGTTCCTTGGTTTTACATGTGTAAATAAGTCATCGTTAATTGTGTATAACTTCTCTATTACGAGAAGAGTTATAGTATTATGTTTCTCTATACATGTGGAAATAACTGAATGGTAATTATACTTTTATAGTATATTTTCGAGTAAATGTATGTAGAGTAACAATGTTATATTACAAATGTAGTGATAATCTAATATATAGTCTCTTATAATTGTTATTAGAATCGCTTTGTGCAATGTTTTACTGTAATTTGATATGTATATTGTATGAATATTGTACAAAGATGACACCTAAATAAATTATATACATTAATCATATTTTGTTCGCAACATTTAACTTCCATATTTTGCTTCAATATACTTGTAATATTTTTTTAATCTATATATTCCTAGAGTTTCGTTATTGTCGTATTTTCACACATAGCGGTCGACTGCCTTTGTTTGCTTGTTTGTTTAACAATTAATGAATGGCATGTGTTATATCGGCAATCACCCTCAATACACGTTGATGTAAGTTTGACAACTGGTTCAGTTTGCAACACCATAATTTGTGTCCAATTGTATAGGGTTAAAAAAAATGTATTAACGATATAGCAATATAAGTATATTGAAGTTTTTCAAGAGAAAGGACCTTATCCCCGACGGGGCTAGTGGACTATCCGAATTATAATTACAATTAAATCGATATCATACCAGCAGTTACTCTCCAATTGCCTCGCCCGAAACTACATCGTTTCTAGGCTCTGCATTATTGCTAGTGTATTAGCGCTATTGCTATTTTTAGACAGGAGAATCCAAAACCAGCGTACAGCGAGGCAAATGTGATAATGTAAACGGGTTTTTAAATGCATTGTATATAAAACGCTCGTGTGTTAAAAGAATGACTTGTATTATAAATTAAAACTCTCGCACTATCAATTTATCATATTGATTGAAACAAATAAATAATGACCAGTAGTCAATAGAACCATGAAATATTTAAACCTCATACAGTGTGTACTCGTTTAAACCTTTCAACACGTAGCCTTCATATTCACTATAAACTCTGCTATAACTCTCTACTGTCTATACAAACAAGTAAACTTTCATCAGCCAATGAAAATGTGTATCAGGGTTCACAGCAGTTTTGTAAAGGTCAAATATCAAAATATTCTAGTAGTTTAAGCAGCGTGTGAATGGTAACGGTTAAGTGGAAATCAAAGCGCTGTAGGGAGCGTAACCAGCAGTGTTATCATGCTGTTATTAATCATGCCCTAGTAGATACGGTAGGTATTAATCATTCGGAGGAATTTCTTCCGGTTTCTGAAACCCGCAGAAATTAATTCCCGATTTTCTGGTAGGTCGCAGGAATAAAAACCGTAGAATTAAAACCTACCCATTTTAGGCCAAAATCGCAAAATTGTTTGCCCGCAGAAATAGCCCGCTATACAGAATCTTAATAAAACATGTTATGTAGGTAAATTGTGTGAAGACAACACTTTTGAATGCAAGTCTGGCAAGTAGGGTCAGAGATAAAACCAATCGCTCAATAACTTTTGTTAGAAATGATGAAACTTGATGTGTATATAGCTTATGCGAAGGCGACATTTGCGATGGAGGTCATGTCACCATAAGTAAACATAGAAAAATCGCGTTCGCTTAATTTCCTTAGTTAGGAATGAGACATAATGATAGCACTTGCTATGCATGTACTTTGGATAACGACCTATATGGAATTCGACAACTGTTTTCACTTAGTATGGTATTTGGCACAACATAACAAATAATAAAACATCAATTGCAACTTTCATAATGACACATAACATGCTTGTCTAACGGAGTACCAATCGTGGCGGCTTGAGCGCGTTCTGGTCATATCCAGTGTTGTACATAAGAGACAATCAACGACGAACAGCAGTTAACTTACCATACCATGCACGAACACCGCTTTCTGGCAAATACCGTTACGTATGAGTTAAATGGTATATGAATGCATCTTTTCTTTTCTTCTTCTTAATCAATAGAATAATGTGTACAATGCCAAAATAACTTTACCTACACTTCTGATCAAACATGTTGCATAATTTCATAGGGTGGCCAATTTAAAATTTCGTAATAGTGTACGGTTCAAATAAAAAATAAATGCATTTTTGACATCCATTTTTTCCATCTTGTGCATAATCACTTTTAATTTATATGTTCTTTCACCTTTCGCTGATGACAAGCTGTCGGTTGATCGTGCAGTGTTTATATTGTCAAAATTTGTTTATAAGGCTAGAGTTATATCAGGCGAGCTATACGCATAAATGTGTGTTTAACATCAGTGCCATCAGTTGCTGAACAATATTCTAAACATATTCCACACAATCATTTTAAAACACCCGTTCTTGGATGAAACTAAAAACATGTACGATGGGTAAAAAACAAAAAAGGGAGAATTATCAATTGTTTTATTCGCCACTGTAAGCCTATACAAATTCCAAAAATTCGTAAGAAATTGTAAGTGAATAAGTAAGTAAGTAAGTAAATTCTTTATTTGACGAGGCTAACATATTTACAATAATGCAATCTTCCATATGGTCCTCAACATATTTACATATTATGTTCACATGGGTACACTACATAAAGGACAAGTTATATACAAATATAAATAACACATTATTAATTTAATAGACAATAGTAAGACAAAATCAGTGTAGCAATACCAGGTGGATTTTTTACTATAGTTCCAAGTAGAATTTTGTAAACATTGGAACACAAATGTAGCCATAAGCATTTTATTTCTTCCTCGATTTCTATGAAATCTACGTCACACTAAGGGGAACCTTATTTGCTTTCCATGAAATATAAAATCATTTTCAGCGGATGTGCCGTTTTGTCCATTACCATGTGAAACCGTGGAACGTGTGAAACCGTGGAACGTGTAGGTTTCACAGGGTAATGGAAAAATCTTTAAAGCTGCTGAAAATGATCGTATATTTCATAGGAAGCAAATAATTCCCCCTTAGCGTGACGTATATTTAATAGAATTCGATGAAGAAATAAAATACTTATGGCTATTTTATTTTCCAATGTTAACAAATTTCTTTTTGTAAATGTAGCCAAAAGTCATGTGGTATTGCTACACTGAAAATTATTGGACATGGTACATGAATCATGAAAAAAAACATCTTACACTATTTGCAGAACAATGAAGCAACAATATATTGGAAGAAATTAATATTTTTGTTTATTAAATGGAAAGGCAATACATTAATTGGTACCCTAGGTGCAAAATCTAAAGTTTCTTTGTCCCTCTTGAATGGTTGTCACAAAAAGATAAAAAAATCAGCCCTTTTGATCATATGGTTATTTTAGTTCCGAACATCTTTGTCTATATTTCTATTTAGTTTAAACATATTTTATTACCCAAACAATGACATACAAATAGATCTATAAATACATATATATACATACATGGGTAAAAGGGTCGAGCCACAAGTTCTAAAACTTAGTTACGGCTCTCCCCTTATTTCTATCTCTATTTTGACTCATTTAGTAACTGTAGTTTCAGAAACTAGTATTATTGTGACCGTCTGATAAACAAATATTGAATATTTTAACCAAGTCTAATTTTGCAACTATTATTTCCAGTATACTTATTTTTGGTTGGCACTGTATATTGTGCTAAAAAATATATTCATATGATGGGTCTGTGTATTTCTTTGCTTAACTATGGGTATTTCAATTTGATGTATGTATTTTGGAATTTATGTATTGAGTCTGATGCTCGTACTGACTCAGGTATATCATTCCATATTTTTGGTCCCGAGTAAGCAAGTGATTTTCTAGAAATTTAAAACTTTGGTGATGGTACAAATAGTTCTTCATTGGTTACTGATCTTAGTTTACATGAATGAACTTGATTTAATTTTGTAAATTTTTGTTGCATTTATTTTGGAAACTGATTTTTATTGAGTGATTTGTACACAAGAATATACTTTTTATATTCCACTCTTTGGTAAAATTTCATCCACTGAAGTTTATTGAAAAGAACCTCAGAGGGAGTGTCAAAGTATTTTACGTCAAGTATGACGCGTGCTGTCCGTTTTTGGAATTTAATGATTTCATCAATGAGTATTTTGATTGTGTTAGCCCAAATTGAACAGCAATAATCTAGGCGTGGGAGGATGTAAGCATTAAAAAATAATTTTCTTGTTGATACATCTAAGTATTGATTGATTCGCATGAGTAAATAGAGTTGTGTATTACATTTTTTATTGTTTTGTCAATGTGACTTTTCCATTTGAGTGAATTATCTACATTGATTCCAATACGTCTTTCATTTTCTGTAATTTCGATATCATGGTTCTGTAATTTTAGTTTGATGTCTGGGATGTTGGGTTTGTTGTTTTGTTTTGTAATATACAAATTATGTTTTGTCTTTTGTGCAATGAGTATCATGGAGTTTTGTATGCACCATGTCAAGATCGGATTGAAGGGTTTGATGAATGTCTTAAATTGTATATCCTGATGCCGAAAGTGTTATGTCTGTTGTTGAAGACTTAACATGGTATGGTAAATCATTTATATTAATGAGAACTAACAGGGGTCCCAAGACTCAGTTTTGCCAGAGATATCTTTTAGATTTTAATAGTTTCTTTGGTTGTTTGCTGTTATTCTGATTTTCAAAACACGTCACCTTTTATAAAACAATTTATATAATAACTTCAATTTCGATCTTCTACGTGTTTTGTTTCTCCCAGGGTTACACTATTCGATGTTTGCACATACGCATACACATTTCATTGCGCGTTGACTCAAGTTTGTCCAATACGGCGTCTTATTGACGCATCCACACAGGGAGACGTTTTGAATGAAAGGCGAATCTATGTTCGTCAGATTGATACTTTCGGAATAGCGTCTGTCTTTTTCGAGCGATGTTAAAAACCGTTCATCTCGGTACAATACCGCAACAAGCAGTCGTAGTAATGGTAGATTTGACCTAATTGTAAACGTTACAGCCGACATAATAGGTAATTGCAGGCCCATCATACACAGAAGCAGTCTTGCAATAACAGTTTATCTGGAGGTAAGAACAATATACTATGGACGACGTGTTTGTATTTTTCTCGCAATAGGTAGAACATTCTTCAAATGAGGCTGACTCTGTGCTTTCACCGTCGTATCCATACAGATCATGATCTATGTACTCATCGTAGCACGTCCCACCAGCGGTACACTTCACTGCAAATATTCATAAAATATGCACGTATAAAGCATGTTGTAATGCAACTTATACGCTAAACAAATAGTGTGCACGAGTTAATATCGGACATGTCATATTTTTATGATTGCACTGGTTAAAGCCTATGCAATTTGAAGCATTGTGATAAAATTGCAGCTGAAGCAAGTGTTTCATTATTTTTAACAAATTATAATTAATAAACTTTATTGCAAATCGGCAAACAAATTTGCCTTTGGCAACGAAAATCATATACACATATACACAAAAAGATACATACTAACATATATACATGTACATTAAACTGCATTTTGTTAAAACTCTTCCACAGAATATGTGTAAAAATAATGAGACATACTTTTGAGTGACGTTGCGTAAAGGCTTTATTACACTGATCTGATTTGATGTTATTCTAAATATGTAGATGTAATGGCTTTATTACGCTCTCGCGACGTCCAACATGTGATACAATCGTACGTACACGCGCGTCAAACTTACTAGTCGATATCTCACTTCCCATGACCTCAACTTCACACAAGGTAAGAAAGTCGGTAGGACCGTTAACGTCCGGGTGGCGTGTGATTTTCACCCAGCGTCCATTAACTGGTGACCTCAGTTGAAATGTATACTTTCCCGGGATTATCCCAGAGTGGAACCCTTTTAATACGTAAGTGTCTGGATTAAAACCAACGAACAACTGGACCTCTCTCAGTCTGTCGTCTGAAAATTAGTATCATCGAATCAAACTCATGCGTTTGAAACTTTTTTTCATTAATCGCTTGTACAAACATCACATGTTTGTAGATGCTTTCTTAAAACAGGTAAAATCTTGCATGCTGGTGTCTGAGCCTCATTTATTTTTGAAATGGCCACTGAAGTATTGCTTTATGTCTACTAAAATTTGACCAGTGTGCTGATTTGTGCTGTTAAGATCATTTCAATCACCCATACGTATTCACCCTGTATTAGACTTGAAATATTACACTTGAAGTAAAAAGTACATTTTTCCGTGAATCAAAATTTTTGTTCGAGTTCATGAGAGTTGGCAATGTTGTTATAATAAAACAATTGGCCCTTTTCAAATTGTACTATTAAAATAATGTACCATTCATAGGGATGGCAAACTGAATACTAGTATACCATTTCACGACATGGACACGGTCTTGTTTTATGTGATAAGTTGTTATGTTAGTATTAGGCAACTTGTAGTAAATAAGTCTACGTACCACAGCAGTCAGTCCTGCTGAATACAGTCACGTGATCTATGACGTATAATTTACCCAGATCTACTTCCCACCATGCATTCGTGGAGGTATTGGTGTGCGTGCACGAGCCATCGTGAAAATAACTGTTAGTATCTCCATCCACGGCCAGATCTGCATAACCAAGCGGACGATCGTCTATCTGATAGGCGGGCTTTCCGACAGCTAGATTTTGAGATTCTGTAACAGAAGAAGATTTCGCCAGTGCAAAGGCGCATATACGTGCATGTATTGTTTTCAGACTTACTAGTCCATGAGTCACTAATACACCTCCTCCTCCCTAGGGAATTATTGTCACTGACCACACACTTTCGGAATATAGTGTCCAACATTCCATAGTGGGGAGGGGTTTCGCTCCTCCGGCCCATGGACTATAATATACAAAACAGAATTTACATTGAAACTCGCTATGTCGTATTACATGGAACCTCGTATTTGTGTTCACCCTAACTACTATTCGCTGTATTTACATCTATGCAGGTTTACCAGGGTATTATTAATTTAAATGCCACCATTTTAACAAAACTGATTTGAAATGTAAAGTGCACCTCTACGATAATTTAATAGTCGCACACCCAGAGCATATTTTTAAAAAGAAAATGTTACCACCGACAGAGACGGCAAATGATGTGCTCTGGACAATGTATATTCATGTCTTCATTGTTTAGACAAACAAGGCTACACTCATCAGACACAGAAGAACATGAAATACTAAACGGCTACAAAAACACGACATCCAACTACGACAGCATGCCGCCTCAGTCAGTCCAACAAAAACAAGACATCCCAATCCGATAGTCTGACACTTCAGTCAGTTTAACAAATCCGGAGAAAGACTCGTAAGACAAGAACCGACCAAAAAGAAGACCGAACACTACAATGACAACCCACAAACACCACTTTACAGGTACAATGTATAATTATAATAATGAACTTTAGCAAGAATGATGGACAACGAAATCTGCTAAAGGGCACATACAAAACGAACATAGTTTTGTTAAAAGGCACATCACTTTACTTCTATTCGGTAATTTTTTACCGAATCACAAAGGCATGCTTACACAGATTTTATGCCATTAAGTGTGGCAAATTATTGTATCTATACTTTATTAATTATTAAATACACTATTTGTTACCTGTACTACATTCAACCCGAGGTTTCCATGATCCGTCCTTATCACAGGTTGACTGTGTAATGCCGTTCTTATGTGTGTAACCCTGGTCGCATTTGGCCAACAGTTTCATTCCAACGTCCTTTCGATTTCCAATAACTACACCATTTGTAGGCTTCGGAAAGGTCAAACATTCTGGAAAATTAAAATTATTTTGTTATTATATTACATTATTATGTTTAATTAGGTTATCTGTAAAAATCAACAATATATTCTATAATAATTAACATAGATTCTACATTAATAAACAACCATCGTACAATAATTATCATAAATTCTACAATAATAATAATACATTCTACAATCATTAATATACATTATAACATAAAAACGGTGATTTTGCCCATACGTTAACGGGACGAAAACCATGCGTAAACATAAAGATTCACGCGCTGTTAACGTCCAGTTTTACGTATGCTTATTTCAGGGCCGCGCCGGCGACTATAAACGTTGTACAGCGTCAAATGAACGGTAATTCTCATTTTATTTCTAACTACTAATTAGTTTTCTATAATATTTCCATAATATTTAAATTATAAATGTAAACAAACCCGCAGTATCCATGTTTTTTTTGTATTTGCCGATCCCGGAAGTTGACGTGCATAACAATAACTGGTATGACGTTACGTTTGTTTTCGTGACGTCGCCACAAAATCTCCCGCCAAAATATCATTATTTAGACAAACAAACGCATTAATTGATGTTTTGTATGCTATAATAGCGTTTACGCATGTTTTTTTTCTTGTTATAACATATGCAGAGTCCCTCGGGAGCGTTGGTGCCCTCGCCCTGGCGGGCTTGGGCACCAACTGTCCCTCGGGACTCTGCAGATGTTATAGCCCGAAAAAGCATGCGTTAACCCTACAACAATATTTGTATTTTCATTGAAGTTTCCATCCTTATCAGCCCTACTACGTAGACGTGTTTCATACATCTTCGTTGTGTTACTGTGCTTTGTATACAACTTTCACAAATTCGGATGTTAAACGTTATATAGTTACAGTATCATAAGATACATGTATAACCGCTCGTTTGTAGATGTTGTTCACCCGTGAGTGTGCCAGGGTGGGTTTATGTCAGCTATATAGTACTTTATATGGCATACTGAAATATCTATTATTTTCCTTTATTAACTGAATCTAACCGAACCGAACCCAAAAAGAAAGAATAATTAAATAAATAACCTTTAATTGTGCAATTCTTTGTCCTAATGTCACAAGCCTGTCCACGTTTGCATCCAGCACCACAAGGTGACTAAAAAGAACTAAATGAGTACATGCCAAATCTACTATAATTAAATTTTAATTTTTATTGAAATAAAGGTAAACCTTTACCTAAAGACACTTTCTATAAAAGGACAACCCATACTTAAGAACGTTCGGTCCATTTAACGTTCAACGGGAAACCTTAATCAATAATGTCAAAAGTTTCTATGTCTCAACGGATGGTTTAATTGTTATGTTTTTTCTCACTATTTCGCATTGCGCAATAAGCCTCGTAATTAATTATAGTATGGATGATCAACAAATACGCGGAAAAAATTTTTTACTCGTCATTATAAGTTTTTGAAACTTTCTCAATATGTAGATATCTTTTTTATCACATTGGCACATCACTGATCGTTAATACGAGAGGTGCGTAACTTTTATTTGAACAAAACTGAACATCGGAATTTGGCATACTAACACAATAAAACTGATTTATTTCTATTGAGTCATATACGAACATGTATTAAGTAGTAAATACACTCATTTTGTGTCATACTTGCATTATTTTTCTAACCAAAATCAACCATCTTGTAGAGGACATTTTGTTTTTGTTTTAAGACAAATTGCCCCGATAGAATCATAAAGAAAGTGTTGGTATATTATGAATAAACCGTGTCAGTGAAGACAATCAGTAGTATTTGTAATATGAAGGTTGGTATACGTTCATCTTCTTGTTTTGACAAAATGGCACCAAATATTAAAACTTAACAAAAATAGTCGAAACCTACAATCACCATGTCCATTGGTTCTGTGATATCTAGGACAAATCCATTAACAGAAAAGTGGATGGCAGCGTAGTTGTAAGTATTAGTAGCTAGAAACGTTCAATCGCATTATTTCGAAAATGTAAGATGCAGAATTTCAGAAACATTCGATGTTCATCAGTTCAATGCCAAGCAAACAAATGTCTACTACGGAACAGCGATTGGAAAAAATGTTTCATTCATGGGGAGTTAATGTTTTATCCTGTCATCCTACAAAATATGTCATTTAGTACCTTATGAATTAGACTGGGAAGTATATTATACCCAAACAGTGGATACCGAAGTCTTCTGATGAAGTACATGTATTAATATAATTTAAAACTGGAGAATATTGAAACAATGAAAAGAGAAGCGAATTGTAAGTATCTGCACTTGGAGGTTTTTAGCCTTAACAATGCAAAATCAACACACTCGATACAATAGTCCTGTTCTAAGGACATTACATATACATTCTGCAATGGTTGTTTATATCTCATGATACATAACTTTACACTATTGAATTGACCCAATTTGATTTCGATGTGAAATTTATGAAAATACTGGATGTTCAATTATGTTTAAATATAAGTTGAACACCTCTCGTGCTACCAAAGATGTGATATCAGACCGAGTATCAGCAGTATAGGTTGCGTATTTGTTTATTAATCCTCGTGTATTTGTTACTTATTATTTTGTAACTGTTCTTTATATCCTTATAGTGGATGAATAAAAGTACATACTAGAGAAATTTATTCAAAAGTTCATCATTGTACGAAAATTATGTATATTTTAGAAAGTAACAGACATATGTACCTTTCTAACTTGAATATCCTTTTGTTGAACATAAATACAGCCGCCTGGTATGAATTCCGTTTCAATTTCCGTGAATATCTCACAAAGGGCCATTTGAACATGGTAGCTCATAGCTTTGCAATAAGACCGTAATCCACATTCAGTTACACAGTCAGAAATGCTAACTCTATGATAGGTTTGTATCCTGTATGTATCCCTTTGACAATGATTATTGAATGTTATGTTGTAATCAAGTTCCACGTCTTTGTTTGGTTTCACTAAGATACCTTGTACCAGCAGTGGTATTGTTAGATATATTAGCAACATTGTGAAGGTAATCGGCTGAAATATATATATTCATATTGTTCAATTGGTGCATTATCATTTTTTGACGTTTCACAAAATCATACAACGAAATATAATTTATTTGTTTCATTCTTAGCAGTAACCTAATGCGACGAACCGCAACCTTCTTGCACAAATATATAGTACTTCTGTCAAATATGTGCGTTACGTTGCAGCCCAAAGGCCAGCAGTGTGAAAATTGAAAGTCTAGCATATGTCTAATCAATTTAGTATAAATAATTGATAAACAGAAAATATGTTGTAATTAATCAAAGTTTTACTCCAAAGTGTCCAATAGTATGGTCAGTAATATTGGCCCAAAACAGTTTTGATTGTGATTTACCTTTTATGTTATAGTTAGAACATATTAAGTAAATTTTAATGATTAAAAAGGCCAGAGCGAGCGAAGCGAAGCGAGGCCTTTTTTAATGATTAAAAAGGCCAGAGCGAGCGAAGCGAAGCGAGGCCTTTTTAGTCATTAAAATTTACTTAATATGTTCTAACTAACTTAGAATATAACATTCTGCATTCTGATTGGCCGATAGAAATTAGCGCCAACGCATGACGTCAAGTCTGTTAAGAGAAAATTTTAATGATTAAATTTCCATTTAACCGCGAAAATGCGGCGTTTTCATTTGCTCATAATGTAGGTTATATTCTAAAGTAAAGGAACAAACCCTAACCAATACACATTCATATTTTTATGGTTAGTCTTCTCTGGACAGGCCTATACTGCAGCGTGTCAACAAAGCCCTATATAGCTCGTTTTTACCATTGAATGAACAAATTGCTGTACACTTCATTTAAAAAATCTTTCATGGATGTTAGCTTTCTCTTATTTTAGAAAAATATGTAAATAAACATATAACTACAGGATGGATATATATGTGAGTCATGTTATGTATAGGTGCTACTAACCTTATCCCAACAAAATATCCAAATATATCACATATTCAACTTAATTGCTACATACATTTTCGTATAAACGCACATGTTTTTATCATTTAATTGTGAAGTTAACAACAAATACAATTATAGATCTGGAGCTACGAGTCTGATCCCTTTATGTTTTTGCACGAATGACATTTTAAGAATAAATCAGTTTCCACGAATAGATTATGTTTTATTGGACATTTTAGTTACCTCTCGGAAATGATATGTGGTTGCTGGACTAACTCAAACATTTGACTTTTTTTCAAACAAACGGAACAAAGAAAAATGTGACGTTGACCATAAATTATTTACATACATTCTGACATACATATCATGGTAGGGCACCTTATTGTTAAAGTTAGCATACATTGTTACAGGCTATGTTTGATTTTGTGTAGAGCAATTTATTATTTATACTAGGTGATAAACTAGATAGCTACATGTGTCAATCTAGTGTTGAATGTATTCAGTTATATTTCCCTATTCTGACAGTTCATTCCTGCTACGGTTATTTACAATACGTTTGTGATCATTCAAATTCTCATAATTCATACACCCATTTCTCATTGACAAATACGTAAAATAACTATTAATTTAATGTATTGTTCGCAATAGCTTTTACCTTATCAATTATTGAAAACAAATGAATTAATTTAAAAAATTTATGTTTACTTGTCAAAAGTGTGTTCATTCGTAACTTTTCTATTTTAAATATTCTCAGCATAAAACAAACATTTCGTATTTTATCTAGAACTCGTATTTCTATTGACGTAACCTTATCTAAAAGACTTTGTATTCCTTCCCTTGTGCTATACATGTGTTTAGTTGGCAATGATCGACAATCAAAGGTAGAAAATTGGAACTATAACATATATCACTTATTGTCATTGCATCGCATACTACATTTACGAGGGTTGTACAAATTGGAAGTGTTGCTATATCATTCTTATTACAATGAATTTTCAAATAGTCAGCTGCATATAAAATATCATTGTATTAGTTTAAACGTGATACCTAACATTTTAAAATCTGTTCTGTGTAGCTGTAACAATACATCATGTAACATTGTCTACTCGTGTATACTAATGCTTAAATGATTGGGAAAATATGTGTGAACATATTTGGTCCCATTAAAGAATCGTTGTTTTCTTAATTCGGGAGCAAATACAATATTTAAAATAACTTGAATGGTGCAATGGTGGCAAGTTATGTCTTATTCATCAACTATTTGATAGTTTAAGAAATTTAAAAGTGGTGTATTTTATTTGGAAATGGACCCCATGGACGCGAGTATTTACAATTAGGCATGTCGCTCAATGTGTTGGCACATCATTTGGAGCTATTCTTACAATTTTAAAGCATATTACAAAATTGGGACGATACATATAGTTTTGGTACCCCTATCAACATTGAGACGCCAGCACATATGCCCTTGCAAAAACGTCGACTGTTAGCAAATGTTTTTTTTTGTTTTTTTTTGAGGTGGAGTGATTGTTTATTATCCTCGTCAATAGGTGTGCCTGGGTCGAGGGCATCCCAGTACACACCTTACAAATTCTGTATTAGTACATACATAAATATATACATGTAAATGTGTATTAGTAGACAAGGTAATACATAATAATTATATATAGAAGAGTTTGAAATGCTAATACCGTAGTTGTAATATTTGGTATACAGATACTCCAAAATTTTAACAATATTATACATTGAATATTGAAAACATATTATTATATTATGCCTGAATACAGATGGTGTTTGTGATACTTATAAACAAAAACACTCTCCCCAGTTGTATAGATAAAATGACAATGGGACATTCTCAAATAGTACACTGGTTCCGGTTTGGCGGGCTATCTAAATTATAAGTATAGGTGTCTTATCTGGACATTCATCTAAAAAATTCTGTTATTTCATTCCAATTATCATTGAAATGGCTGACTGTGTGATTTGTAATAGCAATTTCTTTTAATATATTGCATTAGTACCTAATATAGTGTTTAGCGCACTGAATGGTTGGAACTGTTTCTTTAAATCTGCAATTATATATATCTTTTCGTGTAGTAGAATAAGAGATTTAATGCTATACAGTTTTTATCTCGTATTCCTAAAATAAATTTTCTCTACTGAGATGATTTGTTACCGTGGCACTGTTAGCAAATGTAATGATCACAAACGAGACACAGGTTCAGTTCGTCACCATGCGACAGATCCATGAACAAATATTGGCCAGCAAAGACAGAACAAAAGTATGCATTGCAAAACGCACAATGGACACCAGTAGAAATGTATATCTTTTTACCATTAAATTTGATGTTATAAAATGGAAAATTTGTAAATGCCAAGCTTAACTAAGGTAAATTATTGCATAAATAGAAGAAATAATCCAAAAACAGCTACCAAGCTATATATTTGAAGGATGGCATGCTATTGCAAAGCAATGGGCCTCCACCTGCAGCAGCCATTAACGCGACTTCCGGAGAAGCGTGAACGTTCTAGAGCTTTCCGATCATCCTTATTTGTAACGAATTGTCCCTTGAGATATTTATTTGTTCAAACGACTCTTAAATTACATTGTCAGGAAAATATCAGTTACGTTAAGATCTCGGTTTGGCTCATGTCTAGTATATGCACAGTGTACACAGGAATGATATTTTGTGAAAACAAGAAAAATGTGTCTGAAAACTACTCTTTACTTATGGAAAAAACAAGTTTTTTAAACTTCAGTTTGGTCAACATGAAATGAAAATAGGCTTATAAGCAGCGCCCTGAGATGCAGATTTCAAATACATGTAAACGCAAGTCTTATAAGGTCGTAAGTAGTACTAATTCTAATTCTAAGCCAGCTATATATCAAGACCAATGACACGGCTTGCACTCTGAGCTACAAAGAGTTATATTATATACCCAGTGTTCATTCAATACCAAACCTAAGTCCTATGTATGTGTATCAACCACCATTAAATGATCGTTAGCAGGCATAAGACTTTAGCTAATGGACATTCTTCCTTTGACACCACTCATCATTTAGTTAAACACTGGTAATCTGTAACATTCTCAGACATTATCAAACTACCGTCAATATACAAATGTACAATATTTAGCGTTTTAAATAGAATACTCACCTGATCACATTGATTTAAGACCCTGGTGTTATGCTCATTCATGTCTGACGAGTCTCATTGTAATGAAGCTAGGCGCTGTCGTCGCTTATGTGTGGCTTTTGATTGTCTGTTCGCTACAGTATTTACTTACAGACATCTTCTGAATTCCACGCTGTATACCAATACAAAAGGACTTCAGTGGTGGAATTCAATATTGCTCTTATTTAATTGTAGAATTGTATACCGCTTGTTACTGACCTTGAGTTAATCTGATTGGTTGTCCTTATCCTTAAATCAAGTAAATTTAATATTGAATACCACCCAAAATCAATAATTACAAATTTGTACATTGAACACGATGGATATATAAAACAACACTAACGTTATACCGACCCGACGTCGAATGAGTCAGTACACAAATATTTTGCTTTGACATTGAATGAGCCTAATGAGTACTATGAACACAGCGTATTTATAAACGACTGTACGTTAATTGGGATGTTGTGATTGGATTTAAATGATTGGATACAAAAATACAAATAATAGCAAGTAATAATATGAAATACTGAGCATAATACAAAAGACATAATGGCCAGTTGTACATACATTTGTATTCAATATTATTATATAATTTTCTCTTCTTCGCATACACATTATTATTCAATATATGCTCATGTTATCTAGACTAATTGATAATCGTTCAAGACGTTTTGTGCGGAAAGTGTACACCAGGTACATTTTATGCCCCCAATCTTTGATGAGGGGGTATATTGCTTTGCACATGTCTGTCTGTATGTTGGTCGGTTGGTGGTATATAACGGTATCCGTTCAATAACTCAATCAGTTTACCTCATATACCCAAATAAGTTTCCCTAATCATCTTACGATGTATTTATCATGCGCGTTTTAAAAATCTATAAATGAACAAAAGGTAAAAAAAATGTTTCTCACTTAAATAATCTATACTATTGGTGTTTGGAGATATTGTTTTTTATTAATGGTTCTACGTTTAGGTCGAAATGTATTCAGTTAATGAATGATGATGTTACTTGATTCTGATAAATCACTATGTATGTTGTTCAAAAGTGAACAATTAATTCATAAATAGCGGATGTTAATGAAATATTCATATTAGGTAATGGGTTAATGAGGGAATATTAACTTTGGAGAAATTGTCACACACGATTAATTTTGGCGGCAATAAGTTTAGTTTATTTCCCAATACATAAGACTTTACAGTCTATAAGTAGTACAAATATTCACAATACAAATTTAAACACAATATAGTCAATGACAACAGTAATAATGCATGTCTTTGTCCGATCACTGAGTCACATCAAAATTATTGAAAATACAATATAAATTGAAACACGTACACTTACAACGATAATAATGAATACGATTGTTTATTTAATGCTAACTGGTGAGATATGGAGTTCTATTAGTGAAATAAAACCTATATCAGACACTGGCTAACACCTACAATGTGATTGATATAAGCTCCGCCCCCTCACAGGAACTACTTTAATTTTACCAACCACCGAACACTAAACTGTCAGTAACTTTTTTATTACTGAACGGAAACATGTCATGTGGGGGTTCATATTCTTGGTTTGACCATTTCCTACAAGTTGGTGCATGATTTGATGCAAAATTCTCCAGAACAAATGTTTTCACGCAAACAATATTCACCAAAATCCAAGATGGCGGATTTTGATTTACAAAATATGAATGGAATAACATATGCATACGCAGACTAACCACAGCGGTAATTTAGCATAAATAGTACCAGTTTTGACACCAGATAAACATTAGATAAATAAAATATTTGTTTGTTTTGATTGAATATGGTTAATATCTCATCTTGTAGTGATACAATTTTGATATTTTCAATCGTGGTCTTGAAAATATTTAATTTTACCACTACACGATGAGATATAAACCACATTCAATCAAAACAAACAAATATCCTCTATATATGAAAACACGAAACAAACAAAAATTCCAAAGTTATAGTAAATACAATACCTAATAATTAATTGTAGTATAATGTAGTGGGAGTTGCATAAGAGTGTATTAATTTGAGCCGTTTCCCAGGAAAAACGGGCTTTGTGGTATTGTATTAGTATTTATGTAGATCTAATAAGGTTAAGAAAACCCTCCTAAATGACAAAAACGTCATGCTCCTTGATTTAAGTTTAAGTTCTTGGATAATATAGAACTATGTCTGAGATTTATTTTTTCTCTAGAATCATGTTAAAATATCTTCTGTCGTTGCTATGGTGAACAATTTCTGAAGAGCATCCATATTGAGACAACGAGGGGTTAGTGGTTGAAAACAGTTGCTAAGTTTTTCTAAAGGCTAAAATTCACGATTGAGATATGTTTTATTAAAAAAGAAATATAATTCTAAAATGTGATACAATTTTGAAAAGTTTACGTCAAGAACTCATCAAATACTGGATTAATGAACTTCTTGTTAACGTAACGTCAAATGACGTTTGAATGGCGTTTGCGACGTCACTAACAAAGTAGGAGGAGGGGTTACGTTTATAAGTCTGTAACTTTGTAATTTGATGTTATAGTTTGCTCAAATTTTTTGAAAATGTTCAAAAGAGTCTTACTAATGCTGTACAAAAACATGTATTATGATGATTTTTCATATTTTTGTCACTAAGCCCGGTTTTCCTGAAAAACCGCTCATTTGTATAAAATGTTTTGTTTTCAATTAATACAGTGATCAGAAACAAAATAACACTCTTGCTATTAAATTAAATGAAGAACTTAGTTTGGAATGGTTGACTTCTGCGTACCTGGTGATTGTATCACAGAAAAGACGCATATTATAGACCATTAGCTTAAGTGGCTTTGCAAGATTTATTTTAAAAGTGTGATTATTTATTCATGAATTGTTCTGTTCTATAACTTACATTTGTATTTCAAATGAATATGAATATTTCAAATCTTCGTATTCTTTGATGTAAATTTACTACATCGATCGACATTTACACACAACAAACATTTGTGTTAGTTTTTTGTTTTGTTACATACTGCTAGTCGTTAAAACGCCACATACGTTTAAGCCCCCTCACACGGTGAATATAGTTAGTAGGGTGTCATACTTTCATCCAATATATCTTCCGTTATAGTTCTCGCGGTATTGTTGACATGTAGGGAAGTTGTAAAATGTATATTGAATGAAAATTATTTCTGTTTTAGGACTAGTTTGGTCAGGTGTCAGCCGCATATTGCTCAATATTGGACAGGCATATGAATTAATTGATTGTCGTCAGTGCCTTTTATAAATAGGTAAGCAATCGTAAAATTGAATTTGGCTGGGGTAATGTTTGGTACAAATAGGGTACGTGTTGACTGTCTATGGTATAAAATAATGTGTCTGGAGAACGATAACATTGATGAAAATATTATTTGGTGTTGAAAAATAGAGAGCAGTACTTTGTTGTATACGTTGACTTTTGTATTCAACGTTTTTCCACAAGATCTGACACAAACAAAGAGATGGTCATTATCAACCCATGATTTAACATCGGAAAGTGACAAACAAACGTATACGAAGGATGAGACTGTGGCTCGATACATCAGTCTGACACCTACTTTCTGTCGGAATCGCATAATATGTAAGCATACATCTCCTTATTAGCTACTACCTACATTCCATATTTCATATACCTAACTTGGGATTCTGTTTTTTGACGTATGGACGGATTGGTGAATTGCGGGCAAAACTGCCGTCCCCCTCGGTTGTGTACTACAATTTGGGTTTGAAAACATTTCAAAACTTTGACTGAAATATCTCCATGTACGTGTGGGTTAGGGAGGTAAGTAGACCAGAACGTTTCTTTTTTGAGCATGGTGAGCTATCTCCCATATTAAAACAATTTGATAGTTAAACGTTGAAGTCTGCTGCTAAATATGCGTCCGTTCAGCCGATTGTGCATTATCTCCCCCCGCCCCCCAATCCTGATCATCGAGTAGCTACGATGTCGTAGATGTAATGCCTCTGATTGATATACATGTATTATGTACAATTGCCTTCATGTATATTAATAAAGAGTAAACGACATCTTCAGCAATTTCAAAATCCTGCACAGATAGTCGGTATAAGCTGTAAAGCCGAGATACTCAATGAAGGATCTCACAAAGATTGTATAGGGGCTTCAATAACTGGATTGGTCTGAACACTAACACCATATAATATGCTTCATTAAAGTCAGCAACTGTCCAGGAGGATAATTTATTGCTCTTCAAATTTTTCGGTACAAATATATTGGGGAACAAACAAAGTTTTATTATTTGTAACTGGCTTAGTATATACTAAGAAATAGTTACTTAGCCAAATAGCATTGAATTTCGTTGTTTTTTTTCAAATTCATTAACACTTCCTTACAAACAGAATATGCAACGCAACAGAAATAAGACATCGTGGTTGACAGATGATTCGTTAACGATATGTTCTTTTTCTAAAATTATACAGACAGTTAAATTGCCATCATGTTTAAAATGTCTCAAGAGTCCCCACCCGGTTAGCAGTGGGTTACATTGTACAGGCAATAAAATTGAAATTATTGTTCCACCTAGAACTGTAAGTTATACTCAACCTTGCTATTAAGGTTTCTTGAAAAATATAAATATTACATAATTTTAGATCTAGCAGATATATGCAGTGGAGTTAAATGAATCGATTGGTTAGTCAAGTGTGATAGTTTCCTGTCGACAAGATTACAGGAATGTGCTGACTGATTTTGTAGGTTAAACAAATCGCTTGCTTAGAGTTATAAGGTCCATAAAGTACAAAATTAATATTTTGAGGAAACAAGAAAAAAACTGTCTGAAAACTACTCTTTACTTATGGAAAAACAACTTTTTAAAATTCAGTTTGGTCAACATGACCACTTCCGATGTTTATGAAAATAGGTTTTTAAGAAGCGCTCTGAGGTGCAGATTAAGGTTGTAAGTAACACTTATGACCTTCTCATTCTAAGCCAGCGAAATAGTGTCGCACAAATCTGAAGACGATGCTAACATCCCAATATATGACATTGTAGAAAGTATTGAGTTTGATGCAGATAACATAATGTTTAAGAAGCGGAAAATACAGAAAGAATAATTTACCATAATTGGTTATCGTACATTTTCATAGGTTTTAGATGTTTATGAAAGTATTGTACATTGTCATTTGGCAGAGCAGTATTTGTGTTGGGTTTTTACAATTGTGATTATATCATCGTGGTGTTTACAGTGGGATTTATCATTATGTTATTATATGTTATCATCAGACAGACACCGACATAGTTATGATTCCTAAATACATTGTATGTATAATGATAATGCAGAGTATGAAATAATATCACTAATTAACAGGGAGTGTTATCTGCCCAGTTGCGATTCAGTGATCGGGGATATTTGTACTGTCGTTTAATTGGTAAAGTTTGAGACTTTCAAATATACCTGATTGTGTATAATAGTTCAACTATACTATATATAAAATAAGCATAACCTTATAGTCTCCGTCAATTCTTATAAAACACAAAACGTTGTATCAACTATGAAAGTATCATAAATGCATATCAACATCGCAATTTTTTAACAAGTCCTATTTCTCATTCCTTACAAAAACATTCGACATGAGTTCACGTTGAATCAATTTGGCCATACACCTGTTACTTTCATTTTCTGAATTCATGTCTTACCCATAGTTAATTGCCTTATAACTTTCCCGATTTCAGGTACATGTATGTTGGTATCAAAATGACGACAGTGAGTGGACCTTCAAAAGGGTGTACTACAATAAAATATATTATATTGAAAGACTGAGCGCGGAGCTTTGAATTATGTGGATTAGTGAGTGTGTATGCTGTCATATGTGAATGGTTAGCATTGCTTATGTTGGATTTTCCATCTCCGGTGACTGTCTGAGCAGGAGTTTTTAGTTGTCATCTTGTTGCAAAAGAGTGTCTTGTATGAGCGGTGGTGGGTGGGTACGATCGGTTTCATTTCTGTCTATTTTATATACGGGTGTTTGTCAGTAACGGGGCCTGGATAGTGTTTGGGCCATATATTTTAAGATATCAGGTTCCTGTGGTATAATCGGTACAGTTGCCTTTATCATTTACAAAATGTAGGACGTTCATTATCTGATAAACATGAACTGAACAAACGTGTGAATGTACATGAAATAGAATATTGAAATAACCCGATACCTAGCTGTACGTATTGGATATCTCATTAGGGAAATTAATATTCATGATTGTGGGTATCTGTTAAATCATTAGGATTTATAGCTTTGAATAATTGTTGACTTCACAACTTGTTCGATTTGGTTTTAACACGACCTTCGTCAGCCGTATCAACACGATTGTTTTCGAGATGGTTTAAGAAAATACTTGATAGGAAGGCCAACCTATCAACATGGCGACCTGGAGAGAGCCGAGTCTTGAAGAATCTGTATATAAAGGATCTGGCGAAGACTTTTATATTTCGTGTGAACCGTGTAAGGACGATGGGATTTGCGTTGAAGTTTCGGGATATTGTAAGAATTGTAACGAATATCTCTGCTTGGCATGCATGAAAATTCATTGTCAACCAAGGCCAAGTAGACATCATGTCGTGTTAGATAAACATAAAATGCCACAGAACAAGCCAAACAAGCCAAAAGTTGCATTATGTACCATAACATGCGATAAACACCCAACCGAGTGTTTGAAATTCTTCTGCAAGAAACACGATATTACGGGGTGTGGTGACTGTATGATTCTGGATCACAAAACGTGTCAAGTTGATTATAATTCAACACTCGCCGAGGGTTTCAACATAAGCACAGAATACACTTCTATAATCCAGAAAGTTGATCAACTTCAGAGAGAAGTGAAGGATCAACTTACATATGTTGGACACTCTGCTACAAAGGCAGAGGCCAAGGTAGAGAAAGCTATTGCAGAAGTTAAGCAATGTCGCATAGATTCAAACGGTTATTTAGACAAAATCGAACGTAATTTAGCGACAAAATGCAATGAAATTAAAGCAGTTAATCAGATAGAATTCAAGAGAATTGACGATGAACTGTCATCTTTCAGTAAACGATTGTCATCTATACATGCACGTCTGACAACAAACATTGATAATACTGCTAACTTGTTAGTGAGAACTAAAGACCTGCGCACGGTGTTAGTGGCTCTTGAAACCGAAATGAAAGCTATGAAGAAACTAGAGCTACAATGCATCGAGTTTGTGAAAATTATGGCTCTGGCATCAGAAACATCGTTAGGTATATTGACAGTGACCACATTATCCATGTTTATCAGCGGACAACGTAAACGTATAATGGATATGGTTCCGCAGCACAAATATGACATCAGCGTGACGGACAGCACTGATACATGGGCTTGCAGTATAAGAGGTATGGTTTATGTACTTGAGAATGTCATCGCATGTACTGATTGCTCTTATAATTCAGTAAAGCTTGTTGATATCAAGCAAGGTAAACTATTATCTACAGTGCCAGTGATGAACCAACCAAGGGGTATTACATCTATATCTCACGATACATTAGCGTCCACTATCCCTATTAGCAGTAAGATTCAGTTTCTTGGAGTTAAGAAAGATTTTATATCACTGAAGCACGTTATAGATGTGAATGGTGAATGTCGTGGTATTGATTGTGTTGATAATAAACTAGTTGTGTCGTATGGCAACCCACCAAAGGTTGAGATAATAGATGTCCATGGTAACGTACTAAAAGTTATACAAACTGACCACGCTGGTACTCACCTATTTAAGTGTCCTGATTATGTAGTATTCAGTCATGATGGTGCAAGTTTCTACGTGTCTGATAATGAGGGTGGTTCTGTCATTAGACTAGCGCTTGGTGGAACAGTACAAGCTTCATACAAATACTCTGATCTAGAAAACCCGGAGGGAATGTATGTTTGCCGGGATGGATCTGTGTTGGTGTGTTCCTTTTGGTCGGTGCATGTTATATCTGATGACTGCAAGAATCAGACAATACTTCTCAGTGACAGTGTATTCTTTCCCATGGGAATAAGCTTCGATGAAGACAATGGGACTCTTTGTGTACACATTGGCGGATATGAGGCACCTGACTTCCTTCAAACTTATGCCGTGGATTACTAGTAATTTGCATTGTGACTAATAGGTTCTAATGCATATTGGGATGCAAATTACCATTGGACAGACATGTGATTTAACTCAAGCACTATGTTAATGTTTTTATATCCAACTTAAACTTCAACTTCAATGTTTTATTTTGACTTAAATATATAAAATGTTTATTGCCAATGCAATAATAATAATGTGACAAGTTGAAAATTTTAACAAAAACATATATACATCTACAAAGAGACAAAAGACAAGATGAATATATAAATATGCAAACATTATATATGGTAAGCAGTGTATTTTGAGAAAAGGGTAGATATTTAATGCGTATCAATTAACTTAACCAATTACATTTTTATAAAGTTTCTCTTCTTATACTTTCAACGACTTGCGTTGTTTGTGCTTTGCTGTTATGCAGATCACATGGACTAAAATTATGCAGTGTAAATAACCGCAGTTGGAATCGTGTTTGTCGTTCGATGTTGAATGTTAACTATACAACTTGGAGAGGTATATTGCTTTATAGATATAATCAATTGATATCACAATGTACAGTGTATAGTGCGGGGATTTTAACTTGACCCTCAACCTTCTATTAGCATATATACTAGTAATGTAACGGCTGATATGTTGTCTTACTATATGTGACTGGCCATGAGATTTTGGGTCCAAATGAGGAATTTTTCGAAAATGATTTTTTTACTGCAAAATGATGTTTACACATTCACCATCACAAATATGAAATTTCATTGTTGTATCTGGTCTAGTTACGTTGCTATGACGTCACAAACCTATGCAATATCTTCATTCCAACTGCGGTTTGACGTTAGCAATTCTGTACAATGAGTTGCAAAGACTATATTGGGCCGCGGACGGTCAGTTAATTAGACCCATGCCTAATTCCTTGGAAAATGATACTGTGATATGACGTCACAAACATATGCAATATCTTCATTCCAACTACGGTTTGACGTTAGCAATTCTGTACAATGAGTTGCAAAGACTATCTTGGGCCACGGAGGGTCAGTTAATTAGACCCATGCCTAATTCCTTGGAAAATGATACTGTGATATAATCATTTCACATGAATTGTGATAATGAAAGTTTTTGAAGGGCGTTTTTAAAAAAACTATGTTACCATGGCAACGATAGAAAATATTTTACAAAATATGAAAAATATTCTTTTAGATTTTTTTTTATTTGTGTCCACATAATATTTCCATCATAATTGAAACAAATCTGTTTAATAAATTCATTTTAAATGTGGTTGCCATGGTTACAGTTGTAAAAACATGATATGCCTTTAACTTCAAATACTAATGCATTTATACACAATCATGTAGATCTAACTCGTGCAGAATCATAAAATAAACAACGTGTTCTCTGTTTTATTTCGTCCACCATTTGCTATATTTACTAGACAACGCTGATTCCAAAGGCGTGTGTTAAGATTGTGTTGACAAGTTTCATTATCTATCATCAGTAAGCAGGTAAGCGTCGGAGACGTAGGTCAATGATGGGGTACGTTGCAAGCCTAATAAATGATTTAGGTACCGCATTGCTTGTGTGTGGTTTTACAGATTTTAACAATTTTATCGTCAGTAATAACGTGCTATAGCTGCTCATATAAGACAATTTATAGGGCGGATATTTCCCTGTCTGGATCTATCCGCAAGCGGTACGGGACTACCAACCGTCATCAATAGCACTGTCGGTGCAAATTTATCCTTGGTAGCGTGGAGTTCCAGGCGAAGCTTGTGACGGTGTTTCCGAATGATATGGGTTCAATCCCTATCAGGTCATACAGCTCTTAGAAGCATATCAATTTCCCATATTTGTTTAGGTGCACATGGCTGCGATAATATTCATAATGCACTCGGTGTAAAAGAATGATATCCACACAAGCTTGTATTTTAAAGTACAGGAACATTCGAATTTCTATACCTTGGATAACAAATCGAACATGATTCGAAAAGTTTACTGGATTTAATCAACAATGGCTGTAGATCCACAATATTCGTGTTGTCTATGAGGATAATGCCGATCGGTGATAAGCTAAAAAGTGACTCGATCGTCGTATCAGTTAATAGTTATGTTCGTTTTGAAATAACAGCCGAGTTATTAATAAAAAATAACATTATTGATAAAGAAACAGTATGCGAATATCGTCGAGTGTCCGCCACGACTCTTGCGATAATCCATCTAATCCGCATTGCCTTTATATTTTATTTAGAATCTTGGGTTCTATTCAGAATTTACGCTATAAATATTTTGTATTGCTCGTTTGCATTACATTATTATAGATTCTATAATTAATACTTATTGACTAATCCCAAATGATATATTGAACTCTACCACATATGTACAATAACGATACTACGCGTTAGAGTAATCAACATGCTGAGATTATACGGCGACGTCATTTCTCTGTTTACGACGTTACGTCATTTGCCACATTTGGACCCAAAGTCTCATGGCGCGTCACATATATATATATAACCTTTACAAACCGCGATTGTCCGTTTTTATAAGCGGTTAGTTTCACGAAGACATTCGAGGTGTATAATGCAAACATAAACCTAAAGGAGCGATATTGCTCAAATGTAATAATTAACTTATCGCAGTTGTATGTTTTCAAAAGCGGGAAGTATCACGAAGACGTTCGATGTGGCTTATGCAAACACAAATCTAAAGGACCGTTATTGCACGATTTGCTAGCGGAAATATTCAACGCAAGAACATTTTAACATATTCATACATAAAGGCTATGACCTGTTTACTATCTCCGCACTGTACACACCAGCCATAATCACCTTGTTATCATTTCATTTTGGACTTGCAATTATATAAAACTATCAATACAGCGTATTCAAACAGAGGTTTGTAATATACAGAGCGTTAAAAGTTTCGCAACTAAATTGAAAATCCCAAATTTTTGAATTGTTGGCTTAAAAGAACTTTTCATTTATACGTGTCCTTTAATTATGGGTCAAAGAACGATAATTATTACCTTCCCTGTCCTATGAATTGTGATAATGGAAGAAGTTTTTGTTAAAATTCTGTCAAGCTACGTTAACGGCAAACATGTTGCTGAGTGGAATATTTAATTGTAGATTTGTCAATAGCATATACGCAGTATTTCGTTCAAAACTAATAAGCAATACAAAGGATATATTGTTTCAAAAACGTGCAAAAACATTTGCTAAGTGTAATGTGTATTGTTGAATTGTGTCATATACGGTATTTATATGGATTAATACATTTCTTCAATTTGATAAATGTTATGGATTTATATTGCTTAAATATCAATGTGCACATGTGTAGTTATATCAGCATAAACTAGTTTGCGATTCCAACAACATAGACAAAATGTAGAGTTGCGGAACTTTTGACTCTCTGTTTAGTTTGTGAAGTATATGAGTCGTGTTGCGAATGATACATATAGTGATGTCCTTAAGTGTTCAATTTATTATCTTTATCTACTATCTTTTATTGTCAAACCTGTATCATAGTGCGCCTAGGATAATGTGATTTCATGAATTGATTTGATCGACGGTTGCAAAATTGGGTTCACAAATTACTAAAGTACAAAGATGTATGGTCATTTTTTTGTACTAAAACATCACAGTAGCTGCCATATTTGTCATTCACAGGCTGCTAATGAATCTTTTTTAACGTGACTTTCTAAATACACATTAACTTATTTAATCATATGTGTACCTATGATGCATAATTTTAACTAAACTTCAAACAAATGCTTACTATTTCAAATGTACGCTTTGACGCTTATTCTTCACCCACATTGGTCGGTGATTTATGCCATGCATTATGAACATTTTTTTTTACTTGTTTTGTGTGTAATGTTAAATTGCTTCGGAAAACCAAACGGGATGTTAGTAAGCATACTAGTACATACATTCTGCTGATTTGCCCGGTATCAGGAAAATGTCAGGAAGCGATGGCTTAGAGATAGGGCGCTCGCTTTTGGAATCGAGATTTCCCGGGTTTGATCCCGTCTGCGCTATTTGTCAAGTTCGAGGAGCAACATTATAACCCACATTGCTCCAAATTACCCAGAAGTATGCATGAGTTTCTCAGCGGGTCAAAAGCCAATGTGCTTTGGCTGCAAGCGGTAATGTGCCAAGTGACAGTGATGTTATGGCATCTTACTATCTTTAGACATCTAAATATGTGACAAAATGGCTACATGGGATACCCGTGTACTATGGGCATATTTCTAGTCTCTCTTTGTGTGTTTTATCACTGTATATAAAATGTATGCTAATTGTTTATCATTTCAAAGCAATGAATACATTATTAAATTATACATTTTAACACTGTCTGTATTCTTCTCCATGTAAACGTATAGAGTTGTAGCGTGATTAAATAAACGGTATACCACGGTCGAATTTCGGCTGTTTAATTTATCTCCACGTATATTTTGCGATTTTTATGAATGAAATTTACGTCATGTAGATTATTTCATGACGTTATAAATTGTTTGTTAAGTAGCTCTAGAGCGCGACGTTTGCGTAATTTTCTTTTTCTTTTCGTAAGCGTTTCTGTTTACAAAATGTATTTCTTCAATTATATTTATATTCTAGTAATACGTTATTGCATGTAACAATTCATATGTGTAGATTAATGTGAAATACGCAATTGAAGTTGGCGCTTAATAAACATTAGTTTGACGAAAAATAAACAGATTAATTCCAACTAAAATTCCAGGGAAGAAGAACAGCCAAAGTTGTCTATAGCAAAATAAAAAATAACTCATCAATTCTGCAAACAAAGTCCGTATAAAATTACACACGTTACACGTGTTAGAATGCAACTAGATTGAAGTTTTGCGTGATATACCGATTATTCTAACATGACTGGCGATTTTGCCTATATAGACAAATAACAAGTCATAACGTTGTATATCGGCCAATATACAATGAAAATGACGTCATGCAGGTAAACAAGTAACCTAAGCAACATAGGTCTTGCAAAATAACACTGGCTTTATATAAAATTCCGGGTTTAAATCATGTTAGAATAGAAATAAACCATGAAAAACCGTTGTATACCGGCTGTTACACAAGAGTTTGTCGTTCTGACGCTTGTTATTAACGACTCAGGCCTACGGCCCTCGTGGTTAATTCCTACGCGTAAGAACTCCAACAGCCGGTATACAATGGTTTTTCATAGTTTTTTTCTAAATAAATCACGGTTTGTCGTTCATATACATGTACATAGTTATTAATCTCTACACATATGAAATCTAAACCGTGATTTATTCACCGGTATATCACGCAAAACTGCCATACTGAAGAATTCTCCTCAAGCGGGTATCGATTGAAAATCCAATAATCAAGGGACGCTAATGCTACAGTGTGTCTTTTGTCACGCTTTACTTCCCTTGTCGATTATCGATTACGTATACTGGTGTTTGATGTTGACAGGTTTAAGTGCAGACAGGCGTTATAAAAACGAACACGAATACGAAACTTAATTTTGCATAAAGCATAATACAATGCTTATAACAAATAACAGAGATGAATAACGGTGTTTATAGTGTAGTGTAAAAGTATTATGTCGATATTAATTATTTCTCTATTATTTATATCCATGTCCCTCTTGTTATGTTTATATGCATGTTCATAATTTGAGTTTGACTATAACATGCAGTTCTATGCTAATAAACTTTATGATACACGTTTAAATATGATCATCTGTCCTTCCATTATTATACAAAATATTTTATTGAATTATAACAGACATTTAACGTAATAACACTCATACTTAGCATCCCATGAATTACATTGCATCAATATTTACGCAAGTAACACAAAGAGACTGAGCTAAGAAATCGAAATTTGGAAATATTCCACTTATGCACACTTAAAATATCATATCAACCCGTTCATTTATATGTATACATGTAACTTGTGATAATGCGCAAATACAATGTAGCATAAATCTAAAAAATTAAAAAAATTCTAACTCTAGCAAGATGAAATACTAGTCATTTTAAACTGTGTTTCAGTTTTCATGAACTAACCCCCAGTACATGATAAATTGTAATATAAATATATATAACGGAAATTTATTTTGCATCAAGCATAATACAATGCTTATAAAAATTATGACAAATAAATACAAAATAAAGAGATTAAAATCGATGATTTATGATAATAAAACAACCATCTGTAGCCACGCGTTACATATTCGATACAAGGGATTGTTTAATCCGGTGTTTGTTTAGCGCGTGTCAGTTTTATGGGGGTAATAAACCTACATTGGTCGCTGAAACTGTTAGTTAACTAAAGTTATATAGATTATGTGTTTGAAAGAAATTAAATATACATGTATAAATTATATATTAATATCTGAAAATTATCAATTGTTAGATTTTTTGAAGTTCTTAAGTGTGATGTTGCCACGTTTTAACAAATATTAAAATTAGGTTTTGTTCTTTTAGAAATTACTAGCTAGTAGGTTATTGTCATACACAATTTAATAGTAAAAATAATTATGAGGACTTTCAATAAAAGAGTAAATTTGGGATATTAACTAGATCTAACTGTTTCCTAATTGATATGATTCATATTATTTTGTTTTACATTTTTGACGAATGATGCCTTTTTTGGCCACTTTTGATGGTTCTGTATTCACGCATTAGACGTTCATTTTTCTACTGACTTAATCATAAATATGATTATTTATAGAATCAGTTGGGTTTGATGCAAGTATTTCCATTCGTTTACTACACGTATGTTATTTCCTTTTGCTAAGAAAATTGTTTAATTTTGTACATAAAAGTGAAAAATACAACTGCTCATATTGATACACCCCAACCACTTATATAAAGTTTATTACTTGTTGTTGTTGTTATAAAACAGTAACAGTATGAAGCAGGCGATAACCGATATATACACGCGATATAGCGATCGTCTGTCAAGCTACTACAACAACCACAACTGTTAAGAATGACGAAAATTGCAAATTTTAGTCAAAAACAACCTTACGATAGGCGATATTAATTTTATCTTAAAATAATGAAATATATATCATTTAAAGGGTAATTTTAATATCTGTAAAGATCCATTTGCACCTAAGCGTTGACTTTGAGTTAAGTTATTTAAAATCCAGGTTAAAGATACCCATATTTGGCCATACGCTCATATTGTATATATACAAAGAAGGAACAACTCACTAGCAAAGTTCAAAATAGGCGATCTAGATATTTATTAAAATGCATGAAATTAATATCACCTATTGTGGAAGACATTAAAGATTACAGATATTTTTGCACCTAATAGTTTGCTTGTCTAGTTTTTTCGTTATTAAGAAAAAACTATATTGTCCCTTCTTACTTCTATATAGAAAAAATGAGCGCTATCGATTAACCGCTTGAGGAGAATTCTTCCACATGAATCTTTTTCCAGGATTTCAGTATGAATCAAATTTATTTTGATTTGAAAACAAGCCAACTCAATTGTGTTGTGATAATATGGATTTGAAAAAAACACGAATGATAATCGTATGTATCTTGTAGCGATTTGAGCTCGCCAATACATTCATCTACCAGATGAACGAATTTTTTTTGCCTCGTATATTTGTAATTGTTCAGTATTTCATGATTGAATCAAACTACAAGATGTTTATAAATAATTATTATGTAATATAATGAAGGTATATTCCGCAGTTGCATTTATGTATTGCTATATAACCAAGAATGAAATTTATAGAATTTGTGTTGTACACTTAATTTAACAAGGCAGTCGAAAAGACGGTTATAATCCCCCGCCACAATAATATATAATAATATAATTAATAATTATTAAACTGTGACATTGACTGTATGCCAGCCAGCTTGGTTGAAATTTGACTCCAATTGCTTCAGTCTGCACAACACTTTCATGAGTTGAACATTTGCAATAAGGTTCATTCAATTTAGCACAGGCGTTAAGAAGTTATGGAGCGGACACGAAATGTAAGGTTCAAACTTTGTGTTCTAGACCTTGAGCCAGCACGGTTGGAATGTGGTTTCTGCACGTCGTCTTTATTAGTTACACATTTGCTATGAGTTTCAAGAAATTCGGCTCCACCGTTCAATATGAATAATTTTGTACATAAATACATGATTTCTTTCTGAAAATCGATGTACGTGTATTAGTGCGTGGAATGAAACTTAACACAACTTTAGAATTATTGATTTGATTTATCGAATAGTATTGTTTTTGTACAGTGTGGCTAGTTAGAAATTCGTCGAAGTGTATATTAAGTACACTGTATTTCTATTAAACCTTGTTTTACCGGCACGCTGCTTTATCAGGTAACCTACCCCGGTCCGAATTGATGCCGGATAAACAAGGTTAAACAGTACCTATATACCATATTTCATATAAAATGGGATTCGGTCCAACCACGGGCGGTAATCACGTGACTTCGTCTAGTATGTTAAACGAATGATGGCAGATATTCAGCCTCGGTAGGTACCCATTTTTCTTGCTGTTATATGCCGTATATCATCTATATCACAACTTCACATAGCCTATCATATGCGCATTGCCTCTTTTTGAACGTTAGAACTTAGTTTTGCCTCGTAATCTGAACATATTTCGAGAACACTCATTGAATTTGATCAAAAGTTTCAGCGCAAGGCCGGTATGTCGCACGCATTGAGTAACATTTTGTTAAATTATAGATAAATACAGTTTTCTGGGACAAAACAATTATAAAAGTATAGCAAATGTTTGATTATATCGTGAATGAACACTGTATGGATCCTCTTAGTGTAATATTCGGAAGTATATTTCCATTTAACGTAAGTAGTATGTACAACGAACGATTTTTGCCATAGTATGTCTCACGTACATATCTGGGTGTGTTCCAGTACGACAAGAGGTGGCTCTTTTTTACACATCTTACCACTCCGTATTTATAGTTAACGCGTCAAAATATTTTCAGAACATTTTTTTACAATTACTGCGTAACGTGATAAACTATGACAATTGACAAATATTTATACCACACAAGTAAAACACGAGCTTACGATTTGGCAGAAGACTGTGCTTCGACAAAGACACAACGTTTCTACAGGGCATGTGCTAAAGGGTATGCAGTAAGCCTGTTTATCCTCTGTTAGAATATAATCTACTCTATGGGCCAATGGAAACAACGACCTGTTCTGGGTATACGTTGCAATTTATCATTAAAGAAATGATATTATCATACGTGACGTCATGTGTTGGCGCCACATACCATCGATCAATCAAAATGCATTTTCAACCACTAAGAATTGACTTAATATGTCTTAATAACTATTATACATTAAAGTCATAAACACAACACCTTAGTTGACGTGCCCCCGTAGCCCAATGGTTAGCGTGCTTGCATTCTAAAGGCTCACCTAACGACCTGGGTTAAAATACGGGTGCAAGCACTCACATTCATGCCATTTTCAGCAGAAAACTGACTCGCAAATAAAGGCTACGATCGGGGTGTTTTAGTTAATATCAAAATACTAGTGATGTGTTTCAGTGATTGCACCTTTGATATGGTCCCCAGAAAGAGATCAAAAAGGAAAGGACCAAGCCAAAAACTGTCAAGGATTGCTGTCCAACGAGGTGCCATTGTGGTCCGATGGGAGCTGGTACGAGAAACGAATCAAAATGTTGCTCTCAGATAAATGGGTATTGAAGAAATTTAAATGGTTGATAGCAATCATACGAATAAACTACGACTATACAACTGTAAGAATGTCTTAATTGTTTATTGTTACATTGATTTGGTTTACATTGCTTTTGGTTTTTAATACACCGAGTCCTGGGGACGTATTCAATATTGATCTTATCAGCCCAGTGTGGAAATTTGTATTTAATGTATTTGGACTTAAAAGTGTGTAATGATTTTGCATTTCTGAAATTTTGAGAAGAGAATTCCCTAGTTTGGTCCAACATATAAGATCACCTTTTTGAATATTTCTAGATTGTGTTTAGGCATGTATAGGAGATTGGTTGCACCTTAATGTTTGATTGGGGTAATTTGTAATTTGAAATGATGAACAATGTCTCTTTGCAAAAAGCAGAACTTTCTCCAAATGGGTCTCTTCAAGTCATAAGCAAATCGTATCCAGGTAGATCTTGATTTATGTACTCTTCGTAGCACGACCCATTAGCGGTTCACGTTGACCACTGCAAATTAAATAAAATATACATGCACAAAGAACAATAATTTGTAAGACAATATATTGATCATAATTTACAAAAGCTGTCAATAGTTTAACTGTCATTTAAACCATCGAGACTGGTCCGCGTATTTGTTAAATTGAATTAAGAAGGTACGAGTGTCTTTGTTTCTAAAACCCAATTGCCACCGAACCAACTAACTATGACATATTGTGCAAATTTGTTTTACTTTCGTTTTCTCAATCAATTTCCACATTCAACATTCCGGATTAAAGCTTCATGCCTTGATCGCAATTAAGTTCTAATGACGTTATTGTGCCCAACTGTATACGCCGACCGATGCCTCGAAATCGGTCACATCGGCCAAACTCCAGATTAATCGTGACCTAGGTCAAACTTGAAATTATCAAAATCACATTGCCCAAACATGTGTATATTGTAGTTTAATTGGTTGAATGTTGTCGGAGAAAATACCTTGGTTAATTTGATTACGCAGTGTGGTTGTGTATGTATACGTTTGGTAACGTTTCATAAGCAAAAGCGATCTTTATTGAACGTTTAACAAGTCTATAACCCAAACACGCATAATCGCATATAAACGCACCAAAAATATAAAATGAAGTCCGACATGAACGCGGCACTCAATTTTAAAACATACCAGGCACAATGCCTTAAGTAATGCAACAAATAGGTAATATAACATTATCATCCCTACAAATATAAAGAGTAGGTAGATGATATACTTACCTATATCTCACTTCCCATGACCTCAACTTCACACAAGGTAAGCCGTTCTTCAGGACCGTTAACGCCCGAGAGACGTGTGATTCTAACCCAGCGTCCACTAACTGATGACGTCAGTTGAAATGTATAATTTCCCGGAATTATCCCAGCGTGAAAACCTTCTAATACGTACGCGTCTTGATTCACACCAACAAATAACTGGACATCTCTCAGTCTTTGGGCTGTAAAGTAGTGTCAATCAAACCAAGCACTTACGTTTAATACACTTGTGCAGCCACTGATTGAAAATCATTGAAAATATATCTTAGTTAAAAACATGTGATTTGTTTTAGTATATATCAATTTACTTAAGGTCGATCATGACATAAGTTGCACATCTTCTAACAATTGTTCTCGACACCTCATCATAAGTTAAGTTACGTTACCAATTTGAAATTTTAACTTTCCTGGTCATTGGGCTACCTAAGATAACCTGCATTCAAGTATCCCTGGGGGACTATTTCTGTCCCGGTGGATGTGTAGCCACCATCGTTCTGCGGCACCCAGGAATATCGAACATGTACAGACATCGCCCTCATAGGTACATATTCACACATTGGTCGAGTGGAGCATGTGGGTTATTTTTGCTCAGGTAAATTAAGCAGTGACACAGACGGAGATCGAACTCGGGACCTCTCGATCCCGAAGCGCGCGCCCTACCTCTAGGTCACCGCTCCCAACAAGAATCATGATGTCATCAAACAAGAATGTGATAGAAGAGAAGTCTGAAGTCTGCCTTTAGCGTTAAGCAAGCGTGTCATTGTACTTCCTGTGTATTGTCTTGCTTTATCAAGTCATACATACTTCCTATAAATAGTCGGTAATAGTTGCATTTACGAAGATCAAAATATTTGTACGTACCACAGCAATCAGTCCTGCCAATTACGATCACGTGATCTATGACGTATAATTTTCCTAGATCTACTTCCCACCATGCATTCATGATGGTAACGGTGTGCGTGCACGAGCCATGACGATAATCACTGTCTGTGTCTCCATCCACGGCCAGATTCGCTGGTCCGCCCCAACCTGTATCTGTCTGATAGGCAGGCTTACCGAATGCTAGATTTTGAAGTTCCGTTACTGAAAAAAATGTCGTCATTACGACGTTTTGTCATTGTTGCGCATATTTACTCATAATGCACATTCATACTCTCATGAAAATATGCATGCCTATACTTGGAATAGAAGATGCAGCTAATTATAGATTTATTTTGGCTGGCTAACGGACTTACATGTCGTGACCGAAATGTTACGTAATGAATAATATTTTCGATGTGCATGACATGGTTGCTATATGCTAGTCAAAGGCCTTTGACGATGAGTATTCCATTTCATCGTCAAAGCCGTTTGTTCTTTGAAACCTAACAGGTGAACGACACAGTTTGAGTCGCGTTCGTTTTATGACAAAACGCACCTTTTCAACAAAATAAAGATTGACACCCTATCAATTGGACCATATTCCTTTACTGGGCCATTTATTTGAAGGGATGATAGAAAAACCGTTCCGAATCAAACCACGTGATCAATGTTTTCATATTTCAAGATTGTCATCTGCGTAAATTGCAATATTTATTTGTACATATATATGCTTATGCTGTAGTCTATCCAATGTGTTACATGTAATTAACATTTCCAGTTCCCATACGTTAAACAATAAAACTTTATAGGTTATATAATTCCAGTAGTATAGAATGGGTGGGGGTAATCATCACCTAATTGATGATTTTCTCATCAGGTGATGATTTTCCCACGAGATGTATTACTGCATGGGGTGTAGCATTAATCCCAATACGGTTAAATCATCACCCTATTTACTTTACAAAGAACCGCCTTCTCTATAGCCTACATCTAGTGCGGGAGGTATCGAGTTCGATCAAAATGATGATTGCTCGTTTCAATAAATATTGGTAATGCATTTCTAAACGAAGAAATTCAACTTAATTTGTATTTTCTTCATCAATACATCGACTTGTCTCCAATATATAGTACCAGGTGAGTGAGGATTTAAATGAAGGTATAAGGAGGTGAATGAGGAGGTGTGAGGAGGTTAATGATGGGTGTGAGGAGGTAAACGATTGGTGTGAGGGGGTGAATGAGGTGTGTGAGAAGGTAAATGATGGGTGTGAGAGGGTGAATGATGGGGTGTTAGAAGGTGAATGTGGAGGTGGGGGAGGTAAATGATGGGTGTGAGAGGATGAATGTGGAGGTGTTAGAAGGTGAATAAAGATGTGTGGGAAGGTAAATAATGGGTGTGAGAGGGAAAATGATGGGTGTGAGGAGGTGAATGATGGGGTGTAAGAAGGTGAATGTGGAGGTGTGAGGAGGTAAATGATGGGTGTGAGAGGGTGAATGTGGAGGTGTAAGAAGGTAAATAAAGAGGTGTGAGAAGGTAAATAATGGGTGTGAGAGGGAAAATGATAGGTGTGAGGAGGTGAATGATGGGGTGTAAGAAGGTGAATGTGGAGGTGTGAGGAGGTAAATGATGGGTGTGAGAGGGTAAACGCTTGGTGTGAGGGGGTGAATGATGGGGTGTAAGAAGGTGAATGTTGAGGTGTGAACAGGTAAATGATGGGTGTGAGAGGGTGAATGTGGAGGTGTAAGAAGGTGAATGTGGAGGTGTGAGGAGGTAAATGATGGGTGTAAGGAGGTAAATGATGGGTGTGAAGAGGTGAATGGTGGGTGTGAGGAGCTAAATGATGGGTGTGAGGAGGTAAATAATGGGTGAGAGGAGGTAAATGATGGGTGTGAGGAGTTAAATGATGGATGTGAGGGGGTGAATGATGCGGTGTTAGAAGGTGAATGATGGGTGTGAGGAGGTAAATGATGGGTGTGAGGAGGTGAATGATGGGTGTGAGGAGGTGAATGATGGGTGTGAAGAGCTAAATGATGAGTGTGAGGAGGTAAATGATGGGTGTGAGGAGGTAAATGATGGGTGTGAGGAGGTGAATGTGGAGGTGTGAGGAGGTGAATGATGTGTGTGAGGAGGTAAATGATGGGTGTGAGGAGGGGAATAATGGGTGTGAGGAGGTAAATGATGGGTGTGAGGAGTTAAATGATGGGTGTGAGGGGGTGAATGATGGTGTGTTAGAAGGTGAATATGGAGATGTGGGAAGGTAAATGATGGGTGTAGGGAGGTACATGATGGGTGTGAGGGGGTGAATGATGGGGTGTTAGAAGGTAAATAAAGAGGTGTGAGAAGGTAAATAATGGGTGTGAGAGGGAAAATGATGGGTGTGAGGAGGTGAATGATGGGGTGTAAGAAGGTGAATGTGGAGGTGTGAGGAGGTAAATGATGGGTGTGAGAGGGTGAATGTGAAGGTGTTAGAAGGTGAATGTGGAGGTGTGAGGAGGTAGATGATGGGTGTAAGGAGGTAAATGATGGGTGTGAGGAGGTGAATGATGGGTGTGAGGAGCTAAATGATGGGTGTGAGGAGGTAAATAATGGGTGTGAGGAGGTAAATGATGGGTGTGAGGAGTTAAATGAAGGATGTGAGGGGGTGAATGATGCGGTGTTAGAAGGTGAATGATGGGTGTGAGGAGGTAAATGATGGGTGTGAGGAGGTGAATAATGGGTGTGAGAAGGTGAATGATGGGTGTGAGGAGGTAAATGATGAGTGTGAGGAGGTAAATGATGGGTGTGAGGAGGTAAATGATGGCTGTGAGGAGGTGAATGATGGGGTGTTAGAAGGTCAATGTGGAGGTTTTGCGGAAGATGATGTGTGTGAGGAGGTAAATGATGGGTGTGAGGAGGGGAATAATGGGTGTGAGGAGGTAAATGATGGGTGTGAGGAGTTAAATGATGGGTGTGAGGGGGTGAATGATGGTGTGTTAGAAGGTGAATGTGGAGATGTGGGGAGGTAAATGATGGGTGAAGGGAGGTACATGATAGGTGTGAGGGGGTGAATGATGGGTGTGAGGAGATAAATGATGGGTGTGAGGAGGTGAATAATGGGTTGTTAGAAGGTGAATGATGGGTGTGAGAAGGTGCATGATGGGTGTGAGGAGGTAAATGATGGGTGTGAGGAGGTAAATGATGGGTGTAAGAAGGTGAATGATGGGTGTGAGAAGGTGAATAAATTGATGGGTAATGAGGTAAAAGAGGGGTGTGAGGAGGTAAATGATGGGTGTGAGGAGGTACATGATGGATGTGAGGGGGTGAATGATGGGGTCTTAGAAGGTGAATGTGGATGAGTGAGTAGGTGAATGATGGGTGTGAGGTGGTAAATGATGGGTGTGAAGAGGTAAATGATGGGTGTGAGGGGGTGAATGATGGTGTGTTAGAAGGTGAATGTGGAGATGTGGGGAGTGTAATGATGGGTGTAGGGAGGTACATGATGGGTATGAGGGGGTGAATGATGGGGTGTTACAAGGTGAATGTGGAGCTGTGAGAAGGTGAATGGTTGGTGTGAGGAGGTAAATGATGGGTGTGAGGAGGTAAATGATGGGTGTGAGGGTGTGAATGATGGGGTGTTAGAAGGTGAATGTGGAGGTGTGGGGAGGTAAATGATGGGTGTGAGGAGGTACATGATGGGTGTGAGGGGGTGAATGATGGGGTGTTAGAAGGTGAATGTGGATGAGTGAGAAGGTGAATGATGGGTGTGAGGTGGTAAATGATGGGTGTGAGGAGGTACATGATGGCTGTGAGGAGGTAAATGATGGGTGTGAGGAGGTGAATGATGGGGTGTTAAAAGGTGAATGATGGGTGTGAGAAGGTGAATAATGGGTGTGAGGAGGTAAATGATGGGTGTGAGGAGTTAAATGATGGGTGTAAGGGGGAGAATGATGGGGTGTTAGAAGGTGAATGTGGAGGTGTTGGGAGGTAAATGATGGGTGTGAGGAGGTACATGATGGGTGTGAGAGGGTGAATGATGGGGCGTTAGAAGGTGAATGTGGAGGTGTGGGGAGGTAAATGATGGGTGTGAGGGGGTACATGATGGGTGTGAGAGGGTGAATGATGGGTGTGAGAAGGTGAATAATGGGTGTGAGGAGGTAAATGATGGGTGTGAGGAGTTAAATGATGGGTGTAAGGGGGAGAATGATGGGGTGTTAGAAGGTGAATGTGGAGGGGTGGGGAGGTAAATGATGGGTGTGAGGAGGTACATGATGGGTGTGAGAGGGTGAATGATGGGGCGTTAGAAGGTGAATGTGGAGATGTGGGGAGGTGAATGATGGGTGTGAGAAGGTGAATGTGGAGGTGTGGGGAGGTGAATGATGGGTGTGAGGAGGTACATGATGGGTGTGAGAGGGTGAATGATGGGATGTTAGAAGGTGAATGTGGAGGTGTGGGGATGTGAATGATGGGTGTGAGAAGGTATATGATGGGTGAGAGGAGGTAAATGATGGGTCTGAGGAGGTAAATCATGGGGTGTTAGAAGGTGAATGATGGGTGTGAGAAGGTGAATGATTCGTGGGTAATGAGGTAAAAGAGGGGTGTGAGGAGGTAAATGATGGGTGTGAGGACGTACATGATGGGTGTGAGGGGGTGAATGATGGGGTGTTAGAAGGTGAATGTGGAGGTGTGGGGAGGTAAATGATGGGTGTGAGGAGGTACATGATGGGTGTGAGAGGGTGAATGATGGGGCGTTAGAAGGTGAATGTGGAGGTGTGGGGAGGTAAATGATGGGTGTGAGGGGGTGAATGATGGGGTTTTAGAAAGTGAATATGAAGGTGTGAGGAGGTAAATGATGGGTGTAATGGGTAGAATGAAGTGGGGTTAGGCGGTTGAGGAGGTCGTGAGAAGGTGAATGTGGAGGTGTGAGGAGGTAAATGATGGGTGTGAGGCGATTATTGATGGGGTGTTTTGGGGTGAATGAGGGGTGTGAGGAGGTAAATGATGGGGTGTGAGGAGCTAAATAATGGGTGTGATTGGGTGAATAAGGGGTGTGAGAAGGTGAATGTAAAGGTGTGAGGAGGTTAATGATGGGTGTGAGGAGGTGAATATTGGGTGTGAGGAGGTAAATGATGGATGGGAGGGGGTGAATGATGAGGTGTTAGAAGGTGAATCTGGAGGTGTGGGGAGGTAAATGTTGGGTGCGAGAGGGTAAATGATGGGTGTGAGGGGGTAAATGATGGGTGTGAGGAGGTAAATGATGGGTGTGAGAAGGTAAATGATTGATGTGAGAGGGTGAATAATGGGTGTGAGAGGGTAAATGATGGGTGTGAGGAGGTAAATGATGGATGTTAGAAGGTGAATGATGCATGTGAGGAGGTAAATGATGGGTGTGAGGAGGTAAATGATGGGGTGTTAGAAGGTGAATGATGGGTGTGAGAAGGTGAATGATTGGTGTGATGAGGTAAAAGAGGGGTAAATGATTGATGTGAGAGGGTGAATAATGGGGTGTTAGAAGGTGAATATGGTGGTGTGAGGCGGTAAATTATGGGTGTGAGAGGGTAAATGATGGGTGTGAGGAGGTAAATGATGGATGTTAGAAGGTGAATGATGCATGTGAGGAGGTAAATGATGGGTGTGAGGAGGTAAATGATGGGGTGTTAGAAGGTGAATGATGGGTGTGAGAAGGTGAATGATTGGTGTGATGAGGTAAAAGAGGGGTGTGAGGAGGTAAATGATGGGTGTGAGGAGTTAAATGATGGGTGGGAGGGGGTGAATGATGGGTGTGAGGGGGTAAATGATGGGTGTGAGGAGGTAAATGATGTGTGTGAGGAGGTAAATGATGGATGTGAGAAGGTGAATAATAGGGTGTTTGAAGGTGAATATGGAGGTGTGAGGAGGTAAATTATGGGTGTGAGAAGGTAAATGATGGGTGTGAGGAAGAAAATGATGCATGTGAGGAGGTAAATGATGCATGTGAGGAGGTAAATGGTGGGTGTGAGGAGGTAAATGATGGGATGTTAGAAGGTGAATGATGGGTGTGAGAAGGTGAACGATTGGTGTGAGGAGTTAAATGATGGGTGTGAGAGTGTGAATTATGGGGTGTTAGAAGGTGAATGTGGAGGTGTGGGGAGGGAAATGATGGGTGAGAGGAGGTAAATGAGGGGTGTGAGGAGATAAATGTTGGGTGTGAAGAGGTGAATGATGGGGTGTTAGAATGTGAATGATGGGTGTGAGAAGGTGCATGATGGGTGTCAGGAGGTAAATGATGGGTGTGAGGAGGTAAATGATGGGGTGTTAGAAGGTGAATGATGGGTGTATGAAGGTGAATGATTCATGGGTAATGACGTAAAAGAGGGATGTGAGGAGGTAAATGATGGGTGTGAGGAGGTACATGATGGGTGTGAGGGGGTGAATGATGGGGTGTTAGAAGGTGAATGTGGAGGTGTGGGGAGGTAAATGATGGGTGTGAGGAGGTAAATGCTGGATGTGAGGGGGTGAATGATGGTTGTGAGGAGGTAAATGATGGGTGTGAGAAGGTGAATGATGTGTGTGGGGAGGTAAATGATGGGTGTGAGGAGGTACATGATGGGTGTGAGAGGGTGAATGATGGGATGTTAGAAGGTGAATGTGGAGGTGTGGGGAGGTAAATGATGGATGTGAGGGGGTGAATGATGCAGTGTTAGAAGGTGAATGATGGGTGTGAGAAGGTGAATGGTGGGTGTGAGGAGGTAAAAGAGGGGTGTGAGAAGAAATATGATGGGTGTGAGAGGGTGAATGATGAGGTTTTAGAAGGTGAAGGTGGAGGTGTGGGGAGTTAAATGATGGGTGTGAGGAGGTACATGATTAGTGTGAGGAGGTAAATGATGGGTGTGAGGAGTTAAATGATGGGTATGAGGAGGTAAATGATGGGTTTGAGGAGGTAAATGATGGGTGTGAGAGGGTGAATGATGGGGTGTTAGGGGTGGATGAGGTCGAGAGAAGGTAAATGATGGGTGTGAGGGGGTGAATGATGGGGTTTTAGAAAGTGAATGTGAAGGTGTGAGGAGGTAAATGATGGGTGTAATGGGTAGAATGAAAGGGGGTTAGGCGGTGGATGAGGTCGTGAGAAGGTGAATGTGGAGGTGTGAGGATGTGAATGATGGATGTGAGGAGGTAAATGATTGATGTGAGGAGGTAACTGGTGGGGGTGAGGAGGTGAATTATGGGTGAGGGGAGCTAAATGATGGGTGTGAGGAGGTGAATGATGGGTTGTTAGAAGGTGAATGTGGAGGTGTGAGAAGGTGAATGATGTGTGTGAGGAGGTAATGATGGGTGTGAGGAGGTGAATGATGGGTGTGAGGAGGTAAATGATGGGTGTGAGGAGTTAAATGATGGGTGTGAGGAGGTAAATGATGGGTGTTAGAGGGTGAATGATGGGTGTTAAGGGGTGGATGAGGTCGTGAGAAGGTAATTGATGGGTGTGAGGGGGGTGTTTGATGGGGTTTTCGAAGGTGAATGTGAAGGTGTGAGGAGGTAAATGATGAGTGTAAGGGGTTGAATGAAGGGGGGTTAGGGGGTGGATGAGGTCGTGAGAAGAAGAATGTTGAGGTGTGAGGAGGTAAATGATGGGTGTGAGGAGGTGATTGATGGGGTGTTTGGGGTGAATGAGGGGTGTGAGGAGGTAGATGATGGTGTGTGAGGAGGTAAAAAATGGGTGTGATGGTGTGAATAAGGGGTGTGAGAAGGTGAATGTGAAGGTGTGAGGAGGTTATTGATGGGTGTGAGGAGGTGAATAATGGGGTGTTAGGGGGTGAATTAGGGGTGTGAGGATGTAAATAATGGGTTGTTAGGGGGTGAATGAGGGGGTGTTAGAGGGTGAATGAGGGTTGTGACGAGGTAAATGATGGATGTGAGGGGTGAATGATGGGGTGTTAGGGGGTGAATGAGGGGATGTTAGGGGGTGAATGAGGGGGTGTTAGGGGGTGAATGAGGGGATGTTAGGGGGTGAACGAGGGGGTGTTACGGGGTGAATGAGGGGGTGTTAGGGGTGAATGAGGGGTGTTAGGGATGAATGAGGGGGTGTTAGGGGTGAATGAGGGGGTGTTAGGGGTGAATGAGGGGGTGTTAGGGATGAATGAGGGGGTGTTAGGGGGTGAATGAGGGTTGTTAGGGGTGAATGAGGGGGTGTTAGGGGTGAATGAGGGGGTGTTAGGGGTGAATGAGGGGGTGTTAGGGGGTGAATGAGGGGATGTTAGGGGGTGAATGAGGGGGTGTTAGGGGGTGAATGAGGGGATGTTAGGGGGTGAACGAGGGGGTGTTACGGGGTGAATGAGGGGGTGTTAGGGGTGAATGAGGGTGTTAGGGATGAATGAGGGGGTGTTAGGGGTGAATGAGGGGGTGTTAGGGGTGAATGAGGGGGTGTTAGGGATGAATGAGGGGGTGTTAGGGGGTGAATGAGGGTTGTTAGGGGTGAATGAGGGGGTGTTAGGGGTGAATGAGGGGGTGTTAGGGGTGAATGAGGGGGTGTTAGGGGTGAATGAGGGGGTGTTAGGGGTGAATGAGGGGGTGTTAGGGGGTGAATGAGGGTTGTTAGGGATGAATGAGGGGGTGTTAGGGGTGAATGAGGGGGTGTTAGGGGGTGAATGAGGGGGTGTTAGGGGTGAATGAGGGGGTGTTAGGGGTGAATGAGGGGGTGTTAGGGGGTGAATGAGGGTTGTTAGGGGTGAATGAGGGGTGTTAGGAGGTGAATGATAGTAAGTAAGTAAGTAAGTAAAGTCTTTTTTTTTAAGAGGCTATCATATATACAATAATGCAATCTTCCATATGGGCCTCAACATATATACATAAATATATAAATAGGTACATTACATCAAAGACAAGTTCACAAATATAAATAACAACATATTTATTACAAAGAAAATAATAGGACAACGATACCCCGACCAAAAACAACGTCAATTAAGTTTAGAAGTGCGTTGTATACGGTGCCACGCTTTTATGTTACAGAACATCCTGACGCTATTGACATGCTTTTTAAAGCAGAATGTGACGTTTAGCCATGACAAAGTAGTTTAACAGTCGTCTGGCAATGATATTCAGGCTTGCACAGTATTTTCAAGAAGCTGTTACCTCTACGATTGTCAGCGTCTAGTAAGCTGACAATAGAAGCACGTAAACATGATAGCACCATGTGAATATTTTGTTGAAGACATCACTTCCGGTCAACAAATTTTGGTGCTATACGTACAGTTTAATAGCAATAATGCGTACAATTTAGTTATTTTGCATAACATTGTGTTTAATGTTTACTTGACCCAAATTGGAAATCACTTATTTCTTATTAATATTTACCCTTGCATATTCAATTAACAATGTCGGGTTACGGGTTTAAGATGCCATAGATCTTGGAAAGGTATGATCATAGCCATAGGACACAATACAGTGTATCCATGATCGTTAGAAAGTACTGACAGCTCATGTTGCGACTGTGGAGGGCATTGAATTTGTTCTCATGAAGCTGAATTTAAAGGCCGACGCAGATGGTCATCAAGATGTGCATCATCAAGCAGAAGCTTCAGAGCGTTGAGTGTTACATGTTTACCTTATACATAGATGTGTGGAACAACATTGTACAACCCCATATTTTCTGTAAATGTGGCAGAGACGCCTGATTGGCATAGCCTGATTACATTATTACTTTTGCGAATTTGATATTGTCAATAAATAATTTTCGTGGTTTGGTTTTGTGACTACCTAAACCTTGATTACAATCATTATTATGGTTTTTGCACATATTTGACCTAATGTTTTGATTTTATCACATGCAAATTTTCCATAAAATTGAAGCACCTTAACTAATATCAAACACCCACTGTTGCGTTTTAAAATCAGTTAAGTGTAAGTGTAGAAGCTTCTTCTTTCATTTGTTTTGTCAAGGGCAGGATCTGACAGTCTGTCCTGTTGTATCTATTCCTTCTAACATAAGTTTTTATTTTTTCTCTCTTATTTTCTCCTTTTCAAGCTTAGCACTGACATTTAATTAAATGTTCACAGTATTTTCTAGCTCGTTCTGGTGATGTGCTAGCAGTTACAATTATCTTATCTATATTGGCCCTTTTCATATGTCTCAATGACCTTTAAATTGCTGGTAGGCTCACAACTAGCATGTCCATGCTTGTTTTGGTATTAGTTCTGTGTAAGATGAATGAATAATACTTCTTACCATTTTTGGTCAGGAGTGTAACACGTATTTGTACATGTAAACAGTTCTGGTAGAAGCACAACTTGGTATCTTTTATATAAATTTCAATTTTAAAATGGCTATCACATAGTATAGCATAGCAAAAAAGTACTTGTTGGTCATTGGCAAGCAGTTTGAAAAAAAATTGCATTTTTTATTTAAATGTCTAAATTTTAAATATGAAATGGACACAATTTAAAGACTTCTGTCCAATTTAACTTACCTTATTTGCACCAGATCAAACAATTATCATTTACACTTTGTTATAACTTTAAAATACAGCACAAAACATCTGTAAAGCATTTCAGAAGGCTATACAAAGAATATGCATAAAATCAAGAAACTATGTTTCACTCCTGACAATCACATGATGTCCATGTGCTCAATACACAAACATCACCTTTACTCGTAATTGTTTTTTGTGATCACTCTCAGACTCTGACTTCCCGGAAAAGCATATAAAATGTACATGTGTACAGTTTTTGGCATTACTATTACTCCCTATATACCAAATGTTTCACTCCTGACGGATTCAGGCCAGCTGCTTTCTATGAATGAAACCAATAGTTATATTAATAACATAAGAAACATATTTTACCTATTTTATTATGACATATTTCTCTTCACTCTGAACAACAAAGAATGTTAATCATTTAAATGTTATTGAAGCTGTATCTCAATACACATTTTTTTCATAAATTTTTTAGTGATTTTTTTCTAAGCACCCACTTAAGTAATCGCTTATTTTTTACGTCTTGACATGACAATAATACTTAAAATTATACACCATCTTAAAGGCGATATATTTAATTTTTTCTAAAAAACAATTGTAACTTTGAAACTCATCAATATATTTCACAGGAATGTCCTGAATTATGTGATTGATGAAAACTGTCACGTTTTTTTGTTTCCCTCCTGACATTTTTGACATGTTTTTTTATCATTACTTTTTTTTCTGTAATGCTATTTCTTTCAAACTTCACAGGCTATTTTATGACATCAAATGATATGTTTAAGGGTAAAAGATATAAGAATAATTAGTTTAGAATATATTTTATTGAGGAAAAACCTTAACTAGCCATTTTTTTGAAAACAACCCAGATAGGAAGTTATCCATGCTATACTCTCTGATGACATATGGTAATATTTGAGCTTGTCTATAAGAATTTTGTGGTTGACAAGGTCAAATGCTTTGGACAAGTCAAGGAGCAATGTACCAACAAATTTTCCATCATTTATTGCACTGATCCAGTTATCAACTATATTTGTAAGTGCAGTTTCACAAGAGTGTTTGGCTCTGAATCCTGATTGTGAGGTGTGCAACAAGGAATGTCTTTCAAGAAACTGTTTGTGTTCATCAGAGACGTTTTTCTCAAACAGTTTTGATATGACTGGAAGTATTGATATAGGACGATAGTTACTTTTATCTTATTTTTTGCCCTTTTTGTATATGGGAATTACTTTTGATTGTTTTAGAGATTTTGGAAATGTTTTTTCATTTATGCTTATGTTTATGATGGATGCAAGAGGTTTCGCTATTATTAGAGATGCTGTTTTCAGAAATTTTGCACTTATATTGTCAAGACCAGTTGATTTCGTAATGTCTAATTTGTCCAATTGCTCTTTTACATATTTTTCTGTAACATGGGGAATAATAAATTTTGGCGTGTCACTGGGTATTTTGTCTTGTGTTATATTCTTTAGGACTGATGAAGTTGTATCATTACATTCCTGTATGTTATTGCTGTTCTTGAAAATATTTGTGAAATATGTATTGAATACTTCTGCTGATTTGTTAGGATCGGTGATTGGTTTACCATTTTCGTCATTTATGTTATGTGTTTGGTGGCTGTCAGTTTTGCCAGAGATATCTTTTAGGTTTTTCCATAGTTTCTTTGGTTGTTTGCCGTTATTTTGAATTCCGTGGTGAAAGAAATCTTTTTTTGCTTGGTGTGAAAGTGATCTTACTTTACATCTCCATTTTTTAAAATCAGTTTCATTGTTGGTCTTTTTGGCATGGTCTCTTTTGTGAATTGCATCTAATATTTCATCATTGAACCAATTATTTTGGTTTTTTTGTTTAACACGTTTTTGTTTGTTTGGTGCATGGGTGTTAAGAGTTTGGAGATGGGGTGTTAGGGGTGAATAAGCGGATGTATGGTAGGTTGGAGGTGGTGAGTTTCAGCATGTTTTTAAGACGGACATTTACAGCTTATAGCGATTCCGTTCATGAACACGTGAATTTTGGTGCACATGTTATGCTAAATTACGCAATGTGCCGACCGCACCCACATTAACTGCATGTCGGAAAAATAAATGAAAAACAGTGTAGTCTATAATTATATCTATTCTGTTCTTGTTACATGTATCTAACATACATTACCTCTGATACATTTTACTTGAGGTTTCCATGTTCCGGTCATTTCACAGGTTGACTGTGTAATGCCGTCCTTATGTTTGTAATTCTGGTCGCATGTTGTCAATATTTTCATTCCAACTTCTTTCCGATTGCCAGTAACAACACCATTTGCAAGCTTCGGAAAGGACGTACATTCTGGAAATTAGAATTATGACGATGTTTACTGATGAAATATGTAGAAAAAAATGCAACATACGAGCAATTTATGAACATGCAATTAGACAATTTGCAATTACATATATAGCAGTATCAGGTGATGACAATAGTATGTACAGTGTGGACATACCAATCACTCATGAACGTATCATTGATAAAGAGTACAAAATTTGCTTTTTTATAAAATTTATGTTATCTTAAAAAGATACATTTGTACCAAAGTGGTCAGATCTTTATGGTATCAAAAACAAGCACTGGCTTTCGATATCTTCATTAAGTAAATATATTCATACACAGCATTGTTAGGACTACCTCCATGCATAATCCCATCGAAATTGATCAACAAGTTAAAAATTTACGTACGATGTCCAGTCAGTCACTAATAAGCTGTATTCAATAAAAACGACAATGTACTAACACGCTTCGTTCAATAAAAACGACAATGCACAATTAAGCTTCGTTCAATAAAAACGAACATGCACCAATAAGCTTCGTTCAATAAAAACGACAATTTCCCGTGTTATGAACCTTTCAAAGATAACATAAATTATATATTTTTATAATTGTTTACTCTTTAACAATGATACAGGTACTTGTGATACCCAGTAGCAGGTCGTGTAATATTTGGCACCGCGAGACAAAATCTGTCAATTTATCGAAAAGATTTTCTACAGGGAATGTATAATCAACAGTAGAGCTCAAATGACAAAAAGCAAAGAAAAGTGTACACTCAACAACTTTTCTAAGTATACACTTTTCTTTTGTTTTATAGAAACTTTAATGAAATTTTGCCTAACAGCTGCACGTGGTGGGCTTGTAAGGAGCATTGTAATTTTCCCATCTGACCATAAAATCAATAACCCATCGTGTAAATATCGAGCGCAGTGATGCACTAGCAAGGCGTGTTTTGTGACATTTTAGGCTTTATCTTGTACATTTTGTACTTGTGCAAGTCGAATATATAAAATACAAATGCAGTCAGGGTTCACACATAAAAGAACATATAACGTATGAAAATATTATTCTGCGTGGCGAATAGCAGCGAATAAAAACAAGAATTGAAATAAGACTGTTCATATAATTAACATTAGTTTTTTTAGATGGGGGTTAAAAGGTCAATACTTAGTAGTCATTTAAAATTAGGGTCTGAGTCGTTTCTAATTGTGTAATTTATTCATACATGTACGGACGAAAATTACCACATTTTAATTCCGGTTTCTTCCGTTTTTGAAAACTTCACCTTGGAAATTTAGAAACTGAATATATAATTTGAGCTGACCGGAGTGTTGAGGATCTGCAATCGTAAAGCCGACATTCAGTGACGTCAGCATCTTCACACTCTGAATAGGTTACGATAGCCAAGTGTAAATTTGATATTTTTAATTGAGTTTATTATCAGCTTCAAATGCTTGCCCTGTTGCCAATTGGAACCTCTCCAGAGACGCAGTAGAATGCATTTTATTTAAGATGGTGCACCCAGTAATATATCTGCAGAGGACAGAGCGTGTTTTCCTGAACAGAACCGCATTCAAACTAAGTGTGGTGTTCTTATTTTAAATCTTATTATTTTAAAAATGGGAAAAGTAAGGTGTGGACTTGGCTAAGATATTCCTCGTTAATTCAAGAAATTGAGAACGCAATGAAAACGAAAAAGCACAAACCACAAGCACAACTCACATGGCAATTGCAAAAAAGAACAAATGAAGAATCGAAACTGAATATCCACAATAGCAAGCACACAACAACCTACCCCGTAATTATTTCATTTTGCTGAATCCAACCAAATGTAATGAATAAATAATAAGAATAATAACCTTTAATTGTGCAAGTCTGTGTACTTCGATCACATGCCAGTCCGAGTTTACAAATAACACCGCATGGCGACTATGAAAAAAATATAAAAATATCATCAAGTATAATAATCTAAATACTATTTATTATACACGTCGAGTAAAACTTCACCTAAAGACCATTCGATACCTAAAAAACAAGTATTCGGTTCCTTTCCACACTGTTCAAATATCAATGAGGCACTTTTTGTACATTTAATAGACAGTTATAGATGCATGTTGGAGAAAGTAAACAATATATCGTACCTTTCTTACTTGAATATCTTTCTGTTGAACATAAATGCAGCCACCTAGTGTAAATACTGTTTCAATTTCCGTGAATATCTCACAGCGACCCAATTGAACATGGTAGTTCATACCCTTACAATGAGACCGTAATCCACATTCTGTTACACAGTCAGATATGGTTACTCTATGATAGGTTTGTATCCTGTGTGTATCCCTTTGACAGTGATTATCGAATGTTATATTGTAATCAAGTTCCAAGTCTTCGGTTTGAAGCACTGATAGTGCTTTTACAACTAATGGTACAACAAGACTTACAAACAACATTGTATAGATTAAATTCTACACGAATTATTATGTTGATACAGTATCATTGTTTATAAAGTCAGATTTCCAAAATCTATGAATCACGATCATTGTAAAATTACGTTTCTACATTGTATAACAAGTATAATCTACAGTTCCATGAAACCGCCAGGTCTGTGAATAAACTCTGGTACGCTCGTATGTTTCTTCATGACAAACATGCATTTGTGCAATTAGAATCATTAATAATTTGTACGTAATTGCATTTCGTCATTATGTGCAGTAGGGGCAATTTGTTGATTTCAACAACCCAGTAATTACAATCGATGTAATTTCTATTACCAAAAACGATTACATGTATCAGTAAGAATTTTTACATGTAACATTATAATGAAAAGTTTGCGATACAACACCAAGAACAATTTCTGATTGGCCACATATACATGCATCATAATTTTGTTTCCCACTGACTGTTGTCACTACATTTTATTGAAACTGTCACAGAAATATTGTTATTACGTATCACAGCGCATATTGTAAAGATATTGATTTTCGACCATTTTGACGACGTTATAGCCCGTTAATGATTGTATACATATATACACTCTGTTATGCACAACAACTCATACTTTTCACAATGGGTTTTGACTAAACGTTCATACAATCACCGTTATGACATGCATATTGTCAAGTGTTTGTGTTTCAACCAGTTTTGACAGAATAATGGCCATTTGTACTACATGTATGTACGATATATATAATATAGAGAAGGCAATTTTTTTTCCGATGCTTAACTTTAGTTCGGAATGAGATATCATATTAAAACTTGCTATGTAGGTAACTTGTACGCAGACGACACTTCTGAATGCAAGTCTGGTAAGTAGGGTCAAAGTCACTATTACTAAAGATAAAACAAATCGCTCAGTAACTTTTGTTAGAAATGATGAAACTTGTTGTGTATATAGCTTATGCGAAGACGACATTTGCGATTGAAAGTGGGCCTGGTTGAGTCATGTCACCATAAGTAAACGTAGAAAAATCGATTTCGCTTAATAGCCTTAGTTGGAAATGGGAAATAATGATAGCACTTGCTATGCATGTACTTTGGGTAACGACCAATATGGAATTGGACAACAGATTTTACTAAGTATTTGGCACAACATAACAAATAATAAAACATCAATTACAACTTTCATAATGACACATAACATGCTTGTCTAACGGAGTGCCAGTACCAATCGATCCGGTGGTTTTAGCGTGTTCTGGTCATATTCAGTGATGTACATAAGATGCGATCAGCGACGAATAGCAGTTAACTTACCATACCATGCACGAACACCGTAGATATGCTTTTTGGCACATGCCGTTACGTACGAGTTAAATGGTATATGAATGCGTCTTTTCTTTTCTTCTTCTTAATCAATAGAATAATAAGTACAATGCCAAAATAACCCTAATTTACACTTCTGATCAAACATGTTGCAAAATATCATATTTCATAGGGTGGCCAATTTAAATTTCGTAATCTTATACGGTAAAAGTAAAATAATGAAAAACAAATGCATTTTAGACATCTGCTTTTTCCATCTTGTGCATAATCACTTTTAATGCATATGTTCTTTCAACTTTCGCTGATGACAAGCTGTCGGTTGATCGTGCAGTGTTTATATTGTCAAGGTTTGTTTATAAACCTAGAGTTATATCAGGCGAGCTATACGTATAAACGTTTGTTTTACTTTCAGTGCAAAACATTATTCTAAAACATATTCCACACATTTTGGCTAAAACATCCTTACTTTGATGAAACTAAAAACATGTACGAAGAAACAATTCGGACAATTATCAATTGTTTTATTCGCCACTATAAGCCTATACAAATTCCAAAATTTCGTAAGAAATTGCACTGATGCTGCTCATTTCTATATACATAGGACATTTAAACGTTTAACATTTCATCACTAAACACTGTAATAATTCTAATTTCCAGAAAACACGCCCATCCAAAGGCTTACAAATAATGCCCTAGCATTAAATTAGCATTGTCAAACAGTCAGTTTTTGGTCGAAACGGGTTACATTCAATTTGTAAACAGGTTGGAACTGTCTTTGACAGTCGAATTATCTCCCTCTGTGGTAATGGGACTATAGCATTGGAGAAAGAGGTGAGGTATAATAACAAGCAATACTAATGTGTGTATTGCATGCATGTATATTCTGTTGAGACTAGTCGAGGACTGGAAACAAGCCCTTGACAAAAATCAGTATGTTGCTGCCATTGTCATGGATCTGTCAAAGGCGTTTGACTGTCTCCCCCATAATCTGGTAATGCTTAAGCTCAAAGCCTATGGCTTATCAGACAACGCATGTTGTCTCAAAAGCAGCTACCTGTCCGAACGGAAACAATGTGTATAGCTTGGACCGCATACTAAAAGTAGCTGGCTACAAACTATTAAGGGTGTCCCCCAAGGCTCTATAATGGGGCCCCTCATTTTTAATATATTTATTAATGACATATTTTACTTCTTAAACAAATCAACCTTATATAATTATGCAGATGATAACACTGTATCTTATGCTCACACAAATATTGACATTTTAAAAACAACACTTGAACAGGAAAGTAATATCCTGATTGACTGGTTTGCTAAAAACCAGATGCAGGCCAACCCAGAGAAGTTTCAGGCCATTGCAGTTGGTAGAAGAGCAAACAGTGCTATTGAGTCTTTTACAGTCGGCGGCTCTGCTATCAAGTGCGACGAGCATGTGAAGCTTCTTGGGGTTAAGCTTGATTATATGCTTGACTTTGACACTCAGATATCCCACATGTGCAAAAAGGCTGCAAGACAATTGAATGTTCTTCAGCGCCTTCTTCACGGAATACTATGTTAACAATTTTTAAAACTTTTATCAGATCTAACTTCAACTACTGTCCTATAGTATGGCACTTCTGTAGTAAGGGTAACACAGAAAAACTTGAAAAACTACAATACAGAGCCCTAAGGACTGTCTTCCAAGACTTTAATTCTTCGTATGATGACTTGTTAAAACGTGTCAACATGACTACGCTACACCTAAGTAGAATCCAATGTATTGCCATAGAAACTTTCAAATGTATACATGAAATTTCACCTATATATGTCCGCGACCTTGTTAAGCTAAAGACTGCTTAATATGATTTCAGGTATGAAAACACTCTTGTAATACCACACGTCAGAACAACAACATATGGTAAGAATTCCTTCCGCATCGAGGCAGTCCGAGTATGGAACAGTCTGCCGAACGAGCTTAGACAAACTACAGATTACAAGGAGTTCCGCAGACTGATCCGTGCTTGGACTGGCCCGAGGTGTAAGTGTTCCAGGTGTCTGTAAATGTCACTGTTGTCTGCTTGTGTGTCTATATTTATTCATCTTACTTATGCATGAGATTGCATGTACTGCTTGCTTTCTGTATCTCAACAGCTTACTAAACATGTTTTTACCATGTCTTATTATCTATCTCTCAGGTGTGCTTTATTTTTTATGTGAATGCATTTGGTCTAAGTTATTTATAGTTGTGCTTGCTTTATGTGTGCTTTATTTTGCTTAAGGTATGCTTTTATTGTGTTTTACTTATGTGCTTTATATTCCTTTATGCATGCTCTTATTGTGCTTTTGATGTGCTTTATTTTGCTTTTTGTATGCTTTTATTGTGCATTTGGTGTGCTTTTTTTGCTTTATGTATGCTTTTACTGTTCTTTTGGTGTGCTTTATTTTGCTTTGTTTATGCTTTGATTATTGTTTTGATGTGCTTTATTTTGCTTTGTGTAAGTTTTATTGTGATTTATCTTAATCTTAAGCTGTGCCTGGCGCTTTTACTGGTTCAAGTTACTTTCTTCCAAGAGGAATAACTCTGATCAACTTTAGCTGTTAGCCATCTTAGATTATGTCCCTTGATCATAACATTGAAATTGTAACAATTGCTTGATAATATTTACCTATGTCTTTTATTCCATAGTTGCTTTACACCGTGTTGTTATATTTATATATTGTTTGTCGGAAAATAGCTCTGCGAGCTAATGTTATATTGTTTGCCATAACTGACTTTAAATAAAACTTCTTGCATCTTGTATCTTGTATTCATACACAATTATCGGAAGTTAAATGTAAGAAACGTCAAAACACGTCACCTATAATAAAACAGTTAATATAGTAATTTCAATTTCGATCTTCTACATGTTTTGTTTCTCCCAAGGTTACACTATTCGATGTTTGCACATACGCATACACATTTCATTGCGCGTTGATGATAATATACACTGATTTAAGTTTGTCCTATACGACGTCTTATTGACGCATCCACGCATGGAGACGTTTTGAATGAAAGGCGATTCTATTTTCGTCATGTTGATACATTCCGAATAGCGTCTGTCTTTTCGAGCGATGTTAAAAACCGTTTATGCCGGTACAAACCACTGCAAACAATAGTACGTCCCGGTACAATACCATTGCAAACAATCGTACGTCCCGGTACAACACCGCAGCAAACAATCGTACGTCCTGGTACAATACCACTGCAAACAATCGTACGAGAGACTTTCAAACATAAACACGACTGTTGTCACAAAACCCGCATGGTTAAACAAAATAAAATAAATTGTATACCATCAGAAATCGGAATCCCTTTTCTACATACAGTAAAATATTACGAATGAAAACAAATACTCGGTCCGGGAATTACAGGTGAGAAACAGGGTCAATAACGCTGACCCGGCGCACTAAATGACGTCGCTGTATTTCATACGGCGTTAGTGATGTAATACGATGTTTATAACTATATGGTGATGAATACATTCCTGTACCACACTGAGCCACACAAGTAAAGCTTTTGTGAGAATTGCATATATTGTTCCGGATCTGACATCGAACTTCTGGACGAACCCATTCCATAAATCGTTGGAAATCTGACGTTATCTAGGGAACTGACGTGACAAACGTTATCATGGTGTCCTATCATTTATTTGTCTCTCAAATCTGAAGTGTCATCGATAAAGCCTTTGTGTCATTCTAAAACTGAAAAACGACTGACATAACTCTTTCCCAATGTCGCTACGATATTTTAAACGATACAGAGGACATATCATATTGCTGTTGACGGAACTTGGCGTTTGTCAGTTTTTTAATACGTTCTTGGAACGTCACTTTTGCGTTCCGAAGTTGTCACTCTTGGAGTTCAATTTCTGTTTATGTCAGTACCAAATGTTCAAATATCTTCATTTTTGCTGACGAAGTCAAACTTGTTAAATGTAATGTTTTGATGATGTTTGAAAACTAACGATACGATAGTATTAAAGATACGCCTCATTACGTAGTCGTCACCAATGAGTATTGATGCTTGATACCATGGTTTCAAAAAGGACTTTTATGAACGGACGTGATAGTGTTACTAGATAAATCAGATATCGCATTTTTGCAATTAAATTCCGATTCAATATTATATAATAATATTTGCATAATATTTAAAACTGTACCCGTAAGGGCCCCAGTCGTGTTTATTTTTGAATGTCCCTCGCAGTAGTAGATTAGACCTTATTTTAAACGTTACAGCCGGCATGATTTTTTTTTTTTTGGTAAATTTTATTTCAATAGCTCATAAATGTATTTTATTAGGGTAATATATTTTATTGTGAAGGGGGCCTCTTCTGTCGATTTTATAATTTACCTGTTTTCTATTGTAAACTGTCAGTAACGGGTTTTAGTGTTGTTTAACCTTACATTGGCGCATGCGCATACTTAATTAGATAAACAAAGGAACTTCCGTTTATAGAACAAAACAATTTTCGATCATTATTTTATATTTATACGCATTTATTGAGACTTTATTTGTTCAGATAATACTTTATTGGATTTATGTGCAGTGTTATCATTGAGTTTTGTGTTTATTGACGTTTGCTGTCTTCCGAACGAGCCAGAATGGCGTGGACTTTTTTGGAAGTTTCTTTTCGAGTTTTCTGCGTCGTAATAGCTAGCGCAAATGGTTTACAAAGTACAAATATTTGGACATTCATTTGTTAATCGTTTATCATCATTCATAAGAAATTCACCGGAGTTATCTCACTCGTTGAACCTGCCACCCCAGGATTTTTTAATACAGTATTCCAGGAGCAACAACGGAACGTTTGAGGGACAAACTCGATTATATTTCTGATTTTAAACCAGATTTGTTGATACTTGTGGTGGGAACGAACGATATTTACTACAAGGAGGCGATTTGCACTGCGACACACATAATAAACTTGGTTGACACTATCACATTTGTATTAAACATTAGTCAAGTGTTAGTGATACAAACTACGTACAGGGTAGAACCTACCGTTCACTCAAGATACCCAGTGAATGTCGACGACTTCAGCTCCGCTGTGGAAACACTAAATTCGCGTCTTCATGAGGCCCTGAAGACTTCATCTGGGCTGTGGAGACTCGGAGGGTTTTGGTCCATAGAGTCCAGGAAAACTGTATTCGCCCCAGACGGGGTACACCTGTCCAAGCTTGGTAACAGGAAATTATTCAACAATTTGAGGGCAGCCGTGATCTCCTTTTCCAGGCGTGTAGTGCCTGTTCAGTTGAGTACTTTGTTTTGATTGTTAGCATCTTATTATGATTTTGGTCAAGGATTGTATCTTATCCCGACCTGAATGGCAAGTATATGGTGTATATTAACAGTTACTTATCCGTTCTAACTAAGTGCTGCCTCATGGGATTTGCATCTATGCTAATCTTGCGGATAAACCTGAGATTTATTCAGGGCTGTTGTTGGTTGTACTTTATTTATTTATTGTTTTCCAGGGGCTTTGCCCTGAGATTTGTCTGTTTGTTTATTCTTCCGGGGTAAACCCGAGATTTATTTAAGCCGGTTGTCCGGTTTATCTTTCCCAGGCACTGCGGTCTGAGTTTTGTCTATTTGCTTATCTTCCGGGGTAACCCCGAGAAAAATTTATAAGGCAGCTGACCAGTGTATTTTCCAGGTACTGCGGCCTGAGATTTGTCTGTTTGCTTATCTTCCGAGGTAACCCCGAGGCTGTTTTAATGCAGCTGACTGGTGCATTCTTTCCAGGTACTTTGGCCTGAGATTGTCTGTTTGCTTATCTTCCGGGGTAACCCCGAGGCTGATTTAATGCAGCTGACTGGTGCATTCTTTCCAGGTATTTGGCCTGAGATTGTCTGTTTGCTTATCTTCCAGGGTAACCCCGAGGCTGATTTAATGCAGCTGACTGGTGCATTCTTTCCAGGGACTGCGACTGGGCTTATCTTTCGGGGTAAACCCGACACTAATTTAATGCGGCCGACCGATATAGTTTTTTCCTGGTGCTGGAACCTGAGATCTGTCTGTTTGATTATCTTCCGGGATAAACCGGAGATTTATTTGAACCGGTTGTCCGGTTTCACTTTTTCAGGCAACTGCAGCCTGAGATCTGTATGTCGGCTTATCTTCCGGGGTAAACCCGAGATTATTTAAACCGTTTGTCTGATTTATCTTTTTACGGCTTGAGATTTCTTCTGAGTAAAACCTCAATAGGATGACCACTTTTTTGGATTTTTTGGGTTTATTTTATCAGTATATTTCTTTCAAACCTGTGGTATTAATGTATGGTTTCAATGACCACCATTTAAAAAGTGTTGGGCCATAATTTTAAACTATTCATTCTGTTGAGGTATTTATTCAGATCAGGTAAACTGGTATTTTTATCAGAAATTCATACTTTGTTCTGTTTTTATCCAGAAATGAGAGCTAAAAGGAAAGCAGCTTCGGCCACCAAGTCCAAATGTTCATGCTGTCCTGAACCCAGCACGTTGTACGAGACAACTAGATGTAAACCCGGTAAAGGAAAGAGAAATGTGCCAGTGTCACAGTCGGAGGGGTCGAGTGACAGTCACAGTGACAATGAGGTTACACCAACCCCTTCACAATCTCGCGTCTGAAGGAAAGGTCGGGTTGGCAAACAGGCTGCCAAAACCAGTCGAAACCGTAGGCCTGAATATGAACATTCAAGTGATGATCATTCATTAAGTGAGGCTGAGATTTCACCATCGCGAGCCAAGACCAGTAACTCTAATAGACTGAAAAATGGCAAGCGAGTTCCAAGTAACTTGAGTAAGAATGGACGAAATAAAAAAAGGGAACTAAAGTGGTTGATGAAATGTCTGACATTAGCGAGGATCCTCCATCTAGGGATGTGACAAAACACAAAAAGAAAGGCAAATCAGTCACCAAAACAGGGACCTCAAAAGTCACGAAGAAAGTGGTCAATGTTTCAGACATTGAGTCCTCATCAGGGGACGAGTTAAGGCCGCGGCACACGTGTCGTCAAGATAGTGCTACTAAGCATAAGACAGGAGAAAGAAAAAGGACAATTAATGACATATCATCAGAGGACATGTCACCAAGTGATGATGATGAGGTGGTACAGCCCCGTCTTAAGAAACGCCACAGGCGTAAAAGTCAGAAGGCACGTGTTATTTATAGCTCGGACGATGAGTTATCATATTGTTCTGATGAACTTATGGATGATATTTTACTGGAGGAATATGGGGACATGGCAGGTAATGAGGAACAGTTTAATCCTTTAAATGCCCCAATTTCAAGTCAGGTCCCTAAACAGTTAAAGAGGAAAATTTGGAAAAATAAATATGTAAATTTTGCTGAACTGCTACCAGTACAATTTGGTCACAATAACCAGGATTGTCAATACCAGTTGAAATACAGTCGGGGCAGTTCACTTATTATCGTTAAGGCACCTGCTCACAAAAGAATTAACTCTATAGACCAATGGACAACTGCATTCATGCGGTTTGTAGCCATATATACTGAGAGACACCCCGCCGTACTCCTGCTTTGATGAAGTACGTTGAACTAGTTAGAGATCTAGAAGCCAAGCATGGTGGCTTTGCTTGGTCTAAATACGACTTTCAATTCCGTACCCTGAGGGAGCAAATCCATATGCCCTGGGATAGGATGCATCCAGAGTTCTGGATTAGGGCCACAACATCATCTATGAATGTTAACCAGTCGCCCTTTCGTCAGCAACGCCGATTCGTCGGCAATTCATTCCAATCTGCCAAGTACGGCTCCCCACGCGCAAAAGGTAGAACAGACTACCTCCCAAACACATGCTGGCTTTTCAACAAGAGAGGGGTCTGCCCATCAACCAAATGTTTCCCTCACGTTTGCGGGTTCTGCAGGGGTCAGCACTCCGCAAGAACATGCCCAATCGGTTACAAACAGGACCACAAGTCAAACCACTCACAATCTCAAACCCTGTCTGCAAATACCCAAGCCCCAAAACCACCTAGAAATCAGAAGTGACTTAACCCATAGTCCATTAGTTACACCGATCCATATTGAACGTTTAAGGTACTGGTTATCAGGGTATCAGTTTAAAGACTACATATTAACAGGGGTTTCCCAAGGTTTCCAACTGGGCTTAATTTGGGAGAGGCAGTCATTAAACACTTCCAATCTAAAATCTTGTTTAGAACTCCCTCACATAGTAGAGATTAAATTAAAAAAGGAAGTAAACTTGGGTCGTATAGCGGGTCTGTATGATTATCCTCCTTTACACAATTTTAGGGTAAGTCCTATAGGAGTTGTTCATAAAAAAGAGCCAGGTTCTTACAGACTTATACACCATTTAAGGTACCCCAAAGACAGTTCAGTTAATGATTTTATTGACCCAGAATTAGCTACAGTTGAATATTCTACGTTTGATGATGCTGCTGCTTTGGTTAGATTACTGGGTCCTGGTTGTTTCATGTCTAAAACAGACATAGACTCAGCCTATCGTATAATACCCATTCACCCTTCAGATTACTCATTGTTAGCTTTTAAATTTGGTGGATATTATTACTATGACCGCTGTTTGCCAATGGGCGCTAGCTCATCATGCGCTATATTTGACAGGTTTAGTTCTGGTTTGAAGTGCATTGCTCAATCCAAACTGGCAATCAAATACATCATTCATATTTTAGATGATTTTCTTATAATGGGTCCTCCAAACAGTGATCAATGCCATAAGGATGTCCTAGTGTTTTTAGATCTATGTGTTGATGTAGGCGTCCCTATAAAACATGAAAAAACAGTTAAAGCCTGTACAGTTCTTTTATGGGTTTAGAACTCGATTCAGTTGCTATGGAAGCTAGATTGCCATTGGATAAACTACAAAAGTTAAGGTCATCACTGAGTACATATAAGCAGAGACGAAAAATCACTCTACGAGACCTCCAGTCTATTATAGGTTTGCTAAATTTCTGTTGCCAGATAGTTTTGCCCGGTAGAGCTTTTCTGCGTCGTCTTATCGACTTGACAAGAGGGCAATTAAAACCTCATCATAAAATCACATTAACAAGAGAGGGGCGTAGGGTTTTAGAAGCATGGTCATTGTTCATAGAACATTTTAATGGCAAACATATCCTCCTCGATCTTAAGTGGGTGACAAACGACATTTTACATTTGTACACCGATGCGTCAGGCTCAATTGGTTACGGAGCGTTACTAAACAATCATTGGTTCTATGGGTCATGGTCAGACGCACATAGGGATTTCCACATTACATTTAAGGAGCTATTTCCTATTGTGCTCGCTTTAGAAATATGGGGTCCTATATTGTCAAACAAGTGTATCGTGTTACACTCGGACAATCAAGCAGTAGTCCATATCATTAACAAACAGTCATGTAAGGAAAGTAATATAATGCACCTTGTCAGGCGTTTGATAATGGCTTGTATGAAACATAATATATACTTCCGCTCAGAACATGTCAGAGGCTGTCTGAACAATCTAGCTGTTATGCTTTCTCGTTTGCAGATCAGGGAATTTCGGCGGAATGCCCCGACCGCAGACGCGGATCCAACACCAATACCAGACCATCTCCTAAGTCGCCTCTAAAAGAAGTTATAAGTTGTTTGCTACACAGTTCATTAGCAACCAGCTCTAGACGTTCGTACAGTGCAGCTTTCAACTTGTATAGGGATTTCCATGTTAGTTATTATGGTCGCCAACCAGTCGGCAAAATATCCGAGGAAAATCTTACACTTTTCATAGGTTATTGCCATTCTTCCGGCATGAAATATGCAAGCATATGTTCTAGGATATCAGCTTTGAGTTACTTTAACCAACTTCTGGGGGCACAACCGTTTAGCAATAATTTTCTTATCAAACGGGTTCTGTTGGGCTATAAACGTCTATCACCAAGTTCGGATAAACGACTCCCTATAACGATTAAAGTCTTGAAGAAAATAGTCTATGTCCTAGGTTTGCTATTCAAAAGAAAGTACAACATTACCCTGTATACTGCAATGTTTACACTGGCGTTTTTCGCGTTATTAAGAGTAGGCGAAGTCACTTACTCATACACAGGGTCCCACACTTTGTCGTACAAAGATGTCACAATACTGTCAAAGAACAATAGTCCATTAAAGCTATTGCTTTCCTTCAGACATTTCAAGCACTCCAAGGCACCTGTTTCAATAGAAATACTACCTTACAAAAACACAGAGGTGTGTCCGGTCAATGCTGTCCATACTTACAGTACATTACGCCCTATGGTCAGGGGCCAGTTTTTTGTCAATCAATCTGGGTCCAAAGTTTCTACGAAGCAGTTCAGTCTGATTTTAAGAAAATGCATTGCTAAGATAGGCCTCAACCCTTGTCGCTACACATCACATAGTTTTAGAATAGGTGGTGCAACATTAGCTCATACAAGAAACTTCACTGATTCGCAAATAAGGAAATTGGGCAGATGGCAATCAAATGCATTCAATTCCTATCTTCGGCCATCATCAATCCGTTTCAAATAAAAGAACTGTTCCTCATTGCCCCAGTTTGTTGCATTGCGTCATTTATGTACATACAGTAATACATTGTAATTTGATGTTTTAGATATGTGACATTGCATACATTGTCGGATTTGGGCATAGACTAGCTTAGGTGGCTATGCTTGGTTTTTTGGCTTTGTGTGCTGGTTTACATTTTGTAAGCATTAGGTTGCACATGGCTAGCTTATAAGTGACATTACATTACCCATTTTTGACATAGACCAGCTTAGGTGGCTATGCTCAATTGGGATTTTGGGTGCTGCTTTACATGTGTTTAAGACGCACACTAGTTACCTTATGCATATTTGTTAATTTTGTACATTGTTTCATTTACAATTTCTGACATAGACCAGCTAAGGTGGCTATGCTTGATTCTGTTTCTGTGTGATGATTTACATATTAAGATAGTTCAGATGCACACTCTTTAATTTTTAGTTACATATCCAATTTTTGACATAGACCAGCTAAGGTGGCTATGTTTGATTTTGTTTTCTGTATGCTATTTTTATATATTAAGCAAGTTAATGTGCACAGTTGTTAATTTTTGGTATTATATTTCCAATTTCAGGACATAGACCAGCTAAGGTGGCTTGGCTTGAGATTTAATATTTATTGAAATAAAGGTAAACCTTTACATAAAGACACTTTCTATAAAAAGGACAACCCATACCTAAGAACGTTCGGTCCATTTAACGTTCAACGGGAAACTTTAATCAATAATGTCACCAGTTTCCATGTCTCAAATACGCGGAAAAAGCTATCAATTCTTTATTCGTCATTATAAGTTTATGAAACTTTCTTAATATGTAGATATATATAGGATCCGTCATGAGTTATCTTTGGAGATCATCAACATTTCTTAAACGAGTCTAGAAAAGACAGGTTATTAAGCGAGCCTTTGGCGAGCTTAATAGTTTATTTTCGTGACGAGTTTAAGAAATGTTGATCCCAAAGACAACGAGTGGTGTTTTTTTATCCCATTACGATAGTTACCGAGTCAAAACTACGTTAGAAATAACGAATTTAAGCCTACGACGTTACGTTTTCGCGCCGAAAAGCTGGTGACGTCACGTATTTGTTATCACACATGTTGGAGGACATTGTTCCGTCATTTGTTTTCGAATGGAAGATCACGGTATTTATATAGTATTTATATGTATTGCCTCACCACTGATCGGTAATGCGAGAGATGTTCAACTTATATTTGAACAAAACTGAATATTTGCATTATTTTTCTAACCAAAAATCAACCATCTTGTCGAGTACATTTTGTTTTGGTTTTTAAGACAAATAGAAGCATAAAGAAAGTGTTGGTATATTATGAATTACCCATGTCAGTGAAGACAATCAGTAATATTTGTCATATGAAGGGTCGTATCCGACCATCTGCTTGTTTTGACGAAATGGCACCGAATATTAAAACTCACAAAAAATAGTCGAAACTGCAATAACCATGTCCATTGGTTCTGTGATATCTAGGACAAATCCAATAACAGAAAGTTGGATGGCAGCGAAGTTGTAAGTATTAGTAGCTAACAACGTTCAATCGAATTATTTCGAAAATGTAAGATGCAGAATTTCAGAAAAATTCGATGTTCATTAGCTCAATGCCAAGCAAAACAAAGAACGCAGACAAATGTCTTGGAGCCTGTATATGCGACTACGGAACAGTGATTGGAATAAATGTGTCGTTCATGGGGAGTTAATGTTATATCTTAGAGGAAGTTATTACATGAACAGAGTCTTCTGTTTTAGAAAGGGTCATGATTATAGACATTAGTTGGATTTAGTTAAGCTTGGTGTATTTGCGGCCGCTTTCATGGCATGGTCTTGTGTTTGATATTTTGAAAAGCGGAGCTCAGAATGATTGAAAAGAGGACAAAAATGAACGCATATTTAATCTATGCAAAAGGTTGAAAAGTTTTTTTTTCCGGACACCTCCTTTTCATGGTAACATGCCAAAGACAGGGTGTTTCGTTAATACTGAATTTCCTGTCACCCTACAAAATGTGTCATTTTGTACCTTATGAATTAGACTGGGAAGTATAGTTTACCCAAACAGTAGAAACCGAAGTCTCCTGATGAAGTATGAATAGAATTTAAATCTGGAGAATATTGAAACATCGAAAAGAGAAGCGAATTGTTAACATCCGCACTTGGAGGTTTTTGGCCTTAAACATGCAAAATCAACACACTCGATGATAGTTGATTCTGTTCTAAGGAGATTTCATATACATTCTACAATGGTTGTTTATATCTATTTATACATAACTATACACTATTGAATTGACACAATTTGATTTCGATGTGAAATTTATTAAAATACTGGATGTTCAATTCTGTTCAAATATAAGTTGAACACCTCTCGTACTACCAAAGATCTGATATCAGACCAAGTTCCAGCAGTATAGGTGGCGTATTTGTTTATTAATCTTCGTACTTGTTGCTTAATATTTTGTAACTGTTCTTTATATCCTTACAGTGGATGAATAAAAATACATATTGGAGATATTTATTCAAAAGTTCATCATTGTACGAAAATTATGTATATTTTAGAAAGTAACAAACATATGTACCTTTCGTACTTGAATATCGTTTTGTTGAACATAAATACAGCCGCCTGGTATAAATTCCGTTTCAATTTCCGTGAATATTTCACATAGAGCCATTTGAAAATGGTAGTTCATAGCTTTGCAATGAGACCGTAATCCACATTCTGTTACACAGTCAGATAAGGTAACTCTATGATAGGTTTGTATCCTGTGTGTATCCCTTTGACAGTGGTTCTCGAATGTGATCTTGTAATCAAGTTCCACTTCTCCGTTTTGTTTCACTAAGATACCTTGTACAACCAGTGGTATTGTTAGATATATAAGCCACATTGTGAAGATAATCGGCTGAAATTTATGTATTCATATGGTTCAATTGGTACATTAACTTTGTGACGTTTCACAAAAGCATACAACGAAATATATATATTTTTCATGCTAAGCAGTAAATTAATGCGACGAACTGCAAAAAGATTATATTAAGTCAGACAGGGAAGGCAGCACTCAACTTAACCAGCCGGGCACAAAAAATACTAAAAACATAAAACAAATACAAGGCACAATGCCCAAGCAAAGATCCGCCCAAGTCCAAGCTGTCAAAAAGTATAATAAATGATTACTAGCTGAATGACCCAGTTTTCACAGCAAAACGACTATAATGACTAGTTTTAGCTGTCAGAAATCCTAAATCATGAAGTGCTCAACCTTCTTGCACAAATGTATGTAATAATACATCTGTAAAATATGTGTGTTAGATTGCTCCCTAGCAGCCCAGTAGCTAGCAGTGTTAAGTTGAAAGTATAGCATGTCTAATAAATGTAGTATAAAGCATTGATAAAAACAGAAAATGTGTTGTAATTTATCAAAGTTTTACACCAAAGTGTCCAATTGTATGATCAGTTATATTGGCCCAAAACAGTTGATGGTGGTTTACCTTGTATAGTAAAGGAACAAACACTAACCCATACACACTCATATTTCTATGGTTAATCTTCTCTGGAAACGCCTATACTGCAGCGTGTCAATAAAGCCCTATATAACTCGTTTTTACCATTGAATAAACAATAAAACATTAAATTACACCTTTGATAAAGATAGCCGGGCTCATTTGATTTCAAACATTGCTGTATACTTCATTGAAAAAATCCCTCATGGTTGTTAGTTTTCTCTTATTTTGGGTATTCAAAATACAAAACAAACGGAAAATATGTAATGAAACATATATCTATAAGATGACTATGTAAATCATGTTATATATAGGTACTACTAACCTTATCCTAACAAGATATCCAAATATATCACATAGTTAATGTTCCCTTTAATCGCACGTGTATTTATCATTTAATTGTGAAGTTGACAACGAATACAATTATAAATCGGGATCTATGAGTTGATACATTTGTATTTTTGCGCGAATGAAATTTTAAGTTACACAATTTCCTTAAATGAATTATGTATGATTGGACATTTAAGTTACCTCTCGAAAATGATATGTGGTTTCTGGACTAACGCAAAAATGTGACTTTTATTCAAACAAACGAAACAGAGAAACATATGTCACAATGACTACAAATTATGTATATACATTATGACATACATATCATGGTAGGCTACCTTATTGTTAAAGTTTGCATAGATAATTTCAGGCTATGTTTGATTTCTGAAAAGAGCAATTTATTATTGATACTAGATGATAGACTAGATGGCTTTACAGTACAATCATACGTCATGCTGGTGTTTAATGTATTCAATTATATTTCCCTATTCTGACAGTTCATTCCTGTTTTTTATTTACAATACGTTTGTGATCATTCAAATTATCATAACTCATACAATGTCACCCATTAATTATTGACAAATAACTCAAAACTATTAATCTAATGTATTGTTCGCAATAGCTTTTACCTTATCAATTATTGAAAACAAATTGATTATTACGTTAACATGTCAAAAGTATGTTCATTCGTAACTTTTCTATTTTAAATATTATCAGCATAATACAAACATTTCATATTTCTATCGACGTAAAACATTATCTCACTGACTTGGTATTCCCTTAAAGTTCTCTTGTGTTATACATGTGTTTAGTTTGCAATTATCGACGTTCAATATTTTTCATTTATGAGTTTAACAGTACATGCAAACACTTGACCAGAAATCCAAGATAGAAAATTGGAACTATATATATCAATTATTGTCATCGCATCGCATACGGCATTTAAGATAATTTTTGGATAAGAATACATTGATATTTCTCGATCAAAACGGTTCAGCACCCTAGTATCAGACCGTTCTTAATAAGTATGGTTATTATTTAATGATAAAAAGTGATGTTTGAGCAAAAGTAGTTAAAACCCTTCCTGGTCAGTCTACATGCAGTAACTCTGATCTTGTTCTCCATGACTGGTCTGATGCTACCTAATTAGCATAGCGCGTTTATGTAGTACATTTTGCAGACTTAGAATGAGAAGGTCGTAAAGTTGTACAAAAACGCTAGATTGATAAAACAAGAAAATACTGTATGAAAACAGCTCTTTATTTATGGAAAAACAAGCTTTCTCAACTTCAGTTTGGTCAACATGACCTGTTCTGATTTGCACGAACACAGGCTCATAAGAAGCGCCTTGTGGTGCAGATTACACATATGTGTGGGTTTTATAAGGTCGTGAGTAGCACTTACGACATCCTCATTCTAAGCCAGCAATTTATACATTGGTACTAATTCTGAAACCAAAATTCGACCACGTGACTGATAATGGGCCAAACCATCGAATCAATACATGTAAGTTGTGTAAGGAACCCCTTCAATACACTTACAATTGGCTATATCGCTGGCGGATAATTAGAAGGTTGTAAGTTCAGAAAACAAGAAAAGTGTGTCTGAAAACTAGTCCTTACTTATAGAAAAACAAGCTATTTAAACTCAGGTTGGTCACCATGACTACTTTCGATTTTCATGAAAATAGGCTCATAAGCAGCGCCTTGAGATACATATTTCAAAAATGCACGAGTCTTATAGTACTTACGACCTTCTAATTCTAAGCCAGCTATATATCAATACCAATGACACGGCTTGCACTCTGAGCTACAAAGAGTTATATTATATACCCAGTGTTCATTCAATACCAAACCTAAGTCCTATGTATGTGTATCAACAACCATTAAATGATCATTATCAGGCATAATACTTTAGCTAATGGACATTTTTCCTTTGACACCACTCATCATTTAGTTAGACACTGATAATCTGTAACATTCTCGGACATTATCAAAATATCGTCAGCATACAATATATTTAGCGTTCTGATACAGCCCGTTTCATAAAGAATCATAAGTCTAAAAACTTATGACAGACTTAAGACTGACATAAGTTTTGACATAAGACCGTTTCAAAGAAGCTGTCTTAAGTTTGTCTTAAGCTTAAGACCGATATCGGTCATAAGTCCGATTTAAGAACGATTATTGACATCTTCATATGGAGTTAGAAAAATATACACGTGCAGTTTACCGCCGGACGTCGCTATACGCGCACCTGCACAAATAGGAGTATCTACACAGTGATAAATTTAGATCTAGATATCAATAAAATATAGCTGATAAAAAAAACTTTATAGCTTTACTGTAGGTCTAGATCTACCGAGATATCTTCATCCAAGCTCCAGTGTTAGGCACATGGTCAATGCCGACTTCCGTACGCTCACTGAAATCACTTTCTATTAAATATATCTACTTAATCATAATCTTAGTTTTGTTTTAAATAGGCGACTTCGTATCCAGATTCTTAGCTTTTATTTTCTGTTAACTTTAATTCGACCCAGCTACGCCACTGATCATGTGTATTGACCGTGGGCAATTCAACTTTCCCTATACGTCATCAATCAATGACATCATAAATCACGTCATCATTTTCTGTGTGGATGTAGTTTGTAAACAATACATTGTCCGTTTTTATCGTTCATCGTGACAATGAACATGTAATATGTGGAATCAAGGCACAATTTGATATGTCAATTATAGATAGGTGTATTTTATGTGAGGATTTAGTGTTAAGTATTTGGCAATACGTCGGACCAAAGATATTTAGGTCTTTGGTCGGCCTGTTACTTGCAAATAATTCCTTACAGTAGAAGCCTGGAGACAAGTAGCATTTTATATCTAATAAGTCTAGTCTATTGTTGTTATATAACTGAGGCTAGATTGAAACTATAGCAATAAATTATAATATTATAATTAAGGCCGATCGGCAGCCTCAAAAGGCATAATAATAAACTCGTGAAGACCAAAATAAACATAAATAAATAAACCACAGGTACCCGGCGGTCATGAAAATGCCCCCCCCCCCCCCCAAATAAACACCCAACAAATTCTCAACAAAATATATCGATTTATCATATCTGCAAGTGTGTGATTATTTTGTTGAGAACAATTTTATTTGATGTGATAGTTATTAAAACAACATAATATCATTATGTAGATCTAGTAGGGTTGTAGAGTTCAGGTTTAATAGTTGCCATATGGTATAGATCTGCTTGGGTAGAACACTCACATCTTAACTATGCTATTGGGGTCTACATGGGGAGGGGTCAAGACATTATGGGTGATTGTGTCATATATATATATATATTTACAGACACTCTTGCACAGTCTGGGAATTTAGGATTTGAAACTTTATCTACATATTTTTCCTTATTCCTGTAGGTCTATACATATTTCCTGCAGAAGTGACTTGCATCAATCAGTAATTACTAGTCCAAGTCTCCCACACAAGTGCTCATTTCACAGACTGATTGCATAGGGACCTGTGTTATTTTTTGTAATAAAAGTATTTATAAAGCAATAATTACTGTAGATCTATCATTTCTTTGTAAAATTAGGCTAGTGCTGGTCATTTTGAGAAATGTGTTGAAATGTGTGTCCAAAGCCCAGATTAAAAACAAATTCAATGGGTTCAAAGCCAACCCTGTGTGAAGTTTCATGAATGATTTACATACTATTGTTGCTGTCTATTAATAACCAACCATGTTTCATGAGAAAAACTAGTATGTAATGGTTGTGTCAGATATTCCATCCAAGTAAATGTATCAATGATAAAGTATACAACTTATGTTTTACAGAATTTGATTCATATTACTGAAATATCAATCAATTTCTGTACTGTTTTATTCTTTATCATTGATACAGTTACCTGTGATTCCACATATACACTTTGCAAATGGTAATGGCACTATGAAAATACTGTTAGACCATGACATGTTATTTAAGCATCACAAGTAAGTGTATCATTGATAAAGAATACAATTTAAGTTTCATATATATCTTAAAATACTCTATTAAAGACTATTATCAATGGCACAGTTACCTGTGGTTAACATGTATGGAAATAATTCTATTTAATTTCAATTACATTGCAGTATCAAAGTTGAGTTGGGTCAAAGAGTAATATTATTTATATAATATGTGATTAGATATACATGTCTTTCTTACAATTTTCTGTTTTGGGTTATGATAGGGCTAGTTGGCTCAGGCTAGGGCTAGATCACAATGAACATATTTTACCAGTACTCGTGCAGTTTTTACAAAGCATTTTTTTCTTAAGTTTGATTTCTACAGTTGCTAAATTTTCTGAAACGGTATGCCTAGATTTATATACTTTAACTAAATCTGTACATGAATGTAGTTAGTGAAAAATATGTGATAATTAATACACCTGCATTATGCCATTTCAATTTTTTAATAGTCTCATTTTGTTGGTCACAAATTTACAATCATTAAACTTCAGATGCTTTGTGAATAACATCTCTGGTGTCAGTGATGTATAAATTTCAGATGTTAGGATAAATTAAGTGTTTGGGGAAATAGAATAAAACACAATATTGCCTAGTGTAATCCTTTATTCAATGTCACATTTGTACTGATGATGACTATAATTTTTTTCAATGTATCTTTTTAAACCATGTTCATGTAGAGGAGAACAAATTAAACTAGTTTTATTTATTCTACATCATAATAATGCTATAAAATAATTTTAAATTATGCATGTTGAATATCAAGATATTTGCTTAGTGTATTCAAAGAAAAAACAAATACAAAACCATTAGTATGACAAATAATGACTATCAATTACAACCACCAACTAGTCACATTGTGACATACACGTCAAACTGTTTTTTAAAGTTTATGTTTTTTGTATACAGTCAGTTTCTTCAAGATGTTTCCAGCTAACCATTCCTGTAAATCATACATGTACCTGAAAAATACATAAACACCAGTTTACATATTTTCTACACAATATCTTAATAAGTTCTACAGATAAAAGCACAATCAAATATGTTTCTTAGACACTGTTGATTTAATTATACAAATCATTTAAATGAATGTATTTTAATTGTACAGCATGTTTTTAAACTCATATTACATAGTTATATACATGTAATGATAAATGATCAGCTGAAACTTTACCATGATCACAAATCATCAAAATTTAAGAGACCCTGATCTATTTCTATTCAATCCAGAAATTCTGTGTTCAAACAGTCACTATTTTAATTCTGACATGAACTGTATGATACAGGGTTTCATTTTTAGTAGATTCTACTTTGTGCAACATTGCATTAGAAGCAGTGTACATGCTAGATCTAGATATAGTAGGTTTTGACTTAAAAATTCCATCAATACAATTTGAAATAATAGCTACCATTTGTCAATAATTCTGTTTTCTGCTACATGTGAGAATCTATGTTCATTTGTTGGAGTGTGAGAATATTTGGACATATCACCATGAATTGTAAAAATATCTACAGTATGTTCTAGATCTACCTGGAATAAAGAAATGAGTCCTGCTTTAAATTAACTGCACCATTTTCAGTAAAGATGAGAAAACTGGTACTGGTACTGTTCTGTACTCTCAGTACTGTAGACAAGAAAGTTTGCTGCATCTCACACATGATCAACACTGGCAATTTTAAAATGACAACCAGATTAAAACAAAGCTTCTTCAGGGCTCATAAGATCAACAGGTGCAACACACAAAATCAAAATAGGCTATGTAAGGATATGATGTCATTTGTTTTATATATGACATAATGATAATAGCCTAAATATGCCTATTAAAGTACTCAGTAGCTAAATTTGATTTTTGTGTCTTGTCAACTTCACTCTTGCATTTGTGATTTATAATAGATCCAGTCTGCTATGATTCAAATTAATTTAAAAAGTGGTATGCAAATAGATCTACAAATTATCTAAACAATTACATGTACATTATACTTACAGTACTGTATTGTGTACTGTCAATGTCTTTAACAATGATACTCTGTATCTGAGTGAGTGACAGCAAGTGCTCACATAAATTCATTGAAAATACAAGTGGGTGGGGTACGGTTTGTTTATTTCTCTTCATAATTCCTTTTAGAAGGAACACAGTAGTTTTTCAGATCGATGTCACACCTGTCACCCAATGTAATCATTACATGGACAAAGGATTGATATATTCTACGCATTTCAGTAGAAGATGATTGGAAATAAGAAATCTTTTTGCAATTTTTATTTGTCAATTCATTGCAGATCCAGTTGGAGTATTCTCCCTTGACACATCTAAATATCGAATAAACTTCAATATTTTATATACATTTATTTTAGGTCGAGATAACTAGCAGGAATTAAAAGGAAACGACCAAAATAAACATGTTAGTCGTACCTACCTGAGTACCTGGTTTAAATTCTCATCGCTCCAGTGGAGGCATTTTTAGATTGGATTTTCTTGTGATCGGTAAGCAGATCACTCATTTAAACGATTTCCACTCGTTATACTTCTTAACCTGTCAGTGTTCGTTCGTCCCAAAACATTTCGAAACATTTTTATTTAACAGAAAATGCTTAAAATGCATTTGAATCGGGCGAAAAAATGGCGGCCATTTTGTTGGAGTTAAGTGTGATATCGCACTTAAGACTGCCTTCGATCAGTCTTAAAGTTACGCACTATTTAGGACCGATATTGCACTTAAGATTCTTTATGAAACGGTCATAAGTGTAGGCCTCTGACTTAAGCATTATTTAAGACCGATATCAGACTTAAGATTCTTTATGAAACGGGCTGTATATATCTTCTGACCACATTGAATTAAGACACCGATGCAATGCACGTTCATATCTGACGAGTCTCTACTTAATGTGGTTTACTGATAGACATCTTCAAAATTCCACACTGTATACCAATACAAAAGGACATTAGGGGATGGTATTCAATATTGATCTAATTTAATTGTAGAATAAGGACAGCCAATCATATCGCTTGTTACTGACCAGGAGTGAAATATAGTGTGATTTGATTGGTTATCCTTCTCCTGAAGTCAAGTAAACTCAATATTACATACCATCCCAGATCAATAATTACAAATTTGTACATTGAACATGATGGATATATAAAACAACACTGACGTTATCCCGACCTGACATCGAATGAGGCAGTACACATACAAATATTTTGCTTAATGAGACTAATGAGTACTATGATCACAGCGTATTTATAAACAACTGTACGTTAATTGGGATGTTGTGATTGGTTTTAAATGATAGGAGACAAAAATACAAAAAAGTTGGTGTAATTATATGAAATACTGAGCTAAATACAAAAGACGTAATGGCTAGTTGTACATACATTTGTATTTATATTATGATAAAATTTTCTTTTGTTCGCATACACTTTATTTTGCAATATTTGCTCATGTTATTTTAAAATCAACAACAACAACAAATAACAAAACAATGAAAATCGTTTGTCGTTTTGTGTGGAATGTGTACACCAGGTACGTTTTTATATAATCTCTATCGTGATGGGGCATGTTTCAGGTCACTAATTGCACATAATTATATCCGGTATGTGACGATATATTTAAAGCTGCCAACAGTTTACCTCTCATACCCAAATAAAACCATAGTTTCCCTAATCATCTTATGAAGTATTAATCATTCGCGTTTTAAAAATCTATAAATGAACAAAAGGTAAAAGTTTTTTTTGTTTCTCACTTGAATAATCTATAATATTAGTGTTTGGAGATATTTGATTAATTGTTCTAACGTTTATGTCTAAATTTATTCAGTTAATAAATTATGATGTTACTTGATTCTGATAAATTACTACGTATGTTGCTCAAAGGGGACAATTAATTCATAAATAGCGGATGTTAATGAAATATTCATACATTTTGTATTAGGTAATGTGAAAATATGAACTTAGGAAATATAGTCACTCACGATTAATTTTTGCGGCAACAAACTTTAATACAATAGTTTAGTTTATTTTCTAATACATAATACTTTACAGTCTATGAGTAGTACAAATATTTACACTGCAAATGAAAACACGGTATGATCAATGGCACCAGTAATTAGGCAGGTATATGTATGACCACTGAGTCAGATCAGAATTATTGCAAATACAATATAAATTGAAACACGTATACTTACAACGATAATAAAATTGTGTATGAAAACACGAAACAAAATAAATTCCAAAGTTATAGTAAATACAATAGCTAATAATTAATTGTAGTATAATGATTCTCAAAGAAACGTTAAACATGGAGTGGAAGTTGCATAAGAGTGTATTAATTTGTATGAAATGTTTTGTTTTCAATTAATACAGTGATACGAAACAAAACAACACTCTTGCTAGTAAATTAAATGAAGAACTTAGTTTGGAATGGTTGACTTATGCGTACCTGGTTATCGTTGATACCAACACTAAGACGTAGATGATAAACCAATAGCTAAAGTGGCTTGGCAAGATTTATTTGAAAAGTATGATTATTTATTCATGAATTGTTCTGTACTATAACTTACGAATATTTGTATTTGAGATGAATATGAATATTTCAAACCTTCGTGTTCTTTGATATAATAAATCGATCGACGTTTCCACAAAAAAACACATTTAATTTGTGTGTGTGTTTTGTAATTACATACTGCAAGTCGTTAAAACGTCACATACGTCTAAGCCCTCCACCCGGTGAATATGGTTAGTAGGGTGTTATTCTTTCATCCAATATATATTTCATTATATTTTTCGCAGTATTGTTGACAAATAGGGAAGTTGTAAAATGTATATTGGATAAAAATTATTTCTGTTTCAGGAAAACTAGTTTGGTAAGGTGTCAGCCGCATATCGCTCAAAATGAGCAAGCATATGGATTATTTAAATTGTCGTTACATGCCTTTCATAAATAGGTAAGCAATTGTGAAATTGAATTTGGCTGGGGTAATGTTTGGTCCAAAATAGGGTACGTGTTGACTGTCTATGATATGAAATAATGTGTCTGGAGAACGATAATAATGATAAAAATATTATTTGGTGTTGAATAATAGAGAGCAGCACTTCGTTGTATACGTTGGTATTTGGATTCAACTTTTTTCCACAAGATCTGACACGTAAAAAGAGATGGTCATTACCATGCCATGATTTAACATCGGAAAGTGACAAACATACGTATACGAAGGATGAGACTGTGGCTCGATACACCAGTCTGACACCAACTTACTGTCGGAATCACATAATATGTAAGCATAATCTCCTTATTTGCTACTACCTACATACCATATTTCATATACCTAACTTGGGATTCTGGTTTTCTGTTGTTGTTTTTTGAAGTATGGACGGATTGGTGTATTGTGGGCACAACTATCGTCCCCTTCGGTTGTGTACTACAATTTGGATTTGAAAACATTTCAAAACTATGATATGAAATATCTCCATGTATGTATCCGCTAAGGGAGGAAAGTAGACCAGAACTTTCTTTCTTGAGCATGCTGAGTTATCTCCCATATTAAAACAATTTGACAGTTAAATGTTTAAGTCTGCTGATAAATATGTGTCCGTTCAGCCGATTTCACATTATGTCCCCCTCCCCCTTCCAGATCATTGAGTCGCTTGCTCGCTGCAATATTGTAGATGTATTATTTTGAGTCATAATTTATGTACACTTGCCTTCATGTATTTTTAAAAACGGAATACCAAATCTGGATCAATTTCAAAATCCTGCAGGGATAGCCGTGGTAAGCTGTAAAGCCGAGATACTTAATGAAGGATCACATAAAGGGGTATAGTGGCATCAATAACTGGATTGGTCTGAACACTTACACCAGGCAATGCGCTTAATTAAAGTCACCAACCGTCCAGGAGGATAATTCATTGTCCTACAATTGATTTCGGTACCAATATGTTGGGGAAGAAACAAAGTTGTATTATTTGTAACTGGCTTAGCCAAAAAGCATTCGTTGTTTCAAATTCATTAACACCTCCTCACAAACAGAATATGCAGCGCTACAGAAATAAGACATCGTGGTTGACAGATGATTAGTTAACGATATGTTTTTTTCTAAAATTATACAGACAGTTAAATTGCCATCATGTTTAAATCAAATGTCTCAGGAGCCCCCACCCGGTGAGTAGTGAGTTACATTGTACAGGCAATAAAATTGAACTTATTTTTCCATCCAGAACTGTTAGTTATACTCAACGTTGCTATCAAGGTTTCTTGAAAAATATAAGTATTACATGATTTTAGATCTAGCTGATATATGCAGTGGACTTCGATTGGTTAGTCAAGTGTGATAGTTCCCTGTCGACAAGATTACAGGAATGTACAGACTGATTTTGTAGGTTGAACAAATCGCTGGCTTAGAGTTACAAGGTCGTAAGTACAAAATCAATATTTTGAGAAAACAAGAAAAAACTGTCTGAAAACTACTCTTGACGTAACGCAGCTGTACCTAGCTGTACGTATTGGACATCTCATTAGGGAAATTAATATTCATGATTGAGGGTATCCGTTAAATCATTAGGATTTATAGCTGTGAATAATTGTTGACTGCACAACTTGTTCGATTTGGTTTAAACACGACCTTCGTCAGCCGTATCAACACGATTGTTTTCGAGATGGTTTTAGAAAATACTTGATAGGAAGTCCAACCTATAAACATGGCGACCTGGAGAGAGCCGAGTCTTAAAGGATCTGTATATAAAGGATCTGGCGAAGACTTTAATATTTCGTGTGAACCGTGTAAAGACGATGGGATTTGCGTTGAAGTTTCGGGATATTGTAAGAATTGTAACGAATATTTCTGCTTGGCATGCACGAAACTTCATTGTCAACCAAGGCCAAGTAGACATCATGTCGTGTTAGATAAACATAAAATGCCACAGAACAAGCCAAACAAGCCAAAAGTTGTACCATAACATGCGATAAACACCCAACCGAGTGTTTGAAATTCTTCTGCAAGAAACACGATATTACGGGGTGTGGTGACTGTATGATTCTGGATCACAAAACGTGTCAGGTTGATTATATTTCAACACTCGCCGAGGGTTTCAACATAAGCACAGAATACACTTCTATAATCCAGAAAGTTGATCAACTTCAGAGAGAAGTGATGGATCAATTTACATATGTTGGACACTCTGCTACAAAGGCCAAGGTAGAGAAAGCTATTGCAGAAGTTAAGCAATGTCGCATAGATTTAAACGGTTATTTAGACACAATCGAACGTAATTTAGCGACAAAATGCAATGAAATTAAAGCAGTTAATCAGATAGAATTGAAGAGAATTGACGATGAACTGTCATCTTTCAGTAAACGATTGTCATCTATTCATGCACGTCTGACAACAAACATTGATAATACTGCTAACTTGTTAGTGAGAACTAAAGACCTGCGTACGGTGTTAGTGGTTCTTGAAACCGAAATGAAAGCTATGAAGAAATCAAAGCTACAATGCATCGAGTTTGTGAAAAATATGGTCTGGCGTCAGAAACATCGTTGGGTATATTGACAGTGACCACATTATCCATGTTTATCAGCAGACAACGTAAACGTAAAATGGATACGGTGCCGCAGCCCAAATCAAACATCAGCGTGACGGACAGCACTGATACATACGATTGCCTTATTCAAGGTATGGTACATGTACGTGAGAATATCATCGCATGTACTGATTGGTCGAATGATTCAGTAAAACTTGTTGATATCAAGCAAGGTAAACTATTATCTACAGTGTCAGTGATGAACCAACCAAGGGATATTACATCTATATTTCACGATACATTAGCTTCCACTATCCCTCATAGCAGTAAGATTCAGTTTCTTGAAGTTAAGAAAAATGTTATATCACTGAAGCACGTTATAGATGTGAATGGTGAATGTCGTGGTATTGATTGTGTTGATAATAAACTTGTTGTGTCGTATGGCAACCCATCAAAGGTTGAGATAATAGATGTCCATGGTAACGTACTAAAAGTTATACAAACTGACACTGGTACTCACCTATTCAACTGTCCTGATTATGTTGACTGTATTCAGCCGTGATGGTGGAAGTGTCTTCGTGTCTGATAATGAGGATGGTTGTGTCATTAATTTGTCGTTAGGTGGGACGGTACAAGCTTCATATAAAGACACTGATCTAGAAAGCGCGAATGGAATGTATGTTTCCCGTGATGAATCTGTGTTAGTGTGTTCCTTTTGGTCGGTGCATGTTATATCTGATGATTGCAAGAAGCAGAAACTACTTCTCAGTGACGGTGTGTTCTGTCCAATGGGAATAATCTTCGATAAAGACAATGGGACTCTTTGTGTACACATGGGCGGATATGAGGCACCTGACGTCCTTCGAACTTATGCCATGGATTAATTTGCATTGCGACTAATAGGTTCTAATGCATATTTGGATGCAAAATACGCTTGGACAGACATGTGATTTAAATCAAGCACTATGTTAATGTACTTATACTTTCAACGACTTGTGTTGTTTGTGCTTTGCTGTTATGCACATCCCATGGACTAAAATTATGCAGTTTAAATAATCGTAGTTGGAATCGTGTTTGTCGTTCGATGTTGAATGTTAACTATACAACTTGAAGAGGTATATTACTTTATATATATAATCGGTTGATATCACAATGTACAGTGTATAGTGCGGGGTTTTAACTTGACCCGCGACCTTCTATTATCATTTATACTAGTAATGTAACGGCTAATATATTGTCTTACTATATATACACGTATAACCTTTACAAACCGCAGTTGTCCGTTTTCATAAGCGGTTAGTATCACGAAGACATTCGAGGTGTATAATGCAAACATAAACACAACATAAGGAGCGATATTGCTAAAATATAATAAGTAACTAATCGCGGTTGTATGTTTTCAAAAGCGGAAAGTATCACGGAGACGTTCGATGTGTCTTATACAAACACAAATCTAAAGAACCGTTATTGAACGATTTGCTAGCGGATATTGATATCCAGCGCAGAACATTTTAACATATTCATGCTTTAAGGCTATGACCTAGTTAATATCTTCGCTCTGTTCACACCAGCCATAATCACTTTGTTATCATTTCATTTTTGGCTTGCAATTAGATAAAATTATCAATGCAGGGTTGAAGTATCTAAACATGTTTGTAATATACTAAGCGTCAAAAGTTTCGTAACAAAATTGAAAAACCCAATGTTTGAATTGTTGGCTTGAAACAACTTTTCATTTCTACGAATGATAATTATTACCTTCCCTGTCCTATGAGTTGTGATAATGGGAGGATATTTTGTTAAAATGCTGTCAGGCTATGTTAACGGCAAACATGTTGCTGAATGGAATTTTTAATTGTAGATTTGTCAATAGCATATACGCAGCATTTCAAAACTAATAAACAATATAAAGGATATATTGTTCCAAAAAACATTTGCTAAGTGTAATGTGTATTTTTGAATTGTGTCATATACGGTATTAATATGGATTAATACATTTCTTCAATTTGATAAATGTTATGGATTTATATTGCTTAAATATCAATGTGCAGTTATATCAGCATGAACTAGTTTGCGATTCCAACAACATAGACAAAAATGTAGAGTTGCGGAGCGTTTGACGCTCTGTTTAGTTGGAGAAGTATATCAGTCGTGTTGCGAATGATACATGTAGTGATGTCTTGAGTGTTCAATTTTATATCTTTTATCTACTATCTTTTATTGTCAAACCTGTATCATAGTGCGCCTAGGATAATGTGATTTCATGAATTGATTTGATCATCTGTTGCAAAATTGAGTTCACAAATTACTAAAGTACAAAGATGTATGGTCATTTTTTGTACTAAAACATCACAGTAGTTACCATATTTGTCATTCACAGGCTGCTAATGAATCTTTTTAACGTGACTTTCTAAATACACATTAACTTATTTGATCATAAGTGTACCTATGACGCATAATTTTAACTAAACTTCAAACAAATGTTTACTATTTCAAATGTACGCTGTGACGTTTATTCTTCACCCACATTGGTCGGTGATTTATGCCATGCATTATGAACATTTTATTTTTTTACTTGTTTTGTGTGTAATGTTAAATTGATTCGGAAAACAGGATGTTAGTAAGCATACTAGTACATACATTCTGCTGGTTTGCCGGTGTCAGGAAAATGAAGGAAGCGATGGCTAAGAGATAGGGCGCTCGCTCTTGGAATCGAGATTTCCCGGGTTTGATCCCGTCTGCGCTATTTGTCAAGTTCGAGGAGCAACATAATAACCCACATTGCTCCAAATCACCCAGAAGTATGCATGAGTTTCAAAGCGGGTCAAAAGCCAATGTGATGTGGCTTGCATTCGACTTGTGATTCAATGATCGGGTGGGGGTAAAATGTACAGTCTGTTGAATGGTCGCAGTCTGAAAGTAGAAAGTCAAAACCGTTAGAATGTTTCTAGAATGTGTCTAAATAGTTTAATATATACATGAAGTCCATGATACCTTGTGCCAAGTGACAATATCTTTATCTAGATATCTTAGATATCTAAATATAAATTCATACTGTGACAAAATGGCTACATGGGATACCCGTGTACTATGAGCATATGTTTAGTCTCTCTTTGTGTGTTTTATTACTGTATATAAAATGTATGCTAATTATTAATCATTTCAAAGCAATGACTACACTATTAAATTATACATTTTAACACTGTCTGTATTCTTCTCGGTGTAAACGTACAGAGTTGTAGCGTGATTAAATAAACGGTATATCACGGTCCAATTTCGGCTGTTTAATTTATCTTCCGCGTATATTTTGCGATTTTTATCAATGAAATTTACGTCTTGTAGGTTATTTCATGACGTTATGAATTGTTTGTTACGTTGCCGTAGAACACGACGTTTTGCGTAATTTGCATTTTCTTTTCTTCAATTAAATTGATATTCTAGTAAAACGGTATTGCATGTATCAATTCATATGCGTAAATTAACGTGAAATATGCAATTTAAGTTGGCTAAATAAACATTAGTTTGACGAAAAATTAACAGATAAATTCAAACTAAAATTCCAGGGGCGGACAAATTAGTCCGTATAAAAAACACACAATACACGTGTTAGAATGCAACTAGATTGAAGTTTTGCGTAATATACCGGTTAATAAATCACGGGTTGTCGTTCATAAACATGTACATAGTTATTTTAAATTTCTACACATATGAACTCTTAACCGTGATTTATTTATAGGTATATCACGCAAAACTGCAATCTTTTTCCTAATTTCCGTATGAATCAAATTTATTTTGATTTGAAAACAAGCCAAATGAATTGTGTTGTGATAATATGGATTTAAATACACGAATGATAATCGTATGTATCTTGTAGCGGATACATTCATCTACCAGATGAACGAAGTTTATTTTGCATCGTATATTTGCAATTATTATGTAGTATAATGAACGGATATTCCGCAGTTGCATATAGGTATTGCTATATAACCAAGACAAAATTTATAGAATTTTGTTGTACATTTATTTTAACAAGGCAGTCGAAAAGACGGTTATAATCCCCCGCATCATTAATAATTATTGAACTGTGACCTTGACTGTATGCCAGCCAGCCAAATTTGACTCCAATTGATTCTGCACAACACTTTCATGAGTTGAATATTTGCAATAAGTTTCATTCAATTTAGCACAGGCGTTAAGAAGTTATGGAGCGGACACGAAATGTAAGGTTCAAACTTTGTGTTCTTGACCTTGAGCCGGCATGTTTGGAATGTGGTTTCTGCACGTCGTTTTTATTAGTTACACATTTGCTATGAGTTTTAAGAAATTCGGCGCGACCGTTCAATATGGATAATTTTGTACATAAAGACATGATTTCTTTCTGAAAAGCGATATACGTGTATTAGTGCGTGGAATGAAACTTAACATAACTTTTGAATTATTGATTTGATATACCGCATAATATTGTGTTACAGTGTGGCCAGTTAGAAATTCGTCGACGTGTATTTTAAGTACACTGTATTTCTATTAAACCTTGTTTTATATGGCGTACCATTTGGGTCAAAAGTTTATACATGCATACGGTAAGCTACGATATATATAAAAATATACGTGCACGTATAAAATTGTACGTGCACGCATAAATATTATACGTGCACGTACATTATCGCTGACCCAAACGCTTATTTATGATCAACCTATCACAGCCGATCTTACATAAGATTCAATCGACATTTTTTAAATTTATAAAGATAGTGTATGTGAAGATGGTGTATAAGTTGATCTATTTCACACCACTTACAACCGTATCTTAATCGAGTGTTAGTTAAGATACTATTGATTTTATAAGCCCCGGGTAATGTACAGGCTTCTTCGAACTGATCATAATAAATCGAATTAACATATTTTACAAGGCTATGTTTGCATAAGGGTAATACATTTTGGCACATTGGGGATGCATTGTAGACCGCTTGTTGTGATGAGGGACCATCGTGTTACTGTAATATACAGGAAGGACAGCATGTGTCACATGTCACCACTTTCATAAAATTGTACTTTTAATAAGAAACAGTACAACGGTCTATTTATATACTCGTATAATCATTAATTAATTAACTGGGTGTTATATAGGTCTAATTATAAGCACGCATGTTTGATAACCCTTCGTGTTATAAGGTCCATATGTATAGATCTATATGTATATTTCATTCAGGAACCATATATATTAAAGTGAGGTTAATTTAGTGTATAGATAGGATAAGAAAGGATTCCCATATTATTTAATTGACTTTATTTGGAATTAATTTTATATACCAGCATTATTGTATAATACATTATATCAAAGACCTAAATATACTGTATATTTAGGTCTTTGATTATATCGCACAGTAAGTTTTCTTTATTTTATTTACGCTAATAATTAAAACAGTTAATCCAACAACACTGAACAGCATGTATTACTTATCATTTAACACATATATTCTCTCTATCTTAATAATTCTAAATTAAATTTAAATTCGCGCAACAGTTATTTCAACAAACGCGCTTAATAATAAAGACGTTACGCACGAAACTGGTACATAAAAACGTTGCGTCAAAAAACGACATAAACGTCGACTTTTGCGTGTTTGTTTACGACGTCTTGCAGTTAAGTTTATACTTTGATTCACTGGATCACGCATAAGAAGATCATTATACATTGAGGGTATTCTATACGCATGGGCTCTCTCCCACACCCTCTATCTCTCTCTCTCTGACAACCTTTTTGTTTTGAAAATGGCGGCATGTTACCCGACTATTCCCGTATCATTAGCAATCTACAGAATTACTTCAAATAATCGGAATCGGTATCGAATAAAGCTATATTTTTTTATAGAATTGTCGATAATATAAACAGTAATACTTATTAATATTGTTAATATTATTATGGACAATAAATATATTACGGCTCATACATTTTGGACAAACGCTATTTGTAATGCAATAAATTCGTCATACATGTACTAGTACGTCGTATGGGACATTCCACTGGACAAATCTGACGCTTGAAAAATCGCATTAAAATTTAAAGCATGTGAAAACAAATTACACAGCACGGTAGGTAATAGTCTACCATTTAATACTTCAAATAATTGAAATAATGTTACGGCGCATATTTGCTCACCATGAAGCGTAATGCAATGTGTATACCGCGAAACAACAACGAAAATGAATATTTTCGTTATATGGGACATTTTACGGGACAATTTTAACGTAATATAAAATGTGCATATACGTATTAGTTCTAGGACAAAATACCACAGTAAACACGTACACATGTTACCATTTTGTTATATTTTAACAATTTTTCTCACCCGAATACATGATCCTGATTATTTTAAATTTTAATAAACGATCACCGTATTTCAGTCACCAAAATGACGTAAAAACGTTCATGGGACATTAGTCTTCATTTTGTTTATTTGTCACTTTCAAGCAATACAGTTAATATATATACTAGTTGCACAGAATATATGCATATGTATTCAAAATCTACTTCATTGAATTTTTACCGTTTGAAATAGTAATTATATATACATTTTTTTCAAAATATATTGCGTTATACCGTCCGTTGTGACGTCATTATAACGTTGGGACAATTCCAGTTTACGTGTTTATAAATGAAATAAAATTCTCAGTGATGATAATACCTTAAATAACTAGTACCTTATTGTGCGGATATATATTAGGTAAAAATTCATTAAAACAATAGTGTCATTGTATTTATTAGTGATAGCTAAAATTTGTTTGTTCTATACCTATTCTTGCATTGATCTTATTTGTGACATCTGATGACAGTTTCCTAAAATCACGGCCAAACGCTTATTATTTGAATATGATGTTCGCGGACATGATGTCACGTCGTTAGGTCATCGTGATACAAATTGACGAAGTTTTGGCGATTTTTGATAAAACATATCGACACAGCATGTTTATGCATCCCGCTGTCTTGCTTTGGACGCAACGTGTGACACCGTTTTTTGACGTCACTTACTTTTGAAAACGTAGAATATAATTCTTATAAAACACGATATTCTTTAAATATGTACATAAGAACGAAGCTCCATGTATGCTCTTTCCGTCGATATACAGGACTTTATAGTAGTACGTATAGTAATATATACGTGTACGTATAATTTATACCCGAAAATATACGTGCACGTACAATTATATACGAGCACGTATAAATTTATACGAGCACGTACATTTTTTATACGTGCACGCATAATTATATACGTGCAAGCACATTATTATACGTGTACGTACAATTTCGCTTATATATAAGAAATATACGTGCACGTACAAATTTATACGTGCACGTATATTTTTTATACGTGCACGTATATTTTTATACATGCACGTATATTATTTTACGTGTACGTACATATTATAGTTTAACGTAAGCATGAACAGACTTTTGACCCAACTGGTACGCCATAGTTTTACCGGTACACTGCTTTATCAGGTAACATCACCCGGTCCGAAGGGATGCCGGATAAACAAGGTTATACAGTACCTACATGCCATATTTCATATAAAATGGGATTTGGTTTAACGTAAGAGCGGATTGGTGTATGTAGGACAAAACTATCGGCCCCTTCGGCTGTGTTGGATTTGAAAAGATTTGTAAAACTGTGAATGAAATATCTCCATGTCTGTAAACGTTCAGGGAGGTAAGTAGACCAGAATGTTTCTTTTTTGACAATGCTGGGTTATCTCCCGTATCAAATCATGGATGGCAAGACGAGTGTTAAGATGTAAAGCCAAAAATATCAAAGAAGGATCTCACAAAGGGTATAGGGGCGTCAATAACAGGATTTGTCTGAACACCAACACCAGATAATGTGCTTAACTATAGTCACTAACCGTCCATGAGGCAAATGGATTGCCCTATAATTTTTGTGGGGACAAATAAGCTGTGGAACAACAAAGACCCATTTTTGTCATTGGCTATGCAAAAATGCATTCGTTGTTTCAGATCCATTAACACCTTACGAACGGAATATGCAACGCAACAGTAATAAGACAACGCGGTTGACAGATGATTTGTTAACGATATGTTTTTCTAACATTATACAGATGCTTTCGACATGAACAGCGTTAAATTGCCACGGTGTTTCAAAATATGTCTCAGGAGCCCAGTATCTGTTACAGTAGTGAGTTTCATTGAATTAAAATGACTTTTTCCACCTAACACAACCAGTTATTCTCGACCTTCTTATCAAGGTACATGTATCATGAAAAGTATGAATATTACATAAATATATATCTAGCCGATATATGTAGTAGACATTAATCAATCGATTGGTTAGTCAAGTGTGACATGTCCCTGTCTACAAGATTTCAGGGATGTACGAGGGTCATCCGTAAAGTTCTGGGACAAGTACATGTATCATTGTCAAAATATCCGTTTAAACATAGCCATACACATGGCATTTCAACAAACGAAATAGTGTGCAAAAATACTAACAATTCTACATTACTTTGAAATTACACATAATCATTGTTACGGAGCACTCCAAATGGTATTATAACGTCTTGGCGTCAACGTCAAACTAGCTTTTCATTATTTTCATAATACTGTCCACCACATGCTATGCGTTTACAAAACCACTTTATCTGATTATCAAAATCTAATAGTATTACAAACATGCATATCTTTTCAAAATTATTTGTACCTTCTCTAAGTTTATTTGAACTCTTGGATCGTTTCCCACATATTTCTCCTTCTATATGATGAAAGACGGCGAATTCGATTAGAGCCCAGTCTGGACTATATGGGCTGTAATCGATCAATTCCAATCAATCAAAAATACAGTGACCATCATTGCCTTTACCATAAGTGTTATTGATACTTCTCAGAATATCAGAGCATTTGAAGTGAATTCAAATGCACGCTTTTGTAGTAGATGAATATAATGGCTTGTTACAGTACTTCATAGCCATTAGGTGTTCTGTACCGTTCGACGTCGCCGTCTCGGACAGTAAATGTCGAAACTCTGGTGCGACGTGTTCTGTTAGATAATTATGTTATTTAACTTGATATTGCTTTGAGATTTAGTGACAAACATCGCGAATAATATATATCAAGTCAAGAGGAATTTTAGGTTAGTGGTGCTATTTACGAAAGAGATACGGTGATTGAATGATGACGAACGTAATAACATTAAGTTTAAAATTTGGACTGCTCCGTAGTTGCCCTTGCTTCGATAACCTACGCATATGTTAACTCTGCAATATTTATTTGCCATATTCAAATTCATAACATGCTTTTCTACCAATGGTATGAATTATAAATGATTGAGGTGTATGTAGATAATATTATATATTTAGATGTTTATTTCACGTTTTCCTTTATAAGTAAATCAACAGACAATATCATCATAACTGATCTAATCAGATCTCATCCGTTTGGGACTACATCACGAGTTTCTGGTGAGTTAAGGGAACAATTTCCTAAAGTAACATTTAGGAAGTTCATCAAATTAGAAACAGAAAATGCAAAAGGAATTACCAACCACAATTGATTATAATACATTTTTATAAGTCTTTAGATGTTTATGAAATTGTACAATGTCATCTTGCAGCGCAGTATTTTAAATATACCTGTCTAATAGTTCAACTGTACTATAATATACGCATTATCGTATAGTCACCGTACGATTCTTATAAAACATAAAACATTGTATTAGCTATGAAAGTATCATAAATTAATATAAACCTCACTATCTTTTAACATGTTTTATTTCTCCTTCGTTACAAAAGACTTTCGACAGTTAATGTTGATTCAATTTGTCGAAACACCAGGGTAATGTTTTACTAACATTGTGTAAATGTCGCGTAAATCTACGCATACATATTTGTTTAACGCTAATTCCTATGTGCGTTTTACTAGTTGCATTAATTTACGTAAAAATAGTGAATATTGAAAGTAGGCCGGGCCACAATGAATAAATTTTTAATATATATAAACGTTCGATAAATGTTGATGATTAAACATGTTTTGTTACTAATCACAACCTATAAAAACATGTGGCAGTCAAAATCAGCAGCGTGTATCAATTTCTCCATATTACGTTCATATGTCGATCTCTCATTGCGTAGAATTACAGCAAAACGTAAGATAGAAAATGGGAAAAGATATCTTAGTAAAATGCATTTGACGTAAGCAATATTTACCGAAATGCTTTGATAAAACAGTACCCTGTTACTTTCATTTTCTGAATTTATGTTTTACCTATACGATAAAAATCTGTAAAAAAATCAACAGTTCAATCCAGTACACATATTTAAACTACTACCACAAATTCGGACAGCCTATCATAGAACTCGGTAACTTTAGATACCAAAATTGGTCGATTACAAAATCTAAAAGTAGTCCACATCTTGAGACTAAGTAAATGTAAGTGTAATTTACAATGTATATAGGGTCTATAGTACATAGGTACAACATCTCAGACTATACCGCAACACCACTTGTGTACTAGCAAAGTCGGATTATTGTACAGAGGTTGTTGCCCTTAATATGTAATATACATAGAAAATGGTTACTTCTGGAATACACTTCTTATGTATACTTAAGAAAGGCTGTAGGTCTATGGTTGTTCTAGAGTGGTTTCACTGTACCTAAGATAGACATGTACGTTGATAAGAGTATTAACACAACAAAACTTCACGACTTTACAGCAATGCACAGTGTATTGAAATGACTCATCGGTAGTTTACCCATAATTCACTGCACAAAAATGGCTGCCGCGAAACCGAAAGTGACCAATTTAGCCGACATAACACGAATTTACTCATCGAATAAGCGGATTTATGATATAACATCACCGAGAGGTAAATTTACAGAACACACTAATTTATTGTTTAAATAAAATTTAAAGAATTATATACATGTATGACTTGGTAACCAACTATGTTAAACAGTTGCATGTATTCCTAAACAATTTATCCGACCCTTAATATCACAGTGAGAATAAGCCAGTACAGAATGACTTCATGTAGCATCCTGCTCACTTCACTCCCCCCCCCCCCAATCCGTTAAAATCATTTGAATTCGACCTAAGAATTCATGAGATACATGTACATAGGCAAGTATAAGTTATACAAGTAATAAAATATGGACCATAGCTATTGTGTTGAGTTTATTATGCGCCATTCATTAAACATATTCAGAGGTTGCCTACCCCGAACTCCTGTACACGAACCTGGCAAAGACAATATGGATAAAAGGGCAACCATGTGCATTAAACTTTAGTCTTATAAATAACGGTATATATGCGTTAGGTTTACGTCATAACATAACATGTATGTTATTAGGTACAGATACTTTTCGATGTTTAAAACCATATGACTTGCAATATTTGTTTGTTTTATAAACTTGGTTATCGTAAGGTATGTTGTATTGTGGAATAAAATAGTCAATAATTGACCGATGACCTTCGCTTATCAACGTATAAATTATATGAAATACAACAAACACATATTAACTTGAATAAACCTCGCATTAAAATATATGTTGTGTAAAATGTACAGTGCAGTCTTTCTTGTTGAAGCATCGTTCGATCCACAGGGTATTGACGCATATGATTTTATGCGTGTGCGACCGCCTTATATCTCATATACGAATCGCGGTCGCACACGCATAAAATAATATGCGTCAATACCCTGTGGGTTGGATCAGTGAAAAGAATGAGGGTTATAAATATTTAACGGACTATTAAGTGTCGAGAGGTTATCTTTCTGATTGTAGTTTTATACTCGAAAAGATATAATATATATATTAACACAAGGACAAGCCAAAGCAACATTTCACTTTTCTCTACTAGTTCTTAGATTAAAGAACATGCATACATCTCAGATGAGCTTGTTATATACTGTCACGTTTTGTTTTTTATTTCTTACAGATGATTAGAACTTGCATACTTGACCTGTTTTAGCCAATAAACAGCACGGAAAGACAACCGACTTATGAAAGATACATTGTATTCTGAAGTATACCAAAAGTTATAACACATTTGGCAGTCTAATTGAAAACTGAATGCAACGTTTACAAAATAAGACATTAGGGAATCAGTGTGTTAAGTTACCATGTAGTAAGTAGTACTAGTCAATCTCCAGCGTTGCAAAGTACAACAATGTCAAGTTGGTATAGTCAGTATAGTTGCCTTTAACATGTACACAATCTAGAACGCACGTTATCTGATAAATATGAACTGAACAACTAATAAAGTATTGAAATAACCCGCGGCCTGGTTGTACGAATTGGACCTCTCATTCAGGAAGCTAATATTTTTGAATGAGGATATCTGTTTAATCGCTTGGGTTTATAGCTGAAAAGAAATGTTGACTGCAAAACTTGTTCATTTTTTGGTTTAACACGGCCTTCGTCAGCCGTACCAACACGATTGGCACTCGAAAATGTCGTCGTTTTCGATATAGTTTTAGAAAATACGTGATAGGAAGTCTAATCGTATCAATATGGCGGCCTTGGGAGGTTCGGAATTTCAAGGATCTATATATAAAGGATCTGGCGAAGACTTTGATATTTCTTGTGAACCGTGTAAAGACGACGGGAATTTCGTTGAAGCATCGGGATATTGTAAGAATTGTAATGAATATCTTTGCTTGTTGTGCATGAAAGTACATTGTCTACCAAGGCCATTAAAACATCATGTCTTGTTAGATAAACATGAAATGCCACCGAAGAAGCCGATGGAAAGCAACTCGAAAGTAACAATATGTACCATAACATGCGATAAACATCCAACCGAGAGTTTGAAATTCTTATGTAAGAAACACGATATTACGGGATGTGGTGACTGTATGATTCTGGATCACAAAACGTGCCAGGTTGATTATATTGCAACAATCGCCGATGGTTTCAACACAAGCACAGAATACACTTCTATGATCCAGAAAGTTGATCAACTTCAGACTGAAGTGAAGGATCAACTGACAGATGCTGGACAATCTACTGGAAAGGCAGAATCTACGGTGAAGAAAGCTATTGCAGACGTGAAACAATACCGTAATGATGTGAACGTTTATTTTGATAAGATCGAACGTAATTTAGTGACGAAATGTGATGAAATTAAAACAGATAATCAGCAAGAATCAAAGAGAATTGACGATGACCTGTCATCTTTCAGTAAGCGATTGTCGTCTATCCATACACGTCTGACAACAAACATTGATAATACTGCTAACTTGTTAGTGAGAACTAAAGACTTACGTACACTGTTAGTGGCTCTTGAAACCGAAATGAAAACAATAAAGAAATCAGAGCTCCAATGCATCGAGTTTGTGCAAGATGCTGCTCTGACGTCAGAAATGTCGTCAACAACCTCGTTAGGTATATTGAAAGTCACCAAATTACCAACGTTTATCAGCGGACAACGTAAACGTATAATGGATATGGTTCCGCAACACAAATTAGACATCAGCGTGAAGGACAGTACTGATACATGTACTAATAAATGTTTTATATCAGGTATGGTACATGTACGTGAGAATGTCATCGCATGTACTGATTGGATAAACAAGTCAGTCAAGCTTGTTGATATCAAGCAAGGTAAACTATTGTATACAGTCTCAGTGATGGGCCAACCATGGGATATTACATCTATATCTCACGATACATTGGCTGCAACTATTACTACTTGTAGTAAGATTCAGTTTCTTAAATTGAAGAATGACATTGTCTCACTGAAGAACGTTATTGATGTGAATGGTAAATGTCGCGGTATTGATTATTTTAATGATAAACTTGTTGTATCATTTAGAGAACCACAAAAGGTTGAGATAGTAGATTTATATGGTAACGTATTAACAGCTATACAAACGGACAACGCTGGTACTGACCTTTTTAAGTGTCCTGATTATGTAGTATTCAGTCATGACGGTGGAAGTATTTACGTGTCTGATAGCGTTCGTGATTCAGTCATCAAACTTTCGTTAGGTGGAACGGTGCAAGCTTTATATGAAGCTTCTGATCAAGGAAGCCCGGATGGAATATATGCCTGCCGGGATGGATCTCTGTTAGTTTGTTTCACATACTCGGTTCATGTTATTTCTTGTGACTTCAAGAAACAGAAGGTACTTCTCACAAAGAATGATGGTGTGGATTATCCCACCGGAATAAGCTTCAACGAAAATAACGATATGCTTTGTGTACGAAAGTACGGGGAAGATGGACCTGACGTCATTCAAACGTATGTCTTGGATTACTTTGCCTCATGAGTGCAAAACGTACACTTGTGCTGGAATGTGATGTTCTGGCAATGCGCACTTGGATGCAAAGTACGTTCCGAAAGACATGTTATTTAAATCAAACATTATGTTCATGTACTTGTACTTGAACGGCTTGCGTTGTTTGTGCTTTGCTGTTATGCACATCCCACTAAAATTATGCAGTTTGATTAACGGCAGTTGGCATTGTGTTTGTCGTTCGATGTTGAATGTTAACTTATAACTTGGAGAGGTATATGGCTTTATAAATAGACTCGGTTGATATCGCAATGTACTATATATATATTCTTTATTTCAGTCTCATTCGCTATATCCTTTCCGCTACCACGATTTTTTGGAGGGCTATGAGAAATTCATACGGTCCCTATACCCCGTCCCTGAGACACTATTGACTTGCAGTACTCATAAAAACTCGATACATCCGGATGCTTCGCACCTACACCAAACTGAAAGTAGGAAACATTGTCAAGATTTCGACTAAATGTCACCGGAATTGACGATGTGACGGTGACCCTTGCGCGAAAAACTTCTCTTCTTTTTTTTAGCTTGACAGGCCTACTTTAGGGCCCCTTTAGGGCATTGACCCTGACCCCTTTGTCTAGCCTTATATTCCTACTATAGAAAAATAAAAACTTTTTGGCGCTAAATGTTAATGCAATTCCACAAGGAATCGTACCGCAATGGCAGGTAGGACCAGTAATTTCAGTTTTGGCAAATCTACGTTCAAAGCCCTCTGTAAAGGGGTCCAGCGGGCCCAAAAACCTGTGCACGACCCTGGGCCCGTAATATCCTTTAGTCTGGGATGCCTGTGTACCAATGAAAGCAAAATTCTCGAATTTGGGCATTAAGGTCGAAAACTACGGAAGGCCGCGGTAGCGGAAAGGATATACAGTTACAATCATATTATAAAGCATATAACATTAGTATGTGACCATTCTTATACAGAAGTATAAGAGATGTCGCAATGTACTATGTATATTGCGGAAATGATAAGATAGACGTGATCCACGCCCTTTTATTGCATACTTGTAATTTAACGGCTTATATCTTGTCTCACTAAGTTTATAATCTTTACCTACCGCTGTTGTAAATTTCATAAGGGGGATATATCACGAATACGTTAGTGGTGTGACAAAACCAAAAATCTAAGGGGCCGATATTGCACGAATAACACAATATCCCTGTACAAAAATTGTAATATATTCCTGCAGAAAGACTATGATCAAGTCAATATCTCTGCATTATACACAGCAAAGCCATTATCACCTTCTTCTTTTTATTTTTGACTAGTTATTAGATAAAACTACTATCCGACCAGGGATACCTGACAGTGACGTCACATTGTGTTTACAATCCAGTGTTTACTTTATTAATTGTTCTACAAAAATGTGGATTATCATTATATTTCTTTACCTATAATCCCAATATGATATCGTAGTCGAGAGGATTAGTAGTTGAAAGGTATCGAGCTCGAACCCCGTCAGCGTAACTTTTTCCCGCTCGTTACTATTTTGCAATTGAATACAAATTATGTGTGAAAAATGAATTTCATCTTTGTCATTTCACTAAACTTAAGATGGCTAATTTGAATGGCTAAGAACGTGTTTTAGATTATTGTAGTGAGTCTCTTTTTAAGAATAATGAGAAAGCAGCGTCTGTTCTAAACGTGTTTTTGAGATAATGTGATTTTTAAGAGCTTTTATAAATCATAAGGCAAAAGAATATATATTCAAATTCGTTATTGTATTAAATCATTTAATATGTTTCCCGTATATTGTACAAAAAATACATTCATATAGTTTGTCTACCACAAGCTTTGAACTTGGACCACCTGTGTGACAAGCAGCCTACAAATCCACAGGACCAGGTTTGGTTTGGACTATTAGAATTGATAAGGACATACTTCTATTTAATAAAATCATTAATCCGTTGGGGATATACCCTGATTATTTATAGATTGTTGACAAAATGACGTAACTGTCAAAAATTGTTGGTCGGATAGTATCAGTACAGCGTATGAAGTAAGTAATAGTTTGTGAAGTACATGAGTGGTGTTGCGAATGATTGCGATGTCCTTGAATGTAGACTTAATTATCTTTTATCTGCTATTTTTTATTGATGTTTATATTGTCAAACCTGTATTATAATGCGCCTATGATAATGTGATGTTTACAAACATGAATCGGTTTTGTCAACTGTTGCTAACTTTGTTTACAAATTACTAAAGTACACAGGTATATGGTCATTTTTGTACTAAAACATCACAGTAACAGCCAGATTTGTCATTGACAGGCTGCGAATGACAGGTTCTGTAAATAATTTACAAATTGTACTTCAATATAACTGTCTAAATACATTTTACTTATTAAATTGTTCTGTATCTATGATGCATACTGTTAACGAAACTTTAATAAGGTAGTTTGTTGTTCAAATGTATACACACGTAAACAGATGTAGGTATATACGCCTGAAGCATATAGCGTCTGTAACACTCGCGAATTAAATATTTTCGACGCTACAAATTCGCGAATTGGACATTTTCATTGACGCGAATTCAAGAATCTCGCGAAAATAAAATTTAGATTTTTTCGGAAAAATCGCGAATTGAAGGTTACGCGAAAATTAAGTGATTTACAGTACCTACTTCAAAGGGACGCTGTTTATCGGTGATTTATGCCACGAAATTTTAACATTTTAAATATGTTTGACTTGTTTTGTGAGTAATGATAAACTAAACTGAGTACATAAAGACACGTACATTGTACATTTTCTCCATAGGGTTACATGTTATCAAAGTATTCTTTGATGTTATTCTTATGCTATCTTCGAAGGTCGCACAGAACAATGAATTTGATGTGTTATGATTGTCAACACATTATTTATACGTAGCACGGGTTAGGGATGAGCAAATGTGCGACCAAACCGGATTCGAACTCTGCTCTACCGACTTTCCAAGCCTGCTGCCTACATACTCCCTCACCCATTTTGTGAACAGGTTCACACCGTGGCATATACCCTCTTTGAATTAGAAATCCGTCTAAATTTCAGAGATTAGAAATATATCAAGCACAGAAGCTGTGAAGCTACCTGAATGATATGCCATGGCCCAACGTTGGGCGCTGAATGGTAAAGGATGAGAAATTGCACACAGGGCAAATACTCTACCTACTGTTCTAGCCGGCTGCCTACACACTCCATCATATATACTGTGAACATGTTCAGACTGTGGACCAATTACTACCAGATTAACTTTGTAAAACATGTGATAATATGTGTGTGACTTTATTGCAACAAAACAATTAACACAGAACTGCGCTCTGTTAAAGGGTTCATATAGCGTATACAGTAGAATCACCACGCCATTTTAACTTTTCTATTACATCGTACGTGTTCTTTTTTAAGCGCCGTTTGAAGCTGTTTTGAATTCAAATATGTTCACAATTGTTCAACAACATACCCGAAATAATTAATTATATGAAATAACAGTATACGAATATTGATACACTGCACATCAGTTCATTCTATAATCCGGGATCTTACAGAACGACAATCGTAAACATGGTGGTTTTTCACTCTAGATTTCCCCAAATATGCTCTATTTTTATCACAAACTAGTTCGTATTCTCGTTTTCGGAAAATCCATTCATCTAAAATGTGACATCTAAACATAGTTCCTATTGGCTTGTCTAGTTGCAGAAAATCGTTTCACTTGGCTGACTTCCACTTTTCAAATATACGGACAACTAACCATTTACGTGCCATTTTTATAAATTTCGTGTTACAGAAATACGATTTTTGATTATTTGGTACGCAACATTTTGTGATGCACTATAGTTTTATTGTGAGTAATATTTTGCTATTACATGTATTCATTCGTTGCGTATATCTTTACATGCATTTCGTTGGTCAAGATAATGCAAGTATCTCATTTTCAAAGTCAACCAGCTGCTAGACTAAGTATACCTAAAAATGTAAAATTCGCTACATGTACATGTAGGGTGAAAGGTATGGGATTATGCTTGGAATTCACAAATGTTGATCCATACATGGTGATTGGGGTGGGAGCGTCATATCATTGTTTAATGTCAGTGCGTTTTAAAATATAAAGGACTCTCTAACGGTTTTAAAAACATTGTGCTGTATGTGTGTATTGTAACAGTAGTGGAATTGACATTCTCAATATATACCTATATCTGACTATTTCGTGTAGATACTGTATATTCAATCTTAATTTCAAGCTGTAATTGAACTACGTGACAGTGAGTGTATTAATGTACATTGACGTTTTGTTACAGGTGCCTGTGCTATAAATTTAATAATCTCGTGGTATTGCTGACGAGATTTCTAAATTATTTCTTATTGTAATTTATTATTCAACCTCCATCGTTCTCTTGTATTTCGTTTCGGCAAGACAACGACTCAATGGGGGTGAATTTAATTAATAGTGTTCTGATGTAATGCTGATAAACTCAACAAACATTTAAAGTAACAGGTTCCTATAGTTTGATGTCCTAATATGTTGTCATGTATACTTATGTATGGTTTTTTTTCAAATGGGTGGTTCCGATAAATGATTGTTTAGCTCTATATGTAAATTTCCTTTACTGGTCCTTGTATGTGTTGCTTGTACTTGTGAATTCTGCAGTGTATAATGTGTATGTAGTTTGAAAGTGTTGTACATTGTGTTGCTGTATTTATTTACAGATGTACATGTATATTATAATGTGGTGTCGTCATTTGTGATGTACTATTAGTGTTCTCATAATGTTTCATAATAATGATGTTCATATATGTTGTATGTATAATTATGCTTATATGCTCTTCAGTAATGGAGGAAATAAAAGTTATATACAGTTTATTACCTAATAATACGAATCACCATTCATAAGCCATCATAGTGTGACGCATATCTATTCGTTTTCAGCCAGTGAAACATTAAACAAGTGCATACGTATTACATGTACGTGTTTGTCTTACGTGTGCTCATGTTTGCCTCACACATGCCGTGTTAGTTATCACAAGTATGCATGCATGCACATCTGATACTAGGCGTATTGATGTGCATTATTGTTGAACGTGTTTAGTACAGTTTATGAATAAAAATCATCCGTGGGTCAGTGAAAACAATGATGGCTTTCAGGTCAAACATAGTCCAGAGGCATTCTTTATCTTGTCTTTATTATTGTATTTTCATATTTCGAGAACATAGACATTTATTAACACCTTGACAATGTGATTGTTTATAATATTAATTTTTCTTTTACTGTATGGTTTTAAGATAGGTACACTAACACAGGGAAATGGTATCTAGCAAGGTTTCCTACCTTATCTGTCGTCTTGGACTATTTGGCTAACCATGACGCCACAACGTCCGTTCACGAAGGCCTTCCAACCGCTTAAGAGGGCGATCACAAAATGCCTCGCGGCATCTTGGGCAACCACCAACGCCCGTATTTTCGGACATACAGTTCCGTCACTACACTCCTCTCCACTTTAAATACTGGAGCCCATGATTCTTGCAGACTCTTCCCGGAACTGGTACTTCTTCGCTTCCCGGCCTGAACCCACACTGGTTTCACGGCCTCAAACCTCAACGCATATGCCGGACCGAACCAAGCTGGTTTCACGACCCCAACCATCAAACTGCTCATCCACCTCACTGCAGCACCGAAGCTTCCCCCCGGAGGTACAGCCTCTGGGAGTTTGGTTTTCCTGGGAACTAAACGAGTACTACCCCCTGCAGTATTCGCAGTGTTCACTTGACCGGCCCTACCAGTCAACACCTCAGGGTCTCTGCTGGGATCTGCCCCAGTACTACCCTCCGCACTATCCACAGTGTACACACTGTCCCCTTTTTCCATCAGGGTCTATCCTCGAAACTGCCTAGTAATGCAGTGTTCCTCTGACTGGGCCTCTCAGTCCTTGCCTCAGAGACTTTCCTGGGAACTGCCCCAGTACTACCATCAGCCTGATCTGCCGTGCCTGCAGTAGTCACGATGTTGACACTAACCAATTCTGTCGAACCCAAAGGCTATTCGACTGCCCACGGAGTAAGGTCGATGGCCGACTGCCACCTCTCAGAACAGCCTCCTCTATGTTGGACACCTCCTGTTCCCACAATGAACACCCTGTACAACACTTCTCCCCTAGGATCTCCTGCTCAACGCATGGAGACCCGCACGCCGTCGTTTCCCAGTCTCTAGAAACCGTCTGGATCCTTCTCTCTACTTCCTGATGAGCTACGTGAGTACTACTCGTTCGCCCAAGATGACCTGTGGTACCTACATGGGTTGGCTTCCCACAATCTGATTCCGAGTTGCCACACTCATCTTTCGAGCCTTCCATACAAGAGGGATGTTCCAGTTCACAGATTAACCTTGACCTAGCAGCCAAGGGCACCACATCATCTCTCATCTGAGAGGAACGAGGCCCAATTTTCATTAGCCTCCTTACAGTACCCGCACCCCCACAGGGTAAACTACCTAGACGCACACCCACACAGTTTCCATACACCGACCAGCATTTGCCGGCATCCTGGACAGCGCACCTGCGTTCCAGTGCTCGCGCCCAGCCCGGTGTTTTACACCATATTATACCGAGACAGCTCCTCCAACCATCTCAACAGCCGACCCTGCAGTTCGTGGAACCCCATCAACCACCTAAGACTCGAATGATCCGTCCTAACTGTAAAAGGTTTACCCAACAGGTAGTGTCTAAACTGCCTTGTAAATCCCTGACAGACTCTCCTCCCCCCCCCATCAATATCTCGGATCCGCGACTGTCCTGCGCCCAACACCAGCTACACCAATACAATACCGGTACATACCATAACTCTCATTCCGGACTGTAGCCCTCACCCCAACACATCAGCCTCGCGTCACACCTGGTACCAAGGAAACGGCCCAGGCCAAGATGCTAGGTCATGAAACTACGTCGCACAATTCTTCCTCTACACCGGCAGTCCAACCACATGCTGAACACCAACCACCATCTTCACCCCTCAGTCTGCTTTGAAGCCCCTCATGCAACAATAACAACTAGTACGACGACATGATGACATCAGGGGTACTACAACCCGCTGAACTCTTCGGCATCAGGGGTCCTACAACCTACTGAACTTCCTCCGCATGGCCTTCACTAACTCCTAAATTTAACCTTGAAATTCCATGCAGTTGTCAATACGATATAAGACAACGTTTAACAATATTTCTGAATTTGTAAAGTAACAATCAGCAATAATGTAACAAAGTTTACTGAAAACATCTGTGATCATCGAATTATTTATGTGATGCAAATACTTGTTTTTAGATTTATGTTAGGTGTATGCCACTTATGGAAAACCCGATTTTGTGTAACATCCATACCAAGCTGGCCTAAAATAAACTTTTTAAGAGCAAATGTCCACGTAATTCTGGATCATCCCTCGTACATGTAAACAAGTTAGCAGTGATAAACAAAACAAACAAGTAATTAAGCAGATAGATATTTTTGTATTTGAACTTTGGTAGTTTTAACATATGAACATCAATTACGAGTCGCTGTTCCCGCCAATGTGCTTTCTAGTGGTTGGCAATAACTTGTTTCTACGGGCTTGTTCCGATAGACCACATAAGTAACATCGGAGGACAACAATACGGCTTTTCGACTAAGTTTCTTCGCGGTTTGGCCCCTTTACTCTTGTCCTGGCTTGAATCGAAAGAAGGGTCCCTGAGAATAAAGCAAAACTATCATTAATTAACAGGTCATTTGAAAACTATGCTGTTATAGAGATAAATGACCAAGCTGTTGTCCGTCAGTAAAAAATAACTTACAAGGGCATGAATGGGAAGAATAGGTTTTGCTGAAGGAAACAGAATTGGATTGGTTTAATGAGAAACCATGACATGGCTAGGAAATTATATGCAATAAGTAGCAATGCATTAATGTATTAAGTATATGTTACCAATTAATATCGAGTGAGGGAGAATAGAAATATGTTCATCTACGTATTATTTCTGAAACTGCTCACACACACACGACTTCTGAAATAGCTCACCCACACAGCATTTTGAGGTTTTTATAAAAATGTCGCGAATACATGCATATATTGACAAATAATGTGACTCTCGAGTCGTATAAATATAAAATACAATGTATAGCAAGAAAGTTTGCCCGCAGAATCACTAGAAAAAGCAAGAACCGCTCATTTTGGCATGTTTTTGTGTTTGGCTCACCAACACATTATTACGTTTTCAGTTTTGGAAATGCGCGGTTGGACTTTCTGACAAAATAAAGGGATTTGGTACATATTTGAAACTACACAATGTGTATCTGGCTAAGGAGACGGCTCTCGTCTTTGTTGCATGAAAATTCATCCAGTAATAAGAAAATAAAAAGGAAAAATGTTACCCGAGTCGAGCGATTTTCACCCGTTTTGGGCTCACCAACACAGCATTTTGTCACGTGGTATGTCCACAGTGATTACGGTCGTGCCAAATATTTACCCCCGTATTACGGTCATGCCAATTATTTATCATATGCGCATGACAGTCATGCCAATTATTTTTCTTATCCATACGACATTCGTGCCAATATTTTTTCTTATCTGCACAACAGTTGTGCCAATTATCTCCCTTACTCGCACACCAGCCGAGCCGATTATTTTCCTTATGCGCAAAACAGATGTGCCAATAATTTGTCTTATCTGAACGATGGTCGTGCCAATTGTTTTCCTTATGTGCATGACGGTCGTTCCGATTACAGTACCTCATTCCCCGGTATCCACAAGCAGGTCAGCTCAAGGGCAATCCTAAGATCCATAAGCTTGATGTACCTCTATGCACTATCTACACACCTACCGAAAGACTGGCGGAGGTGGCAGAACACGAGCTGAATGAATTTGTTATCAATAGTCCATCATACATCAAGGACACTACTGATTTCCTAAAACACTTGGAGATGTAAAACAACCATTGCCTGATGCTACCATTCTCTTCTGTTTTGGTGTTGGTAAACTATCCCCTTCGGTGCCAAAGCAAGAAGGCATGTTAGCCTGTGAAGAAGGACTGAGATCTAGAACATCACCACTTTTAGCCATTCACTCATAGAGTTTCTCGACACAAATGTGCGGTTAGAGAATGGTGAACTGAAAACAGACCTATATAGCAAACCGACAGACAAACACTTGTACCTTCAAAATAAGTCCAACTACCCCCTCACACTACAAAGGCTGTACCATACGGATTGGGCATACGAATCAAAAGGATTTGCCAAAACGACCAAGATTACAAGAAAAGACGGCTTGAACTCAACAATTGCGTAAAAGAGGTTACTCTGGTAAACGCATTGAGGCACAGCTACAGAGAGTGGATGCCATGCCCAGGGAACAATTACTCCAGTACAAACAGAAACAAAGTAAATCTAACAGAGTTCCCCTGGTTGTAACATATGCAAAACAACTTCCCAACATAGGGGCCATTCTACATAAGCACATGGGCCTGCTACATAAATCTGAAAGAATGCAGGAAGTATTAAAGGAAGAGCCCATGGCAGCATACAGGCGGGACCGGAACCTTGGAGACATCCTAGTCCATGGTAAACTGAGGAAGGAAATACATCAACATACATAGACGATCTTGCCAACCTAACTGCAGGACATGTCAGATTAAATCAGACAGGGACATAAGCTGCACTGAAAAGGATGTTGTATACGGTTTGATATGTACAGCGTGTGAAAGAACGGTCTATAACGGTGAAACTGGTAGGGAGTTGAAAGAAAGAATGGAGGAACATCTGCGAGACATTCGACTCAACAGAGAAAAGGCAGTATCTTTTCATTTTAATAGTAAGAGGCATTCAATTAAGAATCTTTAGGTGACTATTCTGGAAAAAGTTCGTGGCCGGTCCAAGTCACTCCGCTTCATTAAAGAGAGTGACTGGATCAATAAACCCAACACCAAATTCCCATCTGGACTAAATTCCAGGGAAGTAGGCCAAATGTAGCATAACGTCGTGACGTCATGACGTCATAGCTTTCAATATTGCGGGAAATGACGTCATGACGTCATGGAGATCCATCATAACGTCATAACAAGCTATGCATTCATGCTACTATACAGCTAAACAATGTGAATAAAATTAAAGTGTTGCATTCTCCTGAAGAAGACCTTGTAGGTCGAAATATTGAGCAAATAGAGTGAACTATCTACAAACACAATTTTGACCTTATCTTTATGAAAGTTGGTCACAATGGTCAGCTGAACAAAATCTAGGCCAAGTTCGATATTGGGTCAAAAACTACTGTAGGTCACAAGGTCAAATCATAGCGGGGATTGTCTACCCTTCATATCTAATAAGGCCCGGGTCAGCTGCAAGTAAATGATCGATGACTCCCAGGGCTGTGTCGGCCGTGGCTACCATAACCGGAGAGGTCTGGGATGAGGAAGACGAAAACGCAGCTGCTCAACACTATCATACACTTACTCTTATCTTTGATCTATCCCACTTTTCTTCTTACTTTCCTATCTATTTCACAACTTTTTCTTTATTCAGAAACCACCCGTCGCTAAATGGTCAAGTGTGACCGCGTCGACGTACCATGTAGTAGTAGTAGGTCACAATTTGGACCTAATATTTACTAAACTTGGTCGCAATGATTATCGCAACAAAATCAAGGCCAACTTCGATATTGTGTCATCTGGGGTCAAAAACTAGGTCACAACGTTAAATCATAGAAAAACCGTGTGTAGTCACTAGAGGTCACAATTTTGACATAATATTTGTGGAACTTGGTCACAATGATCATCTAAACAAAATCTAGGTCAAGGTCGATATTGGGTTATTTGGGGTCAAAAACTAGGTCACAATGTCAAATCATAGAAAAATCTCGTGTAGTCACTAGAGGTCACAATTTTAGCCTAATCTTTATGAAAATTGGTCACAATGATCATCTCAAAGAAATCTAGGTCAAGTTCAATATTGGGTCATCTGGGATCAAACACTATGTCACAAGGGCAATTAATAGAAAAACCTTGTGTAGTCACTATTTTGACCTAATATTTGTAAAACTTTGTCACAATGACCATCTCAACAAAAAAAATGAAAATAGATCTTGCACCTTTTGTAATTGATTAATTCAGAGCTAAATAATTTAGTGCTTAATTTGTTGTTTACCTTTATACAATAACCTGAATGAGCATAGCTGAACATTTAACCTCTGTAGAACAACTACCTCAAAATGACAGCCAATATTTGCAGCTCCCAGAGTGAAGTAGAAAAAACCCCTAGGTAACTGCACCATCATCGGATCCCAAGTCCTGATTTAAAATGCAGGAGAGCCTAATTGTGTATTGTTTCTATTCCTATAATATGTGGAACTAATTTAATTTGAAGTATGTTATTAATCTGGTGACATTGCAACCCTGAACATCCAATTGGTCAAAGGAATGTTGACTGGAGTTCCAATGCAAGGACGACTTATTTCTAGTCCTTATAAATGTTGCCAAGCAAACTTTACAATACAAATTTATTTTGGGTCCCAGGGAAAAATCAGGAGGTGAAATTATGTGTTCTCCTTTATGCTATTTTCTATTTCAAAATCTTATCTCCATAAAAATCACTTTCAAAATATTTCTGAGCATTAAATTAATTCAATATCTATGATTACATCTCCTAGTAGACCTTGCCTTAGTTCATATTACATGAATATAAAGATTGTGGAATTATGTATGTCTGCGGCGATTTAAACAGCAGGTGTGGAAATAATGATGATTTTATTGGAGGAATTGATGATGTACCCGACCGGGAAGTGATAGATTTTAGTTTCTATAGATATGGTGAAATATTATTAGATGTTTTAGTTAAACGGTCGTGGAAATGCTGGTAATTAATTTTTCTCTATTTCAACTAAAGGAATCTCTGTGATGGATTATTGTTTCGTCAGCCATGATTGTTTGTCAAAATTTGACCAATTTAAAGTTTTGAAAGTTACAGAGCTTATTAATAAAGCGAATATTGTGTCTACTATTGCATCAAATGCATTACCTGACCGTGGAGTATTGTTATTGAATGTGAGTTATACAAATGTATAATCATGTATTGAGAAGTAGTGATTTGGATAAGGATGTTCAGTACAAATATGATGTTAACAATATTTCTGTTGATTTTATGCTTAGTCAAGAAACTTTATGTTATGTGAATCAGACTATTTGAGTGTGGTTTTCGCATTCAAAATGATATTGATTATGTATATAGTGACTGGTGTGAAATTGTACAGCTTAATATGTCAGATAATTTACCATGTAGAGAAATTAAACGTGGAGTGTGTAACAAAAAAGCGTCGTCCAGGTAAGCCGTGGTGGTCTAATCGGTTATCTCTATTATGGAATGACGTATGTAAATTTAAGTTTGAAAAGTCTTGGCTGTCTATTAAAAATAGCTGTAATAAAGCGGTACTTAAGGCTACCTATGTGAGCACCAGGGTACTGTTTTACTAACATTGCGTAAATGTCGCGTAAGTTTACGGATATATTTGTCATTTACGCAAATCCTTAAGTGTGTTTTACTAATCGATCGCAAGTTGTTGCATATATGTACGTAAACATATTGAATATTGAACGTAGACCGGGCCACAATAGAGAGGTTGCGATTCGAACGTGTACGACTACGTGTACGTGTGGCTACCCGTACATGTATACGTACGCGTTGCACTTAAAATTGGCTTGCGAAACACAACGTGTACGTGTAACATCACATGGCAGTTGTAACATGATTTCTTCGTGAATCGATAATGAGTGTTTATATAAACTCACTGAGACTACCGGCGATAAAATCTTGGGTTAAATGTGCACCCGCATACCTGTGTAACGTAGTACACATTATATTTTCGTCTGTCACACGTCCGTTACCTGTAGAAACTACGCATACCTTGATGACGATTTACCCAAAAATAGTATTCACGTACACGTACACGTTACACGTTCCCTTTCGCAACCTCTCTAATATTACCAACATAACGGGAACCAGAGTGAATAAATATACAGAAAAGCTCGATAAGTTTTGATGATTAAACATGTTTATATTACTAATCACCGTCTATAACAACAAGTTACGGTCAAAAATCAACAGTGCGTGGCAAAAACTCCTCACTACGTTCATATTTGCTATTTACGGTCACTCGGACCTTGCGTAGAATTACGCCAATACTTACGACAAAACATGAGAAAAAATATCTTAGTAAAACGCATTTGCGCAAATATTATCGACGTACGCAATATTTACGGAAATCTTAGAGTTACGCTAGCGTAAATGCTTTGATAAAACAGTACCCAGGAAATTATTTGACCGTGAGGTTCAGAGAGCTTAACGATTACATTGGTATTCTTTACATACTGAGTTTTTAAAGGAATGTGATTCTGATCCGTCCACATTTTGGAAGTCAATCGGTAAGATAGGCGTAAACCTCAGATAATGTCCCTGGATCGTTCTAATCATGACATTGCTGATGGTGGTGATATTAGTTATCTGCATAGCTGCATATCTTTATTAGAAGTTCGTAAAGCTGTGAATTCTGTCAATACAGGTATAACAACTGGTATAGATTATATTCCTGTTGAAGTGCTTAATAATGACACATCCATATTATTCCTTCATGTTTTATTTCATATAATATTATGTTTTGAAAAAGTTACAGTTCCATCTCTTTGGAGTAAAAGTATTATCAATCCTATACCTAAGTCCAGTACTTTAGATAGTATCTGTTATCATACAGAGGTATGCAAGAAGTTTATTTTGCCTCGTATATTTGTGATTGTTCAATACTTCATGATTGAACCAAAATATAAGATGTTTATAAATAATGACTGTGTAATATAATCAACGTTTATTCCGTAGTTACATTTTCGTATGTATTGCTATATAACCATGAATAAAATTTATAGAATTTTTGTTGTACACATATTTTAACTAGGCAGTCAAAAAGACGGTTATAATTCCGCGCGTAATAATTATTGAACTGTGACTTTGTCACTTTGACTGTATGCCAGCCAGCTTAGTTGAAATTTGACCCCACAAGATATGAACATAGGTTCTGCTCATCACTTTCATGAGTTAAACATTTGCAATAAGTTCCATTTAATTCGGCACAGGCGTTAAAAGGTTATGGAGCGGACACGCAATGTAAGGTTAAAACTTTTGACCTTGATCAGTGTCTTTGACCTTGAGCCGGTACGGTTGGAATGTGGGTTCTGCACGTCGTCTTTATTAGTTATACATTTGCTATATATGTTTGATGAAATGCGGCCCAATCGTTCCATATGGATAATTTTGTACATAAATACTAGTACAAGATATCTTTCTGCAAATCGATATGTTAGTGCGTGGAATGAAACTTAACACAACTTTAGTATTATTGATTTGATATACCGCATAATATTGTTTTACAGTGTGGCCAGTTAGAAATTCGTCGACGTGTATTTTAAGTACACAGTATTTCTATAAAACCTTGTTTTATCGACACACTGCTTTATCAGGTAACCTACCCCGGTCCGAAGGGATGACAGATAAACAAGGTTAAACAGTACCTATATACCATATTTCATATAAAATGGGATTCGGTTTAACGTAAGGACGGATTGGTGTAAGTAGGACAAAACTATCGGCTCCTTCGGTTGTGTTGGTTTTGAAAAGATTTGTAAAACTATGAATGTAACATCTCCATGTCTGTATGCGCTCAGGGAGGCAAGTAGACCAGGGTTGGTATTCAATATTGATCTTACTTGACTTAAGGATAAGGACAACCAATCAGATCACACCATATTAAACTCTTGGTCAGTAATAGGTGATATGATTGGCTATCCTTATTCTCTAATTATGTAAGATCATTATTGAATACCACCCCTGAACGTTTCTCTTTTGACCATGTGGAGTTATCTCCCGTATTAAAACAAGTTGATCAAATTGTGCAGGGATATACGAGTGTTAAGCGGTACAGCCTCTAACAACAGACAATATGCTTCATTAAAGTCACCGACCGTCCACGAGTAAATTGGATTGCCCTATAACTTTTGTTGGTGGAACAACAAAGACCCATTATTTGTAATTGGCTATGCAAAAAATCATTCGTTGTTTCAAATCTATTTACACCAACGAACAGAATATGCAACGCAACAGTAATAAGACAACGTGGTTGACAGATGATTTGTTAACGATATGATTTTCTAACATTATACGGACGCTTTCGACATGAACAGCGTTAAATTGCCACGATGTTTCAATCTATGTCTCAGGAGCCCTGGCTCAGTTACAGTAGTGGGTTTCATTGTACTAACGATTGAATTAAAATGACTTTACTCACGATATATTCGTGAGTAACTTAATTATTCACTTATCAAAGCTGTTGTCTAAACACATTACAAACAACAAAATAACAAACACAAACATAGGAATAAGGCATATTATTGGCAGCTATTTTTGATTTTACACTTAATAACACAATCTGAGTTTCTTGTAGAAATACTTCTTGTAGATACCGTAATCTGGTTCAAATGGTTGTCGTAGGTTAATATGCGTTTAATCCATCTGGTTATCCTGAAACGAAACTAATACTCCAATAAATTATTTTGGCAGGGATGAATCAAAGATTATTACAGACAAATGTCATTATTTGTCTTAAAAAACTTTAAACGAAAACACTCGTGGTATATCAAACTTGAAACGTGAATAATTTCATTTACTCACGATACATTCGTGAGTAACATTATTATTCACTTATCAAAGCTGTTGTCTAAACACATTACAAACAACAAAAGAACACACACAAACATAGGAATAAGGCATATTATTGGCAGCTATTTTCGAGCCAACAAAGAAAGAATTAGAAACTATAAACGTACAGATGGTACATATACATTGTATATATAATATATATCTGTACCTGGCGATGTAAACATACGGATTCAATTTACGTTCAAATTTTAACTCGTTGCCTTGATAATAAGTTTAAAAACATTTATATACTTATATTGATACGACATTCGTATTCCGAGACAAGTCAGCCAGCGTCCTTTTCCAACGGTTCCGTTACCATGGAGCCAAACCACTGGATATTGAATTCATCACTCCACCATTTTCACAACACTCACTTGACATTCCACCAATCACAAAGCACACTCGTCGTATTTCACAACATTGCAGAGCACAACAGAACGTGGCATTCCACCACTTGCAGAGCACAATCAAACGTGGCATTCCGCCACTTGCAGAGCACTTTTAAACGTGGCATTCCGCCACTTGCAGAGCACAATAAAACGTGGCATTCCGCCACTTGCAGAGCACAACAAAACGTGGCATTCCGCCACATTGCAGAGCACAACAAAACGTGGCATTCCGCCACTTGCAGAGTACAATAAAACGTGGCATTCCGCCACTTGCAGAGCACATAACACTTACATTGCACAAAAGTGGCATTCCGCCACTTGTAGAGTACAGGCATGGCGTTCGACCACTTGTAGAGTACAGAGATGTCATTCCAACACTTGTAGAGCACGCACATAACAAAAACCACATTTAAAGATACGTACCCTACAATTAAAACGCATATTAATTTACAATTAATTAGAATGAAACTGCTGTAAAATATCAATAATAAATTATTACATTTAATTATAAGATATGTATCTTTAACGGCAGTGTCTGAAAAACGTTCAATAAGTATAAACTATTTTTCTCTCATGAACTATAATTCTATAAACTAGTAGTAATAAGATTATTACAAATCAAACATGTCCCTTTTGTACATAATACTTTCCATGAAAATACAAATATAAGAATCACAAGTATTAATCCTGTCAATAATCGGTAGAATGACGGACAATGATAGCGTAGCTGCGCCAGAACGAAAGGAATGCAACCCGAATTTAGAAGCATCAAACCCCAAATTCGACATTTTTTCCTTGAATATATCTCTTACGCTAGAATTGGCTAATGGTTTAACCGAATTAGTTTTGAGAATATACGTCTTCTTAGCTTTACAATATTGAACTGGTCTAAATAAATATTCTGAAGACAGACAGTTAATATTTGCTAACGATAAATAACGTTCAAGAATACCTACTGGACAAGTTGAATTTCCGGTTCTGGCTATTACTACATGATTCCCATCTCTCAACACATCAACATAGATGTTACAATATGTATCAAACAGTTGAATATGTGTCCTTTTGAGGGCAAGAACTTCGGAAATACGAAAAAAATCCAGCAAAAGTCAAGGTAAATAAACAACTAATTCTCAAATCAGCAAGTGAACTGTTCTCAGAAGCATAACGCTGTAAGAATGATTTCAAAATATCTGTGGTGATTGGATCCTTCTTACATACTGGTTTGGCTACTGACCGAACACAACCATCTAGACATAATTTTAACCATTTACTGTCACATGGATTCTTAACATCAGCAATAGTATGCATCCATTTAATAGCATAAAATACGTTGTTTAATTTTGATTTTACTGCATCTTGTATCGTTTTGAGATATATGAACAAGAAATAAAGCGACTGTTACATGCGATGCTGGCATAGCAATCATATAACAACTATCACACCACTTACTAAATGTCTTGAATGACAACTTGTGATTCTTAACAGTTGAAGATTCGCGCCCATTTATACAAGCATCTTTAACTCATGAGAACAGCTCGGATGCGCAGAAACTTGTTTGTTCAGTAACACCATTCCGAGTTTTCATTTCAAATACATCTGCAAAAGTACAAATAATCTATGATAAAACATTAAAAAAAATGTAAGATTGATACAGATCTGCAAAAAACATTAATCTTAATCCATAATCTGACAGTCAATTCGTGCGACTAACACTTTACTGTTGAACTTGTCTGAACCGAAAATAGTTTTTGTATTCTTACCCTGCCTATAAATGTCTGTGGCATTACGAAATATCAGTATCTCTACTATGTAAGGACGTAAACTAGAGTCCCTACCAAACAACATCGGAAAAAAAGGCTGGATGGCCAGTAAGGAGCCACTAAAGTTCCCCTTGCTTTACATTGTTTTAAAAAATTTAAAGCCATTGATATCAAATAAATTGGCGGGACTAACCAATTATTATCGTTTTCCCAATTAACAGAAAATGTATCTACTTTCTCAGTATCTGGTTTGACAAATAAAGAATTGTATCTTGGTAACTTGGCGTTATAATCATTTGCGAACCTATCTACATCGTGTGGTCCATACAACTCTTCTAGATATGCGAAGAACTGGAGCGTGACGCCATAATCATCATAATCTATTATTCTACTTAAACTATCGGCTATTTCATTTTTATCTCTAGAAATCCAAGTGGGTTCCAAAGAAATTCCGTTTGCCGCACAAATAGCAAAAATGTCGTCTGCTATAATGTGTAAATCGGAATTCATACTACCTTTCTGAATAATTGATACACAATTTCTACTGTCCGTGTTCCAAATAACCCGTTTACCTTCGAATTCTTTCTTAAAACAGTCTAAAGAATATCTGATAGCTAACAATTCTCTGTATGTAGAACTTTGCCTTTTTTCCTACATCGCTCCATTGTCTATGAGCGGAAACATCATTACATTCTATATAAGCTGCCCAGCCACTGCGGAGGCATCTGAAAAAGCTACGAAAACTGGCAAATAATCATGAAACAATGTCTTAGAAAATTCCTCAGAAAAACCCCTGTTCCAAAATTCAATTACCCGAAAGCACTCTGAAAAGTCTAATTTAGCGTCCTAACTGTATCTCAGTTCTATTATCTTAAAAAATACCTTCGTTTGAAGTAAAGCAACATTACCTAATATGGGAGCCATTGAAATGATTTCCCCGCTAACCGCGCTAATTTACGAGCAGTACTAACAGGGAATGCGTTCAACAAAGTTTGTATGCATTGTTGAACATCTAATATTCTTCGTTTTGGAATTCTTAATACTCCTTTTTGCAGGTCCCAAATGAAACCTAACCACTCCAATATTTGAACTGGTTTGAAGATAGATTTATCCAAATTCACCAAAAGACCACAGTTCAGTAACGTCTCAATCACAAAATCTGCCTCTTTCTAAGTATTGGTTAAATCGGCATTAACTCCCCACCCATCGTCTAGAAAAACGACTATTTTCAACCCATTATTTCTCCAATATTTAACAAGCGGGCGTAAACCTTTAGTAAACATTCTTGGAGCAGAACTGAGTCCAAATGGGACTACTGAATACACAAAATATCTCTTCATACCTTTATAATACCATGAAAACCCTAGATATTTGTGATGATTTGATTTAATAGAAAAATGTTAAAATCCACTTGTAAGGTCAAACTTATACATAAATCCTCCAGCAACAATGTACTCTAAAGCAATTTTGTAATCTTCAAATTTTACTTTATCCCTTTTAAGGTAACTATTAAGTACACTTAAATCTAAAATAAGACGTTGCTTGCCAGAAACATTATACGTTGCTACAGAAAGAGGATTTACGTTATGTGGCTAAAACGGAACTTCATACTTCTTCTATTAAGCTAGAAATTGTTGATTCAACGAAATCGTTATTTGATAGAGCTGACTTATTATTCTTAATTTCAAAACATGGTGGTTCTGTCTGAAAAGGGATCACATACCCATTTTCAATGATAGATATAATATCGTCATTTGCACATATCGTATTTTTCCAAAATGCAACAGAATTCTTAAGTCTGCCTTTGACAGAAGTATTTGTTATTGTAACATTACTTTCAAGATATTCACAATAACTGTCTTCAAATTCTGAAATAGGAAAGTCATTTATACAGTCTGAAAAGATCCAATACTTATCGAACTCCTCACTTGTAATATCAGATTCACTGTTTGGCTGTCGACACTGTTTCCGATTTTCCTTCGTCTTTGAGACCAACTTGACCGGTATTTTGGACCACGGATCTGGCTCCTTGCTGTCGTAAGAAGGCTGCGCACCCACTGGCGAAGTGTCCGGTACCACCACAGGCATCACAGACCACGTCCCGTCCGGGTAGCTGTCCCCCTGCCACCATTCGTTGCTGCTGTTGCCTTCGAAAACGACTGCAAAAAGGCTCACTGTTACTACCGCTAGCAACACCTGTATTATCTTTGTAGGGATTTGCAGGAGTCTCAGATTTCTTGAACTTCTCCAATCTTGCTTTGGCGCGGTCTTCCGCCCGACGAATACGCCTGTCATCCTCTGCATCACCACTGTAGCAACCTTGCTTTGTTCGTACTCTTGAATAGTCAGCCAACCAGCGGGCGAGGCGTCCGCTATTCTAATAAGCTTATTTCGTTGTTTTAATTTGCCTTCAGCTTCTGACAGAAATTCCGTAGCCTTATCCGCGTTCCTTAATAATATAGCCTTATGCGCGCTGTCTAAAATATCAGAAATATCCGAATTAAATAGAAATTGCTTCTTATTAGAAGTCGACTTAATTGAAACTGCATAGTCATTCCTAACCTTTTTCTAACGTTCTCCACCGTCCTTTCCGATTCCTCCTTAAAGTTCCGTTTCAAATTATCGAATTTAGAATCCAAATAATCTTTAAGTTCGTCAACGACTTGAGATTTTAAACCGCTATCATTGTCCGTCATTCTACCGATTATTGACAAAATTAATACTTGTGATAATAACTGCCAACAAAACCTCGAGTGACGAAAAACGCCCATCATTGGCCTTATATACCAATGACCACATGCACGAGCAATTTTCCCGCTATAGACCAAACCAGAACTTCCAGTTAGTCATTGAACAAACTATAAATAGACAAACAACTTTGAAACGTGAATAATTTCATGTTTCCACCTAACACAACCAGTTATTCTCAACCTTGTTATCAAGGTATCATGAAAAGTATCAATATTACATAATTATAGATCTAGCAGATTTATGCAGTGGACATTAATCAATCGATCGGTTAGTCAAGTGTGACATGTCCCTGTCTACAAGATTATAGTTCGATTTCGAGCATTGAGCCGTGACTGCACTTTTAAGGTTTTAACCACTAATCGATATACGTTGGTATAGGTTTGATCAGTACGATAAGTAATACAATTAAGGCCAAATATTTCAAATGTCTGGTTGGTCGTGACGGTAAAGCGCTTGATACATTGTAAAATAATTTTTGTCCGATCAGGGCGAGTTCGAATCCCACCAAAATAGTTTTTCATTTTTATTATATTTTTTAAATGCACACAACTTGTACAATCCGTGTAATACTAGTATATGTGACAAACCATATTTGTTACATGTATTTGTAGAATGTTATGAAGGCTAATCAACCGAATATAGGATGTCAGTAAGCTTGAAATACACCAACGATCGAAATGAGTGAAAATGATAAATATATTGAATCGACACCTTTCAATGGATATATTAAAAATACAAACAAAATCTTTAACTTACAATCTCTTCAAATAACATAAAACAACGAATTAAAAAAATGAGCGAATCAGGAAATTGAACCACCGACTTCTGGGTTAGAAATTCTGAACGTTGCCGACTGCACTAAACTGTAATCTAATTATAAACAGATATCTGTAAGAATCATATCATTAAAAAATGCGCTCCGAGCGTAATAAATGATAGTCTACCCGCCAAAATGGACTTGTCGGATAGGTCATGGCTCAGAGTTCAAAATGGAACTATACATGTATGTACGAGGGCCATCCGTAAAGTTATAGGACAATTATCATTGTGAAAATATCCGTTAAAACATAGCCATAAACATGGCATTTCCTAAAACTTATAATTTTTTATATATTCGTGATTTCCAAACGAAATATTGTGCAAAAATACTAACAATTCTACATTACTTTGAAATTACGCATAATCATTGTTACGGAGCGTTCCAAAAAATATTATAATGTCATGACGTCAACGCCTAACTAGTTTATCATTATTTTCAAAATACTGTCCACCACATGCTACGAATTTACGATGCCACTATATCTGATTATCATAAATCTATTAGTATCGCAAACATGAATATCTTTTCACGACTATGTGTACCTCTCTCTAAGTTTATTAGAATCACCGGATCGTTTCCCACATATTTCTCCTCCCATATGGTGAAAGACGGCGAATTCCATAAGACTTAAGCCTGGACTATATCCTTTTCGCTCCCACGATTTTTTGAGGGTCGGTGAGAAATTCATATGGTCCCTATACCCCGTCCCTGAGACACTATTCACTTGCAGCACTGATAAAAACTCGATACATCCGGATGCTACACACCTGCCCCTAACCGAAAGTAGGAAAAATGGTCAACATTTCGACTAAAGGTCACCGGAAATGACGATGTGACGGTGACCCTTGCGTTAAAAACTTCTTTTTTTTAGCATGACATGCCTACGCTTTGGCCCATTTAGGACATTGATCTTGACCCCTTTGTCTTGCCTTATATTCCTTCTATAGAAAAATAAAAACTTTTTGGCGCTAAATGTTAATGCAATTCCACAGGGAATCGTACCGCAATGGCGGGTAGGACCAGTAATTTCAGTTTTGTAATATCTACGTCCAACGCCCTCATTAAAGGGGTCAAGCGGCCCAAAAACCTGTGCATGACCCTGGGCCCGTAATATCCTGTAGTCTGGGATGCCTGTGTACCCATGACAGCAAAATTCCCGAATTTGGGCATTTAGGTCAAAAACTACGGAAGGCCGAAATGGCCATCCCGGCGATTCTGCATTTGTACGCTATGGTAGCGGAAAGGAGTTTTAGTGGTTATTTGGGTCTGAACTCCATTTTTTCGATATATTATCGATATTTCATGGATAAAAAGGGCAAAAAACGCAAAATTTAGTTTTTGACTCATATGGGCTGTAATCGATCCATTCCAATCCAACAAAAACACAATGACCACCATTGCCTTAACCATAAGTGTTATTGACACGTCTCGGAACATCTGAGCATTTGAAGTGAATTCTAATGTATTTGTAGATACATATAATGGCTTGTTGCCGTACGTCATAGCCGTGATCGACGTCGACGTCTCTTACAGAGAGCGTCGGAACTCTGGTGCGACGTCTTCTTCTAAATAGTTTTGATATTTTACCGGATATTGCTTTAAGATTTGATGACAAACATTGCGAATAATATATTTGAAGTCAATGGGTATTTTAGGTTAACGATGCTATTTTCAAAATAGATACGGTGATTGAATGATGACGAACGTTACAACGTTAAGTGGGACAGCTCTGTAATTCGCTACAGGCGTTGCCTTAGCAACGATTACTTATGCATATGTTAACTCCGCAATAATTATTAGCTGTATTCAAATTCATAACATGCCATTATACCTTTGGTATGAATTATAAAATTGTAGTCAATCCTTAACTAAGTGTTTAGGATATGTCCTAGAACTTTACGGATGATCCTCGTACATACTGCTTTTTGTATGTCACACAAATCTGAAGACGATGACAACATCCAAATATATATCATTGTAAAAATGATTGAGGTGTATGTAGATTCCTACTTAAATTTTTATTTTACGTTTCCTTTTCTAAGTGATCTAATTTCAGTTTGGGACTACATCACGATATTTTCTGGTAAGTGAAGGGAAAAATTCAAAAAAATAGAAATTGGATAGTGTATCAAATTAGAAAAATGCAAAATGAATAATCAATCATAGGTCATCACGCTTATTCATGAGTTACCAGCCCTTGAATTCACACATTTTGAGAAAAGACAATAGTTGAAAGGGCAGGTACTTATAGATAAGTTCGGTGGCCAATGCTTATGTTTGCTTTTTTCGTTTCTAATTTGATACTGTATGCATACATGTATACAAAGCTCAAACAAATTCTAATATTAAGATTTTTGCCCCATTTCTCATACAAGGAACTGCAGCGAACGCCTTCAAGAATATAGTGTCTTTAAAGTCAAGATGAATGCGCTCGTTGTGATTCAAAGCAAAACGTCAGAGGGTGTTTATAAGAACATCGCCGGTGTCTATGCAGTGAGAAGGTATACCAACAACTTCAATAAACTATACAAAACACGCAGCCGCTTACAACGAGTAACGTTTGGCGCAAGGTCAACGGGAAAAGATGTAGACAAGAACGGTAGCACCCAATACAAACTGCAGATAACTAATCACACAAAATGAAGATAAAGAAACATCACAGATAACAAGATGGTACAAGTCACGAGAGAACAACTATAAAAGTGAACAAAAAAAGGAAACTAAACAGCTACACAAAGTCAAGAACACGAGAAGATAAGATACATCCACAGCCTACCACATCTCTTAAATGTATTCAAACATAGCCAGAACCCGAAACGTTTTTTCTCACTTATACACCAGACAGTTCGACACTCACATAGGTCAATGTTCTAGCCATATTTCTACTTCTATATCCAATAAAACTAGATCATCTGTTAACACTCTACAAACCTTATTTCGCCTATTTACAAAAAATCCATTCAGAATATTTGACGTTAGGACAAGTCGAGTCAGGAAAATAATATATGCATATAGAAAAATATCCGTTCAGACAGCTTGTGTCAAACAAATATTATGTATCATTGTCAGAATATAGATCGTACGATAATCTAGACTAATTTATATACTAGGTCATGCTGGGTCAATAATCGAAAGAGGAAATGTTTAGTTAAGCTTTATATCTTATATTTGATAAATGGCTTACAACAGTTATCTTTAAGGTAATTGCTAACTCTTAAAGTTTTCTGTACAAGAGGTATCAAACACCTGATTTTTATGAAGAACACACCCATAAGAGTGATTATGCAAACCCATAACAGTTTTGCTGGACTAGTTTTTAAGATATTTTAAGATTTTGGGGAAACCCCCTAAAACTGATATTTGCATTTTACCGAAAAAGTTTGGCATTAATTTACACGAAATTTTGTATATACGGAATTACACGATAACGTTTGTTTTAGAATATGCATGTTATATGTATTTTTAAATGATATTTTAAAATATGTGATTTTTCATTTTTAAGTTTTACGAAAAATATTGTTGAACAACATACAGTTTTCGTACATGCAACCAGTATAGTAACTATAATAGAAGCTTTATCCCAAATTTCATGGCAGTTGCTCGGCTAGAATTTTTTTTATTGACACTTTAGTGATTTCGGAAATGTCGAAAACCAGGAGTTTACAAAATACATCAACGTTTTGAATACGTTGTGTCCCGTTTTCGCGATAATTTGTTTTTCATTTTTCATTCTTTTGCTTTAACCTGTCTATATTCTTACGAAATAAATGCGAAAGAACCTTTTTCTAAAGTGGTCGGGATGCTTGCTATAAACAAATATTAAAACTTGAGTAAAATTTTGTGTGGGCTCATTATAAAACGTTTCACGTACGTTGTAGCTAGTATTCGCGAGTGTTGGTGTTTCTAATATTTGGAATAAATGGCACGTAAAAGTTCCGCTATAGCTTTATTCTGCAAGTTTATTTTAATATAGTACATTTTTTGTAATAACTATACAGTGCATTCGCGATTTTAAGACATGAGAACATGCTGACATATCAATTTTAATTTTTTCGTACTATATTTCATCATAATAGTCAGACGCTTTCAATGCGTCTTATTTACACCGATTTCTAAACTTCCGCTCAACTGAAGAGTACGCAATTACCTTAAAACGTGACCTAACCTGAAATATCCTGAATGTTGTTATCACCTCTTTTCCCAGGACAAAACACCACACCTGGTTTATTGAAATAAAACAAGTTTTCGAACATAGAATTGTACTCATTTTGACCAGCAATAATACAAGACTAAAGATATAAATATATATACAAGAGTTATCGAAAGTACTTTTATAATCCAGGAAAAACTAGTGTTTTCCACAGGGAATAATCAAAACCCTATTATTACAATATGAGGATTATATAGAAGGGGTGATACATGTATAACGGCATACATTTAGTTTTGCTGTTTATCAAAAATCTACTTCCAACTTGTTGTTCCAAATGTGATATTTTGGGGTAAAACGATTCAAAATATAAGCATGTAGGAAAAGTGTGATTATTTTGAAATCGGTAGACTATAGTGTCATTATTCATTTTATATGATAACAAATAGGTTATATGTTGTAACATTTTACCCAAAATCGCATTTTGGTAATATGATACTTGCAAAAAGCCGGTAAATTACATGTTTTCTGCAAAACGGTAAGGTTTATATCTTATTGTATTCCGTTACATGGATAGATTCCCCACTGTAATATCCTACGTTTAAATTGTATAGCCAGTCAAGGATATTATATGGAGATAGTAAACAAATGTACCTCATCTTAATTTCATTCATCGGTGTTTTGTTATTCCAATCAGTCAATATATCCAGCAATAGATTGACTAACTTGCATCTTCCAAATACAGCAATCGTTCCATATAAAACCGTATATTTATTGACCAGTCTATTTTTAGAACATAATCTATGAACCAGTCTATTTTTAGAACAGAATTTACACAGTTCCCAGTTACAAAAACTGTTGTTACTTTTTTATTATTGAAAGAAACATGACATGTTCTTGGTTAGATCATTTGCAATTCTAAAATACCTGTTGTTTACATTTCTGAGTTATTTCGGTTGATACACAGGCAGACAAAACATAGATGTTAGGTCTCCCCATAATAATCTGAGTTCTATAGCACATGAACGAATTAAAGCCAAGTGTGTTTAATGTTTTCTTATTACATAGTAAAATATAATATCAAAATTGAATGTGCGGTGTAATAAAAGAAATAGTTTGCATCACTTCAGGCCCAATGACAATATATGGACTGGTTAGTCAGCCCGTGTGGCTTATATGGACCTCAGTTTCGTTTCGGTCCATATACACTACTAGGGCTGAATAATTTCCCAGTGATGTGGATTATTTTTTAATAAGTTTAACTACCTCTACATATCAACTGTAAAGGTCACAAAAAGATTATAACAAATCGGACAGTAAAGGCAGAATTCAACCAAAACAGTACGCTCCTTAACCCAAACAGCTGAGCACGAAAAAAATTCATTGGCCCGGTCAAACTGTCGAATATTGTGATATGATGACTTTTGGTCGATTATTTAAGTTAGATAAAATTGGAAATGAACTGGTATGTTCTAAGGAACACGAAACGACAATAATCCTTATAGAGAACCTCTAAACAGTTTACTATTTTACTTTTTGCTACATGTTACACAATCATTCTCAGTGGTAATTATTCTGCTTACATCAATACATCATTAAAGCTGTCGTATTATCCTAATTAAATATTTGTAGTAGATTATGTTGATCCCTATTTAAACGTCTATTTTGGTTACAAAAGACGAATGGTAATATTAGTGTGTTCATCTTTTACAGTGTTGTGTGCCGTGCATAAGTGCAATTAGTATTAATAAGATTTTTTAGAGTTCTCCTAAACCTATGTGTGTATAATTAAGCTTTTCTGTGGCTTTTTAGCTTGTTCAAAAAGTACTTTTTGACACCTGTACAATGAACTAGACTAAGTACTTAATATACTACATTGTATATAATTATACAGAAATTACAAAATGATAATAATTATAACGCATTAACTTATATGTTTAAGATATATATTTAGCGAGCGGTGGTAATGGTTGAGATGAAACGAAGGCCATACAAAGCAGCACCACCTAATAAAACACTAGCATACACAGCTGTATGTGGAAGGCCAACCTTTGATTTCATCATTAACTATTTAAGGGGGGCGAACATAGGGAAGTGTTACAGAACAAGATTATATACATTTGTTATAGCCATAAGGTATTTCGCGCGGCGTATTATGTTACTAAGTTAAACGTGGACATTAACATGGTCAAGAAACACTATTGGAAAAATGTTATTACGGCGATTCGTCGAGTGAGGAGTTATGTTCCTATACATCAACACTTGCCTGATACGTAAGGTACTGTGCTGCGAACGAGAGATACGCTTTCTCTATTTGTCATCGTCTTAACAAAGCTCTGTCAAAATTTAACAATTGCATGTTATTATGCATACAAGTGATATCTCAAAGTTACAGCATTTGAATTATATCTTCCCAAAGGACGTTTGAAGAGTTTTTTTCAGCGCGACTTGTCAATTGCTTGCATGTACAGGGTGTCCCAAAAAACAGGGACCTACCTTAATTCCATATAACTTATCTAATGTTCAATGAATTTGACTGTTCTTTTGTGAGAGTGTGTAAAAGGATCCCTACCTCTAAAATAGGTACTTATTATCATGATTTGAATTCAAACAGGATGTGACGTCATCATTTTACCTATGGTGTCATTTCCTGGTTATTTGGCTGACTTACCTAGAAAATTTCATCTTTCAATAAGACATTGTTGTGTGACCATTCATTTTGAGAAAACAAGGTTTAAAAGTCACCGATATGATGAAAATCTAGTGAAAAACAAATAACTTTGCAATGAAATAATAAGAGCTGGGAGAAAGTAGTGAGTTTATTGAATAAAAGGGAAGCATACAACCTTCAAAATATTCATAAGCAATCCACAAAGAAACAAAATATAAATAATAATTTAATATTATTGAGAACAACTAACAAGAAATCTTAGTAAGAAGCAAAATATATTAAGGCGAACTTCAACCAAATTAACAGGTCATAGATATATATCAGAGTCATTTAGTGTGTCAGCATTTATAAGAAAGCAGAAATCACTTATTACAACATATCAGCAGCAAAAACAGTTTACGTTTGCAAGAAAGTACTGACATTTGACCTTACATATAAGGGCAAGTGGTCTAGATATAGCTCGGACATGATCCATTTAGTGAAGCTGTTTGCAATACATGATGATTATTAGTGTATGCAGACCCATTATCCTTTACTATGGGACACTTGAGATGTTATTTGGGGTCAGCATGTAAATCTATCTCTAAGAACACGCTGACATTCCTCGTTCACTGTATGCTAATATACTAAAACGCTGGATTGAAGGGAGGTAACTCTGGGTATTGGACTAAATAATCGCAATTATGATGCTGGTATTTTGAACTTTGTTTATCCCTTGATGTTGTGTTATAATGATAATGTGTTGTTGATAACAGAGACAAACTTACGAATGTTTAACCTAGGTCCCCGTTTATTTAGGACACCCTGTACATGCTGTTTTCATTTTGTTCGATTGAGTTTGACAGTAAGCGGTAGACAACAAATGCATCGTTTTCCAGACAAAAATGTTTATCTTGTATCAACATTCTTAATAATCTGAAACACAACAATTTCACAAATCGGGTCTACGCATTTAGTTGTACTTTTCACATGCTCATATTAGGCATTTAGAGTTAGTGCTAGCTGTTTGCTAGTTTGTTTAAAAGTTTTGATGATGAATTTGTGGATAAAACGTGAATTCAATTATAATTACAACTTTGTGTATTTTCACATAAATGCTGCATTCTGGTTAGATGAAACGGTCATGTGACCTGTCGTTCATATCCCAATGAAGCAGCTCCGTATGCATATCAATCGACGGACTACTTTTTCATTCATTCTAAATCTAGCTTCGTTCATCCGCTGGGACATGTTAATGTACTTCAGCGTCAAATGAACTGTAATTCCAATTTTATTCGTAACAACTAAATAATTTTCAATAAGATTTAAATGACAAATTTAAACAAACCCGCATTATCCATGTTTTCGTGGTATTTGCCGATCCCGGAAGTCGACGCTCATAACAAAAACTTGTATGACGTAACGTTTGTTTTTCGCGACTTAACTTACGCAACGTCCTCTTAAAAGTCCCGTCAAAATGTAATTAGTTTGAAATACAAACTCATTTACGGAAATGATAATGTAAGTTATATTCTAAAATAGCGTTAACGCATGTTTTTCGTGTTTTGACATCTGCAGAGTCCTTCGGGAGCGTTGCTGCCCCCCTCGCTGATTGGTTTTGTTACTTAATTTAGCTTCGTTCATCTCCAGGGACAACGGATTCCTACGCAACGACTAAACATAACAGGATGGGAACAGTTGAGTCCCTATGCAAATTAACAACACTTTTAATTTTTTATTGTAATTATAAGAATTGAATACACATTATCTGCAGTTCATCGGTCTATGAACTGGTGGGAAGACCCCGCCTAATATTTTACATAAACGCATTCGGCGTTTATTTAAATTATGCGTGATTTTCCCGACAGTTCATACACCGACGAACTGCAGAAAATATGTATTCAATTCTTAAGTATCAGGTTTCCGCCAACTGTAGTGCATAATATTGGAATTAAAATAATAGGTTTAGTGATGTAAAATCAAAAGTCATTTTGTTTGAAATCTTCGACAAAATGGAAAACTGTTTGTGATGACTTAACCTGAATTATAAGTTTGTGATCTTAAGCTACTATGAAACTGTGTGTGCGTCTATGCCAAATATGAAGATGTTTGTGATCTAAAGAAAAATATTAATATATATATATATAAAAGTAGTTTGTGAAAGTGTTATTCAGTGTGAGAAATAGTGAAATATTCTGTCATGGAATTACATGTGTGTGATTGGATATGATAAGTGATTATGATCGTTACTCGACGTTGCACAAGCGGAGACATCCGTCGTTTATCAAAGACTGTTCCACGAAGATATAGTTGTGGCGATTATAGGAAAGACTCTATGGCCCATATTCACATGTCGGTCCTCCACTCCAACTCGAGTAACACTAACCTAAGGTAGCCTCAAGTGTAGCTGGAGTGACGGTCGAGTTAGTGAAGGTCGAGTGGAGATTTGGTATTTACATGGGTAACTCGTCCTCGACTTTCCTGAGTGTGTGACCGTTATAATAAATGGTTGGATATTACACTGTACAAACAATCTTTGCTTTATTATTGAATTGGTTGGTTGTGTTTCGATGCATTTAACAAAGTCAAACTATAATTTTGATGATGTTTATGCTACGTTCTTTATATTTCTTTAAACTCGCTCAAATAAAACCTTTATTTGAATAATCAAAAATAGAGAGTATGATTATTGCAAAGATAATAGTGGATCAGTTAACATAAAACTTCGATGTAATTAACTTTGAATGAACGTGTATAATGATTTACAATGATATATTCCAACAAAACATTTATGCAAGACAATGCGTACGCGTTCTAAATGAATAAAGGATGCGCATATCGAAGAAGACACCGTACCAAGTGCCTTATGTTTTCTGGTGGGAAGACCCCGCCTAATATTTTACATAAACGCATTCGGCGTTTATTTAAATTATGCGTGATTTTCCCGACAGTTCATACACCGATGAACTGCAGAAAATGTGTATTCAATTCTTATAATTACATTAAAAGATAAAAAGTGTTGTTAATTAGGCGTGATTTTCCCGACAGTTCATACACCGACGAACTGCAGAAAATATGTATTCAATTCTTAAGTATCAGGTTTCCGCCAACTGTAGTGCATAATATTGGAATTAAAATAATAGGTTTAGTGATGTAAAATCAAAAGTCATTTTGTTTGAAATCTTCGACAAAATGGAAAACTGTTTGTGATGACTTAACCTGAATTATAAGTTTGTGATCTTAAGCTACTATGAAACTGTGTGTGCGTCTATGCCAAATATGAAGATGTTTGTGATCTAAAGAAAAATATTAATATATATATATATATAAAAGTAGTTTGTGAAAGTGTTATTCAGTGTGAGAAATAGTGAAATATTCTGTCATGGAATTACATGTGTGTGATTGGATATGATAAGTGATTATGATCGTTACTCGACGTTGCACAAGCGGAGACATCCGTCGTTTATCAAAGACTGTTCCACGAAGATATAGTTGTGGCGATTATAGGAAAGACTCTATGGCCCATATTCACATGTCGGTCCTCCACTCCAACTCGAGTAACACTAACCTAAGGTAGCCTCAAGTGTAGCTGGAGTGACGGTCGAGTTAGTGAAGGTCGAGTGGAGATTTGGTATTCACATGGGTAACTCGTCCTCGACTTTCCTGAGTGTGTGACCGTTATAATAAATGGTTGGATATTACACTGTACAAACAATCTTTGCTTTATTATTGAATTGGTTGGTTGTGTTTCGATGCATTTAACAAAGTCAAACTATAATTTTGATGATGTTTATGCTACATTCTTTATATTTCTTTAAACTCGCTCAAATAAAACCTTTATTTGAATAATCAAAAATAGAGAGTATGATTATTGCAAAGATAATAGTGGATCAGTTAACATAAAACTTCGATGTAATTAACTTTGAATGAACGTGTATAATGATTTACAATGATATATTCCAACAAAACATTTATGCAAGACAATGCGTACGCGTTCTAAATGAATAAAGGATGCGCATATCGAAGAAGACACCGTACCAAGTGCCTTATGTTTTCGGCGTGGACTCAATATTAAATATCATATCACGTCAATATGAATTCCACCGACCGTCAAGCAGGTAATGTCATGTTAATAATTTAGAAGTCAATGGAGATGGACTCCGTTCCGGGGAAGCCCGACAACTAGAAAGCCATAATTCCTAGAATGTCATTTAATGAGCGACATGTATAAAAAAATTAGTACATAAGTTAGCTTATGCATGAACTTCTTGGTTTTAGGTTGATTATGAAACAAGTTGGTACAACCTGGAACTAATATTAACCATTCTAGACACATCATGCCCAATTTTATCCAGTGTCACAATGATATCGATATACATAAGAAAAGAGAAGCCAGCTTTCGCTTATTATGCTGGACATCTTGCAAGGGAAATACTAATACCATTTCGTTTTTAGCATGAAGTGACCCCGGATCGAACCTAGGGCTTCCCGCACTCGAAGCGGACGCTCTAACAGTAGGCTATCGAGGCGGCACATTGACTCATGAATGATTGCAATGCACATCATCAGTATGTGTTGCAAGTTAGCACGTTTTTTATTCGTTTAAATATTTCAGTCATCTTCATACCAACATTGGGTGGGATTAAAAATAATAATATGGCAAAGAATGAAAACAATAACGTTATAATTTCATAGTTATGCTCCATATATAAATACCATGCATTTAATTAACATCGCGGTAATATGACTAATTTTAATTCCAGATACTTTATACACTTATTACAGTAACTTTATTTGTCCAAATAATATACTTTTAGATAACAAATTATAAATAAATTTATATTTATGATTGTATACTGATCAACCCACACGATCTAAGAATTTGTTGTGTAGTTTAATTTGAAACTACAATAACTTTATTAGTTCAACATTCGAACGTAACCACATTTGAGTGTAGCTGGGGAACTTTTCCAAGAATTTCACATTATACATGCTTTCTAAGGATTTGCTCCTATCCGGGATATTTCTAAAAGGTAAAATCATCTCAAATTATTCTACCTCGATAGTATTGTCCATTTTAGTTAGTGACTAACTTTGGTATTCACTAACATTCCATTGAGTTTGGTTGGAGTCACGCTCAAGTCGACGTTTCGCTCCCTCGAAAATTCCTCACTCAGTCGAGTCAACTCCAGCTACACTTACCGTTGTGAATACCAATTTCAGGTTAGGTCGAGTTCACACTCAAACGCACAGACGAAACGATAATTAAATTTGGATTAACTCAGTGAGTGAGAGTGGAGGAGAGGATGTGAATATGGCCCTAAGTGCATTACCGATGTACTGTCTGTAAGGGTAAGTTGTTGATTATTACAAATCCCAAGCAATGTAATACATCTGACCACACACGTTCACATTATACATTAAAGAGGTTGCGAAAGCCAACGTGTAACGTGTACGTGAATACTCTTTTTAAGTATATCGCCATCCACGTATGTGTAGTTTCTACAACTAACCGACGTGTGACAGACGAAAATATAGTGTGTACTATGTCACACAGGTACGGGTAATTGCGTATGCATGGAAAACCCAAGAATTAATCGCCCGTGATTTCATTGAGTTTGTATAAACACTCATTATCGATTCATGAAGAAATCATGCTACACCTGTCATGAGATGTTACACGCACACGTTGCCAATTTTGATTGCAACGCGTACGAATACATGTACGGGTAACTACACGTAAACGCTGTCGTACACGTTCGCATCGCAACATCAGATTCATGCTAGTGTTGCATTTGAAGGTAATATCGAAAACAGGTTGTCAGTAAGCTACTACATACAATACGTACGTATAAAAGGTGGATAAGCAAAACCAAATATAATTCGAATAGTTACTAATAATATATAACAAAAAACATATGTGTTATATGCAATGCAGTTTGTCGAAATTAAACATTATTCAGGGCTGGCATAATTAATGTTGAGCATCGTTTTAACGAATGCATAGAATCTAAGGGTCATTATATTGAGAATACGGCATTTAAATTTTACATATTGTTCTTTTACATTTTAATTAGCCCCCAAACTTGTTAAGGTACATTCTACCCCTTGAAAATGCTTGAAAAACATACACTTGAAAAAAACTATTTCAAACAGCGTATGTCAACTGATTTTATCATATATTATAGGAAACCATTGTAGCACTTGCGTGTGATGTGAAATGTGCCATATAGACGCCTTATTCAAATGCTAACACTAAAATAAAGGCGATTTTTGAATGAAAAATACAGCATTTTTTTCAAAATGTCAAACGTTATCATTATTGTATTCTATAATACGAACTCATTGAATATACTTTATAATTAATCGTCGCAAGGGCATGCCAGGCTTGAAATTAGCTGCTGGTGTTTTGTTTACGAGGAAAACACCTTCATGTTGATGTGTAATTTCGACAAGGAGGTCGCCATGTTTGCTCCCTCCTGTCACCACAGTAAACGTACAGCAACATGTTTTTCTAACAAAGTAATCAACATAATCGATAGCCAGATCGAATAATGAACTTTATTGCATTCATAATTTATCAACTTTACAAACGATTATACGATAATAACAATGAAATCCAAATATTTATTTTTGTTTTCATCTCGTTTGTTTACGAATTTCGCGCTGTGTAGCAAATTTATATTATTGCGCCAAAGATGAATCAAGTAGTGCGACAGTTTATCGACGAAACCATTATGATGCGGTGTTCATAATGTGCCGTTCATAACGATTGATGACATCGAATACAATATATTACTTACGGTTTAATTTAAGTCCCAATGAAAAATCAATATCAGCATTTTCCTATCTCAACACATGCTCCACGTGTTAGCGAATTGATAATCTGATATGTGTTACGAGGCTGTCTGTCAAACTTTATTTTAGCTAAATAACAAAAGTACTATGCGTTTTTAAATAATCCTTATGTTAATTATGATCGTATAATCATTGCAAACACAGTTTTGTAAGTCGATTGTCTGGATCGTTTCTCGATCACATGTAGTTTGTGTAAAATCGGTCATTACACATCTATCAGAAATATTTCAATCCACACGAATAGTCCGTGCAAATGTTTCAACGTGCTCGATAAGTTTATGTATGGTGTGAGGTTACTGCCATGCTATATTATCGTCTGCAAATAGTTTTTTGAGTAATATTTAACCATTTTAACACACAAACTGACCAAATACAGCATTTTTCCATGCTAAAGGAAACGGGCTAACGGACGGAACAAACGTTATCATGGACCAGTACGACTAAAGATAAATAAGCAATTTCTTTGGTATATAAAGAAATAGAATACAGTGGAAAGGAATATATAACTATATAACTAAAAATGTTTATAATTGAAAGAACTACTAAAGCTTTAATTAATTTTCCATAAACCTGTTTCAGTTCTTTCGAGGCAACTTAAAACTTGTACAAATAATCAAGTTTTAAGTCTTATAGACCCGATAAAATCGGTTATTGACAAACCAACAACTATCTGGTCCGTCAGGCCCACCGTACCATAAACTATTTAGGATTTATTAAAAGTAGGCCTTCACACATACACATGTGCTAGATTTTAATTCATGTTGATGTATTTTATTGTTCAAAATCAATGCATTTTGACTGTTTTATTTAAATAAATGGGCAGGCATGACCTTGATCAAATATTTGACAACCACAATTTCTAATTTTTCTAGCATTTTGTTACCCAATAAATGAGACTGACATTTTGACAAACGTATACCTATTTTGTAATTAACTTTTTATAAATACATTTTAATAACAAGTGAATATAACAAAAACACTCGTTGATATAGATTATTTGAACTTTAAGCTACAAAATGATGTATGAGACTAAAGTGTTTTTATGCCAAAAGGGTATTTAATTCACTGAAGAAAAATACACATTTTCGCCCATTAGAGTGAACCTTAATGCTGATGATGTACTTATTGTATACGTTTGACATGTACAATTGAAGTTTCGGTAATGTAAAGCAATATTTTTATTTCTTACCCCACCCACCTATTTGTGATGTAATATTTTTTTCGGAATGTCAGCCGTAATTTCGATTTAAGTATTTTCTAATTTTATTGCATAATACTAATTCAAACTTTTCAATCTGATTTATTGTAGATGATTTTGACACATTGTTACATTTATAAGGCCTATAACGTGCTATGACAAATGACGCATGCGCATTAAACCGATCCAGCATCCTTAAACAAGACAAAAAGGTGACTTCACGTCCCTATCTGTTTATTTTCTTATTTATAGATGGGTTTTAATTATTGGTATCAAATTAAAGACGTAGCTCTCTAGTTTCTAATTATGTAAGTACATTTAAAATAACAACAGTATTAATGGAATGCGTATTAAAGCAACCAAAATGCACCTCAATGACTTAGTTGTCAATGTCCCGTGTTATGAACCTGTCTAAGATAACATAAATTTTACTCTTTATCAATGATACAATTACAGTAAAACCTCGGTAATACGGGCAGCGTTTATTCGAGCAACCGGCCTAATTCGAGCAAATTTCAAAGTCCCGACGAATTTGCTCTATATTGGCAAACGTCTTCTCATTATAAACACAGTTACACTTAGTCATAACAACAATTCATCATAGATTTCGGATATTTCGAGCACCTGGCTTAACTCGAGCATTTGGCTCGTCCCGATGGGTCCTCGAGGTAACGAGGTTTTACTGTACCTGTGTTTGCACTATCTAATAGTAATTCTGCTATCCACATAAAGCCTATCATAAGTACGAACATTTTCTTTAACTACATTATTGTATTTTCAAATACTTATACTCTCTTAAAGGAAAACGATGTTTTCATTGTTACTGAATAATATACGTACGTATAGCACACATGTAACAGCTTAGAGATAGAGGTATAAATGGTAATCTATCAAAAGATACATATAGCAGCGTTGTGTGTGTTACATATGGGACATAATGTCACAGTATATCGGGCGCTTCAAATTAACGATAGGGACAAGTTGTTTTGCATGACTGTATTTATCCTCGTTGACGAAACTAGTGGAGAAATAATGCAATATTAACAGATGCCATTAAAGCTGTATTGTAATATCCACTGAAACAATCGTCTCATTAACAAACGTTTTAACTCGGACACCTGTGATATAATATATATAAAGATTTCTAGTTGTCGTCACTTGTTTTTAACAGTAAAAGCAGCCAATTATACTATATATTATAAAGAATATTATACAAAAAACTGATTCTGACGAATATAGTCCTCCCAGAATGCGAGGGAGTTTAAACTCCATACTAGCAGCTATAGCGGTACATACTTAAGTATATCAGAAAACGGTATCAATTATATAAGGGATCCTTTTAAGCTATTGTTATTTGTCTGAAAAACACAAATCGACCAGTAATATTTCTAAAATAAAAACTCTGCGTATTTTACTTAATGAGCTGACAAAAGGAAACTATTGGTTAATGGATTTAAGGCACGCATTTAAAAGGAAGTCGATTCATTATCCAGGATAGATATGGTAATATGTCAGACGTTATGGGTACGGTAAGGTATATTGTATAAATCTTCGTGAATTTGATCAGAAAAGGAACATACTTTATTGAGTTCTCAAAACCAGACGTACTTGCCGTCCAGTCAAATGAAATGCATCCAATCAAATGACGAAAATGGTATATTTCAGCACAAATTCAACGTCTGCAGCAGTGATAATCTTTTAATCAGTTATTCTTCAAGTAGTTCTTGCTAGTAGCGTTTTGATCTATACATCGAATGATTTTCAAAATATATGATATATATTATTAAATCGACAGATACAATATTCATCTAATAAGTCCACTAAATATATAAATATAAATTTCGTCCGTTTCGCCGTTAAGAGCGATTGGCCATTAAGACCACCATTTATGACTGGTTTTGGTAGCGGGACTTTGCCTTATCTCCTAAAATATAATTGGTTTTCATAGGTAATTGACACTTATCAGTACCAAACTCACTGGAATTGCTTGAGAGTGTCTTAACAAATCTAGAATGACGTCTAATGAAAATAATGACAATTACGCTTCATTCGTGTATTGATCTTCCTCGTCAGAAACAATATCTCGATGAATGTCATGGAAAATTAGATTTCAAATTCGTAGTTCTATTTATTCGTTTGTACAATGTACCGCAGCAATTGATTTCCTCAGAGACGGTCACATTCGCAAATCACTTCCAGATATATACATTGTATATACATGTAAATGTTGTACAAATGTATATAACAGCTTACGAAGCTTTCATAACCAGGATCACTGAGCACAAATTCCAGCACAACCATGGACCGCGGCATCGGCGTTATTTGAGTGAGTACATTGTAATTAACCTGTATTTTCGCCGATGATAAATGCTCTAAAATTATGAAGTAGAGAAGTCTAAGACACCAAGTGATTCAGTGCGTACGCGCATGTTATTGGAAAAGTCTAACTGTAGTACATTGTAAATACTTACCGGTTACTTTGCATTATATCAGAAATATATTTCTGAATTGTTTGGATCACATAAAAGTCGACGCGCTGTGTTACTCCTAATGCATTACATGTGATTGATATTTCAGACACGTTTATAATATTGTTAGCTTTAAGTGACCATGCATAACAATTATTTGAAAATAAATTGAACGTCGAATTTATCATTTCATCAACATGCAATGGGCAACAAAACGTATGAGGTACTGAAACAGGACTAGTTGACAATATTCAAGGAAACTGTTTGGGTGTTTGTGTGTGACTAAAATATTGTTGAAATCGACTCTTACATGTAATATATACGCGCGATAAAACAAACACAAAATGATGACAACTTAGGATAGTATTAATACAAACAATGCACATTGAGTAGAGCGTTCATGGTTAGGTGAATAAAGGCATATTTCCAGCTTTGCAAACCAAAACAGTTGGCAGCAGTTACTTTAAGGCGTAGTATACATATGGTACTGTACATAAGGCATACATGTGTATACTTGTTTCTGAATTATAACAGTTCATGTTAAGTGATGCGCAACGCTATAAATATGGTATTGGAAAACATTCGTGAGCAGATTTAGATGTACTTTCACATAACCATACTTATTGTGGAGTCGTTTAGAATATCAAAGGTCTAATAACTGGTTTATATTATTTTAGATATCAATATTAATGTAATCCATTCTTACGATCCATAATGTCTTTATCTGGCACGCGAAAGTAGACTCACTTAAATAATAGTTAACATTTGCATGCATTGTGTGACCGTGACGTTCACTCAGCTTTATAATCCAATAACCCGCATTCCTATTATGAAAAGAGAAAATCGCATTACATGAGCTATATATAATTACTTATTTTGACTTGTTCAAATAGTGCGGAGGTCAGTCGGTATGTTATATTATTTATGGAACTTTGGTCATGTTTGGTCCGACAAATTATCTCCCACACACGACAAGTAGGAATTCGGTGTCAAGAGTGATTAATAACTTTTAGAAATCATTATGAGATTGGCATGTTGATCATTCTTCTTTCATTATTAGTGCGTTAAAAAGATGTATCAGCATCCAAGCTACTGTTATGCAAGGTGCGTATTTGTTTGTATGTTCAGCTTGTGTGCAAGACAGAGATAGAAATATCATTATGTCTGTAATTGTGATGAATATGTCATTATTCTAAAATTACAATCAATACAAGTGCACTGTATTTGCTGACAATGTGCATCCTGAAAATGTTGCCTTGGAGAGAATAATGTAGTTTAACAGGCACAATTGAGTTTTTGCTTGTTTTTGAAACAATGTAATATAGCCACTTTGCCTCCACTTAAGCAATTATGGTAGAAATTGCATGCAACCGGTTCATCAGAAGACTGTATTAACATAACATGTTCAAAGAAGTCCCAATATAGCCGACAATGAGCTATTTCCACTTCCGTGAATCAATATCAATTTTGCTCTCTACACCGTGTTACTGTTTATTATTATCTTATCAATATGAGATAATCAAATATCAACACTTGTCTATTAAATTCGTGCATCAGATTGTGCATCAGGCTTCTGAAACAGCTCCCTTTATCGCCCCAATGAGACAAGTCTGTGGTGATATATTGTAGCGGCCAATAATACAATGATAAGATTAATTCGGACATATTAGACATACTGCACATCGTTTTGTATACATATTTCCTCTTACTGTCCGCACACGATAATGTGATATTTACATACGGTGTTTCAATTTTTGAACTTTTTCTTTGATCACCTAGATCATTAAACCAACAGTTTTCTAGTATTAGTACTACTAATTTGTAGTAGTACACCCTAATTTACAAATATAAATAGAACAATATGATTGACAAACTTTGAAACGTATATCTAAATGCTGTTAATTATTTAGTGCTCTGTATGGAGATTTACCAAAATACACAAAACTTCAAACGGTAATTCAACACTCATTTTGACCAGGATCATTTTCACACAGAGCTAGCAAATGGTTCGTATACTGTTCTTTGTTTCGCCCTATGTACTCTGCTGTTCTTGTTGAGAGCAATGAGCTGCTGCCTCTTTCTTTTTCAGATACAATATTATTTTTTGTGTTATAAATGCCCTCGAAACTGGAGGTTATTAGTCAATAAACCCGGTTGACCACTCATTTGCGATCTTTTAGACAAAAACAATAATTATATTAATAGTACTGCAAACATTGTACTGTACGGTGGACCTCAAGTGACTTTCTACACACGAGATGATATTTCGAAATAAACACATGAAACACTTTTTTCGGTTACAGTAATATACAAATTCTTAACTGATGTTGGAAATATTAATATGCATCGAATATATGCAGTAGCGTGATTCGTGGCGATTACGAAACCGATTTCTTGCTACATGTAGCTGATCTTGAAAACAGGCGTTGAATTGGCATTGAAGCGTTGCATTAAGCGTTTTATGCATTGCAAACCATGTTAAAACCAATTATAAGATATACAAGAACAATAACATTCCAACCTCCAAAGCCTTGAAGATGATTGAACTTCTGTATCTTTATACGACAAACACAGTTGCATATCCAGATTGAAGCCTAAAAATGAAAATCCGCCCATTGATTGCGAAGTATTAAACTCACCATAAGTAGGGCCGCCTGCTAGTGCAGCCACTAGACGACTGCCAAATAGATTATCTTAGTTCTATACCCAAGTTTGATATGTTACATTGGCTATCTAGAGTAGTTTAATGAGGAAAAGTAAGTACTGGTTGACAAACTATCCTAGGAACACTGGTCATACGCCTTGCCTTACGTTTTAATCGAGAACATGAACTTACCCTGGTGATTGAGTAACTGATATTAGAAATAATCGGGTTTGGGTATATATGGAAATCACAATATGTCGACAATGAACCAATGTTTCTATTACAATATGTTCAGAGGCTGAAGGATCAGTCTGTTCAAAATTGGAGATCAGCTTGACTTGCAGAAACTAGTAAACTGTGTCATTATATACATTATAATCATGACTTTACGAATGATATGTAAATAAGTGTTATTGATATAGCAAACTTTAAACGATGCATGGCAAGCTTCAGAAATTCGTCAGATTGTTTAATGATAGAAAAAGGACGACATTATCATATTGATAGAGAGTATCGTACATGTATTTATTATTATGGATCTATAGAAGATGCATATCACTTTGTCATAATTTGTCCGCTTTATAGTGATTTAAGAAGTACATATATTCCTGTATATTTTACAACAAAAATATTATATTAAGTCTAACACGGACGGCACAATGCCCAACTGAACTAACCGAGCACAGGAAACATAAAACACATTCAAGGCACAATGTTCAACTAAACGAGCAAAGATCCGGCCCCAAGTCCAAGCTGTCGAAAAGTGTAATTAATTATTACTAGCTGAATGACACAGTTTCAACAGCAAAACGACTTTAATGCCTAGTTTTAGCTGTCAGAAATCCTAAAACGAAGAAGTGCCCAACTCACTGCCCACCAAGAAAATTAATCAGCCCTTGTCCCAACTGTTAAAAATATGAATAGAAAAGATTCAGCAAACAAAAGGCGGAAACCCATGTTAAGATAAATTTTGCAGACTCGTGACCTCTCACCAAATTGATGCAGTACGTAACTTGGCTATGTTTATATATTATGCTACACAAGAAAGGAATCAATACATGTCCATGTTTGATTAATAGGTTTATGTAATTATGTATTGTTACATGCATGCATTGTTGTACATGTGCTGTGATCTGTGTTTGTTTAAAACTTTATATAAAAACGTAGATACTTGATTAAAGTTATGCCTAGATAATATGTATACAGGTTTGTGTGATTTATATAATTTCATATCTGACTAGTGTATGTTAGTTGTGTCTATGTTTATAAATTAATATGCTGCAACTTATACCTGTGTTTTGACCGATTGATATGTATGCTCATAATACTTATTCTATGATTGACTGATAAATATAATTATGCTATATAAGTTAACGTTTGCTGTGTTTGTGTAAGTGAAACGTATGCTTGTAATATTGTCTAGGTTTGATTGGTACATACTGCTGCTTGAGTGATATGTATGTTTGGTATATATATAATATGAACTAATGCACAGCATATTTTAGCGGACTATGTCAGTTGTCCTACATTATTTGTAACATGCTTATCTAGTACTGGATTTTTTGGTGATGCATAACTTCACAAAAAATTGTTTGGTTACGAAGTTACGAATCTGGAGCAAGCCGTTTCCAAAAGGCGCTACCGAGCGCTTTCCTACGTCTATGCAACCTATCGAAGCGGTTCGTTGCACAAGAAAGCGCTCGATAGCGGTTTGATACGAAATATTGGGTACAAAGTAACGAAAGACGATACAAACCTGCTATCGTTTGTCAGTCCGAATGAACATTTGTCAGCCCGATCAAAATGAAAATATATCTGTCTGTGAATAATACACGTTTTTCAATTTGTTTAATTCTAGGTCTACTTAATTCAGGGGTAACTAATTTAAAAATGAATAATTAGATATAAACACAGACAACAACTAATTTTAAATAGGCCTTATTTGATATTTTACCTTTTTTTTAATGGGTTGCATGAGCATACCAGATAGTACTTTTGTTCAAAAGAAAAGGCTATTTTCATTTCAATTAATCATATTACGATTAAATATCAAACATCTTTAATCGTAATCACCTTTTTTGTTAAATAAACCCTGCAAATCGTCACAACATAAAAGAGATTAAGACGGAAAATTACGGGTTTTATTGTATCCAATAACGACAACAACAACATGTAATTAGTTTTCGCGACCTTTATCCCGCGAATATTTTTTGACGATTTTGGAGGGATTTTTTTATTACATCTCGGCGAGGAATTACGACAATGCATTTGTTTTACTTTCTTTACAATAACCTACAACTACGATGTGGATTATCACCGTCCGGTCCAGATACGTAAATACCCGAAACGGACTTTAATTAATTGTATTGCAAACATTGCGATGGGAAATAACCGAAACATGTGTCTTTTTTATTTGATTGTCTTAAGATTGGTTGATATTTCGCGCATATGTTATCTCAGTGTAATCATGTGTCTCATAACAGTTTGTAGCATCGTTTATGCACTGGAAATGTTAAAATTTCCTTCCGAAGCGGGCAAAAAAATGGCTGCCTTTTTTGTGTCCAAACATTTAGGAAATAGCCCTCCCCATATAAAAGATTGGTTGCACAGCAACCATGGAAGACTGATAATTATTATCTTTTCTTTTCTAGACAGGGACCTACGCTAGTTTTTGGAATATTTTTAAACATCATTAAAAAATAAAAGAACATTTATGAGCTGCCGAATATTGCATTTTAAATGTTAATGTTATTCTATTGGCAGCCATTTTCTAGTATCTTTGCTTCAGTGCGGGATTTTAACACAATTTTTTAGATCCATTAGTGAATTCAAACTCTGACCAAACCACGTGCACAGGTGTTACCATAAACCGGATCTTATCCGTTGGGCTTCGCCCAACGTATAGTCCGCTATAAGTTTATGATAGATTGGTTGATTCTGATTGATATTTAGTTGTGACTGATCCTTGTTTATATATACATGTATGTATGTATGATTCATCATATTGTTAATGTTTGATTGTGTAAGGGCCGGAGGCCTATTTAATGCAATAAAAACTTTTAATTTTGTTACTTCTACATGGAAGCATGGCGAATATAGATTCTTTACAGTATTTACCTTTCAGGAATGATATAAAAAAGGATAAAACTTCGATATAAATACCTCTCTTACGACATTTCATTAATGAGGTCAGAGGAAATTCCATGTAATTCTCAATCGCAGGAATGATTGTATGGCACTGCTCCACTACAAGCTACTAGTATAACGGCAACGTATGCTGGACCTATGAAAGTTCTTCTCGCTGACATAAGATAGTATACTATAGTTACCTAAAACAACGATCTGAAGCCTCTTTTAACGTCTACACAGCGGTTTAATAATATATGTATATGTCTACGTAGGAGTACCTTAACTTGATCGTTTTGTACACAAATCGTATGTAACATACCCTAGTGTATGACCACGTGTGGTTCCAGCGTATCTAACGTTCATGACATGTTGAGCTTATGTCAAACGTTAGTCTACCTATATGCCTATCGTATTGCGTTTTATTACAATCGCGTTGTGTTATGTACAAGTACATTATATCATACAGCAGGTATTGACGTCTGATTGTTGTATCAGTACAAATATACCAGCGTAAGTGAAACACAGTTTAACCAAATCAATAAAATAAAAATCGGATTCAAAGGTCAAACTCAAAACTCAGATGTTCGTTCACCGATCCGAAACATTCGTCATTTTTTTTAATTGATCACAGCAAAAAGAGCGACATTCATGACATTCTCTATATTTCAAAGTATACAGAAACAGAAGAAACAAGCCCTTGTCAATCAAAATCAGATGACAACTGCCGTGGTGAGTTGTCAGTATAATGATATCAAATACAAACACGCTGAGTTGATTCCTTGCATATGGTATTGGACAAGAACCAATAAGTTCACGTCGCTGCTCATTTAACGTGCTATGGGGTCAGTGAGTACTTATAAAATAGCGTAGAACATCTCAGAAATTCGGAGATGCGGTGTAATAAAATTACAGCATTTTGAGCATGTGTTTACATTGAAGACACATTTGAGACGCACGTTTTCATTCTCGACACTCCGGGTGTTTCCGGTGGCTTAACAAATACCAAAACCACTGACATGATTATAAGCTAGATCAACTCGTACTAGAAGATACCGAACATTAATTTCCTAAATGATTATTATGGAACCTACAGTCTGTCGGCTGTATATTACGTATTACAACCAGTACGCTTGTATCATCACTACACACATAGCTTTCATTTTGTCTGAATCTCCATTATACGTCAACATGTCAACATTTGATGTACAGAACAACAGAGCGTTGAACATTGGTTATTGATAAGTTTGATAAGTTGCATTATGATATTTTTATTTCGCAAAGAATCTTTCATTTTCATTTAGCCTTTAACTTCTGTGAAACGGTTAAACCAAGAAAAGTAGCAATGTTTGATTTTATAAAGTCGCATTGGTTGAGTATATTCATTATGGATCACTGCAATGGACTTGTTATGATTTACATACTGACTGTATAAGGTACAACGTTTATTAGCCCGGTTTTCCTGGTGAACGGCTATTTAAATATCTGATGGTTGTGAAGACAAACAACTTAAAAAGGATTTGATTGCACATTTGCATGCATATCGTAACGATGTTTGATTTAACGCAAACCAGCAGCAGGAACGCCCTGCTAATAAATTTTCTAATATCATATGTGTGGTACATGGTTGGTTCAGTTGGGCATTGCGCTTTGTGTGTTTTAATGTTTTCTGTGCTCGGCTGGTTGGGTTGAGTGCTGCCTTCCCTGTCTGACTTAATATAATCTTTTTACATGGTAACCTACAGCAAAATCGTCCTTTTCAAATGATGTGTCAAATTCCATAGCAAGTAATAAAAAAGAAAAACATGATAATATACAAAATTGTAAAGGGCTTATATTTGTTGAGAAATGTCTATGAGAAATAAGCGCAGCACAATAATGGATATGTTTGCAAGTTGTTATCGTCATACTAAATATTAAAACGTTGGTGTTTGATGTATACGCTGGTTTGTAAATAATTGTATTCATCGAAGCCTTGTATATTAAATTGCCAATAGTTCACCTTTAGAATTTACCTTGTTGAACTTGTTGAAACGGGCAGAATATGTTCTCCGTGCCATTATGTTCCCCGTACCATTAGCTACCGGTTGATCGGACAGATTATGTTCCTCCGTGCCATTAACTACCGGTTGATCGGACAGATTATGTTCCCCGTGCTATTATCTACCGGTTGGTCGTGCAGATTATGTTCCCCGTACCATTAGCTACCGGTTGATCGGACAGATTATGTTCCTCGTGCCATTAGCTACCGGTTGATTGGGCAGTTTATCTTTTACCGTGCCATTAGGTACCGGTTGATAGGGCTGATAATGTTCCTCCGTGCCATTAACTTCCGGCAAATCCTCTATACTTTGATAAGGTGTAGGTCATTACCTGACGATATTACTATTCGAATATCATACATGAGAGTATCACGTATGTATGTGAAGCTTATTTGTCTGGAGCCAACAATTCAATATCCCACTTTGCATAGACAAAGTGTCAGTTTTCCATTGCATCTGAATTCTTTTATGTTTACACCGACAGTGACATAGACTATGAATGAGAAATACAGGTGTGTAAGAAAGTCGGATAATTACGTTTAACCTAAGGATCTAGAGTAACAGATGAAATCCAAAGACTCAAAGCTGACGTAATTCTCATCTAAACCCAATTCACATACTTGAGACACAGACAGTTCACACTTCGCCGTCACGAATGGTTACCGATAAAATGCTACAAGTATTTAGTGCCAGGAAATGTCAATAGAGACAGACAGACAGACAATATCGCAATAATACACAGTCACATGTATCAGCCTTCACATCATCAAATATGTCCGTAGCCAACTGTAAATCAAATACACATTAATGAAAAATGTATTTATTGGAGACCTAGCGCATAAGGTTATTGTACTTTAAATAACATAATTCTGACAAACTATTACATAAGAAAGAAAAATAAATGTTGGCAATCTCGTCTACTTGCTTCAATCGTCACATGATATTGTACACGCTCTGTTTCGTTGCGCAGGAGAATTTTAATTGGTACTGTATTTTACATGTGTTAGTTACTACACTACATGTTCCAGTGTGGGATTGCAACCTCCATATCAACCATGTCAACATGACACGAGGGAATGTGTTGGTTTTTTAAATTGCAATCTTCATGCACGATAAAAACAAACAAGCAAAACCACAACAAGGTTTATTTCATATGCGTTGATTTGACATTGAAAAAGCGATATGGTACTTCAGAGAATTGTTTACGACCATTACATAATACAGAAACGAATTGTGTATCTTACCTGAAATTCCCTAGCGGAAAAGTTACCACACATTAATGATGTTGATTGTAATGACACTATGTAATCAAAAAGTTGTGAATAATTTAAGAATTGTCACTAGATAATTAATCATTACATTTGTATCTTCAAATATTTAACGTGTGTAGGAGTTGCAGTATATTCTACGTCTGATGTAAAACAACATGTTCAATAAATGTCAATTCGAAGCACAAAGGCACAAAACTCGACACAGAAAAAGAAAAATCAAATACCAAAGCCACAAGTCACAATGACAAGCATTAACAAGGACTACCACGCATCACACGAACAATACCAAAGCAGGTCAGGATTTATAAAGGAACAGGGATTCCAACAATTAAACACATACACAGCGCACATACCAATTCAAACAAGGTAGCAGTATACAGTACAAATGTCCAAGTTTGCTCTGAAAGTGGGACAGGTCAAAGTGACGCATACTGGTTCTTGATTGGCCTTTTGAGTTTCATGATTATAATTGATAATGATTTGGAGCTTGAGACACCTGACTGTGCAATGTTTATGTTGAGATGCGAAACTAAAGGATTAGTACCGGGTGTAACGGTCAATTTTATCCCCCGCCCAGGGCCGGCCCGGTTTATCCCCCCCCCCCCCCCCCTAGGCCTCTCGTCACCCTAATTCCAGAACCCCGTAACGCAACTTTTGGCGATATTGAGTGTTTGGTATCATTTTTTTCGCCTTGATACGCTCTATACAGTCAACTAACTGACATGTCTATGGAATCAACATAAAGACCAAAACTTTTAATTCCAGGACCCCGTAAGTCGTTTATAAACGTCAATATTGAATTCCAGATGCAGGTAATGAGGCAACCAATCAAATGTTCGGTATTGTACCACGTGTTACACTGTAAACTTACGATTATCTCCCTTTTCCACAACAAACACAATGTTTGGGCATCATTTAGAGTGATATCTTAACAATTAGGTAGTTTATCATTGGCCTATTGATTGTGATTTATAGGTACATTCACAGAAACATATGTGTTCTTATTGTATTTTAAAGCCAAACCACGAAATATACGATCTTGTCAATATTACGTCATTTCGGATATCAGAATTTCGGATGATCGTATACAGTAATGTCAATTTTCTGAATATCATATCAAATAACAGACTGAACACTGCTTTCTTGCTGCCGTCAAATCTTTATCCACTTCTGTATCCCCTTTCGATGGTGGTGGAGTCGGTACCCATTGCATTCATCCTATCTGTGATGCCGTTGCTTCCAAGATAGAAGTCTTTTCTGGCATGTTGTTTATGAGCGATATAATATCAATATCTAACTGCTGACATAGTTTCCATTGAATGATATTAATCTTGTATTCTGTTCTCTTGTTCATTATCCCTCCAGCGGTAAATATAAAGAGGAACTGAGAAATGAGACATCCATGACTAACTCCTGTCAAAATACTGAATTTCTCAGTTACTAACTTGACATGCCACACTTTCTTAGATAATACTTGTGATGGACATACATGTACATATTCGGTATGCCACAATGATCCATCAGTCTCCAGAGTTATCGTCGTCATGTGTTGTCAAACGCTGTTTCTATATTTTACAACGTTTCTTAATATATTTATGTTTTTTAGTTTAAATATCACCATCCGAATACTAGTGCATTTAGACAAAATGTCTGCCAATTTTAGTTCCATAATCCCGTAATTTGGGGTTTAAAGTAAACTATTCTTGTTCAAAACCCCGTATCTCAATTATGTCTTTCTGGAATTTAACTTTAAGCATCACATTCTAACGTTGAACCCGTAACGTAAATTTTCTTTTTCAATTGTTAGCAAAAATAATAGATTTAAACGTATGAAATTTCGTTTGTGGCAACAAAATATAATACTACACTTGCAGGTAAAATTTCACGAAAATTCGTTGTATCATCACGAAGATATAGCTGTTCAAAACTTCAAACGCGATTTTCTCAAAATGACTAAAATCGCGTTACTGGTTTCTGGAATTAACGTGACGCTCTTCTTCCCCCACCCTAGACCTTTTCTTCCCCCACCTAAAAAAATTTTTTTTAATGTGCTAAAAATCATATTTGTTAATTGATAAATGTTGGTGAGAAACATGAAATAATGGTAAATATGGCCTGTGTTTTTGTTTTTGAAGTGAAAAAAAAATGAATTGATTTAATCGATAAATTTTGTTCATTATCGCCTTAATGTGGTCTTTTTTATCCCCATCTGAGTATTAATAATATAAGGGTAGGGAAGAAATATACATTTTCTTCCCCCACCTCTGTATTAATAATAGTCAGGTGGGGGATAAAATGGACTAGGCCTCTTCTTCCCCACCTCAGTATTAAGAATAATTAGGTGGGGATAAAGTAGACTAGGCCTCTTCTTCCCCCATCCCTGTATTAATTATAGTCAAGTGGGGGATAAAGTAGACTAGGCCTCTTCTTCCCCCATCCCTGTATTAATTATAGTCAAGTGGGGGATAAAGTAGACTAGGCCTCTTTTCCCCCCTCCTCTGTATTAATTATAGTCAGGTGGGGGATAAAATAGACTAGGCCTCTTCTTCCCCCACCTCAGTATTAAGATTATTTAGGTGGGGGATAAAGTAGACTAGGCCTCTTCTTCCCCCACGTCTGTATTAAGAAAATTAGGTGGGGGATAAAGTAGACTAGGCCTCTTCTTCCCCACCTCTGTATTAAGAAAATTAGGTGAGGGATGAAGTAGACTAGGCCTCTTCTTCCCCCATCTCTGTATTAATTAAAATCAGGTGGGGGATAAAGTAGACTAGGCCTCTTCTTTCCCCACCTCTGTATTAAGAATATTAAGGCGGGGGATAAAGTAGACAAGGCCTCTTCTTCCCCCACCTCTGTATTAAGAATAGTTAGGCGGGGGATAAAGTAGACTAGGCCTCTTCTTCCCCACCTCTGTATTAAGAAAATTAGGTGAGGGATGAAGTAGACTAGGCCTCTTCTTCCCCCATATCTGTATTAATTAAAATCAGGTGGGGGATAAAGTAGACTAGGCCTCTTCTTTCCCCAACTCTGTATTAAGAATATTAAGGCGGGGGATAAAGTAGACAAGGCCTCTTCTTCCCCCACCTCTGTATTAAGAATAGTTAGGCGGGGGATAAAGTAGACTAGGCCTCTTCTTCCCCCATCTCTGTATTTAGAATAATTAGGCGGGGATAAAGTAGACTAGGCCTCTTTTTCCCCATCCCTGTATTAATTATAGTCAAGTGGGGGATAAAGTAGACTAGGCCTCTTCTTCCCCCATCCCTGTGTTAATTATAGTCAAGTGGGGGATAAAGTAAACTAGGCCTCTTCTTCCCCCTCCTCTGTATTAATTATAGTCAGGTGGGGATAAAATAGACTAGGCCTCTTCTTCCCCCACCTCAGTATTAAGATTATTTAGGTGGGGGATAAAGTGGACTAGGCCTCTTCTTCCCCCACCTCTGTATTAAGAAAATAAGCTGGGGGATAAAGTAGACTAGGTCTCTTCTTCCCCATCTCTGTATTAATTAAAATCAGGTGGGGATAAAGTAGACTAGGCCTCTTCTTCCTCCATCCCTGTATTAATTATAGTCAAGTGGGGGATAAAGTAGACTAGGCCTCTTCTTCCCCCTCCTCTGTATTAATTATTGTCAGGTGGGGGATAAAATAGACTAGGCCTCTTCTTCCCTCACCTCAGTATTTAGATTATTTAGGTGGGGAAAAAGGGGCCTGGCGGGGGATAAAACTGACTAGGCATCTTCTTCCCCCGGGGGATAAACTAGGCCGGCCCGGTTTATCCCCGGGGGATAAAACTGACTGGGGGAAGACGGGGCCTGTTACTGCTACATTAAGAGACCATTTTCTGGCCCAAATATAGAAATAGTCTCAGTGGCAATTGGTTCATCCATTGTAAAGAAAACGAATGTCATGCACGGCAGCATTTCAGCGGTGTATAGACACAATGCAAATGGATTTAAATTAATTTTCTAGAGTTGCAAACAAACAAAACTTCCGATAATTACTAAAAATAAAGAAAAATTGATCGCATACTATATAACGAACTAAAGTAGAAATTACATTTGTATATATATGGTGCTTCTGGTGTCAGAATTATTTCCGGGAAGAATTAGCTCGCATTCTTTGTCTGAATCATTATTCTACTAGAGGCAGGTCTTCGACAAATTTAAATTGCGACTTCTTTAATTTACCATCTAGGCATTCAGTACTTGTGATGTAGAAGAATATACTTACCTAACCTGATTGAAACGCTCCTTCTAAGTGTCTGTTCTCGCCAGTGCTGATACCTGTGTCAACAAATGCGCATGCGCACATTCAATTGTTACTAATGTATCTTGGTTTGTCCACTCATGAATAGAGTAAAACTATATTTTAAATGATAAGTATTGAGCAGCCTATCGAATGTAGCATGATACATCGTATATCAGACAATATAAGGTATCAATTTGTTCATCATCGTGTGTACACCCTTAACACGTCTGAAACAAATATAAATACTTGCTAAATAACAAGTTAGTTTTCTATAAAATCGTAAGGATTATCAAAGAGTCATATATGTATGCATCATGTAAATATAATTTCCTCTCACGCCAAATGTCTTAAAAAGCGTGGCACTGTCATTATATTTAAAATACACCTAAGGGAGTAAGTCATTCAATAAGTCTCCATTATTTTTCAGGAATGGAGACTTTATTACCAACAACTTCATTACTTTGTTTACACATTTGAATGAATGTGTAACACAATAATGGACAGTTATCCACTCTGTGTATATACACATACTTATGTAGGACTAAATGTACTTGTTGTGAAATATAACACAATATATTCGTACTGTACAATACGAGATTAATACAGACAAAAACAACGTTTCATCAATCCCATCGATCTTGAATTACACACACCTTTATGCAAAAGAATAGAACATTCCGTTAGATCATGCAGCGCCTTTGAATTTGACAATCTGTAATGCGACGTATACGATGACGAAAACGCGAGATCTTGAAAGCGCGATGGCAAAATCACGAAAGTGTAATGACGAAAACGCGAGATCTCGAAAGCGAGATGGCGAAAGCACGAAAGTGTTATGACGAAAACGCGAGATCTTGAAAGCGAGATGGCGAAATCACGAAAGTGTGATGACGAAAACGCGAGATCTTGAAAGCGCGATGGCGAAAGCACGAAAGTGTGATGACGAAAACGCGAGATCTTGAAAGCGCGATGGCGAAAGCACAAAAGTGTGATGACGAAAACGCGAGATCTTGAAAGCGCGATGGCGAAAGAACGAAAGTGTGATGACGAAAACGCGAGATCTTGAAAGCGCGATGGCGAAAGCACAAAAGTGTGATGACAAAAACGCGAGATCTTGAAAGCGCGATGGCGAAAGCACGAAAGTGTGATGACGAAAACGCGAGCAAAAAGTATGATAATATGCTATAATAATACCGTTCTTGAAAAAATCGTGTTTTCGTCATCGTACATTTGCGTTGTCGTCATCATATTCACGGAAATGCAGCGACTTTATCATAAACATTATATACGTCCAGCATGTTTCATCAAGTTTTAAATATCCAGATATTGTTTATTTACCGAAATATATTCACTGAATTATAAGAACCCTGGTTTCATCATAAACATTTTAATAAGTCCATCATGTTATTTCATCCAGTGACAATGAATAAGTGACCACATGGCTTGATCATGTGACATACAAATAACTACACGATCATGCTTCATGGATTACACTCCATTACTATGTAATGGAAAGTTATTGTATTATTCACTGGTTTCACGAAAAAGCATGATCTACTCGGTATGGCATGGTCAGGTTTGTGTTTTGATTATCGATAAGAGGTACATGAGGGACGACTTGTTGTAGTAAACATATATTTTATAACAATTTTGAAATTTACTCCATATTTACATAAAATAATGTTTACATTTGACAATATGGTATATTTTAAGTCAGAGAAAGTCTGTCCATTCCCATAGGGCCTCGTCTCGATTATTTTTCAAGAATGGACAGGTACTTGTACTTTCTCAAAAACATATAATGAACCTCGTAAAACATAACAAACATTATTTAGTTAGTACATGTGTAGCTTCTAAAAGGAAACTCTGCTGATGGTGATGAATATTGTAGCTGAGTGTGTTTTCATCCGTCCTATAATACAAAGATAATAGAAAATCGGACAGGGAAGGCAGCAATCAATTTAACCGATCGAGCTTAGAAAACATTAAAACGTCACATACCACAATTACACGGCACAATGTACAACACATAACTGAACGAGAAAAGGAACTTATCCTCTATAAGCCCACGTTTCAGATATTTAAACACCTAAAGACTAAATCTAATTGTCAAAAAGCTGAATGCCCTAGTTTCAGCAATACAAAGCTGAATGTCCCAGGTTTAGCAATACAAATCTGAATGACATCGTTTCATCTATAGAAAAGCTGAATGCCAAAGTTTCAGCACTAAAAACTTGAAAGACTTAGGACGCTTTAGTTGGAAATATCTGGTTTCAGTTTGGGTTTTATGTTTGGTTAAACGTTGGACTGTAAACTAAAATTGCTTTCGATTTAAACTGAGTGGCGAACAAACGGGTGGTTTGAAGAAACATTTTAATCTCCAGGGCGACAGAAAAGAGCTGTACTATGGTTTTGATATATTAACAGGAACACAGGCTTATAAAGAAAAAAAAGAAAAACGAATTAATTTGTTATTTCTTTTCTTTTGTTATTCTCTGATTAGGCTGTGATGTTTGGAAATTTGGTTGATATATTGAATACTAGGATGGTATATAATTGAAATTGCTCTCTATACGTTAGATTAAAATATTGTCAATTCGTAAGTATAGCGTAGAAATCTGACCATAGCTAATCAGATCAGATAGGAATTGTGTACTAAGAGATTCAGTAATGGTCAACATGGTCGGCCATTTTCCTGCGCTCAACTGCATGTAATTTCGGATGCATCAAACCGATCAAACCGCCTCCGGGTGTAGTTTGGAAGGTTTGACAAACCGGTTCGAGATATTTTTTAAACAAATGGCAAAACTTGTTTCCGTTTCAAACCAGTGATCAAACGGACCGTTCGACAAACCAGTTGGGAACCAAACCAGGTTTGTTGCAAACAAAAGCGCCCCTAGCTTCTGCTGAAAAAATGACTGAACTAAAGTCAATCTTTGAATTTTAACTACCTGTCTGTATCTCCCGTTTCAATAGTTGAAAATCGGTAACTTCGCAGCTTATAAATGACTAGAGCAACATATCTGGTTTCAAGATTGTGTTTATGGTTGTTGATCAGGTATTATTGTAGTGTTCACAAATACACTGAGTGATGAGACGACTGTTATCCTTTAAGATGATTCCTCGAGTTATGTGTGAGAAGACTATGTCTTAAATTGTGGCATCCTCTGTCTTTATTTAACCTTTTATAAGTATATTTTGCTGAATATTTCATAATACGCGTACGCTTGATTAACCTTTCCTTTATTTTACTGAATAAGACAATCCGTTTCATTTGAGCACTAGCATTATTCCAAGTTACACTTTGCCCTGCCCTTATGATTCAATTGAGATATTTACTTTGATGAAGCTCTATGAATTAGCGTTTGATGTAGAAGTATACTTAATGACGTCTAATGACATCCCGTGTATAACTTTCTCAACGATTCATCAAGCTTGCTAATTACGGTTACAGAAACTTTCTTCTTTCGTTTGATATTTCGATCAATCATGTTTCACGTAGAGAAAACTTGCTCGTACAATCTCTTGTCATGCCACGGTACCAAAAATAGCTGAATACGGGCGTACTTGGCAAACAAATATAGACGACCGTTTAATCCGAACAACCGTCTATTCAGAACATATTGATTCTATAAAATAACATTTATAGATGTCTGAAAAAAGACATGACTAAAAGTTGAATCCACCGTGTACTCATGAAAGGCTACTCACAATTACGTTTGGTATTGTCATTCTGAACATGTGAAATCTCGCTTTCCGCCCTCAAACATTGAATTGTACGGATACCAAAATTAAATTATTAACAAGTCATTGGTAATTGTTCACGGTGCACTGCTAGTATGTCGGGTGTTTGTTAGTTAATTGCCACTCTCGTGTTGTATCCGTTTCTCAACATAGCGTTCTGTGAAACACAGTTACGAAACATGACGTCACATTTCATCACGTGGTGCTTCGCTAAACCCACGACTGCTGATTGTGTTAAAAGATGAAGACGGAATGTCATCTTGTAAGTACAGTGACAAAACAAGCAGAAATGGTCAATTACAATGCAAGTTAGAGCAAAAGAAGACATATAGTCGTATACTCTGCTACATGGAGTGTTGAATATCTGCTGTCCTTAGCCAAGTGTTAAACCGAATAACACATTTACACTACATGGCTAATGATACTCTTCAACGACATTGGGGTGTAACGATATATATTCGCACAACAGAAATGCGATTCCGTTTATTATAGTATGCAACCTTTTGTTAAATGAATACGACATGTATATTTTCAGCAATAAAGCAAGCAGTTTATTCAGCTTGGTTACATGCCGTTAATTGGTACAAAGAGGTTTAAGTAATTTTAGTTGTATTGTTTATAACAATAAAGTCAACTGTAGAGAGAAATAAACCTTTTTAGCCCATATGTGAGGCAATGTTCTTGAAATTCCTTAGTGCTGAATTGACAAGTTTTTGTTAATCGTAAAAGAAATACAAATGTATTGAAATTGAATTTTGACATTATTAACATAGTACATTGCGTGTCTACTCTCGTAATGATATTTCGTATAATGAGTAAACCGTCACGTGCAAAAGGGCCGTGGGGCAATTATCTGTTATTTCCGTTTTGGTTCATTGTATGCTGAATTTATTCGTCAGTAACTGCAGAAGTTAAATTGTAGTTATTTTATGCTAACTAGTGAGATATGAAGTTACATTGTATCACTCACTGCAGTGTCTGATATAAGCTCACCCCCAACGAGGACTACTTTGATTTTATCAAGAAATCAATATTTACATGTTAGGAACTTTTTTATAAATGAATGGAAACATGAGGTGTGCATATTCAGTTTCTTAGTTACATCATTTCCTACAAGTTAGTGTACGTTTCGTTGCAAAATGCTACAAAAAGTTGTTTTCACATAGTCACCACCATCCAATATGGCGGAATTTGAATTTAAGATATTAAAATATGTGTGTATTCATGAGCGGTGTAATCACAGAAGTAGTTTGGCATAATGATATCATTAAATGTTACACGTTCGACTCCAGTTCATTGTACCTTACACCTTCTGTCAACTAATAAAAGTTCTGTCTCACACAGGAAACACGCTGACATGGTGAATACGTTGAGTACATGAGTGATAAGACATATAATTATGATATATGACCACATAACACAATGCACATTGCTCATGGTATACTATCTATGCCTCAACTGTTACGTAATATGTAATATTAAAGGGTATTATAGATAATACATTTACAGTTGAAGACCAATGACATCTGAATGTGTTAAGTGCCAACGCACTAATATTAGCCCTGCTATTGTCGAATTTCACTACAATCGTTTTAAATGCAGGCAGGTGGTACGCTAAAATTACTGCTATTAGGATAAAGAGCATGGCAGGTAAATTAAATATATTTTGGGACATTTTTTTATCTTGCGTCACATAAAGCTGTCTAGCTGCAAGACTTTAGATATTTCACCTACGTTACATGATATTTTAATGCAGTTTGCTTATCTTTAATTTAGTCAATTATCGTGAATTATGATAAACAGTTTGACATTTGTGACAGTCTTCAGAGTTGTATGACGTAAGAGGTCTAAGTTTATATTACCCAGTAATTAACATTGACGAAACTAGCGGATATTTCATAAAGACTCGTTTTTAACCCGAAGAAAAATCATAAAGTTAACCAATTCGATACCATGCATAGTGATGAATAACACGCAACCTTATTTTTAATGTCGATAACACATTAAAGTTATATCCTAGTGCTTCCAAATGAAAGCGAAATATCATATAATTATTCGCTACAACAATTGTTTTATGTCCATAATTGCAAAACACACAAAGTGGGTGACGAAACCCATCGGTGTCCTGATATTCAAATACCAAACTGTAGCACAAATATGCAACTGAAATGTTCTACAGATATCTTGTGTAGGAAATAACTTGAAAATTGTTTCATGAAGCGTCGATGTTTTACTTAAATGGAACGCATGTACCTTAAAATGGAAATGCATCTTCGCACAAGGCACTACTGTAAAGCAGCTTTTAAAGTACTAGAATTTGCTTGATCACCAAGGCTTTTTTTAACTAGACCCTCTAATTAGTCTTAAGTTACTTGATTTAGATCGTGTTCGCTAAGGTGTAGGTACTATTCCAGGAAATATATGTGAGTAGCCATATAACAGAACATGTATTCAGATTACACTGTACAAATATAATTTCAATCTTGAATTGAAAAGTTAAATTAGTGTGCATTGTACATTTGTACCCTCGCACTAAGTGTTAGAACAATCATTCTCAGTGACAAATATTCAGCTTGTATAAGTACTTTAAAGATGTCGTATAATCCTAATGAGATAACAGGCTGCATTCTGTTGATCCTTTTTTAAACCTCTATTTTCGTAACAGAAGACGAATGGTTATTTTAGTGTGTTCATCAATTACAGTTGTGTTGTGTGCCGTGCATAAATGCGACTAGTACTAATAAGATGTTCTTGTGTACTCCTAAACCTATGTGTATATAAAAGTAAGGTTTCTTTGGCTTTATTAGCTTGTTCATGATTGCTTCATGTACTTGGTATGTCCTGACACTTGTTCCGTAATCATAATCGCTTTAAGGATGTTGGAGCGCTTAGAATACCACCTTCAGAATTTGCTCAAATTTTGCCAGGAAGTAAAGAAATCTATACTGACATAAAATATGATGAACAAACACTAGGTCACGGAACTCGTTTTTCGGGTAATCAGCCCTGATTGAAGTGTGTATGATTTTTTTATAATTCCATGAAAATTGGTAAATTGGTGGTGGTGTTAAAATTTGACATTTTTATTTGTTGTCTGTGATCTAAATTATAAAATATTTTTCAATATAGTTTGGGTACACGTTGTTATACATGATCAAGATACCAAAAACGGTATATTTAATTTTGGTCTAATATATATTGCTCCTTTACCCCACCCACTATATTTAATGCAGTAAAATAGCACCCAGGTAAAATCCTAATAACTTTTTTCCCACCTTAAACTTTTTTTAATATTTTGTTAAATATGTCTAGCGACATAGATCTTCAAAATTATGCAATAAAAAATAGATGTCACGGAGGTATCTTTTTCGCAATTTTTGTTTTTATTTTGGTTAAATGTGGCTAAAATGCTGAGAAAATCAATGAAAACGCTTAAAATAAAATTTATTGAACATGTAAATATCGCGAAAACACATCAACACACAATAAACAAACATTACCAAACGAACCTGATTCCCAAAAAAGTAATTTGGCATAAATAGCAATATTTTTATTTTTTTACCCCACCCACCTATTTTGTAATGTAATATTTTTCTCGGAATGGAAACCGTCATTTCGATTAGTATTTTCTAATTTTATTGCATAATACTTATCAAAACTGTTCAATTTCATTACTTTAGATTATTTTGACACATTTTTACATTTATTAGGCATATAACGTACTATGACAAATGACGCATGCGCATTAAACCAATCCAGCATCCTTAATGAGAGAGGTGTTAATTTGTAGCACACTTGTGTAACATGCGCTATTATTGTGTCATTCTAATTATAACTAGGTTTAACCTTATCGAGTCTTCAAAAGAGTGTTGGTAATTTGACTTGTATGTTCTCTTATATTATTTCGGACGGGCAAAGAATACTTTCTGTTTAACATACCAACAACACTACATAAAAACTCTATTGCATCATACCAACTTTGTAAATTTCAGAGCCAATCTCAGAACGACTGTATCACTTTAAACTAAACAACTTTAATCGCATTTATCCGCAATGATACTAATATAATTCGCTATTTCACCCTTGTACAATACAAGTTAGAATGCTACCTTTTAGTCTAGTATTTAATATACTATATAATTATGTAGAAAATATAAAATTATATTAATTATCAAATTAAGTTGCATTACTTTATATGTTTAAGATACATATTTAGCACCTGGTGGTAACAGTAAGGGTGAATTGAAGGCCATATTTAATTACAAAACAGCACCACATATGAAAACACTAGCATACACTGATGTATGTGGAAGGCCAACCTTTGATATTACCATTCACTATTTAAGGGGGGCGAACATTGGGAAGGGTTACAGAACAAGATTTTATACATTTATAATAGCAATAAGATATTTTGCTTGGCGTATTATGTTACTAACGTGGACATTAACATGGTCAAAAGACACTATTGGAAAATATTATTACGGCGTTTTATCGAGTATGGAGTTATGTTCCTATACATCAACACTTGCCTTATACGTAGTGTACTGTACTGCAAACGAGAGATACGCTTTCTCTATCTTTCATCGTCTTAACAAAGCTCTGTCAAAATTAAACAATTTCATGTTGTTATTATGCATACAAGTGATATCTCAAAGTTACAGCATTTGAATTATTTCTTCCAAAGGACATTTGAAATATCTGCGAAGAATTTTATTCAGCGAGACTTGTCAATTACTTGAATGTCCATACTGTTTTCATTTGGTTCGATTGAGTTAAAAATAAGCTGTAGACAAATTATGCATCGTATTCAGACAAATTTTTTATCATACAGCAACAGTCTTATTAATCTAAAACAAAATGATTTAACATAGCGAAATTACTCCTGTGAGTCAACGCATTAATATAGTACTTTTCACAGAATCATACGTATTAGGGATTAGGAATTAATACAAGATGTTAGCTAGTTCGGTTGAAAGTTTCGCTGAGGAATATTTGGATAAATCGTGAATTCCATTGTTTCAGTTTTCCGTCAAGTGTGGTGTATTATATTGGATTTAATTTAAAATAAAAGGTTTAGTGGTGTAAAGTCTAAAGTAAAGTTGTTTGCAATCTTCAACAAAATAGAAAAGTGTGTGTAATGATTAGAGCAAAATATAAGTTTTTGATCTTTATTATTTGTTTGTGATCTTAAGAAACATATAAAGTAGTTTGTGAAAGTGTTATTCAGTGTGAGGAATAGTGTAATATTCTGTCATGGAATGTTTATGTGTATGATTGGATATATTAAGTGATTATGATCGTAACTCGACGTTGTACAAGCGGAGACATCCGTCGTTTATCAAAGACTGTTCCACGAAGATACAGTTGTGGCGATAATAGGAAAGACTCAACGTGTATTGCCGATGGACTGCCTCTAAGGGTAAGCTGTTGATTATCAAAATTTCCATGCAATGTACAAAATCTGACCACACACGTTCACAGTCAACATTATCAGATAGAAGTACATTTTACAGATTGTCAGTCAACTTATAAATACACGTATTTAATGTGAATAAGCACCACCAGATATTTCTCGAATAATTACTAGTCATAACGGTTAATAAGTTTATAACATTATAAACATTATGTGCGCTCTATACTATGTAGGTTACATAACTCATGGACCATCAAAATGAAAGTTTTTGCAGAATGCCATGATTAATGTGAACCATCACAGGAGCAATATAATAGTATGCCAGGTACATTATTATTTGCCTTAACACTTTTTAATGCTGTTTTTATTACAAACATATTGGCAAACATCTGTCGATTTAGATATGCAATGTATATGCATCTTTGTTTCACCACAAAACATTGAACATATTAAAGATATAGAAAATATCGGTTTCGTTTATAAATATGACCATATTGGCCTTAAACACATCACGATATTTAACAAAAGGCCCATCATCAGTACAAACATTGCCTATAAGTATTTACAAGTACAAATAATGATAAAGGAAAACAATAATGTCATTGTTACTGAACATCTAACACATATAGAAGCTGTGTGCGTTACATCGTGTGTTTAACTGGTAAGCTAGCAATTGCCTCTCAGCATCGCTTGTACACTTCTTATGGGACATACTGTTACAGTTCATGTGACGCTGCAAATGCATGAGTGAGACAAGAAGTATGATATGGCTGTATTTATTTTCGTTTGTTGAAACTAAAGGGGAAATAATTCACTATGAACAGATTTCATTAAATTTGTATTGTAACATCTACTCAAACAACCTTGGCATAATATATCTTAATATTTAAAGTTGTCGTCACTTGTTTCTAATAGTGGATGTACAGTTATAACGTCGTCCACCATTGTTGTATATTGTAGCACAAATCGTAGCCAATCTGTAAAAAGCAGCAAAATAGAAAGAAAATAATAAAAAAGAGACTGAGCCTCGTTTTCGTTAAACGACTTTGAAGGTTGACGAATATAGTCCTCCCATAATGCGTTAGAACACCGTTCGTGCAGTTATAACGATACATACTGATGTACCTGCATATCAGAAGACTGGTATCAAGGGATTCTTGCAGCATTCACAGATCTTGCTTGTTCTACTGCATGATATGTCAATAAAACTCATACATAGTGTTTACTCGTAACTTAATGAGCTGACAAAAGGAAACCATTTGATAATGAAAGTAAGACACGCCTTTACAAGGAAGACAAATCATATTACAAGAAATGTACGGTAATATGTCAGACGTTTTTGATACGGTACAATATATTGTATAAGTCTTCGTGGATTTGATAAGAAAATGAACAGACGTACTTGATATCCAATCAAATGAAATACATCAAATGAAATAACGAAAATGTCATATTTAATCACGAATTCAATGTCTGGTGCTTTGATAATCTTCCAATCATTTGAATATCGCAGTAGTACTTCAAGTATTTTTTGCTAGTAGCGTCTGGGTTTTATGAATCGAAGGATTTAAAACAGAAATATATTAAATTGTCTGATACAATAAAGTTCTTCTCAGAGGTCCACTTTGATTATTTTGAAACCGTGCAGATACTAGCAAATGTAAAGAAAGAAAGTATTAAATTTAGAAAAAATGCTAATTAGACCGATTCGCCATAAAGACCAATTGTTTGATGAAATAAATGCCAATTACGCTTCATTCGTAATTGTCCATAATTTGTACTCATGTTCTGAAACAATTCATGAATGCATGGAAAGTAGAATTCAAATTCGTATTTTTATTTATTCGTTTGTACAATGTTCCACAGCTATTGAGTTCATCATATACGGTCACATTCACAAATTGCTTAGAAATATAAATCACTGAGTCGTCAAAATTAATTTGACGTTATTTAGGGAACCAATATCATGTCACTGAAACACCAAAACATTACAATGCACATATTTCAAACATGAAACATTCAGAGACAGCAAGCGAAATACAAAATGTATATGTTTCCATTATCTCCATTCCAAAATAACAACATGCCTTTTTCATAATTTCATTAAGATGGTTAAGTAGGAGAATAATATCGTCTGTTATGATGTCAGTTATGTTTTAATCTGCACTCTGGATCTGAATATCTAGAATTCAGAATCTTTAATGAAGTCTGCAAAACCTAATATTGTATCATTTAATGATAAATGTATGAGAGAAAGTCAATGATCAGAAGTATTGTTTCTAACTCGTAAAACATGTATTCAAGATTTGACCGGCCTCTGACGCTAACAGCCTGTGTGGACATGAAGACATGATACATTTTGTGTTGATGTTATTGCCGCTTTAGAAATAGTAAAATAATGCATTTCAAAACATTGCGTTTGGTAAAATACAATGAAAAACCACAAGGATTTATTATTAAGATTCTGTGTATGAAATCATAACGATTGAAGGTCATATTATCCAATTCCATAAAACAACTTAGTAAAAACGAGTGCACGTTGATTGTATTGTTGGATATTGAAGGAATTGCTTTATATTATTGTGTAATAACCTTCCTCATCAGTACTCTGTATTAATTAAGTTGCTATATGTGACAGCATCACGCAACATGTTTATTGTGCGTGGTTACAGTCTTCTACGATGCACTTAGAGAATAATTAGATCTAATAAATAACTTTGACGTGTGTAGTGTTTTATATTTCAATATGTTTTTGTTATAACTTATTGAACGGAGATGTTAATTTGCCTGGTGTTAAAACGATGTTAAAGTGTTTTGGAACATTCGGACAACGTTACATATACTACTTCCTTAATGTTAAACAACGATAACTATTCATATTACTCGGAATCATGAGCTTGCACTAAGTCAGACAAATCTTTTAAATTTGAAAGTACAATTAATGCTATAAATATACTATAGTTCGCCGAGAAATTTCTTTGTACGTTTGAATTGTCAATACAGTAATATGTCATTGAGTGTTGAAATAAGACTTTAAGTAATATAACTGACAAGCAAATATCATGACAAAGGGTTAGCAACACAATGTGTTATTCAGCAGTTGACATGAGGAGATGCATGTATATAACATAGCGTTATGAATTAGCTGTATGATATTACATGGTATTGTACAAAGTTATGAACTATCTGAACACGTCATAAATTAACTAACATTATATTACACATTATAAACTAGTTAACATGATCGTGAAACGTCGCAGTTCAAGACATTCATTTCATCGGGATTCCAGAAAACTCCGGCGCCGGTACAGTTGTGGTGACAATATAATTAACGACATGTCTAGAGACTCTTTAGGAACAGAGGTAAGCGTTGACATGTTGGCATGCATTATGCTCTAACACATTGTTAAGTTGGATACGCCTATGTATCTTTTTGTGCGTTTTGGTGATTTTATCAGCTGTGTTACCACACCTAAGTGTGTGCAACATTATTTATTATATTCGCTTTTCGGAAACTCGCTTTATACAAGGCCTCGTATCGTTGAGCTTTTTCGAGGTTTCCATTTTCTTCAACGTTTTATTAAGACAATCAATAAGAACAGACAGAAGACACGACGTTCGAAATAAACATTTATCATAGAAACTAATTTTGACAATATAAATAACATATCCGTGTAATAAATACAACAGTTAGAGTAAGCTAACGTGGTTGTTTTGTTAGGACAGATAACTGATGCTCTCAGAATATAATGCAAGAAGTAGGTAATGTAATCACATAATATTCTTTAACGTACTTGAACGAAGAACTTTAACCGGAATTGTCACTCTGTTGGACAGTTAAATGTAAAGTTAATATGTAACCGTTTTCTGACTGTATAGGTATGTCCTAGGTTTTTCAATAACGAACTCGACGTCAACATCGATATACTAATTAGTAATACATATTAAGTGCATATGCATAAATACCTTAGGTGCAATAACCCATCAATACGTAGTTTCCAATAAACATTACCAATGTGATTTATTGTTTTATTTACTTGTAAATATTGAGGTTGTCAGTCAATGAAAGGATAATTAACAATCGGACAGGGAATGCAGCACTAAACTGCAACTTCCGAGCACATAAAGCAGATATAACACAGACCACTGACATAGTTCGGCTAATAAAAAGCAAATTCGCAAGAGTTTAACCAATAAAGAGTGTTTAGAGAATCTCGATATGTAAGAAGTAATCTGAATCGACAACAGTGCACGAATAATTGCACACAATCCATATTACTAGATTTTAAATAGACCTAATTAAAGCAATTATACATGCTTGAAAAGAAGGATTAAATAGAACGAACTAACACATATCCTGTCATAGACTACAATGAAATGTCTTCATAGTGTTTGTGGTGGTATAATGGCAAGGCGAAGAAAATCTGAGGGAGAGGGAATCATTGATTAGTCAAACAATCACTCATAACTATTTTAAATCGAACCAGGATCACCGGGTTAAAATCCAGCTTACTCAGAGACATCGGTCTCAGCGATTCTGTGAGTAAGTTGTAATTAACCTGTATTATCGCCGGTAAACGTTTGTTCAACATTTCAAGAAGTAGAACAGTCAAAGACAACAAGTGGTTCGATGCGTACGCGTATGTTATTGAAAACAGTTTAACTGTATTTAATTCTTATTTTTCTTTTTATCGGAAATAGCTTTCTGAATTGGCTGAGGAAAGGTTGAAGAACTATCTTACCCCCTAGTACACTTTAAATGCGGAAGAAAAATTAATTTTTACACTATTGAAATTATAACAAATTATAATTACACTATGTAAAAAAATACATTCAATTGTTATATCAGACACCAATGAGTCGAATTTTAGTTGATTTCGTTGTTGAACTCGACCACGAAATTTAATCCCCAAGATTAATCGTCCTCTGAAATGCATACATGGGTATACCCTTCATGTTTTGTACTCCACGAATTTACGATCCCACGAACATGTATTTTATCAAAAATCCTCGAAATTTAATACCCACGAAAATATGTGATTTTACTGTAATACTTTTAGCTATAAGTAAAAATGCATAATAATTATTAGATAAGCTTCATATTGGAAGGATTGGAAACCAAGTTGAAAGATAAATGGAACGTCGACTATACCATTTCAACAACACGCAATGTTATATAAAAGTGCTGACGGATGTGCAACAAAACGTGTGAGGTATTAAAACAGGACTGCGCCGTATTCTACCTCGATATGAAAAATACCACGGTTTACAAACATGGAATTATTAAATACAATACTAGGTCTAATTTACCCAAATACTTTGGCACTTAAACAACGAGTATTGCAGGTAAACGCCTTTACGCTTCCAACAGTGCATTGATTTCCACTACGTTATAATTCATATTTTGATGAGAAATTAAGAGACGAAACAGCCTACCGATGTTTAAGGAGTGAAACATGTATACTAGTACACGATGTTTATGTATGGTAATGAATCACAATACTTCAGTTAGGACAATTTGAAACTGATCATGTTTCTTAAGGCAATTCGTCTTTGAAAATTATTTATAGCTATGTAGTTGATGGTGATCATGTCTTCAGCAGAAGGTGCATTGCTTAGATAATTTGCACGAGCAGTACGCTGCTACATTATTTGACAATAGTAAGTATTCACAAATGTATGTCGCTTATTGCAGGAATATAATAAAACAATGCATATATGGTCGATACATGCAATATTTGTCTATTCAAGACTCTTTCTTTAAAGTAAATATTATAGTGTTCTCTTCTTACAGTGAATTACATATGAGCCGTTCTCCAGAAAAACCGGGCTTAGTGACAAAATTATGAAAATCATAATACTATAGCATTAGAAAGACAAGACTCTTTTGACCAGTCTCTGAAAATTTTAGCAAAATATAACATCAAATAACAAAATTTTGACTTATAAAACTAATCACTCCCGCCTTTTTGTGAGTGACGTCGCAAACTGCATTCAAACGTTATTTGACGTTACGTTAACATGAAGTTCACAAATCCGGTAATTGATGTGTTTTTGACGTAAATTTTTCAAAGTTGTATCACATTTTAGAATTATATTCTTATTTCAACAAAACAGGAAAACCTGCTATAATGACATTATGTATTTACTATATGTGACAGATTTTGATAAAGCGCTAAAATAAGGAAAAATACATATCTATTGATTCTATTTTAAGTAATTATAGACTCATATAGTAATATACCTTAGCTTTAAATTTTCCTATAAATTATGTTGAAAACACATACTTCGTTGCTATGGTGACCAATTTCAGAAAAGTACTCCGATTGAGAAAACGAGGATTTAGTTGTTTAAAACAGAAGTAGCCTTTCTCTGAATGCTAACAATTTCGATGTTGATATATATTTTGAAATGTAAAACATAATTATAGAATTTGGTACTATTTTAAACTGTTTATGTCAAGAATTGATCAAATGGTGTAATAATGAAATACTTATTTCAGTTACGTCGAATAACGTTTGAATGACGTTTGCGACGTCACACAAAAAGCTCCGAATAGGGACTATACAAAAACAGCTGTAACTTCCTTAAAACTCAAGATATTACCATAATTTCTTTTGCAATTTGCTAAGTTAACATTATCCTGTAGTACGATGGAAAATCTTAAAGTCAATATTTTTGTCAAAATAGCAGGTTTCCCTGGAGACTGGCTCATATCAAAATCGTGAATGTTAGGTTTTAGAGAATTGTAGCTACCGTTTTATAACCACTAACCCCTCGTTTTCTCAGTTTGGATGCCCTTCAGAATTTGGTTACCATAGCAATGACAGAAGATATTTATACATTATTCATTAGAAAAATAAATCTATATTGTCCAAGAACTTAAAACTAAATCAGAGAGCATGACTTTTTTCCCATTTATGAGGTTTGTTTTAACCCTATTACATAATTACTAATACAATGTCACTAAGCCCGGTTTTCCTGGAGAACGGCTCGTATATATTTTATCACACATTATATCGTCATAGGTGCCCAGGCTTTTAACGCAGTTGATTGCGCATTCGCTTGGCATCCGAGTGATCCCAGTTTCGAAGACATCGTCAGACATGTTATAGTATTCCGGTTATTGGTTACAGCCATAACCTTCATGTATGATGTTAGTTTAAACGATATATATACGTATATATGCATTATTATGTTTTACATAGACAAGATGCACTGAAGAAAAGAGGTACAAATATAAGCATTAGTAACAAATAGTTATATGGTTACTTTAGATCTTTAGATAGAAATTGGATTTGTAAAAAAGGCTTTTGGTGGTTTGTATGTATGATATTGCTTGTGGAAGAGCAAATTATACGTGGCTGATAATTTATTCCAGGAAAGCGTTTGGTCGACTGAATGTTGAATATATGACTGAAATGTTGTTGAAACCGACATTAAACAAGATAGAAACAACCAAACAAACTGGCAATTTAGGGTAGTGTTAATACAAACAATACATAGGGAGTATAGCATTAGTGGTTATGTGGAATAAACCAGACAGTTGACAGCTGTAACTGTAATGTGTGGTATGATTACGGTACTGTACAGAAGGCTTCTATGTTTAAATGTAGCGTTTCTGAATTCTAATTAAAGGTCAAGATGTGCGATGCGTAATGCTATAACATTGCAAATTTGAAAACTTTCGTGGGCAGATTCAGATGTACTTTCACAAAACCATCATTATTGGGTCGTTTATGAATATAAATTATTCATCAAAGAAATGTCTAAATATAAATACTATCCGTAATGCCTTTATCTGACACGCAATGTCGAAAGTAGACTACAAATAGTTAACATGTGCATGTATAGCGTGGCCGTGATGTTCAGATATAGATTCACTCAGCATTATATTCCAATAACCCGCATTCTTAGTATGCTTATACAAGTATGAACTGAGAAAATCTCTTTACATGTGTTATACATAATAACTTTTATTAGACTTGTTCAAATAGTACGGGGTCAGTCAGTATGTTATTTTGTTATTTTATTTATGGACATTTTTTCAAGTATGGTCGACAACAACTAAATCTATTCCACACACGACGGATATCATGTTTGAGAGTACGACTTGTGCAAGCATAAAATCATGTTAAAGTTGATATGTTGATAATTCTTTTTTCCTTATTAGTGCATTTTAAAGATGTAACAGCAAAATACCAGCTAGTGTTATGCAAGGTTCGTATTTGTTTGTGTGTTCACTGTTCACCATGCGCAACACAGAGATCGCAATACCATTATGTCAGTAATTGTGATGAATCTGTCATTATTCTAGCATCACATTGAGTTTCGATTCATGTACATTGTATTTGCTGAAAGTGTGTATCCTGAAAATGTTTCTTTCTAGAACATATTGTAGTTAAACAGGTACCAATAGTGTTTTTGCTTGTTTATGAAACAATGAAATTTTACGAAATTGCCTCCGTTTAAGCATTTATTTGAGAAATTACATGCAACCGGTTCATCATAAAACTGTATTAACATAACATGTTGAAATGAAGTCCCAATATAGCCGACAATGAGCTCTTTCCACGTCCGTGAATCAATATTTATTGTGCTCTCTTCACCATATTTTGTTTATTGTTAATTTGTAAATATGATTTAATCAAATATCAACAATTGTCTATTTTATTTGTGCATCGGATTGTGCCTCAAGCTTCTGAAACATCTCCCTTTATCTTCCTCACGAGACCAGTATGTTGTGATACGAACATGTAGCAGTGGCCAATAATGCAATGATAATATTTTTGGGACATATTAGATACTGCACATTGATTTGTATACACATGTATTCTATTATAATTCGCACAGGATAATGTGATATTTACAAAGATAAATAGGACCAAACATAAAATAGGATTAGCAAAATTTGAAACGAATATAACTCTATGGTGTTTATTATCTAGTGTTCTACATGAAGATATAAAAAAATACAAAAACAAATAATTTAACAACGCAGCACTTGTCATTTTGACCAGGACCACTGTCATGCAGAGCTAGCAATTTGTTCGAGTACTGTTCTTTTTGGTGCCCTATGTGCTCTGCTTGTCTTTACAATGTACGAGATGAGTGCTGCATCCTTCCAAATTCCTATTCAATATCGTATTTCTGTCATAAAACATTATGTTTGAAGCAGCACGGTTATACAATTTTCAGTGTTGTAACACTCTCATATATTTTTAATTGAACCAAATTCAAACTTAAAAGAAGGATTTTGTAGCTGTATATAAGTATATTCATTACCATTTGTAGTTTATTTTATTATGCAAGATGAAAATCAAAATGGATAGGAAAGGTAGTACACAAATGAAACGTTCTAGCACATAAAAAAGAAATAACACATACCACAATCACACGCTCAAAACCCAACAAAATGGAACTAGAAAATGAAACCAAACCACTGAAAGACCTTATTCCAGCAGTCAAAGATCTGAAATACCTAGTTTAAGCTATAAAAGCTGAATGACCTAGTTCCAGCCTCACAAAAATGATAGACCTAGTTTACATGAAAGCTGTCTGATCATGTAACCGTATTTTTTCATGTCTTGAAATTATAATTTAACTAATTGTATACATAAAACATAACATTTATTATAAGTAACAACGCGAAACGGACAATTACATTAGCAATTTAGAACAGTAAACCGTATGACAACCTTTTCAACACATAGACAGACGGAAGTGGTCGTAATCAATGGAAAATATCAAACCCATCTTAACATGAAATCGGCTTTACGATTTGCGTGCTTTCCTAACCTGTCTATACCCTTATTAAGTAGACAAACTGGTAAAATACCCAATATATCTTTAAATAACCGATACTGACATTCAGTCAACGACTTCTATCGCCTTTAGTTCAATGACTCCATTTAGTACTGACGTACTATCTTCTGTAGTAATTGGTCAGTTATGGGAAATACTTTAGTCTAGACGGATGAGTGTATTGCATATGATATATTAACGGGTGTTTCATTACATTAATTCCCCTTAGTTGGAGGTCATTTGCCAATTAAGCAGGGAAATAACGGCTGACTGCGCGTTTAGGATGTTTCAGTCGAAAGCAAACTATACTCATATTAAAAGAGCTGCGAACATTGTATTGTACGGTGGACCTAAAGCGACATTTTCATTACAGACTAAAATATTTCGAGTGATATATTTTGAATCACTTTCTTCCTTTAAATTAATGTAACAATTCTTACAGATGATGGGTATATTTATATACATAACATAGCGTTCTTGCTAGCTGATCTTGAGAACAGGCGTTGTATTTCCATTGAAGGGATGTGTTAACCGTTTTATGCATTGCAAACCATTTTAAACCAAGTACAAGATATACAAAAACAAAAGCATTCCAACCTCCTAAGAATTGAATAACGCTCAACTTTTGTATTTTGATACGGCAACAACAGTTGCAAATTATCCTAAAAAATTTTACTTAAAATTTAAAGAACGAACAAAAATGCAAATCAGCCCATTGAGAGGTATTCATGTCAGATATACACATACACCTAATAGTAAAGCCATTAGTCGACCGCCAATAAAATAGTAGTTCAGTGTTCTATACCCGAATTTGGTATATTTATATGGCTATGAGGCGCAGTTTCTCGCGGAAAGGTAAGTACCGATGACAAATAATACTAGGAACACTGGCCATACGTTTTGCCTTCCTTTTGAATCAAGAGTGTTTTAAAACGTCTGTGGAATTTTATCTTGTTGATCTGTCACAAGCAACCTCGTCGTTAATAGAACACAGACACGCTCGTGTATGTTATATAACTATGGGTTGCCGCCGAAGTAATTACCGATGTTGAACTTTTTCGTATTAGTCAAGGAAGCGGTAAAGAAAGACATCGAAACATTCATATGTTTTTCCAGACTTTTAAGACCTTTCGCTTTTTAAATAAATTCACCATGTAATACAGAACGAGGATCTTACACGCTTGCTCATCATATACGAGTACTATTAAACGATTGGACAAACTAATATAAAACGAGGCTTTGCCGAGTGTAATACTGTTTTATCACATAACCTGCGGTTCAGGAGTGCCGTAAAGCCGTGCCGTAAATATCGTTCGGCACTCCCAGACCGTGCAATAAATATTTAAATGAGCTTGACGTGATGTTAGCCAATCCATGCATTGATCCGTCAATGACGTCAGGATAATATCAACGTCGCCATGACGCCGCGCTAATTGTACCGCTGAATTTTGGCGGAAACTTATGCAGTGTACATCATCCTTTTGAGAAATAATGAGCGTTTTCTAAGGTTATGTGATAAATAGAATCTTACATTCGTGCTCATTACATACCAGTTTTATTTAACTCGTCGACAAAAACAAAATGACACTCGGCAAAGCCTCGTGTCATATCATTTTGTCCACTCGTTTAATAAAACTCATGCAAGATCCTCTATTTTGTCGACGTGTTTAATTAAAGTATAACAACACTACAACGTATAATAACAACGTTTATCACGTAACCTGCGGTCAGGCAGTGCCGTAATGACGTCAGGACAATACCAACGTCACCATGACGTCGCGCTCATTTTACCGCTGAATTTTGCCTGAAACCTATGCAGCGTACTTCATCTTTTTGAATGATAATGAGCATTCTTTAAGGTTATGTAATGAGTAGAATCTAACATTCGTGCACGTTACATAGCCTCGTGTCATATTATTTTGTCCACTCGTTTAATAAAACTCGTATGTAATAAGCACTCATGCAAGATCCTCTATATGTTAGATCAATGAAAGTTTATCCAGAACGCTGACATGCAATGGTATACTCTAAGGATGACATAAAACGACAATATAAAGCCTCTTTTTAACGTCTGCGGCAAAACGGTTTAATAAGATATGTCTAACTTATGGGTAACTCATTTTTTAACTTGTCGGTAGCGAACACAATATGTATGCATCTGACTCTAGAATGTTACCGCGTGTGTCAATCGTATAACTGTATATCTAGCATTAATGGCCAATAGATGTTTTGCAAAACGTTAGCCTAAATTGGGTCCACCGTAGACAGAATGTGCTAGTGCGTTCGGTTACGATCGCGTAGTGTTAGGTATAGTATATTATTCAGCGGGTATCGGCGTTTGATCTTCAGTGGCCGTATCGGAGGTTTTACAATTAGTGTTCTAAGTGTTAGAAAGGTTTTTAAGTCACATTCCAATAGTCGTGTACCTCGTTATATTAAACGAAAAACACTACTTATGCCACCGTCTTTAAGCTTTATGTGTTATTGTTTCGACAATATCAATTAATTATCTAATCCCACTGTACGCTGTTAAATTATGGTGTACAGACGCGTTTTATGACGCCTTAGAAACGTTTCGTAAAAGTACAACGTTCGAATAAATAATTGTGTTATTCTTCTTACGAATGTCGTGCAATGACATTCAGGCACTTGTAGAGATATAATTATATTGAGTCTTACAATTGTCATAAATGTGAGTTTCTATGAATCGAGCTGTCTGCATGTAATCAGACGACACCACCCAAACGATCTTGTAGTTTCAGCTTCTGCCTTTGGATAAGGTAACAATATACGCTTATTTGAATCTGATTTTTAAAATAATAAACGTATGCGCCACACATGACACGAGTACTAACCTATGCGACCATCGTAAGTGAAACACTATTTAACCCAAACAATAAAATATAAATCAGATTCAAAGATCAAACTCAAAACTCAGATGTCCGTTCACCGATCCGAAACAATCGTCGTTTTTTTTAAATTGATAACATCAAAAAGAGCGCCCTGATGGCATTTTCTGTATTTCAAAGTTAAAAGAAATAGAAGAAGCAGGGCGACTGTCTTAGTGCTCTCAGTATAATCCCTACTTATGTAAATGGAAAAGAACCAATGAATTCACCTCGCTGCACATTAAACACGCTATGCGGTCAATGAGTACTTATAGTACAGTGTAGAACATCTCAGAAGATTGTTGAATGCGATGTAATAAAGGTACAACGTTTTAAGCATGAGTTTATTTACCTCTCCATTGAAAGCACTTTCGAAACGCACGTTTTCATTCTTGATACTCCGGGCGTATTCGAACGCTTAACAAATGCGACATCCATTGACATGCTTTTACGCTACTAGAAGATACCGCATGGTAATTTCCTAAATGCTTATTATGAAAGCATTATATAACAAGGGAATTTCAGACGAAATAAAGGAACATCTGTGTTTCCATTTGCTGTACAACGGACGCTATCTGTTATTTCTTTAAGGACGGTGTCTCTATTGTTGTTGTTGCTCTTTGTCCTGTAATAGGTCTGTCGGCGTACGAGGGATGTCCGCAAATGTCGCGTGTATTGTCTTCTATTTCATCACTATGCATGATTTTCCTGGAAATCTGTTAAACATAGACAGTCCATTGTACAGGTCTTAGACTGCGGATACGATTCCTTAGAGAAATGTCACTTGATCAAATAAATTTGGGTGTATTATTTATGTGTTAATACCCATCTAGATGTAATAATCGATTATTAGAACTACATAACTCAACACTGATTTGACATTAGTAGCGATTTCCTTAATGATGTATTTATTTTGTCATCCATATAAGATAGGTATCGGTGCACTCCAGCAGTCTTAATGATAGATTACTTTGGGAAATGAATTCCCTCTGTATGTGTAATATTCTTGTTGCATAGATGTTGATGCCGCAATACCGACGAATTATGGTAACGGATTCAGCGTTGTTTAGTCAATACTTTATTTGTCATATATTGCGGCCACATGACCTTATTATCAACTATTACATAAATATCAACTGTTACTCAATTCAAAACTACGAGGGTCATTCCATATATAATGCAACCTATCAATTATCTCGTAAACCAGTCGACATAATTTAACGAAACTCTGCATAATACTTATGTAGGACAATAACCTTTTGATGGAATAATAAAAGGTCATTTAACGTCGATGACGTCTTCAGTGCGTGCGTTCAATTGACGTCACTCAAATAGTCATGGACGCGGTAACGTCGTTATACTAACGTAGTGAAGATATAAATCGAGTGCTCCCGCAACAGAAGCTCTAATTATTTTTTATTGCCTTACCGGATGCTAGTGTCCTCTTCCATACTCTAAAGTTTCGAGACATTTGAAATCAGACAGAATACTTACATACGAAGAGATAGCCCGTGGAATAGACAGTAGTTTCGGCCATATTTATTTGAATTTGCGGAACAGGTTTAACATGAACCAGGTTTCCGCCCCTTTGGTACCCCGTCATTTGACGTCAGAACAGACAGAACGTCGCTCCAAACTCTTGCCAGCGTACCTTCGCGCTTTAATGTAGATGGAAAAACTTTCTAACCAAACTTAGATAGATGATAACAAGATACGATATTACCTGCCGAAAAAGAGAAGACAACTACCTTGGAATTCGACATGCTGATTTATGTAAGGTTAAATACACAGTGACCAAGCAGTTTAGGGAATATGTGCGTAGTTGCCTAGCAACGGGAATGGAAGATCGGCCAAAAGGATGAAAGACCACCATTCACTACCAGGAAGATTACTTTGAATGTTTATGATAATGCTTGAAGAATTGATATAGTATTTAATAATTTATGTGATAGGTTGCATTATATATTGAATGACCCTCGTATTATTAAAAAACTCTTCCACAAAAGGTTTCCGGAATGCTTGGATATCCAATGCTCTCTCACCTAACCAAGCGGACAAACTGCATAATTATACTATGTATCACAACATATTAGCGAGACAGTCAGGTAAAGTAAGCGTGGTACATTTTTATACTGATATTACGCATATCACATTATCTAATGGCGTTATGTTTCTCTCTCTTAAATTCAACTCGTTTGCGCTGGGATGATGTGTTCTCGTGATTTATGTGTAGAGGCGCTGTATTTTGAATCGTTTGAATATACTCTTTCATGTTGTAACAATCCTTCCTTTATACTCGTTTCTTGTGTAAGTGTTAAAGCGTGCACCATTAGTCACTATATTCCAAGAGTGATAGATAATATTAAAGCATTTCCTCATAAAACACAAGTGTGGCTCCTATTTCACAAGTTTGCATAAAGCATTTAGTTTGTTCATTTATTACGCATGACAACCAGAACGCATGTATCATCAATACACACACAGCTCTGATTTTGTCAGAGTTTCCATTATACTGCATCATGCTTTTGGTGTACATAACAGAGCAGTGAACATTGGTTGGTCATTTTTAAGTTTGATACATGTAAGTGGCATTATAATATGTTCATCTTACAAAGACCCTTTATGAATTTATGATGGATCACTGTAATGGACGTGGACTTTATGATATACGTACTGACTGTATAAAGTACAAAGTGTCTTAGCCCGGTTTTGCTGGAGAACGGCCCAAGTATATATGTGATGGTTGTGTGAAGACAACAACTTAAAAAGAATTTGATTGCATATTTGCGTGCAAACTATGTTTGATTTAACACAAACCAGCAGGAACGCCCTGCTAATAAATTTTCCAATATCATTGTTGTGGTAAATATTAACCTACAGCGAAATCGTCCTTTCCAAATGATGTGTGAAATCCCATGGTACGTAATGATAAAGAACAACATGATAATAAACAAAATTGTAATGGGCTTAACTTTGTTGAGAAATGTCTATGAGAAAAAGGGGCGGCATAATAATGGATATGTTTGTAAGTTGTAATCGGCATATTTTTAAACGTTGGTGTTTGATGTCACAATATAGCCGACAATGAGCTCTTTCCACTTCCGTGAATCAATATCAATTTTGCTCCCTACACCATATTCTTGTTTACTGTCATCTTATCAATAATAATGTAATCAACAATTGTCTATTATGTCCGTGCATCGGGTTGTGTCTAAAGCATCAGGGTTCTGAAACATCTCCCTTTACCTTCCCCCACGAGACCAGTTCGTTGGGAAACATTGTTGTGGCCAATACTACAATGAGAAGAATTTTTTCAGACATATCAAAGATTTTTTAGTATATTGTATTATATACATAGTCCTCACCGGGTAATGTGATATTAATACATTTGTAACCATATATAGTAACAAAATGAGCGTATTTGAGACTGATTATGGTCATCACGCGTTTGAATATCACCTAACCGCCCGGGCCGCAATCTCAAAATCATAATTTGACCGGTTGAACGGGCGCACGTTGCGTTATCCATTTACATGTGACGTCACGTTAGAGCCAAAATAACGTATACGTTTACAATTGTATTGACCAATAGTGCATTGCTTTGGTTGCACCCTTAGTGTATATCTACATCAGTAATATTTACTTTTTTTGTTCTCCGTAGATGAACAATTGTATTAAAGACTTAAATACACTTCAGAGCCTGGTCGTAAGATGATAATCCGCCCGGAATGATTATCGTCGGGCAGAAGCCCTACAGGTGATTATTATTTTTCCGGTCGGATTATCACGTCCCTGCCCGTCTGTGTCGTACATTATTAACCTCTAATTAATAAACGCAACAATAAAAAAATGGTTGAAAAGCATTTAATTAGTAAACAAAACAGTAATGTTAAAAATACACCGTGACATAGTTTGACTTTCGAAATAATAGTATAGACAATTACTCAAAACTGTTATTTATTTACTGATTTATACGGTGATATAACAAAACACACAAAACGTAATTTAACAACGCAACACTCATTTCGACCAGGAACTTTCATTCAGAGTTTGCTATATGCTCTGCTGTTCCTGTTGCGTACTGTCCCCTTCTTATTTAGAAACGTTATTTTTTGTTGGAAAAAACATCAAACGGACGATGATGTTACCGATGTATAACGGTAAAGTCGTATAGCAACCTTTCCAATTCCCAGACAGACGGAAGTATTCGTAATCAATGGAAAATATTAAACCCATCTTAACATAAAATCGGCTTTGAGATTTGCGTGTTTTCCCATCTGATTGTATCTTTATAAAGTAGAAACACCCAATATATGCCCGTATAAACGATGCTGACATTTCAGTAAACGACTTCTGTCCCGTTCAGTTGAATGACTCCATGTAGAACTATTGTACCTATTCTTGAATTTACTGCGTTATTACACGTAGTGATTGGTCAGATAAGGGATATACTTTATTCTAGACGCATTAGTGTATTACACATAATATATAAACAGGTGTTTCATTATATTGATTCCCTCATAGCTGGAGGTTATTGGTCGATTAGGCAGAGAAATACAGGCTGACAACGAATTTACGATGTCTCAGTCGAAAGCAAAAACAAACAATACATATAATCTTAGTTCAGCGAACATTGTATTGTACGATGGACCTGAAGTGGCATTTCTTTTGCACGATATAATATTTCGAAATGTAAACATTTGAAACACTTTATTCAGTTACATTAATAAATCAATTCTTAACTGATGTAGGAGGGTCGTTCATTTAATACCCAGACGATATTGCTGAAAAACTAATAAATTGCTGTTGATGAAAACTTACAGGAATACATTCCCACCATACAATGTACCTTAATTCACATACGAAATTTCACCTTGTTGCGAAGAAAGGTTTACATAATATTAGTGTTTTAATAAGTGCATGTAACGCGAGTCGGCCCAAGTCAATGTCAAACTATTGTGACGATACGCTATTTTCGCTTATAAATTGTGACACCTTTTCCCTATTTGACCATCGTTTTGAGCCACACAGTCACACAAACACTCACATAAAGCATTTTAAGATGTGCGGTACTGATGTTAAATGCTGTGTCCATGATAATTAATTACGCATGCTTCCGTAATTACTATAACAGTTATTCTTCAAGTAGTGTTTACCGTCCAACAGGTGTTAAACCGACGACACTTTCCTGCTTCTGACGTTAGATTGGTCCGGCCTGGTAATAATCGTCATCATGGAACCGTTTATAATCTACGTATACTCACATAATGCTTCACTAAAATAGATGCTTTAGTTTTACAGGTGTATGACTAATAATTTTACGACATGGTATCATAATCCGTTTTTTCCTAACTTATTCGATTCCATTGCCATATTAACAGAAACACGCCCGTTATCACTAAACAACGCTTCATATCCAGTAACAGTACAAAATTGACATCAAACGTTAAATAACATAACGTAGACAACAGCTCTCAAAAGACTTGGGCTGGGCCGGGTAGTCCTTTGTTGACTATAGTAACCCTAGTTCGTGTTTGGTTGGATAAAATTATACCATGTTTTGTCACATAATCAAGTTGGTAAGTAAGTCTTATAAAACTAACGTTTATTACAATTGCATGTTTCTATGGTGATCGTCCGGGTATTAAATAAACGACCCTCGCATCTTTATACGTCAACCACAGTTGTACAATATACTAAAATTGATTCAGATTAAAAGCTGTACTTAAAAGGCAAATCCGCCCATTACGAAATACTCATGTTAGATATACACACGCCCGTCGGCTATATCAGCCGTGAGACGACTGCCAAATAACCGATATGTGTTCTATATACGCATTTGGTTTGGTAACATTGGCTATGAGGTGTAGTTTCTCGAGGAGAAATAAGTACTAGTTGACAAACAATCGTAGGAACACTGGTCATACGCTTTGTCTGACTTTTGAATCATGAACATGAACTCAATATGGTGAAACCTATATAAACGCATGGCGTTTATAGTCTTTTTACAGTATTTGTCTTTCAGGAATGATGTAAGAAAGGATAAACTTCGATATAAATACCTCTCTTACGACATTTCATTAATGGGGTCACAGGAAATTCCGTGTGATGCTCAATGGCAAGATTGTTAGTGTTGTCTATGGATGAAACGTCTGTGGAAATTTTATCTTCTTAATCTGTCACAAGCATCCTAATTGTTAATGGAACACAGGCACGCTTGTGTGGTTATAGAACTCAGGGATTGCCGCAAAAGTCATTACCGATGTTGCATGGTTGCGAATTATTCAAGGAAACGGTAATTCTGTTAAAAAGACATCGAAACATTCACCTCTTTTTCTAGACTTTTATGACCTTTCGTTTTTTAAATAAATTCACTATGTTGTACAGAAATAGTGGACCTTGCATGAGTGCAGGTGCTTTGTATGACTTTATTACCTAACGCACTTAAATAAGGTCACCGTGTTGAACAGAGATATTATTATATGGCGTTGTCACAATACAACGAATAAGATCATCGTATGCTACTATGGGCGCATTTCAAGACCGCCGACATACGATAGTATACTCTGGGTGTGACATAAAACAACCATCTTAATATTCTTTTTAACGTATACAGAAATGTTTAATACTCTATGCCAAACGTGTAGGTACCTGATTTCAAACTTGTCGGCATACGTATACAAATTATCCTCGCGTACGTTCACGTGTGTGATCAGTGTATACATTGTAACTGTATATCTAGCTTTCATAGATATTGGAGCTTATGCAAATGATTAGTCTAACGTATACGTGCTCGTGATTTTGTCATGATCGCGTGGTGTTAGATGTATGATTTAGCAGGTATCGTCGTCTGACCATAAGTGATTGAATTGGATTTCTTTACTATTAGAGTACTAAGTCTTAGTATATGTTTTAAGTCACATCCCATTAGTCGTGTACCTCGTCATATTAAACGAAAAACAAACAGCTTATGCCAGCGTCTTTAAGCGTTGTGTGTTATTGTTACGACAATATCAATTAAATTATTTAAACACACTGCAATATGTTAGTTTATGGCGTACAGATGCGTTTTATGACTCCCTGAACTTCCGTAAACGGTACAAAAATTCAGTTGACGTTCGAATAAATAATTATTGTTTTCTACATTCGAATATAGTGCAATGACACTCCGAGACAGTAGCAGAGATCGAATTATACTACTTAGTATTAAAATGTTGAATTAGAAGAAATCCACGTTGGTTTCCCTGAGTCGAAGCTACCTGCATGTAACCGGAAACACCACCCTAAAGAACAAATTTGAGCGTCTGTCTTTGGAAAAGGCAACACTATACCTAAATCGTTGACAATGCTGATGTAATGACTGTAAAGCTGGATATCAAATGTTGCTTGTTGTATATCAGGGTGATATGACTCGGCTTATAAATAAAGGAAGCGTTTTCGCATACAAGGTATGTACCCAACACAAAATCTCAGATATATGCATTTACATTCACAACAACAAACAACTTAATCCCTTTCTCTGCACATTTATATCTGTCTGATCATATATCCGTATGTTTTCATGTCAACTAATGGTATACTTAGGTTCTTCTGCAGTTTTTCATTAGAGTATGAATACACTACATCATGTAAGTAAAAACACCTACACCTCAACAACAAACAAACTATTACATTAGCGAACAACCGTATGTCAACCTTTTCAACTCCCAGACAGACGGAAGGAGTCGTATTCAAAGGAAAATATCAAACCCATCTTAACACGAAATCGGGTTTAAAATCGGCTTGCTTTCCCCCCCCCCCCCCCCCTGTATGTGTCCTTATAAAGTAGACAAAGTAGCAAAACACCCAATATATGCCCACATAAACGATGCTGACATTTCAGTCAAAGACTTCTATCACCTTAGTTCAATGACTTCATTCAATACTGACGTACTTATCCATTGAGTTATTGCGTTATTAGTAAATGGTCAGTTATGAGAAATACTGTAGTCTAGACGCATGAGTGTATTGTATATAGTATATAAACATGTTTTTCATTATATGAATGCCCTCGGCGTTGGAGGCTATTGGTCAATTAGGTACCGGCTGACTACGCAGCAACGATGTTAAGGTCGAAAACTATATTAATAGTGCCGCGAACATTGTTTTGGACTTCGAGCCTCTAGTGACACATCTTTTAAATATTTGAAACACTTTCGTCGATTAAAGAAATATAACATATCCTTATATGCAATGTATATAAGCGATAGCGTGGTTCTAAACGATCAAAAAACCGATTTCTTGCTAACTGATCTTGTAAATCGGCGTTGTATTTGCATTGATGCATTGCATTAACCGTTTTATGCATAGCAAATCATGTCAAAACCAATTACAATACTTAAATAACCTCATAATATTTGAAGATCGTTCGGCTTTTCTATATTTATATTATAAGTTTTAAAGCTAAATAAATGATTGCTTATGCGCCCATTGTGAAGTACTCATCATACACAGGCCCGCTGGCTAGTGCAGCCACGTGACGACTGCCAAATAGACAAAATTGTTCTATACCCAAGTTTGATATGTTATATTGGCTATGCGGGATAGTTTTTCCTGGAAAAGAGAGTACTGACTGACAAATTATCTTAGGCCATACGATTTGCCTTCCTTTTGAATCGCAAACATGACCTAACCATGATGACATCTACATAATCGCATAATGAATATAGGCTTTCAATAGTATTTACCTTTCAGGAATGATATAAGAAAGGATAAAGTTTCTATATAAATACCTCTCCTTACGTGACACTTCATTAATGAGGACACAGGAAATTCCGTGTAATTCTCAATCAAGATGGTTAGTGTTGTCTATGTGTGGAAACGTCTGTAAAAATTTTATCTTGTTAATCTGTCACAAGTATCCTAGTAGTTAATGGAACACAAGCACGCTTGTGCTGGTTATAATACTCAGGTAGTGCCACAGAAGTATTTACCGATGTTGCACCTTTTCGTATTGTTCAAGAAAGCGGTAATTCTGTTCAGAACGACATCGAAACATTCATCACTTTTTCAAGATTTGTATTACCGGTCGCACTTTAAATAAGGTCACCGTGTTGTACAGAAAATATTTTATGGCGTTGTATTGTGACAACGCTATAAAATAATTTCTGTCCATCACAAAATATCAGTGAGGCATCCATTTTTACATTCACAAAAACAAACAACTTCATCCCTTTCCCTGCGACGTTTGTATCAAATACTTTCTTGCTAACATGATATATCCGTGTTGCTGTTAGTCAGCCACCTGTGATACTTCTATTTGTTACATGTACAATTAAGCTATTCTAAAAGCATATGACTTTATATGATAATGATGAGTTTATTGAGCATTCCCATTGGAAATAAAATTATTCATATTTATTGTTTGGGTTAAACAGTGTTTCGTCTTATTCAGATCGCATATGTCAGTGCGCGTGACATGTGTATCATATTCGCTAATTATTTGAAAAACTAGATTCAAATATCAAATTCAAATCTAATGTTCGTTTATCGATCCGAGACAATCGTCATTTTCAAAACTGACATCACAGAAAAGCACCATGAACGGCATTTTCTGTATTTCAAAGTTGACAGAACTAGAAGAAACACGCCCATGTCAGTCAAAGTCAGATGACAACTATCGTGGTGATTTGTTAGTATAATCCCACCAAATATAAACACGCTGCTGATCCTCTACATAAGTATGTCCGTAACAAGCATCAATTATAAATAAACCCATGGGTTCACTTCGCTGCACCATGCTATGCCACCAACAGGTACTTATAATATAGTGTAGAACATCTGACAATATTTCCAGATACGGTTTAATAAATAACATCATTGTAAGTAACCTACCAATCCATTTAAAGCACATTTGAGACGCACATGTTCATTGTCGACATCTTGGTGTATTTGGTCGTTTAACAAATTTCAAAACTTTTGACGAGCTTAAGCGCTACTAAAAGATGCCGGACAATAGTTTCCTAACGGCTTATTATGGAACTTCCTTTCTATCAGCTTTATATAAACTAGGGATTTCAAGCTAAAAGAAAGGAATAGTTGTGCCACTGTTTCCTGTATAATGGACGATTTCTGACAGAATTGGACAGATGACAAGGACTGGGTCTCTGTTGTAGTTGTTTAATGTCTTTTGTCCTGAACATGTATTTGATGATCGGGCTGAGTATGTTCCCCGTGCCAATAGCTACCGGTTGATCGGGCAGATTATGTTCCCCATGTCATTAGCTACCGGTTGATCGGGCAGATTATGTTCCCCGTGTCATTAGCTACCGGTTGGTCGGGCAGATTATGTTTCCCGTGCCATTACCTACCGGTTGATCGGGCAGAGTATGTTCCCCATGCCAATAGCTACGGGCATTTCCTCTATACTCTGATAAGTTATAAAGTCAGTTATTGACAATATTAATATGCCAATGAATACAAATTCATTCGAATATGATACATACGAGTATCACGTATGTATTTGAAGCACAGTTGCCTGCAGCCAGCGATTCAGTTTCCCACTTTTCATTGTCAAAGTGTTAGTTTTTCATTGTATCTTAATTCATTTATGTTTAGACCGACAGTTACATGGGCTATGAATGAGAAATACAAGTGTATAAGACTGTCAGATAATTACGTTAAGGATCGAGAGTAACAGATGGAATCCGAAACCTTACAGCAGACGAAATTCTCATCTAAAACCAATTCACATACTTGAGACACAGACAGTCTACACTTCGACTTCACGAATGGGTACCGATAAAATGCTACAAGTATTTAGTGTCAGGAAATGTCAATAGAGACAGACAAACAGTATCGCAATAATACACAGTCACATGTATCAGCCTTCACGTCAAATATGTCCGTAGCCAACTGTATATCAAATACACATTTATAAAAAATGTATTTGGTGGAGACCTAGCGCATAAGGCTATTTGAATTTTGATAACACGATTTCGTCTAACTATAACAATAGAAATAAAACATAATTATGTTGATAGTCTTGTCACTGTATACTTGTTAACGGTTCATTTCTACGAATTCATAATAATACCCTCTGGAAACTCTGAAAATTTTATAGTATGAACTAGTGATATGTCAAGTAAAGCTTTGGACCCAAACGAGCGAAATTTTTCGGGGAGTTTATGAGAACAACGCATATGTATAAAATGATAGAGTCAGGACACAACCAATATACCATAAAACACATTGTTGAATCAAATGCTTCTTGCAATATAACTGTTGGATCTGTTTAATTTGATGTCCGTTTAGGATAATGTGATCGTAAAGTCTACTTCACCACTTGCAAGCTTATTGATAATACAGTGTAATATGAGAAAACCGACATGTTTTATAACCGGAGCGTGTCCAAACAGACCAAATATTTTAGTCCCGAAATATCTCTTCTTTAATTCAATGTAAAAGCAGTTGACATAACCGGACATCTGCGATATATGAATACCGACGGCTACATGAATGTACAAGCAATAATTGATTTGAATTAGCTTTCATACATGTATAAGACCACAACGACTTATTTACGGCTAAATTTGACAAAGTTGTAAGCGTTCAACAAGCGGACATATATTATGGTACACCCTGTATACACTTAACAACATAACAAAAGTGTGATGTTAACCGAATTTAAACAATTTTACAGTAAAATGCCTATTTGGTGTACATACGTGTATGCGATATGTAATTAAACTTTTAAGTAGCCAGTCTTCCTCCAGATTAAGCGTTTATATCGAATGTGCAGATTGTTAATTTTAAAAATGTGTTTATTAATGTTTAGGGGATTTTAGTTTACCAACTATTAATGCGTTATACATATATACCGTATATTGATTTTATGCATAGTGTTTAATTGTCTACATAATGTATGTAATAAAACATTTGAAGTAATGAAATAAAATTAAAAACATTTAATACTCTACTGCTTAATAAATACGCTGTTTAACTATGTGATTTACGAATAACGCTTTTATCAAGAGTGGTAATGCTAAGACATTCGTAAATTGACTAATTCAGCAATACGTAAATACATTAAACACAATTTGGTAAAATATATATACAGTTACCTCGAACGTTTATATATAATGAGATATGCAGAAAAATTCAAACGGTGTCGTTAAGTAGCCGTTGAGTGTATGTCATTTTATTTTCATGAACAAATTCATAGCTCGAACACCATATTTTCGAACGTTTCTCCACAGTTTTCGTTTTGTCTTCCATTTACATATATATGTTAACTATGTTGTAGTTTTTAACTTTTAGTTACTGTGTCTGAAAGTTCAATTTGTAAAGATATGTCACTGTACATAGCATCTGTGATAGTCGATAATAACTGTCAACTTTATTATTTTGACAAAAATATCTATACTAAAGTACGCTATATTCAACAAGCCAGTTTTATTTAAAGTCAACATTTACCAAGTTGTCGTACCGCGACAGATTTAAAATTGCTATATTCAATATAAAGCTAAAGTTGAATATCACATAATTAAATAAAGATATTATCACGAATGTTTGTTCCTAAGAATATCGTGAATAATACTGCATGTCTGTCTCGACAGCAGCTATAGTGGAGACGCAACTTCTGTTGTAACATCCTATAGAGCAATTGCCGTAGTCAACGTAATCGTTTGCAGAGTTTTTAATGAGTACGTACATTGTCTAGCTAAATCGGAACACTATAATTGTGCTTAGTAGTTTACATGAACTGCCAATTCAAATTTGCTTTAATAACGATGAGACTGTTCTTGTATCATTCATAATACACTCAACCCGATATTAAACATCGGATAGTCCAGCTTGATTTAAATGCTGCTTAATGATCGAATTTGTAAACCATAAATTAATGAAATAAATAACTTTTCACTCTGACAGTCGACACATGACGATACAATAATTACAAGTTAGTGTCTTAGATGAAAATGAAAAAAATCACCAATTATTGGAATTGGAAATATTTATTAAATAGAGTAGAATAGTGAAATAGGGCAAGAGAAAGTCATGATGAAAACTTGCCTCGACCGCCACATGATATTGTACACGTTTTGTTTCGATTCGCAGGAGAATTAAAATTGGAACATTATGTCTAATTATGTTGGATGTTACACAACATGTTCCAGTATCCATTTGTTAAGCAACCCCCATTTTAATCATGTCATCATGACATTAGGAATAAAATGGTGTTTAAAATACAATGTTCATTTGAATTCTGCATTATCGTATGCAAGATAATACAAACAAGCCAAACCAGAACATGGGTTTTTTAGATGTGTTTAATTGACATTGACAACGCGATATGAGGCTTCAGAGCATTGTTAACGACATTGATTAATACAAAAACGATTAGTGTATCTTACCAAGCGGAAAACATTAAGTTACCAGACATGAATGATGTTGATTACAATTAAAATGTGCAATCAAAAAGTTGTGAATAATTTAAGAATTGTCACTAGATAATTAATCATTTTATATGTATCTTTATTATTATTTAAAATGTGTATGAGTTGCAAAATTCTCTCACACACAAAGAAAGATTACATGCCACAGGCACACGTCACAATGACAAACATAACTCAGAACTACCATGCATCACACGCACAAACCCACAACACCCTACAGACACAGAACACATGTCATTTCACACAAGGCATTAGTATACAAATGATCAATAATGGGTTTTGATGACTTCGTATTGGCTATTTGAGTTTTATGATCATTATGATTTTGATGCTTTAGACGTATTACAAATGTACCTCACTTTGAAATGTTTATGCTGAGACGCGACACTAGGGTATTAGTACCGTTACCACCGCATTTTCTGGTCCACATATAAACTTTGTCTTAGTGGAAAGTGGTTCACCCATTAGAAAACGAATGTCAGTTACATGTAATGCAGCATGTCAACAAAAATAGAATTTAATCGCATACTATAACGAACTAGAGTAGAAACCTATATCTGTACATATACTGCTTCGGGTGTCAGAATTATTTCCTGGAAGAATTAGCCCGCATTCTTCGACTGTATCATTATTCTACTAGAGGCAGTTCGTCGACACATTTAAATTGCGACTTCTTTAATTTACAATGTTGACATTTTCTACTCATGGTACTATTATCAAAGTGCTTGTGATGTAGCAGACTATAATTACCAAACTTGATTAAAACACAGGTTTTTTAAGCTTCTGTTCTCATCAGTTTGGAACTTTTGTCAGCAAATGCGCGCGAATATATTTAATTGCCACTTATGTACCATGGTACAGCTGTATGTTCATTCATGATTAAGGTAGTTCGACATTTAATATGCCTAGTTTTGAGCAGCCTATCGTATGTAGCATGGTACATAGTATTTCAGACATTATAAAGAGTCAAGTTTTACATAATTGTGTTTTCTTAAATACCACGTCTATAACACAAAATAACAACTCCGAGACGGTAAGTTAGTTATCTATAAAATCTTACAGGATTATCAAAGAGTAATATATATATATATATATATGTATGCACCATATAAATATGATAACATGTACCACACACGTCAAACGTCTTCGAAAGCGTGGCATTGTCATTATATATAAAATGACCCTCGTTAAACATAATACAATATGAATTTGTTAGTCTTTGTTGAAGACATATCTAAATGCTAAGCTTCTAAGAAACAACTCTCTTGATTGTGATGATTATTGTAGTGGAGTGTGTTTTCTTGCGTCTTATCACGTCATTCATGAATTTTAACCGTTTTTTGTATTGCCCGTCTTCATTTGTGGATATTCTTTTCAATTATATATTTAATAAAGCGCGTTGTCTGATGTTTTTTATGGAACCAACCCATTCCTGCTCTCTGAAGTGTTCTGAGTTTTATGTCGTCTCATAGCAAAAACATGAGGATTTATAGCAAGTTGTGCAACTAAAGAAGACCACAATATCTCCTGTGCTTCTTTATATAATACTTGAAAGGGGAAACATGAAACGAGAGATGAATATATGACACATAATTAGGAGTAACGAATGTAAACGCTAATTCGTTATTTACGTTATAAATACATATTTTAATATGAAATCATGTTCGGGATTCATAAAGGAACGGGAGTTCCAACAATAATTGTTAAAACCATTTTCTTCACAGCTTATCAATGTCTAGAGCAACACATCTGGTTTCAAAAAAGTGTTTATGGTAGTCGATGATGTCACGAGTAATATCTGATATTTATTTACAGAGATACACTATGTGATAAAACGACCGTTATCCTTACAGGGTGATGCCTTGAAGTGTGTGAGAAGACGCCGTCTGGAAATGTGGCATCCTCTGTCTTATTTAACATTTAGATAACCTTTCTGAATTCGTCATACTGTGCTTGATTAACCTTGCCATTATTTTATTGAATTAGACACTCCGTTCAGTTTGAGAACTAGAATTATTCCATACCCCTGTACTTTCATTATAGACATTCACTTTGACGAAGCACTATGAATGAGTGTTTGATGTAGACGCATGGTTAATGACGTCTAATAACAGCCCGCGTAGAACTTCCTCAACGATTCATCAAGCTTTCTTATTAAGGTTATAGAAACTTTCTTCTTTCGTTTGATGTTTCGGTCAGACATGTTTCATGTAGGGAAAGGCTTGTGTGTACATTGTCTTGTCATGTCAAGGTATCAAACATAGCTGAATACGAGCATACTTTGAAAACAAATATAGACGACCGTTTTATCTGAACATCAATCTATTCAGAACATATTGATACTATAAAATAACATTTATAGATGTCTGAAAAAACATGACGTAAAGTTTAATCCACCGTGTACTCATGGAAGGCTACCTACAATTACATTTTGGCATTGCCATCATTTTAAACATGTGAAATCTCGCTTTCCGTCCTCAATCAGCGAAATGTACGCATGTCAGGATTTAACTGTTTACGCGTCATTGGTTATGGTTCACGGTTCACTATGTCGTGTGTTGTGTTTGTTAGCCAATTTTCAATCTAGTGTTGTAACTGTTTTTCACACATAGCGTTCTGTGAAACACAGTTACGAAACATGACGTCACACTTCATCACGAAATGCTTCCATGAACGCACAACTGATAAGTGTTTGTCTGAATATGCAGACATAATGTCATCATGTAAATACAATGTCAAAACAAAATGTAACGTCAATGTTTCAACAAATAAAACGTGCCATCTTGTAAGTACAGTGACATAAAAAAACTGACCAGTCAATTACAATGTTAGTACTTACAGCACACACAACTTATACCCTGCTACATGGAGTGTGGAATATCTGATGTCCTTGACCAAGTTTTAAACCCAGTACCACATTTACACTACAATGGCTAAAGGCAACCTTTAACGACATTAGGGTGTTGTGGTATATATTCGCATAACAAAAATACGATTTCGATGCAACCTTTTGTTAAATGAATACGACATGTATATTTTCTGCAATAAAGCAAGCAATTTATTCAGCTTGGTTATATGCCTTTAACTGGTACAAACAGGTTCAAATATCTTAAGTTGTATTGTTCATAACAATAAAGTCAAATGTAATGAGAAAAAAACCTTTTAAGCTCATATGTGAGAAACTATTCTTGAAATTTCTTAGTGCTGAATTGACAATTGTTAATCATCTAAGAAATAATTGAAATTGAAATTTGACATTAATAACTGAGTACATTGCGTGTCTACTCTCGTAATGATATTTCGTATAATGTGTATACCGTTACGTGAAAAAAACTGTGGGGCAATTATTTGTTCTTTCCTTTTTTTGATCATTGTATGCTGAATTTATTCGTCAGTAAACGCGCAAGTTATATTTTGTAGTGTTATTTTGTAAATTTGATTTTGTTGAAGTATTAACAACCAATTTCGGCAATATTATATATTTTATTCGACAAACAACCATAATTATAAAGTGGGGATAAATAGCATAAGGAGATTATGTATATATATTATGAGTGTTGTTTACAATGCATACATATGACGTTTTATATTCTTGATGTAGCTATGTAATCTTTCTGTACTATATATGTTTAAATTGAATAAAAAAAAAAGTTATATTTTAAATATTTTATGCTAAGTATTGAGATAAGAAGTTCTTTGAGTGACATAAACCCTATATTTTCACTGATTATCACTTCCTGCAGTGACTGATATAAGCTCAGCCCCCACGAGGAAGGACTATATCATGAGATGTGCTAATTCAGTCTTTTAGTAACATAATTTCCTACAAGGTGGTGTACGTTTCGAAACAAAATGCTAGAAAAAGTTGTCTTTAGATCTAGTTACCATCATCAAATATGACGGAATTTGAATTGAAAAATATGAAAATATTTGTGTATAAATGAGCGGTGTTATCACCTAAGTAGTTTGGCATAATAATATCATTAAATGTTACAAGTTCGATTACAGTGTCGAAAAGCGGTATCCTACTGCTAGTCTGATTAAATACATCATAATTATACTATTGATGCATCCCTGTTCAAACTCAACAACTGTATGATACCGACACACAAGTAGCTATAAGATTTTCTTACATATTTGGTAAATAGTCTAGTGCTTCATTGTATATATTAGTCTCATTTCAGTTATATCTCCAAAAATCTGTCGATTGCATTGTACTTTACACCCTCTGTCAACTAATACAAGTTCTGTCGTACACAGGAAACATGCTGACATGTTATATATGCTGAGTACATGAGTGATAAATAGAGGATATTTGTTTGTTTTGATTGAATATGGTTAATATCTCATCGTGTTGTGATAAAATTCAATATTTTCAAGAGCGCGTAGCGCGAGTGAAAATTAAAAATTTTATCACTACATGATGAGGTATTAACCATATTCAATCAAAACAAACAAATATTCTGTTTATTTAATGCTCATCTGGTGTCAAAACTGGTACTATTTATGCCAAATTACCACGATGGTTAGGCTGCGTATGAATATGTTATTCTATTCATATTTTTCAATTCAAAATCCGCCATCTTCGATTATGGTGAATATTTAAAAATATATATATGAGCCAGTCTCCAGGAAAACCTGCTATATTGACAATATGTAATTACTGCATGTAACAAGGTTTTAAAAAGCTTTCAAATAAGAAAAGATGACATATCTATAGATTCAATTTTAAGCCATTTATCCATATATTACTATATCTTAGCTTTAAAATTTCTTAATAATTATGTCGAAATCACTTACTTCGTTGCTATGGTGACCAATTTCAGAAAAGTACTCCGATTGAGGAAAACGAAGAGTTATTTGTTTAAAACAGTAGTAGCCTTTCTTTAAATGTGAACATTTACAATTTGGATGTATGTATAAATACGTATACCATCATTCTAAAACTTGATACCATTTTGAACAGTTTGTGTCAAGAATTGATCAAATGCTGTCTTGATAAAGTACTTGTAACAACGACGTCGAATAACGTTTGAATGACGTTTGCGACGTCACACAAAAAGACTGTAAATAGGGCCTCTACAAAACAGCTATAACTTCCTTAAAAATCAAGATACTAACAAAATTTCTTTTGCATTTTGCTTCATTGAGATTACTCTTTTAAATGATAAAAAATCTCAAAATCAATGTTTTTGGCAAAATAGCAGGTTTTCCTGGAGACTGGTTCATATATATTTAGAATTTCGCATCAAATCATACACCAACGTGTAAAAAATGGTCTAACTGAGAATATGAACTCCAACATGACATGTTTCCGTTCAGTAAGAAGTTACACACAGTTTTTAGTGTTGAGTTTTTGGTAAAATTAAGGTAGTCCATGTGAGGGGGCGGAGCTTATATCAGTCACATTGTAGGTGATAACCAGTGACTGGTATAGGTTTTATTTCACTGATAGAACTCCATATCTCATCAGTTAGCATTAATAAGACATATACTTATGATATAAGACTACAGAACACAATGTACCTTGTTCATTGTATGCTATCTCTGTCTCAACTGTTACGTAACATTAAAGGGTATCATTGATAATGTATTTACATTTTTAGACCAATGACATCTGAATGCTAAACGTGTCAATGGGCTAATATCAACCATGCTATTGCCAAATTAATTTTAACGACAATAGTTAAACATCGTGTTACATGCTGACAAGTTGTACTCTAAAATTACTGCTATCAGGATAAAGAGCGTGGCAGGTAATATAGTTTTATCTTCAGTCACATAAAACAATCTAGCTGCAAGAGTTTTGATATTTCACTAAAGTTAAATGATATCTTAATGAAGTAAGCTTATCTTTAATTTAGTCAATTATCGTGAATTATGACAAACAGTTTGACATTTGTGACAGTCTGCATAGAAACTCTAGTTGTATGACGTAAGGGGTCTACGTATATATAACCCAGTAATTAACAATGACGAAACTAGCGGATATTTCTTAAAGACTCGTGTGTATCCCGAAGAAAAATCATAAAGTTAACCAATTTGATACCATGCTAATGAAGTGATGAATAAAACGCCACCTTATTTTAAATGTCAATAACACATTAAAGTTATACCCTAGTGCTTCCAAATGAAAGCGAAATATATAATTATTCGCTACAACAAAGTCCGTTATTGCAAAACACATACAGTGAGTGACGAAAGTGTTGCATAGAGTTTATTAACCCACCAGTGTCCTGCTAATCAAATACCAAACAGTAGCACAAATATGCAACTGAAATGTTCTACAGATATCTTGTGCAAGAAATGACTTGAAAAGTGTTTCATGAAGCGTCGATGTTTTACTTAAAACGAACGCAATACCTTAAAAACGGAAATGCATTTTCGCACTGTAAAGCAGTTTTTGAGCGAAAAGTACACGAGTTTGCTTGATCACCAAGGCTTTTTAACTACATGTAGCCCCTGTAACTAGTTTTAAGTTACTTGATTTAGATCGTGTTCGCTAAGGTGTAGGTACTATTTTATGAAATATATGTGGTCAGTCATATAACAGGACATGAATGCAGACTACAGTGTACCAAATATTATTTCAATCTTGAATTCAACAGTTAAATTAATGTGCATTGTACATTTGTACCCTCAACCTAAGTGTTAGAACAATCATTCTCAGTGACAAATATTCAGCTTGTATAAGTACTTTAGGCTATCATATAAACATAATGAGATACTAGGAATGCATTCTGTTGATCCTTATTTAAACGTCAGTTTTAGTAACAAAAGACTTGGTAATTGCAGTATGTTCATCATTTACAGTAGTGCAATGTGCCGTGCATCAATGCAATTAGTAGTAATAGAGTTCTAGAGTTCTAATAAACCTCTTTGTGTATAATTAAGGTTTTCTTTGGCTTTATTAGCTTGTTCAAAAAGAACATTCTGGTTGCTTCATGTCCTTGGTATGTCCTGACACTTGTTCTGTCATTATAATCTCTTTAATATAAGAAGTGTTAATTTGCTGCACATTTGTGCTATTATTTAAGTGCGTCTTTCTAAATATAACTAGGTTTAATTTGATCAAGTCTACCAAGAAAGACGTGCTTGTAACGTGACAAACACGTTCTCTTATATATTTCTAGACGATCGAAGAATTCGTTCTGTTTAATGGACCAAAAACACCACTGGGAACTCTGTAACATCTTGCCAATTTGTAAATTTCAGAGTCAATGCCAGAATGACTGTACCACTTTAAACCAAACAACTTTAATAGCATTTATCCGCAATAAATAAGTTCCTGGTTACAAATGGAATTCGTTAATTGACATTTGTACAACCCATTTATCTCGAATTTAATATACTTGGTAATTATATAGAAATTATAAAATGTTAAGAATAATAAAATTAAGTCGCATCAATTTATATGTTTGGGATATATATTTATCGAGTAATGGAAAAAGTAAGAATGAAATGAAGGCCATACTTAATTACAAACCAGCATCACATATTAAAACCCTTGATTTTACAATTAACTACTTAATGGGGGTCGAACATTGGGAAGTGTTTCAGAACAAGATTATATAATAGCCATAAAATATTTCGCGCGACGTGTTATGTTACTAACGTGGACATTAACATGGTCAAGAAACGCTATTGGAAAAATGTTATTACGTCGATTCGTCGAGTATTGAGTTATGTTCCTATACATCAACACTTGCCTTTTACGTAGTGTACTGTACTGCAAACTAGAGAATGATACGCTTTTCTCTATCTTTCATCGTCTCTGTCAAAATTCAACAATTGCATGTTATTATGCATATGAGTATTTCAAAGTTACAGCATTTTGAATTATTTCTCCCAAAGGACGTTTGAAATATTTGCGAAGAATCTTTATTCAGCGAGACTTGTCAATTGCTTGAATGTCCATACTGTTTTCATTTTGTTCGATTGAGTTTGACAGTAAGTTGTAGACAAATAATGCATCGTAACCAGTATTTATCATGCAGCAAAAGTCTTACTAATTTAAAACACAACAATTTCACGAATTGGGTCAACGCATTTAGTAGTATGTTTTTACATGCTCATACTAGGTATTTACAGTTAGTGCGAGATGTTTGCTTGTTTGGTTGAAAGTTTCGCTAAGGACTTTGTGTATAAAATGTAAATTCAATTGTGTCAGGATTCCGTCAAGTGTGGTGTATAATATTGGAATTACAAAAAGGTTTAGTGATGTAAAATCAAACGTAAAGATGTTTGAAATCTTCAATAAAATAGAAAGCTGTTTGTGATGACTTAAGCGAAATATGAGTTTGTGATCTTAAGCAATAATAAAGCTGTTAGTGATCGTAAGCAAAATATGAAGTTATTGTGATCTAAAAAATATATAAAGTTGTTTGTGATCTTAAACAAAACATAATATGTTATATAGTTGTTGAAAGTGAAAGTGTTATTCAGTGTGAGTAATAATTCAATATTCTGTCATGGAATTTACATGTGTATGATTGGATATATTAAGTGATTATGATCGTTACTCGACGTTGTACAAGCGGAGACATCCGTCGTTTATCAAAGACTGTTCCACGAAGATACAGTTGTGGCGATTATAGGAAAGACTCTATGTGCATTGCTGACGGACTGCCTCTAAGGGTAAGCTGTTGATTATTACAATTCCAATGCAATGTACAAAATCGGACCACAAACGATCTCATTCGATATTGTCAGATACGTGTTGCATTAGAAGGTAATGTCGACAACAGGTTGTCAATAAATTAATACATATACACATATAACTCGAATAATTACTAATAATCAATTAGATAAACATCATGGTACTGCTTTATCAAAACACTTACGGAAATCGTAAACTTATGTTCAAATTTAAATTCTTTGTTATTCTTAAACAACTGCTAATTGGGGAAGGATATTGTTTGCAGGAGTGTATTACCTGAAACTAGTGTTTCAGCTCCATTTCCTACACCTTTTAGTTGTTAAAGTATTATAAAGATTTTAAATTTGACCTGATGCGCTATATGCAATGTAGTTTGGCTATTCAATTGATCATCTAGATTAAACGTTCTTCCGGGTTGGCATAATTTATGTTGAGCATCGTTTGAAAAAATGCATGGAATCTAACGGTCATTATAATGAAAATAAGAAATTTAAATTTTACATATTGCTGTGACACTGCATATTTTAATTTGTCCCCACACTTGTTAATGTTGTACTAATTGTATCCGCATTACATGTGCAAATGAACTTTCGATAATGTATAGCTAGGTTTGATCACTAAGCATTGAACAAAAAACATAAAACAGTATATCGGTGCCATTTATTAACATGCTCGGTTTTTACTATTTGTACTATCTAATTAATATCTAATAATAATCCTGGTAGTCACATAAAACCTATCATTTGCACATACATTTTCTTTAATTTCTTTATTGTATTTTCAAATACTAATACATTGTACTCATATAAAAGAAAACGATGTTGTTATTGTCACTGAATAATAAAATACGTACATATAGCGCACATGTGACAGCTTAGAGAAAAAGGTATAAATGGTAATCTATCAAAAGATACATTTAGCATCGTTGTGTGCGTTTCATATGGGACATAATGTCTCAGTTTATCTGGCGCTGCAAATTAACGATAGAGACAAGTAGTTAGGCATAACTGTATTGATTCACGTTGATGAAACTAAATGGGAAATGATTGTTTATGAACAGATGGCATTAAAGCTGTATTGTATTATCCACTCACACAATCGTCATATTAACAAACCTATTAACTCGGATATCCTTGACATAATATATATTAAGATTTCTAGTTGTAAAAATAGAAAGGATATTATATAAAAAAAAATGAGTCTGAGTATCGTTTTCTTGAAACGACTTAAAACGTAGACGAATATAGTCTTCCCATAATGCGAGGGAATTAGAAGAACGTACTTGTAGTTATAACGGTACATACTTATGTATATCAGAAACGGTATCAATTCTATAAGGGATTCTTTTCACGCTATTGTCGTATGTCAGAAAAATACAAACCAGTAATATTTCTAAAATAAGAAGTCTGACCACCGAGATTAAAAGTTCTTCCGGGTTGGCATAATTAATGTTGAGCATCGTTTGAACAAATGCATTGAATATAAGGGTCAATATATTGAAAATAAGGCATTTCAATTTTACATACGGTTGTGTGTATAATATTAGGCCACATACATTTAAATTTGCCCTCACACTAAATCATGTTCTTATTGTACACGTATACGCTTAATACACGCACATTAGTGTACATGTACAGCTGTCGTTTCGTTGATATATACATGTATGTAGGTTTGATTAGTACGCAATGAACATAAAACATATATCGGTTCCATTTAAAAATATGCTCGGTTTTTAACTATTTGCACTATCTAATAATAATCCTGGTAGTCACATGAGTCCTAACATTAGTACAAACATTTTAGTTTAAACAATATTCATTTCTTTATAAACATATAATAAACATTAATTTACACAAGAATTGAGTAGACAGCTAAGCTTATTTATAAACTCGCTCCTTATTAATAGCAGGGAATAATTTGTAACTTTATGAAATTGTGAACAGTGGAAATTATGTACCCAAATGATGTTTTTGGAGGACAAAGAATGGAGAGGAGTGTTTGAAAGATTGATAGAGATATAAAAGATAGAGATATATAGATATATGATCTCATATACCAACGGGACGTGTGTGGTTAGTTCTAAAGGATTGATGTAACGTTGATGTACATGTAGATTGATACATTGTGCCAATATTTAGAAATTCGTTCAGTTACATGTATGGCATTAATAGAGAGGGATGTAATGCATCAACACGATTTGTTGTTCTAATGTAGTTATGGACAGAATTTCGCAGTAAGAGTCATCCGAGAGAACTGAATCGCTAAATAAAAAGGTAGACATCGAAGGTGTAGTAAGGTTCTGAAATAAGCTCGAGGAGTTCATTGCGTTGTTGCTTGTACATATGACACCCAAAGAAGTAATGGTGAGTACTCTCGATTAGGCCACATTCTCAGAGAGGGCTCGGTATCAAGGTTTTAGAAAATAAAAGTTCATTTAAGTTGCTGCATTGGGTTCTGAGACGAGTGTGTAGAATTTGCTGTTTGCCGTCGCCAGAGTAGTAATGAGAAGGGCTCTTGTGTTTGTTAACATTAAGTTGGGTTTTGAAAGCATAGAGTGTTAAGCAGTTGCGATGGTTCAGAGGAAGTTGATTCCATCCATGTACAGCTGATAGTAGTAATGAGTTTGCATAGAGCTGAGTATGACATGGGATGCCTCTTGTGTTGTTGGCGTTTCTTAGATTGTATGTGGTAGTATCGCCTACGATTTCCGGTACTAGAGAATGAAGATACTCCGTTGTTAGTCATTTATAAAAGAGTGTTAGTTCGAGTTACAAAGCAGGTTTCCTTATCAAGATTTTCAAAGATAAGTAGCTCCACATATGATTCTACAAGTCTCTTGTTGTATTTTCTCTAACTGGTTTTGATCATGGAGAGAAAGATTGTCCCAAACAACGTCTGGATACTCCAATAGAGGTCGAATGAAAGACGGGTATTTATTTTCTAATGACTTTCTATCAAGAGTGAATTTGAGTGAGCGCATGATATTGATACGTTGCCATGCTTTTCTTCTCATTGTGTCATTGTGCTCATGCCAAGTTGCATCATGAGAGAATGTAACTCCTACATGTTTGTGAGAATTCACTTCTGATATAATTGTATTATTCATTAAGAGGGGAGGTGAAATGGTTTGTTGTGATTTCGAGAAATAAGCAAGGCAGTTGTTTTATTTTTATTGAAATCGACCAGCCATTTTTAGCCCAGTTTGAGATAGTATTGAGGTCTGCATTGAGAGCAATTGCTCAATTGATTGGATTATCATCCGTTATATAGAGGTTTGTGTCATCAGCGAAGAGACGGATATTAGAACCGATGTCAGTAACGATGTCGTTGCCTACATTTTTACCTACAATGCAATCTGCAGAAGAGGAAGAAGCATTAACATTAAGTATGATATCAGTTTTCTTAGACATGGTCCTCCCAGAATGCGTAGGGAATCAGCACATAATGAAGTTACAGTAATACCTACTAGTATATATCAGAAAACGACACCAACCGAAATATTAATGTAGATACATGTATCTCTGGAAACGTGCCATTTCAATAAAACTCATATAGGATAATTGGTTTACATGTAATACCAAACATAAAAGCAAAATATACCGAACCTAGTCTCTTTAAATCAAATATCCGTTTATTCTGCATGTAAAAAGGAAACCATATCTGACTTAACGAAATCAAAATGTCGTTTTACTTTTCAAGCTCCAGTATATTATTCTATTCAATCGATTGTGATTTGTCAGAAAAACTCTATAAAGCATAAAACGTGAGACCAGTAATAATTCTAAAATCACATATCTGCGGATTTTAGCTTAATGGTATGAGAAAAGAAAACCATTCGGTAATAGATCTAAGATACTCGCATTCATGAGGACGGTACATGTAGTTCGTGGTACTGTACATACAATGTATCATATTATAATGTAATGGTAATGCATCAGACGTTATAGATAGGATCAAGTTTATTGTATAAATCTTCGTGAATTTGATAAGAAAAGGAACATACTTTATTGAGTTCTCAAAACCAGACGTACTTGATATCCAATCAAATGAAATACATCAAATAAAATCACGAAATTGTCATATTTCACGAAGAATTCAATGTCTGGTGCATTGAAACATTCAATCTTCCAATTCTTTGAATACTGTAAATCAATATTTTTTCGCGAGAGTTTTATTTTCGCTAATACTCGCGAGGGTTGTTGACACGCGAAACATGATTCTCGCGAAAAATTAGTGACACATTTATTTTATTTTCGCGTATCCGATATCGAGTACTTCCGAAAATACGTTCACTTTATCGTACGTAAAATGATTGTAGGTGCCTACTTACATTATTTAAAAGTCGATAGCATTCGTATCCGCATTCATGTTAGTGCATAGTGCTTTTGTTAAATAATGATAGGTCTTGGAACGTCTTAAAAGCTCGAAGTATACCACAGCTATCCTCGGAAAACATGTTGCATTCGTAAAAACTAGCGAAGTTGTACTTTTACTATTTTTGCTAGTAGATTTTTGGATCTATAAATCGAAGGATTTAAAACAAATTACGAAATCGTCTGATACAATAAAGTTCATCGAATAAGTTCACTTTGATCATTTGGAAATCGTGTAGATACTAGCAAAGGTAAAGAACGAACGTATTTAATTTAGAAAACAAATCTGTTATTTAGACCGATTTGGAAGTTGGATACTTGATAGGTCGTCACCTCTACAGCAGTAACTCCCTCGACGTTTATTTATCATGCTGTGCTGTTGATGACTTTATCAGCTGCGCTACCACAACTTGCTTTTAGGAAACTCGCTATTCAAACACCCTATTTAAACACTTTTTCTGGGTTTTCATTTTCTTCAAAGTGAAATAAACAAAACCGAAATATGACGACATGTGTAACAGTCATCTTCACACAATGTTCGACTAAATTATCTGTCAAAGAAACTAATTTCTTATAACTGATTGGGTCCATTGAATATGACAAAATTGTTAAAACCGATCCATAACCCATAACACGATAACAACAAACACACAAAATGACAACATAGGTATTATTAATAAAAACAATGCATATGGAGTAAAGCGTTCATTGTTAGGTGGAACAAGGCAGATTGCCAGCTTTGCAAACAAAACCAATTGGCAGCAGTTACTTTAAGGTGTAGTATGCATACGGTACTGTACATAAGGCATATCTGTGTATACTTAGAGTTGCTGAATAATGATAGTTCATGTTAAGCGATGCGCAATGCTTTAACAATGGTATTTGAAAACTTTCGAAAGCAGATTCAGATGTACTTTCACAAAACCATAATTACTGAGGAATCGTTTAGAATATCAAAGGTCTAATAACTGGTTTAGATATTTATAATAAATGTGAGCAATTCTTACAAGCTGTAATATCTTTATCTGGCATGCAATGTCGAAAGTAGACTCATTCAAATAATAGTTAACATTTGCATGTATTGTGTGACCTCGATGTTCAAATAGTACGGAGGTCAGACGGTATGTTATTTTATTTATGGACCTTTGTTCATGTTTGGTCCGACAAAATAATATGTCCCACACACGACGGATGCCATTAGCAATTCGATGTCAAAAGTGATTAATAAGTTTTAGAAATCATGATAACATTGACATGTTGATACTACTTCTTTCATTATTAATGCGTTTAAAAGCTACTGTTATGCAAGGTCCGTGATTGTTTGTATGTTCAGCTTGCGCAACACAGAGATCGAAATATCATTATGCCTGTAATTGTGATGAATATGTCATTATTAGAAAATCTCATACATGTGTATTAAATTTGCTGAAAATGTGCATCCTGAAAATGTTGCCTTCGAGAAAATAATGTAGTTGAACGGGCGTCGATTGAGTTTTTGCTCGTTTATGAAACAATGAAATATAGTCAAATTGCCTCCGCTTAAGCATTTGTGGGAGGAATTGCATGCAACCGGTTCATCAGAAGACTGTATTAACATAACATGTTCAAATAAAGTCCCAATATAGCCGGCAATGAGCTATTTCCGTGAATCAATATCAATTTTGCTCTCTACACCGTGTTACTGTTTATTATTACATGTATCTTATCAATATGATGTAATCAAATATCAACAATTGTCTATTATATTCGTGCATCGGATTGCGTCTAAAACATCAAGCCTCTGACAAATCTTCCTTTATCGTCCCCACGAGACCTGTATGTTGTGATACGTACATGAAGTAGTGGCCAGTAATGCAGTGAATGTACATCCACTCGAATTTAAACCCGGGTAGCATGATTAGACGACAATTTCGCTAACCACTGAGCTACGGAGGACACACGCAGAAATTGTAATGTGTTCCTATATTGTTCTTTATTGTGACCTATGTACTCTGATGTTCCTGTTGATTGTTGTCTCCTTATTATTTCAATTTCTATAGATTGTTGTTGGGAAAAAAATTAAATGGACGATGACGTTAGCGATGTAGAACAGTAAAGCCGTATGACAACCTTTTAAACTCACATACAGGCGAAAGTAGTTGTAATAAACAGAAAATATCAAACCCATCTTAACATGAAATCGGCTTTGAGATTTGCGTGCTTTTCTCAACTGACTATAACATTATAAAGTAGATAAAAGTAGTTAATACCCACAATATGCCCTCATTAACGATGCTGACATTTCGGTCAACGACATCTACCACATTAAAGTTCAATTTAGTACTGATGTACTTATTCATTGAATTATCTGCGTTATTAGTTATAGGTCAGTTATGTGAAATACTTTAGTCTAGACGCATGAGTGTATTACGTATAATATATTAACGGGTGTTTCTTTTATATCAATTCTCTCAAAGCCGGAGGTTATTGGTCAATTAGGAAGACCAACACCGCTGACTACGCATTTTCGACATTTCAGTCAAAAGCAAACAAACAATAATTACATTTTTTGTGCTGCGAACATTGTGTAGTAAATGTATGGTGGACCTCAAGTGACTTTATTTTACACGATACAATGTTTCGAATAACATATATTTGAACATTTCTCTTCGGTTAAAGTAATATAACAGTTATTTGCAGATAATATAAGCTAACGATTCTAAACAATTAAAGAACCGATATCTTTCTTACTTATCTTGAAACAGGCTTTGAATCGTTGCATTAACCGTGCAAACCATGTTAAAAGCAATTACAATAATAGTATATATTTCTTAGAATTGAAGATCGTTCAACTTCTGTATTCTTATATGGCAACCACAGTTGCAAAATATCCTAAACTGATTTGAAGCCATGCTAAATGGGCAATCCCGCCCTTTGGGAAGTATTCATGTCAGATATACACATACACACGCTGCCGGCTAGTGCAGCCACGACACGACTGACAAATAGACGAAATGTGTTCTATACCCGGGTTTGGTATGTTACATTGACTATTTGGAGTGGTTTCTCGCAGAAAAGTTAGTACCGGTTGACCAATAATCCTAGGAATACTGGCCATACGCTTTGCCTTCGTTTTGTATCGTGAAGATGAACACATCATGGTGTCACCTACATAAACGCCATTACATAAACGCATGGCGTTTATGTTCCATTACAGTATTTACCTTTCAGGAATGATGTAAGAAAGGATAAACTTGGATATAAATACCTCTCTTACGACATTTCATTAATGGGGTCACAGGAAATTCCGTGTAATGTTCAATCGCAAGATGGTTAGTATTGTTTATAGGTACAAACGTCTGCGGTCATATTATCTTCTTAATCTGTCACAAGTAGCTTAGTCTTTAATGGAACACAGGCACGCTCGTGCTGGTTATAGAACTCAGGGAGTGTTAACATGATATATCCGTGTTGCTGTTGGCCTGACGTTTTATTAACCATCTGTGATACTTCTATTATGTACATGTACAATTAAGCTATTTTAAAAGCACATGACGTTATATGATAATGATGATAATGATGATTTTAGTGAGCATTCACTTTGGAAATAAAATTATTCATATTTATTGTTTGGGTTAAGCAGTCTCTCGTCTTACGCAGATTGCATAGATCAGTGCGCGTGACATGTTTATCATATACGCTCATCATTTGAAAAACTACATTCAAAGATCAAACTCATTAGTCAGATGTCCTTCGCCGATCCGAAATAAGCATATTGATCAAAATTGATATGACAAAAAAATCAAAGTTAACTGAAATAGAAAAACCCAGCCCTTGTCAATCAAAATCAGATGACAACTGCCGTGGTGGTTTGTCAGTATAATCATATCAAATAGAAATTGATCCCCATTATAAGTCAGCCATATAAAAGGAATAATTATGGGAAAAAAACTGAAATTTCATCCATGTTTAAACTAGTATAAGTATATGACAAAATATGGATTTAAGTAACTAATTACATATTATAAAACTTATAATGTTAGCTTTAATATGATATAGAAATGAATATTCAACAAGAAATAAAAAAGTTAATACGGGAGCCATGTTGTCTTTCATTTGTGTACTAAAATCTAGCGAGGCGCCATGTTTTATACTTTCCCATTATGGGACTTGCTTAATTTCAGCTTTATATAAACCTTGGATTTCAGAAGTAAAGAAAGGAATAGTTGTGCAACAATTTCTGTACAATGGGTGCTTTCAGTAATTTCGTTGACTTGTCAGAAGGACTTGGTATTTTAGTTGCTTTTGTCTTTTGTCATGTAATTGGTTCGACGACGCAAGACGGTTGTTTGGAAATATAGCGTACATTGTCTCCCATTTCAGCAGTATGAAATATTTTGAATGTATAAAGTTATATAAAGATTGCGTCCAACAGGCCTTGGATACATGTTACGATATATTTGCACAGATATTATACTTAGATATATTATTATCAAAAGTTGCCGCTACGATTTTGATATATCTCTTTCAAAGCGTGTGCTCGCAAATTGATAATACTTGACAACAATATAGTACACATCAATGTTCGCGACTATTGCGGACAAACTCTTTTATATCCAACTAAGCTCATTACCAATAATTCACGATATACTACGAGCATATTGATACATCATCACTTTGAGACAATGTTCAAATTTAAATTTCACTCGATCATATAAATATCTGCTAATTCTCTATTTGGGTGTATTATTTATGTCTAAAAACCCATCTAGATGTAATTATCGATGATTACAACAACATTACTCAACACTAATTTGACATTAGTAGGGTTTTCCATGATGCTGTATTTATTTCATCATCGATATAAGATACGTATCGGTGTATTCCAGCAATCTTAATGATATATTACTCCAGGAAATGAATTCCTTCCGTACATTTCATAGACACAAATGCCGCAATAATGACGAAATATGAAAATGCCTTTATTTCAGGTTCAGATATTTTTTTAAATACTTGGAGGTTTCTAAACCTGAACGCTTGTTTACCAGCGGTTTATGTATCCACTTCCCTCTACCCTAACCAAGCCGTGTATTACAACATGTTAGCGAAACAGTCAGTTAAATTATGAATGGTACATTTGTATACGTACGTTTTAGCTGAATGACGATTACAAGGTATATTTAGATCTTTCAGCCTTAAGGCAGCTGGAACTTGGGCTTTCTGTAGTAAAGTTTATTCTCTAGGTTAGTTATGTGTTGGGCTTGTTATCGTGTAATTGTGGTATGTGTTGGGCATGTTATCGTGTAATTGTGGTATGTGTTGGGCATGTTATCGTGTAATTGTGGTATGTGTTGGGTATGTTATCGTGTAATTGTGGTATGTGTTTGGCATGTTATCGTGTAATTGTGGTATGTGTTGGGCATGTTATCGTGTAATTGTGGTATGTGTTGGGCATGTTATCGTGTAATTGTGGTATGTGTTAGGCATGTTATCGTGTAATTGTGGTATGTGATGGTTTTATGTTTTCGGTGCTCGGCCGTTTAAGTTGATTGCTGCCTTCCATGTCTGATTTTGCATTAGCTTCTTACAAATTCAAAGAAGAAAATATATCTGACGTTACTGTAGAGAAGACACATACTGTCAATTCAAAGATATCTGTCAAAACCGCCAGAATATTACATTTCTTAAAAGGTAAATGTATGTATTAACCAATCAGCGCTCTTATTTTTCTCATAATATCTTTGACCATGGATTTTTGTATTAAAATAAGCGTCGTATACTTCACTAGCTTTCTTAGCGTAGTGCGTTAAATGCATGGTATAAACGCGGTTGTGACAGATAACTTTGAATCAACAGTAAATGGTGTCAATCGTTGGTCAATAATTGTCTTCATCGTATCCTTGTATAATAAGAACTAAGGCACGGCCTTTAACGGAGATTTACATATACATATTATAAATTAATGTATGTATGTATGTGTGTACATAAAGTTATATATTAAGTAAATTTTTAATGAATAAAAAGGACGGAACGAGCGAAGCGAGTCCGTTGTTGTCATAAAATATTTACTTTATATGTTTTAACAGGCTTAAAATATAACATCCTGCGTTTTGATTGACCGCTAGAAATTCGCAACACAGACATCATATCTGTTAAGAGCAAAATCTTGATGATTAAATTTTCATTTAACCGTCAAAAATTGGCTTTAAATCTCATCTGCTCAAAATAGTTATACATATTAACTACTTATTAAATAGTAAAAAGGAAAAACACTTTAATAGTGATATAGGTAATTGATGCTTTTCAGTCACTAATAGTATACCAAGCAGAACATTATGACTTGTAAGGCAAGTACAACAAGATATCCAACACTCGAACAATTCTCGATATCGACATTATAGGATAAAACCCGTTTCTCCCGATTCGAAATTTCACGGTCAGGGGGTTAGCAACAATAGGCTGTATAGCGGGAGTGTCTATTAAATTTCTTTTTTCAAAGTTTAAACATCAAAAACGTATGAAACAATTATTGCACATAATCATTAAACATCTTTGTTTTTAAAGTTTAGCAAGAATTTTCATAAAATATACTTTATATTTGAAATATTGCATTTTATTTTACATGGCCGCTTCCGTAGCTTGATACCGATGGCGAGAAAATATACGCATTTTTCAAGTTGAACATATTATTTAGGCAAAACTATTGTCAGAAAGGTCGTCAAATAGTATTGTCATTGTGTTCAAGTAAAACTTTACAATTTCTTATCATTTGGTTAAAATAATCGCGATTATTGTATCTAGTTGCTCTATTCACTGCTACCACCCTGACGTATATTCGGAATATCTCGCACATTGCCGCTCAATTAATTCCGGAATCCCGGAAAACGGGTTTTAACCAGTAATGTCGATATGGTGAATGGAATAAAACAAAAACGACCAGCGGGACGGTTAATAATATGTAGCCGGACCGGGGTTCAAATCCGGGACCCTTTGTTTAGAGGGTGAATACGGCTTGGTGGCTGCCTACACAGCGTCCTCACATATCAGTAATTAAATCCTATAGGGGCTTGCGCCTACAACCGGACACTTAGCATACCTTTAACTGTAGACAAATATCGCCGAATACCCGATAATAGTAGTCGTTATAATGCTTACAGAGGCAATGCTTTACCGACTAAGTTAGTCGGCCACAAGTCAAACTAATTAGACCGGTACAGTATACAGTAGCGGCTCAGGTTTATAAACATTTAAGAAGCTGCCACGACCGGCTCAAGACAGCAAGCCTGTCAAGCAAACACAAGTTTTTCCCCATTAATTAAATCCCATAGACAGTACTGCAATAATGTAATGAACATTGCTATCAAAAGCACGATAGAGACATAACATTGTTTAAGAATTATTTTGTTTCGGTACGAAATGTTCCGAGTAGTACGTAAGTGTACTTACAATTTCAAGGGTAAACTCGTCATCGGAGGTTGATTTCATTGTATAACTATGTTAATTGTATGTATTAAAGATGGCTTTCCTTGTTAAAACAAGTATTTCGATGTGTAATCAGTGATTACCGGCTATTTTATCCAGACAAACCAAACATCCAGATCCAAAAAGGCTTGAACTCACGCGAAAAACTACTTCCGCTCTGATCGGGCTATCATCACGGTAACGGGCTTTAACTCTTTTGTTAAGCGTATTCGTTAGTTTACACAATTTAAGAAATCTTGAAACCGTCACTGCTGAACTTCGATGAGACAGGAAGAGTCTTGAATCCCGTCGTACTATAGCGTTCTATAGTAGCGTTGTGACCTGTGGGAACCAACCCATAAACCGGATCTCCATACTTTTTCAGCCAATAGTGGAGCGAAACTTCGGCCGATGACGGAAAGACCCAAGTAGTTACGATTGCCGGGAAGACAATCGGTACGATGCGCACGACATTTACTCTCTACTGATTAGGGAAAAAGCCAATCCCAGTCGTCTCGGTGATTTTCAGTAATCTCCTATTAATTTGCCAATATTACGCCTTAAAAAGTTAACTTGTTAAACTCCTTTAAGCCAGGTATCACAGTTAGAATACCAGTACTTGGTCGGACATATTATCCCCCTTACATTAGTTACCGGCATGTCATCCAGTTATCAAAGTGGATAATTTATTAGCTTGTTTCCCGAGAAATCAGGGTACGAAAACCAGTACTTGGTCGGACAGATTATGTTCCCCGTGCCATTAGCTACCGATTGGTCGGCCAGATTATGTTCCCCGTGCCATAAGCTACCGGTTGGTCGGACAGATTATGTTCCCCGTGCCATAAGCTACCGGTTGGTCGGCCAGATTATGTTCCCCGTGCCATCAGCTACCGGTTGGTCGGCCAGATTATGTTCCCCGTGCCATCAGCTACCGGTTGGTCGGACAGATTATGTTCCCCGTGCCATCAGTTACCGGTTGGTCGGCCAGATTATGTTCCCCGTGCCATTAGCTACCGATTTGTCGGACAGATTATGTTCCCAGTGCCATTAGCTACCGTTTGGTCGGACAGATTATGTTCCCCGTGCCATAAGCTACCGGTTGGTCGGACAGATTATGTTCCCCGTGCCATTAGCTACCGATTGGTCGGACAGATCATGTTCCCCGTGCCATAAGCTACCGGTTGGTCGGCCAGATTATGTTCCCCGTGCCATCAGCTACCGGTTGGTCGGACAGATTATGTTCCCAGTGCCATTAGCTACCGATTGGTCGGACAGATTATGTTCCCCGTGTCATCAGCTACCGGTTGGTCGGACAGATTATGTTCCCCGTGCCATTAGCTACCGATTGGTCGGACAGATTATGTTCCCCGTGCCATTAGCTACCGATTGGTCGGCCATATTATGTTCTCCGTGCCATTAGCTACCGATTGGTCGGCCATATTATGTTCTCCGTGCCATTAACTACCGGTTAGTCGGACAGATTATGTTCCCCGTGCCATAAGCTACCGATTGGTCGGACAGATTATGTTCCCCGTGCCATCAGCTACCGGTTGGTCGGACAGATTATGTTCCCCGTGCCATCAGCTACCGGTTGGTCGGACAGATTATGTTCCCCGTGCCATTAGCTTCCGGTTGGTCGGCCAGATTATGTTCCCCGTGCCATCAGCTACCGGTTGGTTGGCCAGATTATGTTCCCCGTGCCATCAGCTACCGGTTGGTCGGACAGATTATGTTCCCCGTGCCATTAGCTACCGGTTGGTCGGACAGATTATGTTCCCCGTGTCATTAGCTACCGGTTGGTCGGGCAGATTATGTTCCCCGTGCCATTAGCTACCGGTTGGTCGGACAGATTATGTTGTCCGTGTCATTAGCTACCTGTTTGTCGGCCAGATTATGTTCCCCATGTCATTAGCTACCGGTTTGTCGGGCAGATTATGTTCCCATGCCATTAGCTACCGGTTGGTCGGGCAGATTATGTTCCCCATGTCATTAGCTACCGGTTTGTCGGGCAGATTATGTTCCCATGCCATTAGCTACCGGTTGGTCGGGCAGATTATGTTCCCCGTGTCATTAGTTACCGGCTGGTCGGGCAGATTATGTTCCCCGTGCCATTAGCTACCGATTGATTGGCCAGATTATGTTCTCCGTGCCATTAGCTACCGGTTTGTCGGGCAGATTATGTTTCCCGTGCCATTAGCTACCGATTGGTCGAACAAATTATGTTCCCTGTGCCATTACCTACCGGTTGGTCGAACATATTATGTTCCCTGTGCCATTACCTACCGGTTGGTCGAACATATTATGTTCCCTGTGCCATTAGCTACCGGTATGTCCTACGATCAGTTGCGATCAGCTGTAAGTAACTTACTGATGATATTACTGAGTATTACGTATTTATTTAAAACACATTTGTTTAGATCCATCCATTCGTTTTTCAACTTTCCATTGACAAAGTGAATGCCTTTATGAGTAGACCGATAGTGATAATAGGATATGAATGGGGAATACAGGTCTACAGGACTGTAATATAATTATGTTAATGATCGGTAGTACCAGAAGGAATCGGAATAACTTTAAGTCACAGCAATTCACATCTGAAGCTAATTCACATACTTGAGTCACAGACAGACCACACTTCGCCATCACGAATGATTACCGATAAAACGCTACAAGTTTTTAGTGTCATGAAATGTCAATAGAGAAAGACAGACGTTATTGCAATCACATATCAGCCTTCATATCTAATCTGCCCGTAGCTAACTTTATTTCTAAGTCACATTTTTGAAAATATATTTGAAGCACATAAGGCTATTGGAATTTTGATTACATGAATCTGACAAATCATAACATTAGAAAGAAAAATAAATGTTGGCAGCCTCATCTTGGTATAGCTGTGATACCTCTCCGGAAACTCGATTTAATTTTATGATATGATTCTTGTGAGACGTTAAGCTTTGGACCACAAACAAGTGGAATTATTCGAGGAGTTGATGAACACAACGCATATGTAAATACATGATAAGGTCTGGACACAATGCGCACAACCAACATATACTATTGACTTCAATGCAACTTGCGTCATAACTGTTGTATCTGCTTAATATCCACTGAGGTCAATGTGGCCGTACAATCTATTTCACCACTTGCAAGATTATTGATCATAGTACCAAGTTTGAACTTGAAAGTTGCCAGCCTTTTTTCAGGTTTAGCGTTTGTATTTAACTTGCCGATTTTTAATTTGAAAAGGCTTTATTGCTGTTTAGATGTTCTTAGCTTACCTACTGTTATTTCGTTACCTAGGAACTTGTTACGTCAATCTATTCTATGGATAGCGCTTCATTTGTTCCTACACTGTAATAGCGTGTTGTCGTTTTTAGCTTTTAGTTAATGTGTCTGGATGTTCAATTTAAAAATATAGATCACTGGGGCATCTGTGATTGTCAATAATTATTGTCAACTTCGATGTTCTTGCTTCATTCTGGTAATAATATCTACCTATCTATATAAGTAAGCTAAAGTCAACAAGTCAGTTACATTTCAAGTCAATATTTACCATGCTGTTGTACCGGAACAGAATTAAAATTGCACAACTGTATTCAATATAGAGCTAACGTTAAATATCACATAAATAAGTGTCAGTCATTATGATGAATGTTTGTTCGTAAGAATATCGTGAATAATAATCCATGTCTGTCTGGACAGCAGATATAGTGGAGACGCAACTTTTGTTGTAACATCCTAAAGTGTAATCGTCATAGGCAACGTAATCGTTTACTGTTGCAGAGCTTTAAATGGGGTACGTACATGGTCCAGCTTAAACGGAACGCCATCATGCTGCTAAGTAGGTTACATTAATTGCCAATTCAAATTTGTTTTAGTAACGATGAGACTGTTCTTGTATCATTCATAATACACTCAACAGGATATTGAAACATCGGATATTCCAGCTTGATTTAAAAGTTTCTTAATCATCTAATTTGTTAACCATAACTTAATGAAATAAATAACATTCCACTCCGACGGTCGACACATGACGACATAATACTCACAAGTATCATAGATGATAATTAATAAAATCGCAAATGATAAGAATTGTGCGAATTATTTACAAAAAAGTGAGATTAAATACATCCTAAAGTATGCGTAGGGCTAGAAAAAATCATGATGAAAGCTTCCTTCGACCGTCGCATAATATTGTACACGTTTTGTTTCGTTTCGCAGGTGAATTAAAATCGGCATTTATGTCTAATTGTGTTGGATGCTACACAACATGTTCCAGTACGCATTTTAAGCAACCTCCATATTAATCATGTCATCATGACATGAGATAATGCAATAGTGTTTCAATACAATGTGCTTTAGAATTATGCATTATATCAATGCACGATAACAAAACAAACAAGCCAAAAAAAAGATTGTTTAGATGTGTTGCATTGACATTGACAACGCGATATGAGGCTTCAGAGAATTGTTAACGACCATGGCTTAATACAAAAACGAATAATTTACCAAGCGGAAAACTTTAAGTTACATCACATGAATGATGTTGATTGCAATTACAATGTGCAATCAAAAATTTGAGAATAGCTAAAGTACTGTCACTAGATAAATAATCATTGTATATGTGCATGTATCTTTATTTGCATTTTATAAGAAAATATGGCAAAAACTAAAACACCACATACCCGCGACCACCACACAGTGCTTTTTATGTGCTGACGTCAGCGACGCTATTGGCGTTCTGCAGTTTCACAAATGGTAAGCCCAGAATGAAATTATGTCATTAATATGTAAATAAACATAAAAATTCAAATTGTATATGATTAAATATATCTACCGCAATATCTTATACAGTCTAAGTTACGGATTAAAGCTAGGTATTATGCTGTATGTTAAAATAAAAACACCTCGCACATTTTGACAGACGTTGTGTGAAACGTCCCTACGTTTGCCTACTTGCCAATCCCTGTATCGTTTTCAATACCATGCTGCTCTATAGAAATTAGTTTCTGCCACTTAAACACAAGGCCATTGCATGCTTTATACATGGAGTGTGGAATATCTACTGTCCTTAGCCAAGCTTTAAACCGAGTACCACATTTACACTACCCTTCAACGACATTCGGATGTAATAGCTTATATTTCGCATAACAGAAATGCGATTCTGTTTATTTTGTCATGGAACCTTTTGTCAAATGAATACGACCTGTTTATCTTCAGCAATAAAGCAAGCAATTTCTTCAGCTTGGTATATGCCTTTAATTTGTACTAACAGGTGCAAGTATATTTAGTTGTATTTTTCATAACAATCAAAGAAATAGAGAAAAAAACCATTTCCTCTACAATGTTGACCCGTATGGGAGGAACTATTCTTGAAAGTCCTAGTGCTAACTTGACAAGTTTTTGTTAATCATGTAAGAAATAATTGAAATTTGACAATAATAACCGAGTACATCGCGTGTCTACTCCGGTAATGAAATTCAGACATACAATTCGTATAACGAAACGATATATAACGATTTTGGTTCCTTGTATGCTTGAATTTATTAGTCAGTTTACGCGCAAGTTACATTTTAATTATTTTATGCTAACTTATGAAATTCTTTGAGTGAAATAAATCCTTTATTTTCACGGATTATCACTCATTGCAGTGACTGCTATAAGCGGTGTAATCACACAAGTAGTAAGCATAATGATATCATTAAATGTTACAAGTTAGACGACAATGTCGTAAAGACGATCTCCTAAAATACAGCATAGACAATATATTTTCCTATTCTAACTCGACAACTGTATGATACCGATGTTTAGAATGACACACAAGTAGCTATACAATGCATTGTACCTTTTGCCCTCTGACAACTAATACAAGTTTTGTCTTACACAGGAAACAGCTGGCATGTTACATACGCTAAGTACATGACTGATAAGACATATAATTGTGATATACGACCACAGAACACAATGCACGTTGCTCGCTGTATACATTTTATGCCTCAACTGTTACGTAATATGTAATATTAAAGAGTATTGATCATCGATATTACATTTACAGTTAAAGACCAAGGACATCTGATTGTGTTACGTGCCAACGGACTAATATAAGCCCTGCTATTGTCGAATTAAATTTCACTACAATATATATATATAGTTAAACGTCGTTTTCTATGCAATCAATGGTATGCTAAAATAACTGTTATCAGGATAAAGAGAATGGCAGGTAAATTAAATATATATTTTGGGACGAATCTATCTTTAGTCTCATAAAGTTGTCTAACTGCAAGATTTGAAATAATTCACTGATGTTACATGATATTTTAATGTATTTGCTTATCACTAATCTAATCTAGTCGTGCAATATGGCAAACTGTGTGTATGCTGTGACAGTCTTTAAAGAAAACACTTGTTACCACCGAGAGCAAGTAGAAATAGTGCTTAAGTGAATTGGAGCGAGATATTTCATAATCCCGTCTAACTACATAAAATAACGTTGTTTTTTCCAGATCAGCATTTTATTAATACTCAATCCCTTATCTCTTACATTTGGATTTTCATGTTTATGCGCAAAACACAGACTAAAGGGTTTGTTTAGATAATTTATTATATCCACTCAAGGTGTACTAAAAGCACAGCTTACGTCACTAGAGCTAGCCACCAGGCTCTGTCTTAGCATTCATATTGCAACATTGTCAAATTAAGAACTTACACATTCATTTATCATCTGTTAGTCTTGCATTTGCACTTTTTGTTTCTCAACATAAATTTAACTTAAATCGGTTCAAGTCATGTACCACAAATTGGTCTTCATAACCATATGCACTCCTTAAAGGTGCTGCCTCACGTATTGGTGTATTGCAAAAATAAAATAAAATTGTAAAATATTCGCGTAATTTAGGTATAGTTGCCATAATCAACCACACAGACATTTGACATAACTTGCAAAGCAACAGCATTTTGTAGTTAATTAGTAATTTTACATCCAAAATGCTATAGGGTGTTAATGCCCTATGAAATGGAAACGATTTGCAAAACGAACGCTGTAGTTTTTACTGCATCACAATGCCATTAACTGCATCAAATGACATAAGGCTGCATCACAATGCCATTAGCTGCATCACAGTGTCATTAGCTGCATCACAATGCCATTAGCTACTGTATCACGATGGCATTAACTGCATCACAATGCCATTAACTGCATCAAATGACATTAGCTGCATCACAATGCCCTTAGCTGCACCACAATGTCATTAGCTGCATCACAATGCCATTAGCTACTGTATCACTATGACATTAACTGCATCACAATGCGATTAACTGCATCACAGTGTCATTAGCTGCATCACAATGCCATTATCTACTGTATCACTATGACATTAACTGCATCACAGGTCATTTCATTTTGTTTTGCTTCAATTGGCTTCTCTCGTTCATCGCGTTTTTCCGAAGCAGTCTTTATCCAATTGTTCGTTGTATTGGGTCACAATTCTCGTTGTAACAGATTATATGCAATCAAATACTAATACATTATTCAACAGTTTTGTTCATAGACACATTATTCATATTATGATGTTGTTGTTTTTTTGGTAGTAGTATGATGTGGGGCACATAGAGACATTATCAATATTAATATTTTAAATTGTTTCTGGAAATGTGTGAACAAAGTGCAAAGAGATCAGACTGTATCACATTAACAACTTTATTCTCCTGTGAATTATATTCTTGTTTCATTGGCATGTAGTGTTCATTTCATTTATAGCAGTATGGGCTGATGATGTGTGGTCTATGTTCTGTATATCATCCGAAGACATTTCCCCGTTCTACATCAAAATTGATGTCGTTTGAATTGAGTTTGTAACAAGACATGGGACATGAGGAATGTCATTCTCACAAACGAGACTCGGTAACGTGTGGTGTTGTACTATAAGAACACATTAATGGACTTGGTCTCGGGGAGCTTTTGTGCTTGGTGTTTAGATGTTACATTAGTTGGTGTACTTTAGGGTACATGTAGAAACACCAAATTCGAAGCAAGGTTTTATGTTGATTTAACGTTTGTAGTGACTTCCTGTATGCTTCCCGTTACATGAATGATTTCTCTCGAGACGTTTAACGATCTGTTCAGACTTTAATTTAACACGCAACGTGTCTCACGTTTTTATTCTCAAATTCTAAACGATAATGACGATTGCTACAATTACAGACTAGATGGCCGAACAATTATATTCATTTTTTTTCAACATTCCAATTAGATTATTGCAACCTTTCGTGAACGTGGGAAAGTTTGCAGTTAAGGTTTCTTAGTTTTGAAGAATAATATTCCTTCTAAATTCATAACTGCCTTAAACAATAGATATAACTATGCTTTTGATAAAGGTCTGGCATTTCTAGAGGATGTATTATTCTTTTCGTATCTGCATTTGTTCACACAAAATCTTGAATATCCAGTGTGGAATATAATTGACCTACTAGTGCATGTACTTTAACTAATATTTGACTAATATGTCTTGTCGCTTCCTACTATTATATAATCCATACAGACATTAACAGCTTTACTAACCACTCTTTGTTGACAACTCCAAGTTAGATAAAGTGTGTGAAACCTAAATAGCTATCCATTTCAAGTTGTTTCTGAAACATTTGTCAAGTATGTATCTTACTGTTTGCACGTCATAGACTTCACTGTAGGATGGCCAGATACTGATAAGCACATGTCGTAGGATGTATGATCTAGTCTTTACCAGAGATCGTGGTGAATGTAATAAATACAAGTCGTGTATTGTTTCTGTACGGTATTACACTCAGCTATAATGTACACAAAATGAGACTAAATGGGTTTTCCATCAGATTATTCTTAATATAATTGTATATAGCACACATCTTACAATCAATCGATTTTGATAAAATTATAATCGAAACCTCGGTTAAATATGAACCTATTAATATGCTAAGTTTTAACCAAATCGCATTATCAATAGATGAGAAGTAATGAAAAATATAGGTGTTGCGTTGGGAGTGTGACAAAATGTGATATATAAAACGACATTGTTCCATAACCCAATTAACGCTCTAGAAACGTTCACCGAGAACGTATATAAAACATATTTGAATGTATATATCTACATACTCACACTGTATAATTACATTGATTGAACTCTCTGGTTTGCGTGCAATGTCACCGTAACATTTCTATCTTGTAATATGCCATAATACTGCATTTTGCTTTCTGGAGGATATTTTGGCGCCAGAGCTATTACAAGTATTGTGTTCGCAAATGATTGATTTAGCAATTATTGCAGAAATCAAACAACTTAAGGCACGTTTGATATTCACAGAAACTGAATATAATAGGAGTTGTCATTGTATTATTGTACAACAAAAGATAATAACAAATAGCACAGTGAATGCTGCTCCCAACAGTAACAACAGATCACGACACATAACAAAAGCACACATAAATAACAGATTACAAGTGCAAGTTACAAGGACAAACACAATAACGAATGAACAAGGTAAACAAAGTAACGGAAACAGCTACATCAACACCATATCCTTGTCCCATAGCCTCTTGTATCAATCAACATAGCTGGTGTAAGAGCCAGCAGACAATAACGAATCACATAGACGACCACGCATCCGAAGAACAACCAACAAAGCAACACTCAAGAGTAACAGTCTAAGTATGTGTCGAACATTTGGAAACAAATGAAACGGTCTTATGCTCCTATTCAAAGTCACAAAGCGGAGTACCAATATGTATACAGCCATATTACTATGTTTATAAAACAAATTACAAAAAACTACATCACAAATAGCAATTTGGTATTATGCATTTTACATGAAAAACAAATATGCCAGGAAGAGAATGGAAAGAAACTCGGTATATTATAACGAGCAAATGGTTATTTCAAGGAAAATCAAGGTTCTTAAGACTGTAGCGCACAGACAATCCAAAGCCACACAGAACCGACGGCCGCGCCTAGCCACCCACGTAAGAGCCAGACATAGAACGAACCATCAACATCCACCATAAAGGACATTTCAAGCAATTCTATATACTCACCCCGCAGTGGTTTAGTTTATCCCATCCATGTGATAAATAGCCATAGACAGAAAAGCAACATACAAAACTTGTAAGGGGTGTATAAATATTGTGATGTAGGACTGATTTAATCCTATATGTTAAATCAGTCTTAAACCTTTGTAAATTGTATACTATACATTACTTGGTATAGGTAGACAAATCACACTAATCATTGCACTTGTATTTCATTAGCTGAAGTAATTTGTCACCTATATTCTGGCTATATAAGTCCAAAATTCCACTCTACTCATTGCATTGGGTCTGCTGACCGCCTGGTCAGTGGTGCCACGAGAGTTTAGGCTTTAAATCCAAAACAAAACATAGATTAGTCTCTGGAAGTCCCACCTTAAGTCCGACTGTCCTACAGTGAATATTTCACTTGAAAATACTTGCAAATAGGTTAAATTGTCTTATATACACTCTTTATATTGTTATTTAACTATCCATCTTACTACTAGTATATTGCTTTGAAATATATCATTTATTGAAATAGTGTACACTTAACTAATTAATGTCGGTTCATGTAACTTGTTGTTGTTCTTATTTGTGTTGATTACATTGAGTTTATTATATGTACTACCACTATACGATCTACACAAGGAGGTCACCACAATACTCTACACACCACCGGTTATAATATAACAGCGTATGTAACCACTCAGATCTAACCGACTGAGGGGTACAAACACCAGCAAATACTTATACCGACCAGAAACGGATCTGCAACTATGAAGTCTACTTTTATAGTTTTGTACATACAATGTATCTATGTTTTAAATAATCTTTCTATTGTGAATTGGCAAACTTGTAGGCATTTTTATCGCAGATGTATACTTTTGGGTCATTTTATAGACATAACAAAGTTCCACTTGACTAACCTAAATTGACATGTCAGTAGTCTAAACCTGTTACCTTGGTTACGCAATATATTATATTTTAAATATACAATCAAATAAATATATTGTGAGCATTAAAGTTTTCCAAGAAAATGCAGATTAATTTAAAAATCTCTTTGGCATTATTCATCACAGTTCTTAGTAACATTAAGACAATGTTCAAGATACATGGCTAGTATCAATAAAATCATACTATGGAACGACGTAAAAACGCGTTTTCCATGGGAACTTCACGACGTCATAGTAACGTCATGAGAACGCGCACGGATATATAAGACGCGACATTGAATTGGGAATAAATCAAAGTTTACTATGAAACCAAACTTGTATATGGGTTAGATACTTTTTTTATAGTGTGGTTCCACCTTAAAAGTGCTTCAAACTGAACAACTTCATGATTTGTCTAGTTGGAAGTCTGAAAAGACATCTGTCGACTTTTGTTAAAAACATCAAATCAAATTAACGATTCACTTTTCAATGTGATCACGTGTTTTAGGTGGTTTAAAACAATAATAAAGACATTATAAAGATGAAGTGGAGTGTCAAATCAAGCGTATGGGGTCAATGCACTGTGTTGCTGAAGAACGTTTTAGTGTTATAGGAAGAAATTATTCTCAGCTTGAATTGTTGTATCGGTGTTATATCTTGCGTTCAATTAGCTGGTAATTGCCAAAAGGTAGTTTATTGTCTATTTGTTCGAACTTTCTTTATCGATTAGATGTTTGCTCTTCTTTTAATGAGAAAAAACATTGCATTACATTAATAAGGATGGACTTTGTCGTTTTAGTGAGCGCAACACTAACAATATATTTCTTGGGAGTAGAATTTTCGTTGATTTAATAATCGTTGTTTAACTCGACCACGAAATCTAATGCCCGCGATTTATTATACTCCCGAATACATAACATGGTTTTACCCTTCCATGATTTGTAATCCACGAATTTACGACCCAACGAAAATGACTTTTTATCAATATTCAAGTAATTTGATACCCAAGTAAATATGTGTTTTACGGGTACAATGGACTAGTATAGAGTTCTTTTCAGACGATACAGAAGTGGTTGTCATTGTGATGTGTGGTCATCCTTGTGATGTGTGGTCGCTCTCACAATGTTTTGTCGCCCTTGTGATGTTTAGTCGTCTTTGTGATGTTTGGTCGCCCTTGTGATGTTTAGTCGTCCTTGTGATGTTTGGTCGTCCTTGTGATGTGTGGTCGTCCTTGTGATGCGTGGTCGTCCTTGTGATGTTGGTCGTCTCCAAATGTGATGCGTGGTTGTCCTTGTGATGTGTGGTCGCTCTTGTGATGTTTGGTCGTCCTTGTGATGTGTGGTCGCTCTGGTGATGTTTGATTGTCCTTGTGATGTGTGGTATTCCTTGTGATGTGTGGTTACCCTTGTGATGTGTTGTCGTCCTTGTGATGTGTTGTCGTCCTTGTGATGTGTTGTCGTCCTTGTTATGTGTTGTCGTCCTTGTGATGTTTGGTCGTCCTAGTGAAGTGTTGTCGTCCATGTGATGTGTAGTCGTCCTTGTGATGTTTGGTCGTTCTTGTGATGTATGGTCGCCCTTACGATGTGTGGTCGTCCTTGTGATGTGTGGTCGTCCTTGTGATATGTGGTCGTCCTTGTGATGTTGGGTTGTGGTCGTCCTTGTGAGGTGTTGTCGTCCATGTGATGTGTGGTCGTCCTCGTGATGTGTGGTCGTTCTTTTGATGTGTGGTCGTCTTTGTGATGTATGGTCGTTCTTATTGGCAGACTCTTGCTCTGTACATGATTTGGTTGGCTTTCGGAGAAGGATACATTTATAGTGTTTATGTAGCTGTTTAGTTTTATTTTCTTATTCATTTTAGTAGTTGTATTTAAAACCGTAATAGTTTTAAAATTAAATAATCAATCAAAAGGCATGTGCCATCATTCGTCATTTGATCAGGAACACTTTCAAGCAGATCTAGCAATTTTTACACTATTTTTGTGCCTTTAGTGATCTGCTGTGTTTGTTGAATGTTGCTTTCCCTGTCTGCTTTGTTATTATCTTCTTTAATGGGTTAATGTATGATCATCATTGATGATTTAAGACCGAAACTGTAGCCTGATTGATTAATAAATGCTACACAAATGATTTCAAGTATGCATAATGCAAATACATCATGCATTTTACGTACATTTATATCTGTCTTTAAATGATGTATCTCCTGAAATCAATACAGTTACTGTATCATTAAAGATAAAGCTCAATTTCTTTTCTTAGCGTGATCCTTCTTACTTTAAATATCGCTGGCTTAGAATGAGAAGGTTATCCTCACATCAACACCACAATACCATATACATGTATTTAATATAATATATAATATACAAAGTACATATAACATGACAAATAAGGCATACTGCAAACGTCTATCTACAAGCGGGCCTCACAACATTGAATCAGTAAACGTTTGACAGATCCGTCGGCAACGAAGTCAATGTTTCAATCAGTCCGGTTTTCGGTGTATTTAATAAAACTTTATGGTCTGTCTTACATGGAGGACGCTTGTTGATAAGCGAGATAGTGTGGGTGTGGATACATTAGGTAAGTAAGTAAGTAAGTAAGAAAGCAAATAGTTTATACTAGTATATTATAGAAATAGAAATCAACCGACTAAATGGGTCTATTTGTCACAGGCATTAGGGCTGGCGCATTAAATTAAGCGATTACATGTTATAGACTAAGAGTGCTTCTCCGTTTTTGTACTTGTCGGTATTCCAAGGGTTTGTCGGGTAACGCTTGGTTTTGTTCTTTGCGGAATTTGCTTATTTGTCTCCTATTCCACTATGTGATGGTGGTACTACATACTTAACTTATGCATGGTCATTCTCCCAAATTTCCATTTTGATATCATATCTGGCCATCTAATGTGCAATATATTCCTCATATACTTCTTGATAAAAATGTACGTTATACTCTATGCTATCAGTGCACTTTCGCGTCTCAGAATCATACCATAAACGTGGCTTAAACAAAGACAACATATTAGTAATCTGACTGAAGTTTATATGATAAGTGAAACTTTCAGCGGTTTAGTTCATATTCTCGTTTCGTTGTATGATGGACACTGTGCCGAGTTTTGTAGTATGTAATATTGTTTATGTTTTCTGTGCTCGGCTGTTTAAGTTCAGTGCTTCCTTCCCTGTCCGATTTTCTATTATCTGTTGACTAGAATCCAGGGTACTGTTTCATCAAAGCATTTCCGAAATCTTAAAGTTACGCTTAAATTTAAATTCTTTATAATTCTATAACAATTGCAAATAAATAGAGAGATACTAGTATAGTTTGTAGGAGTTCATTAACTGAATCTGTATTATAATTGCAGCTCCATTTACCACACTTCATTATGGTAAACGAATTACAAAGAATTAAAATTTGATCGTAAGTTTACGATTCCCGTTAGTGATTTGATAAAACAGTACTCAGGAACGCTACGCTACCACTTTGTCTTATTAATATTTGCGGTGTCTGATAGTTCCCTCGGTAGTTCTGTAGTTTCTGTTGTGATGACAGATACAGTCAAAATATGTAGTACAACGACACGTTCCGTTACTCTATACTCGCCGGTTATATAATGATAGTCACTGAGGGAGGCTTGTATTTGCTCTTCATTTATATAAGTCATGCAATACGTGTCTAGTCGGCTTCATTCCTCTATCTGCTGTCTATATACATATTTATATTGTATATATAATTGTATTTACAAGTATTATATCTCACATTTTGCTACAGTGCTGAAGCCGCATTACACCCCCAAGCAGATATTTTGATACGTGATCGACCGCATTTTATATGTCATGCAAGGAAAAGTAACTGCGTCAATTTGTATCTTTGACTGTTGAAATATACAAGAGTTTCAAAAAATAAAATGTGAAATATACACAACAATTTATGAAAGTACAGTCATGTCTACTGTTTATAACTATCACAACAATGACAGTGAACGTTTTGCAAGACTTATAATATTGTTCGGTATAATAAAATAAATATCATTTGCCTTCTTATATATAGTGGGATTGTGATGTACGAACACATTATATTGGCCACTCGACTATTGCAACAATCTCAATAAAGGTAGTGAAAATAGCCAGGTTGAATGTGACAACATCTCACAACACCAGTAATCCGTTGATAAGAACAACAACACATACTATATGTAAGGGGAGGCTTTTTATGGTCGCCATACGGCACACATAGCGCTGATATAAATAGTTTGCAACTATAGTGGTATTTGAACCTATACTGTACTGTGCCATCGCCTAGCCTTTAACACCTGTTGTTTACATACTCGCATATAGATCATTCGGTCCTAATGGCAATTTGAACGGCGTAATGCGTAGTTTGTAGACATGGCAACATAATCCACATTCGACTTATGTTTAAATGAAATCTTACGGCATTTCATTCAGTCAAGTAAATGCAGTTTCTTGCAGCATGTAATGATTTCAGATGCCAACCGATCGTGCATGTTTATGCTGTAATTAGCGTCAACTTGTTTAGACTCTTAAAATAACTTTTGCTAATACGTTTGGACAATTGTGCAATATGATTTATTTGTATTATTCGTGATTGTGCGCCGTATGATTTTGAAGCAAACTAATTTTGAGAGCTGGTTTTAAAGAAAATGTATTATTATGTTTATTCTTTACGTTCCACTTTGTATCAAATTAGTTCTCCGTTTAAGATTTGGAAGCAATGTCCTAGGCTTAAGGGTGTTGGAATAATTTATGTCCATATTCAGATTATGTTCAAATTTTGCCAGGAAGTAAAATCATCTATTCTGACACATAAAATGATGCAAAAACACTAGTTCACCGAACTTGTTATCTGAGTAATCAGCCCTGTCTGAAGTGCATATGAATTATTTTTATAATTACCTTGAAATTAGAAAGTTAGTGGTGGTGTTCAAATATGACAGTTTGTATGATGTCTATGATCTAAACAATACAATATGTTCTAATATAGTTTTTGTACACATTGTTACCCATTACCAAGATCCAAAACTGGTACATTTAATGTTGGTCTAATATATACTCAACAACAACAAAAAACTTTACATTATTGATATATCGATATTTCAATACTAATTAAGGAATAACCAAGTTCAGACATGGTGACATTTTAACTGCCGACCCCGTTGAAGAATTCCAGGGAAAACAACACAGAGTTACTAAACGAAAAGGGGAACAACTGATTTTGTCAAAACAACATTATGCGTTTTCAAACGATCCGTTCGTGAGCTGTTGTCCTGTTTTAATGTTGTAAAAATTAATACACGTATTGTTAGTAAGAAAAAGATGCAGTTTGAGTCAAATATTGATATGTTTCAAATTACCTTACTTTGGATTAAAATAAGAGCTTATTTACTAATGCGTTTTTGGTAAAAGCCCTTTAACAACATGTATTAGTTATTTATTTATTTTGTCTTACATGCTTCACAAACTCTCAATTAATATGATAAGACCACTTGATGAATATAGATGATTATGTCAGAATTTACGAAGGAACGCACGCCTTATATCTACATGTAACAATAAACTTTTCTACGAAACATCTTAAAATGACAAAAACATCATCGAAAACGACATTTATACACGGATTTTAAATGACACACCGTCGGCTTTTGCTCATTATATCTATTTCACATGTGACACCAACATATTCATTAAAAGATGTTTATTATTATTGTCAATCTAGCTTGAAAATCCTGAATGACCTCGCACTTATGACTGTCTTAGTCGACCAGCAGAATGCAATCAAATAGGATCAACTAGCTTCTCTTCTCCTATACCCTCATGTCGTTGTATACCATATGACCTAAAAGAAAAAATCAGATTATTGTATTTTTGGAAACATGTGCTTGCTATATGTAGACAAGGTTACTAGACGAATGATGCTTTAACTGTATATATTAATTTACATATTTATTGCTTACTTTACACGTTACGACATTGTTTATTCGAGATATGTAAATACGTAGTATGGTCATACAAATGTCTGTCTATTATTGGAAATGATAAACAGGCTCTCAATCTCCCGAAGCATCCCATAAAGATACATCAGTATATCAGTACATCAGTATATTAGACCGAAAATCAAACCAGATTCGGTGTTTCAGACTAATCCCAAGTTGGATATAGTGTAATTGTTCTGTTATAAACAATGTTTATATTTGAGATACAGGTTTTAAATCCGGTCTGGAATGAACATTATATCAACTGTATGCAAGTGTGTTCTTCTAATACAGCTACCGGGTAACTACAATTAGAATATGTTGAATTATGTTTAAAATGAATCTGTACGTTTTGTCTATAAATCAAAATCAAATATTCTTAGTTTCTGTATTCGATGGTAGACCCTCTCGGCATGACATAAAAATGTTATATTTTGCTGCAATTTTCAGAAACTGTTTATAAACGTCTTGTCTTTCCAACGCTATTTCATCATGATTTAAACAAAATTATCACTTAGCCCGGTTTTCATGGAGAACGGCTCATATTATATACAAATAATCCCCTTTAAACAACATCTGGAAGTAGAGTTTATAAATATATAAATTCAGTGCGATAAGTTACAATAATGAAATAAACGCAAAATATATAAAACAAATTCGGATATGGAAAGGAAGCATTTAGAACAAACAGCTGATCACAATCGGCACAAAAATGAAGAAGAAAAAAACACGAATGGAACAAAACTAAATACAAAATATAAAGAACATACTAAAAGTGCAAGTGCAAACATCAAATGAACAATGATATTATACAGCGACAAAAACTCTACACTTTGATCCGACAGCCTGCCGCCTCAGTCATTCAAACATAAGTCAGTGCCAATAGACACAATTCAATCACAAGGACGATCACAATTTACAAAGACATCATACAAAACTGCTGATATGTTTTGATTCCAATCAAGGGACGTAACATGGACACATTCAAACATACAGAGCAACACATTATGGTCGCATGCTTAAATTTAGACTTGGTAAACAAAATAGGCTTTGCTTTGATAGGTTTGCAAATAAATAAAGAAGGCATGGAGCCGAAATGTAAGGACGATAAATATCATAGATACAATGTAGTTGAAAAGGTACACGTTTGGTTTTTATCAACTATATTAGCGGTATGTATTTGTCTGTTTGGAACTTCACGCGCTCAATGGTTGCAGCAGACCTTTTTTATGCTCTTTGTCACACTGCCGTGTTCCCAGTGAAAAAGAATTTGTTGTTGTGGAAGGCAACTGCCAGTATCTAACAACACCAAGAACACCAATAGGAACAGCAATAATAAGTAGTTTTCGATCAACACAATATTCTTTAATTTCTTATGGAATTCAAAACCTGATTAAATACCGACATTAAATGTTTTTAGACTCATTAATTACGAAAATAGAAATATCTAAACAAATCATCTGGAATAATTCTGTTATAAAACATATCAATAATAATGAGTTATTTTACTATAACACATGGTACACATGTATAGACAAGAAATCAAATTTGTAGAACATATTTTCGACTTAAGACACAAAATATTTGATATCTTTGAGTAAATGAAATTTCTATATGACATACCTAATGGTGAATATTTAGAATACTTCACTCTCATTAAAAACTTACCAAAATAATGGAATACACAATAGGAAAACGGAATATTAATATATAACCCACCAAATTTCTTAATCGATTAACTACGTAAATGGAAACGGCAAACTAAATAAGTTGCATATAAATCACTAATCAAACCTAAAATAACAACAGAACCCAAATACAAACAAAAATTAAACCTTATTTTTACAATAGAAGAGACGAAATGGGCTAAGATTTTCGGACAAACGTATTTAATTACAATATACACTAAACTTAGAAAAGTTCAGTATAAATATCTCAAAATATAATACCCGACAATTCATTTTTACTCAAGTGTCTTATAACCCAGTCAAGCTTATGTGATTTTCGCAATAGACAACCAAACTCTATATACCATATGTTCTGGGAATGTCATATTGTCAAAAGTTTTTGAACTGAAGTTAGGTCATATCTACAACAAAAACTTCCAAAACAAATTAATATTACATTCAAAAACGTTCTTTTTGCAACATTATAAAGAATACAAAAGAAGATTTTGGACTTATTTACTAACTACATTACACTGCTTTCGAAATATTTCATATTTAAATGTAAATGCAATAAGCACACACCGACTTGAACAAACTATAGCACTATTCAAACACAAAATACAATTGTGTAACAGAAAATGGCAGAAGTGTACATTATTTTGCATAACTCAAGTATATTGTGGTAAACTCCCCTCCCCATAACCTTTCTACTCACCTAAGTTACTCTCATACTCACACTTTTCTTTCTTACTCTCTAAAACCATAACCTCACATTACAACTAAGCGACTTGCATTCTAATTCGTTCCTTTCTTACTATATATACTAGAAAACATCATAATGACATTTATCATTAATATCATAAGAATTGAGCTATGTATTGATATAATCTCCCAAACTCTATGTTGATACACTTTTTGTATATTTCGTATTTATATAAAGATAAAATTAAGTCCAACAGGGAAGGCGGCACTCAACTTAACCTGCCGAGCACAGAAAACATAAACAAACATACAAGGGACAATGTGCAACTGAACAAATAAATGATCCACCCAAGTCCAAGCTGTCGAAAAGCTTTATAGGGCTTCTAACAGCTAAAACTAGCTATTTCGGGCATTTTATGGTTGGAACTGGGTCATTCAGCTTTGGCATTCAGCTTTTGATCGCTGAAACTAGTTCATTCAGCTTTTCGACAGCTTGGACTTGGGCGGGTCATAACTGTTTCAGTTGGGAATTGTGCCTTATTTGTGTTTTATGTTTTCTGTGCTCGGCTGGTTAAGCTGCCGTAAAATTGTCTTTATGGAACGAACCGCATAGCGCGAACGAAACAGAAAGGTGTATGGCTTATGGAAATAAAATGTTAAAAACAAAAAAATAGCAGTTTTGTAATAGTGGTATTTGTTCTCAAATGATATTTAGCACATGCTTAACTGTACATGTATACATATGAAATATAGATGGTTTAACCCAGAAACAATTTTAGAACAAACGTATGGTAATATTATTGCAAACATTTACGAAGAATTATGATTGATGTGTATCATTTAATGCACTTTATATGGATTTCTGCACGAATCCTGTATTTAGTTCATTTCAATTGCTTTCAAAACCAATAACGATCTCAAATATGAATTTATTCCACGTTATTATGTTGTCATGATAGATAAAGTCATTACTATTTCACTAGTTGTTACTGAGTCTCTCAAATCCATCAACATGCGGATGTAACAACACATTATTCTGCTCCAGGTTTGTACAGACATACATTAACCACATACATCATTCTATAGTATATCGGCTGAACAATGAGGCAAACACTTGCAAAACCACATAACATGGATGTGTTATGATATAATGAATGTGTGTTAATGTATTTCAAGATTATCCATATTTTAGCGCAGTGGAGATGTATCGCTCACTTGATCTCGATTCGAATACCGGGGTCGGTTAGATTATGTTATTCTGAGACAATGGTTACGGTCTTGGGATGGTATTCACAAAGCATAGAGTTTTCAAATAGTTTACATAATTTAGGAGCCGTCGTGTATAGAGGTACAATAACTACAAAGAAAGCATGGGTAAATGTTCGTCTCTTGGGGAATATATGCAGCTCAACTATTTAACTTTAATCAAAAGATTTAAGTTTTCGCTTAATTTGCTTTGTGAATACCAGCCATGTCCCCCAAATACGGATATAATGTTGTAGGTGTTTGCGGAAGAGCAATTCATGTTTATATAAGTATAGTTAATTTCAGCCCACACTGTATGATTAAAAATGTGTAAACATGGCACTTTACTCGAAACAACAACAAAAACAAAGACACTTATTCGAAAAATATAAGAAGCAGAACGACATTTTGATCTTGAATTGTTTTGATAGAAAGATTATATTAAGTCAGACAGGGAAGGCAGCACTCAACTTATCCAGCCGAGCACAGAAAACACTAAAACACACAAAACACTGAAAACACGGCATCCCGTGCCGAAAGTCTGCCGCCTAAGCCAGTAAAACCAAAACGGAACCGTACATGAGGCGGATGTTTTCGCGGATAAGTGCATTGTGGTTGTACAGTATTAGTGACGTCACAGAAAAAGCAATTTTGAAGTCTATAATATTTATTGTGTCAACACTTCATGTATGTAAAAATAAATTAATGATAGTTTTCTTATTTTAGTGCCAACATGCCTTTAAAAATATATTGTATAGCAAATGAAAAAGCAAATGGCCAACAGGTTGAACCCCAAATTCAAAAACCGTGTTACGACTCTCCCCATCGGTATTAATTTTAACTATAATGCAATTAAATGGCATAAATACTGTTATAGAGCATATGGCAACAACGAGAGGGGGGAGAAAGCGAGAGACATATTGTCAGATACAGGTACCAGTCGACAGCTCGAAAACTATTAAGTTGTCTGGAATTTTGTATTTTCTGCTTTGAATTGATATTGCTTCTGTTATCATCTTTAAAATGCGAAACCACTGTTTTTGCAAATGTAACATATTTCCTGAATCATAACCTCATAAAGGAGATGAATGAAGCCATGGAAGAACGTCCGACTAAAACGCACATGCACACGTATGGCTTCGAAATGTCGTGTTGATTGTAAAATTGTTGTTGGTGAACGTAAGGATTTTTTTTTATTTTGTCCAAATTAGTGTTACAGTACAGTAAACCATCGTCGGATATTCGCGGTTGCTGATAATGTCAGCAATCTTACATCATCCGTGAATCAGATGACTTCCCGACGCTATATCTTATATGGCGATCCGTTGGTTGCTTCAAATTCTAGATGTAATTTTGTCAGATAAAACAAGGTCTTTCAGCACCCTTTTTACAGCTTTAACTAGGTCATTCAGCTTTTTTATAGCTGAAACTATGTCATTTAGCTTTTTGAAAGCTGGGACATGGAAGCTCGACTTTTTGACAGGAGAAACTTGGACTTGCAGCGGTCAGTTCATTTTCTCGTTCACTTATGGTCCGTGGTCCGTCCGTCCACAATTTGTTTGCGTAGACACTAGAGGTCATAGTTTTGGCGTAATCGTTATGGAACTTGGTCACTATTATCAAAATCTAGGTAAAGGTCGATATTGGGCTATCTGAGCTCAAAATCTAGGTCACTAGGTCAAACAATACAAAATCATTGTGTAGCCACTAGAGGTCACAATTCAGACCTAAACGTTATCAAACTCGGCAAAATGATCATCTCAACAAAATCTAGGCCAATTTCGATAGTGGGTCATCCGTGGTCAAAAACTAGGTCACAAGGTCAAATCATAGAAAAACCTTGCGTTGTCACTAGAGGTCCAAAGTTTGACATACACTTTCTGAAACTCATCATCTCAACAAAATCTTAGTCAAGTTCAATGCTACTGTTAAGATGTCCGCATTAAAATTTAAAGTTTTCAGTATGTCCTTCGTCAGGCTTTGACCGACCTTCTAACTACTACACATGTATACATTTTATAGTTGCAATCAGAGACTATAGATAACCTGTTATCTATAGTCTCTGTTGCAGTGTATATTCCATAAAACGCTACTGTTTATTTTTCCACAGAAGAATATAGTGGCCTGAAGTTGCAATGCTTAAGTGTGCATACTGTATATCATTTGACAATTCGTGACAGATCCCTTTATACAAATACTGTAGTACACAGACAATCCAAAACCACACGGAAACGGCGGCAGCGCCTAGCAACCCAGGCACGAGTCAGACATAGAATGAACCATCCATATCCACCATGGATATTTCAAGCAAGCCTATAAATGCATACTCATCCCACAATACTTCCTTTGCAATGTACTATATAACAACACAAGGATTACATATACAATAAGACCAACTATCACTATAAGCTACTCTATCTGCATCAATCAGTCTGTGTCTATAAGTTACAGATTGCTGTCATGTTAAATCATGTACCTAGCAGCTCATCCAACATGTCCACATCACGATTTGTCTGGTTTTTCTTAGGAAATATTCAAACTGAAGTAAATCAGGGATTACATGTGGGAATCATAAAAGTGTGCCCAGTGTGTGACTATTCAGTAGTGTGTTAGGCATTGTTCCGTGTATTTGTGGTCTGTGTTTTTATGTTTCCTGTTTGGCTTTTTAAGTTGATTGCTGCTTTCCATGTCCAATTTTTATAATCTTTTTGAGCCCTCTAAGTACAAAGAAACGATAACAAATTAGACAGGCAAAGCAGCACTCAACAGAGCACGAACATAAAGGAATACACAAAAAATGAAATCACAGTCAACAAAAACAAAACTGAACAAGAAAAATAAAACTGAACAGCTTCAAGGTCCTACTTCCATGTGCCGATTAGGTTCAATAAAAATGTCAACACAAGTAGCAACAGAGCTAACCGATCCAATAAAATCATGCAAACGCATTATCTACAACAGTACAAGCTATATATTCTATTTAATATAGTAACAATAGATGTAAATCTGCGACATGATGGAATCGATCACTGCCAAACACTTTATATATGTATTCAAACATGTCAACTGCAGAAACAGAAAATACAGTTTTAACCTGCTTGATAACTGTAGGTGTGTATACTGTCTAATATTCTCTTATATTTCATCAAATGAAAATGTTATTTATACATGCTTCCTATTACCGGTATATCGCGAACACACGGAATATGAAGGTATAAAGAGACATTACCCAATGTTAAATAAGAATCTGAAGTTCAGAACACACAACCAATGTCAATATTATGTGAGTGAGACACTAACACGTATACGTTCATGTAATATACATGTCCTTTAGGTGTTAGAAAGAAGACATTGATTGAATATACGTCGACACCCTATATGTCCAACCCATGTCACACAGGACCCGTTCCCAATACGTCCTGACTGGACGTCCATACTCTGACCACGTTCGTGGAGGCTATACCACTTCCCTGGCGGCATCTATCATGTGGTAGAAGTCATTACCACGTTCGTCTAATTTAACCAGCACGTACAGTGAACGGCCACAAGTATGACAGGGTTTACGTCACATTTTGGAAAGGGCTGATATACATTGGATCAATACTATGTCTCATTTTACCAATTTGTCAGCATCCCTGATGTGACCATCGAGTTATGGCCTCTGTCTAGCCTTACATATTCACACATTCGGTAATAGACATGTCCAGACATATTAAAATCCGTATGCATTCTTCACTTGAGGTTCATGCCATATCTTCCGTATGATGTTATCAAAGAGTACAGTCGACCGTCCTTGGGGAGTAAAGAAATCTCTCAATCAAATGATTAGTTAAACGAGTCCGTCTTCCTGTGTATCCTGTGAGTGTATTGGATTTCTCTCCGTCGTCTGTGGTTTCAGACAGATAGTGTTATAGTCTGGTTGTAGGGATGGTTGGGATAAATTTTAAATCCATTGTCATCATCAACACTTGGTTCTTAAGTTAAGGTGGCACAATAGTAATATATGTGTACGCTACGTCTGACGTAATAACATACCATGGCTTCTACGAGAGACATGAGATTATCTTACCTGATTATGTCGATTTGGTTAACCACAGACCAGACATGGTGCTAACAATGCAGTCCTGGAGAATAGCATTAAACATGACCGACACGAAATACAACAGGAGGAAGAAAATAAGAAGTTATGCAGTATTATAAAGCTAAGTACTACGAGGGTCATCCGTAATTTTAAGTAACATAGTGAAAATAAATGTTAAAATATAATCGTTAACAAAACATTTTAGAATACTTATATCTATTCGTGATTTATAACGAAATAGTGTGCAAAAATATTAACAAATTCTACATTACTTTGAAATCATACATAATCACTGTCACGGGGCACTCGGTATATATTATCACGTCATGATGTCAACGTCAAATAGCATTATCATTGTTTTCAAAATACTGTCCGCCACAAGCAACGCAACTACGATGTCGGATGTCTATTTATCATAAGTGTATCTGTATCACAAACTATAAGAAATAAGAAGAAATCGTTCTTCGCAGAAACAATAAACAATAACTGTAAAAAAAATCCCACAAAATTGTGGAAAAATCTAAAATGCCTATCTGGAGAACCAACGAAAGTACAAACTAATTTCATAAATGATGACCTTGGCAATCCTATTTTGGATTCTAAACAAACAGCAGACACATTTAATGACTTCTTCATACACGTGTTTCAAGATTTTCTCACCAAAATTACAAATAAAACTTCAAGTTACAATTCACATACTGTGAATACGGAATCAAACTTTGAAATACCTTTGTTTAATGAAAACTATGTAGAAAAACAGCTCATGAACCTTGACCCATCAAAATATGCAGACTTAGATGTCTTAAGTCCTAAATTTCTGAAAATGTCAGCACAAATCATTTCCAAACCATTCACTCAGATACTAAATCTAAGTATTACAAAACAAACATTTCCTGATGAATTCAAAATGGCTAAAGTGACGCCAATTCATAAAAAAGGTTCTAAATTTGATAAAAATAACTACAGACCAATCTCAGTATTACCTATCCTGTCTTAAGTAATTGAACGTCATGTATCTGACTACGTAAAGAAATATCTTGAAGAAAATAACTTACTACACATAAACCAGTCTGGTTTCAGAGCCAATCATTCATGTGAAACTGCTTTAACATCTATTGTTGATAGGTGGATAAATGCCATTAACGAAAATAAATATGTATGTTTTAGATTTATCAAAAGCCTTTGACCTAGTAAACCATTCAACCCTCTTAGACTAATTACAGTCATATAACTTCAGCCCATCAACACTCCAGTGGTGTAAATCATACCTAACAAAAAGATATCAAAGGGTACAAAATGTATGTGTGTCTGGGAAGCTCTCAGAAGCGGGTCATATTACTTCCGGCGTACCTCAAGGATCTGTCCTTGGACCTATATATTTTATCATGTCCATCAATGATATGACAATTGAACTGAGGGAAATTTTTACTGACATATGTGCGGATGACACCACTCTCACAGCTGTTGGTGAATCGTATGAAGAAGTTCAAACCAACCTACAGGACAGCATTAATAAAACAATTCCATGGTGTCAAGTCAACTCAATGGCCATAAATGCTAGGAAAACAAAGGCAATGGAAATCAGTGCAACAAATACACCCACTACAAATCAAAACATGTCTCTACATTTTGGACAAGAACTAATTGACTGGTCCGACACCGAACGCCTTTTAGGAGTTCAAGTTGATTGAAATCTTAACTGGAAAAATCAAATTGATGCAGTCATTAAAAATGTAATTCTAAGCTCTATCTTTTGAAAAGAATAAAACCTTACATCAACATACCAGTCAGAAAAATGTTCTACAATGCATATATACTCCCCCATTTAGATTACTGTTGCTCTATTTGGGGAAATTGTAGTAACAGTAATGTGGACACAAATTTCAAAAGAAAGCTGCCAGACTCATTCTAGATAAAGACTTTGATACTCCATCAGATGACTATTTGCTACTTTGAACTGGATGACTTTTTCTGACAGAGTAAAATACAAAATAGCCATCATTATTTATAAATCATTAAAACATGAGCCCCCCCCCCCCCCATACATTAAGGACAAATTCTAAAAACTTCATGAAGTCCAAATTCGCCACCTCAGATCCTCTGAGTGTCAGCAGAATCTCTATGTTAAAAAACCAAGGCTATAATTCTGTAAAAAATATCTCGACTACTCTGGGCCAATGATTTGAAATCCGTTACCATTAGATGTTTGAAATGCACAGACTTTGAATGGCTTCAAATATAAGTATATGTCTTATTGGAAAACATTGCTGAATTGATGTGTATTGCTTTACAAAAGAATATCTGTAATTGTGAACCTTGTTCTTGATAGCTTTTGCACATTGTATATAAATAATATTTTGCTATCATGTATTGTGTTGCTATGTACATATATCTGTAACACAGCATGAAAAGTTAAGTTTAATTTACTATTAAACGTAACTTAAATGCAATTATATTCGTAATTTTAATACATTTAATCAGAAAAAAGTAGCCATTAAATTCCATATCTAAGTTAAGTTTAATACTACATTTAAGTCGAATTATTCCTACAAGTTTAAATCACATTTAAGCTGCATTTAAAGGTGATTAAATATAGAATATAAATGGGATTTAATGCACGTTTATGCAATATAAACGCAAACTTAAATTCGTTTAAACGCACTTTTATGTTGCGTAAAAGTCAACTTTTATTATAGGATTAAATCTAACATTTAAACCACTTCTTATTAACTTAAATGCATTTTCTGTATCGTACGATTTATATAGTTAGACCATACTTTTATTTTGTCTCACTTAATAAATATTATTATGTTATATGTACTGCTTTTATATTTCAATGTATATGAGCACCATGAAGTAGATATTATCAAAAAGTACCGTCTGTAGTCAATTGAACTCTTTGGAGAGAAAAGAAATCTTTCTATCAAATAATTAGTTAAACATTTCCGTCTTCCTGTGTATCCTGTGAGTGTACACTTAACGGCACTTCTAACGCTACCTTTAATATATGTCATATGCTTTAAAACTGCTTTATGGATTGTCATGAAATTTTTCACAGTTGAACAACAATACTTGACCCTTGTTCTGACAAAGTTTTATTTAAATCGGCTATTCGACTATTGTAAGACACGTCTTCAACAGAATAAACCCTAAAATTGAAAGTAAAAAATTTGCCCGCGGTGGCTGTCACCGGGTTGTTATTTGCGCTGAAGGTGTCCTTGCTTCCTAAAATGGTTGATATTGTCAAGCTTTAAATCCATCATGTCTTAGATAATTATTTACGCTGTACACCAACCGACTAGTAAATAAAATGATGATTGTTTTTGCTGCGAAAGCTAGTGATAACCGTTATCCCAACGAGTATGTTGGGATAATACGATTCCTGCGAGTTAGGGGAGTCGAGCTCAACTTGAAATTGGAACTAATGGTGACAACAAACGATATCAAACTGATTTAATTCAATTCTATTGCATACTTTTACATATTGGATGTTTAGAAATTATGTGTATTTTAACTTTCAAGTACAAAAAATGAAGCTCTCCATCAGGTTTAACGTTTATATCGAACGTATTGGTTTTTTTATTCAGAAAAGGCGTTTATTTTTAGGCTGTCTTAGCTTACCAACTGCTACCTAGTTGCAACTTAGATGACGTTCATGAATATTTTTATTGTGTACACGCGTTATATAACATTTAAAACAGTCATGAAATAAAAAAAACTTAGTTTACCCTAAATAAATACGCTGTTTAATTTTGTGAAAATTGAAATTCGGGTGACGTAAATTACGATTTTTGCAATTTTTCATATGCATCAATTTCTAAATTGACTAGTGTGGGTGAAAATTTGATGAGGTTACCTCGAACGGTTTAGGAGATATCACGGAAAATATAAGGGTAGCGTTAGAAGTGCCGTTAGGTGTATTGAATTTCTCTCCGTCGTCTGTGGCTTCAGTCTGGTTGTAGGGATGGTTGTGATAAATTCTAAATCCAATGACATCATCAACACTTGGTTTCTTAAGTTAATGTGATACAATATTAATATATTACGTCTGACGTAATAACTTATTATGGCTTCTACGAGAGCTATGGAAATCACTGATTTCTTTAACCGAAACTCTCGTAACCTTTGTAGCATCTGAAAGATGGAGTTGCGTGAGTGTGATGACATTTGAATTTACAATAATCACATCTCTAAACTCATGTCTTTATATCTGCGCTTCTAATTGCAAATGTGACTGTCATCATAATTGAATGTATTCATGCATGTTAAGTAAAAGGTCATGAAGTTGAACGTACTTCCCCGAGTGATTGCGTGACATTTCAAATCTTGTGAACATTGTCTGGTAACAACTTTGGGTGAATACACTGCATGACTGTATGTAGAAACGATTATACTAGTACTTACATTAGTTGTTGAGCATAATTCTCTTTAAAAGCTTTTTTATTTAATTTTGGGTCAGCATTACCAAACTGTTTAGTAATAAAGACGGCTTGTATGTAAACATATTGATTGCATTTAAGTACGCCTGCATGTTTAGGCTGATCAGGGGAAATAACGACTCCATGTATAAGAAGCGACGATAAAGTACATGTTCACAATGTATTTTGTTCCGTGACAGATCTAGAATAATACACTTTGAATTCGGTTAAGTACTGTCAGTGATTGCTTATAACGATTTTATTTGACATTGCCAATCACTTCTGAAAATACACTTTGCTGTATAAATTAGTCATGGCACAACGACTGTGACCGTCCTATAATTTATCACATAACCTATGGTCTGGCAGTGCCAATAAACCTTGCCAGAAATATCCGAGTGTGCAATACATATTTAAATTTGATGATGAAGGCTTATGTTAAGCCGAAACGTTGGTTAAAATAAATTTGATAAACACATCCGTTGTCAGTTGTTCGTTACACACACGATTTTATTGGTTTCAAAATATTTAAATTTAGAAAAAAGACGTTAGCCAATCCATGCCTTGAACGAACCATGACGTCAGGATGATACCAACGTCGTCAAGACATCCTGCTCATTGCACTGCTAAATTTTGGTTGAAACCTGTGCATTTTGATCGATAATGACCGTTATCTAAGATTATGTGATAAATAGAATCTTACATTTGTGCTGATGTAATATCGTCTATGTAACTATTTCTTTTTGATTCCGTCTCTTTAGAATAGTTAAATTACATAATTATGATTCCACCAGAATGAGAGATGTAATCACACATTGACAAACCCGTATATGTTCGAGAAGATCGTACTATCATGCTGTTTATTCTAGTTCCATCGCTTCAGTATTAGGACAGATTATGTCTGTATTTGTAATAGTTAAATCCAAGATGTTCATTTACCATATAATATATATCTTAATAAAGTAAAGGAGTCGGAGTCTGCGGGATAACTTTACCAATTTTGTAAATCGAGTTTTTCATTTTTAAATAATCGATAATATGCCATAATTTCTCAGTATTTAATTTTTTGACCGGGGCCAAAAGGAGCTAGGAGTTAACTATTTATTCGTATTTGCCGGTTGTCCTCTTACTATTTCGTCCCCGCGATTCGCATCCTACCGGGTTCGTTCATGAGTCTATGTACAGCTGTGGAGTTATGGATGTAGTGTTCTGTCCCCTGAGGTAATTTAATGTAGTTTTAAGTCCCCTACCGGTTTTTGACCGGAGGGGACTATTGGTTTGCCATCTGTCCGTCAGTTTTGGTTCTGACGGAAATTGTGGTTGATATGACAACAGACATATTGACAATAGCTTTAAACCGGTAGGGGACTTCTGTATTGCTTGCAATTCAGTACGTCATATCTCGATTTGGTCAATTAGTCATTTTACTTAATGAAACTGCGTCACTCGTTTTAAGGTTTTCAGATTTTTTGTTGCTGAAATCGGGCCTTTCAACGTTTTAATACTGTTACTTAACTTTTAGACTGTAGGCTGTCATTCAGCGTGGGCTTTCTGCCTTTTGTTTGCTGAATCTTTTCTATTTAGTTTTTAAACAATGAGACTAGGGGCGTTTAATTTTCTTGGTCGGTAGTGTGTTGGGCACTTCTTCGTTTTAAGATTTCTTACAGCTAAAGCGGGGCAATATAGTCTATTTGCTGTGGAAACTGGGTCATTCAGCTAGTTAGTAGGTCATCCGACTATACGGGCCTTTCAACGTTTTAATACTGTTATTTAACTTTTGAGACTAAAGGCTGCTATAACTATGTAGTTCAGCAGTTTTACTGTTGTTACTAGGTCATTCAGCGTAGGCATTCCGCCTTTTGGTTGCTGTATCTTTTCTACTGGGTCATTCAGCTAGTTATAATTTATTATACTTTTCGACAGCTTGGACTTGGGCGGATCTGCGCTTGTTTAGTTGGGCATTGTGCTTTGTGTGTTTTTAATGTTTTCTGTGCTCGGCTGGTTCAGTTGAGTGCTGCCTTCCCTGTCTGACTTAATATACTCTTTTTGGATAAATATTCAATAAACGTCCTCGGTGTACGCACATTTGTTATAAGATTACATTGTAGCAATCTAGCATTGCATGAAATAGGTTTTCAAACCTGTTTTTGGAACCGGGGACGTTTTATGTTTTAATGATCATATAATGTGGGTTCATTCCTAGAAACCAGAAATTGCACAATTGAACACTGGTGTGAAGGCTGTTACGATAAGTTGCTTATTATTATCAATGAAAATAAAACATAGTAACCGAAAACAATCAAGAGTATCTAACGCATAATGACATCTGCCCGGTCAGCTATCGCGTGGCAGATCTTCGTAGGATTTTCCGTCTTGGTCTGATTCAGTTTGTCTCTCATGACGTCGATTGGCATGCACTTGTTGGGACGATGTTGACATCAGTCGCTTATAGAAGAGCAAGTTAGTCTCGTACTTAGTACTGGTTGATAGTTTACTTTGTGAAGACTGGGTGATCATATTATTAGCTATATTCTATTGAAGAATGGGTTGTATTACTTCACATTAATGCAATTTCGTTTGTTAAAACACCAGATGACATTTATTTACATTCAGAAGTTTAATAAATGTCAATAAGATCAGAACATACTTTATTCCATACAAAACATATTTTGCTCAGTTTAGACTTATTATCAGAATTCAGACAAAAAGACATTTTCTTGTTTGAAAACTATCCAATAAGAAACAGGGTGAATGATAGAATAAGATGATGGAATGTGGTGTTAATTTGAACTCGCTATGAGTGCAATAATTCGATCAGTTGGTATTTATAAAGTCATTCTGAAATGAGGTGTTTGAAAAGTTCAGCACAGAGAACGCTAGTGGGGGGTAAACACATGCAGCTACAGTACCAGGCCTACAGCGCTTCTTGTCATTTGATTAATTGCTGTAACATATCTCGTTATACAATCAAAGCAACCAATACAATATAATTTTACAAATGATTCTATTTGTCATTTATATGATAACAACATACGGTGATGGTGATAACAACATTGTTCGAGGGTCATTTTACACAAAAACGACGAAGATGCGATTCTGAAGAAGTTCCACACACAAGGGATTTCATTTACGACTCCTTGATAACCCTACAAAGTTCGATATCATAGTTTTGTTTACGAAAGTCAATGACTGAATATAAATCCAGAATATACACACGTTCGTGACGAAAACGACATTGTTGCGTGTATTATTTATTATGCTTGGTTCAATGTTATCTTTGTTTCTATCATAACATATTTATTATTAGTCAATGGCATTAAAGTATGGGACATAAAAATAACACAAACAAAGAATAAGCACGTGTTACAAGCACATCACAAGGAAGACAAAGTAAAAAAAGACAATTGTAATTGAACACAATCCGATTACGTCAAAGCTGATAAAACTACTAAAACCACTCCAAAAGCACGCGATGCTATCAACACCCTTGTTACCCTGATAAAACAACATGATTGGATATTCCCAACATGATTGAAAAATGGCGGATGTATGTTTACATATTCATCGCATTTTCGGCCAATTCTTCAAAATCTACGGGTTTAACCACCTTCTGGTGCTGTATAGAGATAAACTTGTACATTCCTTCAATAAACTAAAACTATTTATCCGTATGTTTGTGAATGTGATACACAATACGTTAAAAAGTTAGAAAAATCAGTGTTGGGTTTATTTGACAGTCTATAAAACATATATATTGTTGTTTATTTTGGGTTAAGATCTTTTGTTTATACAGCTCATTCATTTCACTATCAGACTTAGTTTAGAGTAAGTTATTTACATTTGCCGTTTCTACGTGATAACTATTTAAAGTAACCCATGTGTGAAAAATGGATAAAAACCAACATGATTGAGGATAAAGATCAACATGATTTATCTTTTAAAGTGGATACTGACCAACATTGAATTTTCATTGATGCACTGCAGTGCGAATTAAATATGTAGCTTCACTATTTGAAGAATAATGGGATGACACCAACACGTACGTAGGAGTAGATAACTCTATGTAGTATTTATCGGAAAATATGTCCCTTTTTTCAACTTCGTGCAAATTTTTTAGTTTACGTTCAAGGTATTAACCTATAATATCTAAGTGCATGTTCATATTGCTGTGATACTTTGCATACTTGTCAACCGTCTTGACCACAACATCTGCACTCTATCAAGCATGTTGTTGAATGTTATGCCCAATTTGGACTAATGTACTGAGAAATACAAAAGTTCACAGTTTATGTACACAATTTTAACCTCTAAGACATGTATCTTTGATACTTTGCATACTTTATCACCATCATGACGCCATGACCTCCACATGAATAGGCAACTCTATCAAATATATACTGAGTACATCTAGAAACGCAACACTGGGTTCTACTGTCAATATTTGTTCAATCTGATGATGGACAATCAAACTACATTAATTTTACTTGATGCTGTTTTATTCCATTATCAATACATCTGTAACATTTTATCACATAGAGCTACATTTAGGTGCAGAGCAGTGTTTTCGTGTATAGTGCGGCCGAAAAATAACGGAGCGATTAGATAAATTAGCTATTTTTTCGGAATCGTTGTTTTATAAAAATATGTAAAGTATTGACCAAATATTGATTTATTACTTATTCATGATGAACACTGTCGGCAGCAGTTGTGAGCCTGATCTGGAGCTGTTTCACGCTGTCTTATTCATCCTGTGGGAGGCTTGTTACGCATGCATGACCTGAACTTAGGCTGTCGCAAATGGTGCCAGTGTGTTGGTAGTGTGTCTCTAGATGAGAAATGTTCGGTGTATGACAATTTAACCGTCGTGCAAACTCCTGTTAAACATCTCTGCCATAAGCATCCGGGTGGCCTGATTTTGCTCATATTCGGACAATCATGGCATTTTTATTCCTGAACATATGCCATTTCTTTTGTGATTTTCTTTTTATTAGCAAACTTTACAAAAAGTTTGATTCAATTTATACCAAGATTTATCATGCGTAATTGGTGCACGTGGAAATCATGCTTTTTGTGATTATATCGGTGCACGGGATTTACGTAACACGATCGATAAAAGTTGGATGATGGCAAAGTTTCTACAAGATTATACAACATTACTACACAAAATTAAAATATACATGTATAATGCAAGTAAGAAAAAAATGGGGATAAAACCGTTGCGTTTCTAGATGTACTAAGTATATATTGAAATTATGTCCCCTTTTTTAAATTAGAAATGCAATTTGGCACCATTCAAGACATGCTCACAGCGTTTAGCCTGGTCCCAATAATTTACTGTTCCTATTCCCGGTGAATTTTGCACATTTAGATACATGTGTTAAATTTACCTGTCTTGACTTATTATGAATTTTACCAACATATAGCAGAAAAAAGTATTTAACTAGAAATATGTCCACAGGACACGGATGCCCCCGCTAAAAGCTGTCATCAAACATCTAAGTATAAAGCTATGCAAATGGAATAACTTGAAACAAGTTTGTAATTGCTTAAATGTGACATTGAACAGCAGACAAGAGCTGTGTCTGTAAGTGTGACCTTTACATTTGAGTCAGGGTGTAAATGCGAATGTAACCAAGTAATTTTAAAATCCAGAACGAAATAACAAAAAAAACAAAGCAGACCAGAAGCGTATACTTGTGCCTTTTAACTTTTAATCTCTAAGTATGACCCTGACCTTTGCGATAGGGACCTGGGTTTTGCGCATGTCACCTCGTCTTGATGATGTGAACATTTGTGGCAAGTAATATAAATATAAAATAAGAAATGACATAGTTACAGATCTGACATGAATCACATGCCTATTTGAGAATTTTAACTTTTGATCTCTAAGTGTGACCTTGACCTTTTAGTTAGGGACCTGGGTCTTGCGCATGACACCTCGTCTTGATGATGTGAACATTTGTGGCAAGTAATATTAATATAAAATAAGAAATGACATAGTTACAGAGCTGACATGAATCACATGCCTATTTGAGCCTTTTTACCTTCGATCTCTAAGTGTGACCTTGACCTTTAAGCTAGGGACCTGGGTTTTGAGCATGACACAGGACTTGATGTGGTGAACATTTGTACCCATTTTTGGTAGGCATAAGCCTCTCTATACTACCATTGCCCATTTCTTAATGCAACCTGGACCGCCTTTAGGCTGCTATGTGAATCCGCATTCAAGTAGTTCCAGAAACTGTCAACATTCCCAATAATTATTGTGAAACTGTTCATTGAATCGACATTTTTGCAGATAATCACTCAGCCGGGGAGATATCGAACTTGTTTCGTAATATGAAAATGAAGTGTTCATCAAATGTCCCAGCCGTATAGCTTTTTTTAGAAACTTTAGACCAGGGTCACGTGATGGTTTTATCAATTAATCGTATATCGTTATGTTATGCAATCATATGGTGTGGCTATACTAGCCGCTTTCTAGAGATGTCTAACGCTGTGATGGAAGTGATTACAAGACGGTACTGTATAATCTGATAAATAGGCGCGCAGTATTATTTTAAAGCCACTTTTGATATACGCATTCAATACACGTATTACATATACATCAATATGCCCCTTTTTACAATTATTTAGATACCCTAGATGCCTATATAGTCACATATGCCTATTTTGACATTCAAGACAAGATCGGCAGTAAGAAAACGAACATTAAACGTGTAAAGTCGTTTAAGCTTTAGTAGCAGCAACCAGATCGCCTCCCATCAGCACTCTTAGTGCTTTGATTATTAAATGTCCTAAAAGCATGTGCTATAGACTGGGTGTGAATGCCTTACATCGGGTATGCTCATAAACCTGCTACCACAATTCATGAGCACACTTCTTTAATGTACAATTATTTGTACCTTGAGAATCCCATTGGCAAGATTTCAATTTGTAATGTTGGTTTTTATCCACAATCATGTTGGCCAGTATCCTAATAAATTTAACAATCACGTCGGTCAGTATCCAAAAAATACTACACATGTTTGAATTATTGTTGGTGAGCATTAATTTATCTAAGATTTTGAAAAATTGAAACGTCCAAATCATAGTTTATACAACTGCCGATACTTCCCAAATGATATTCATTACATAGAGTCCAATAAATGAGTTTTACAACGTTTTTAAGTACAAAACTCATTCTCAAATGCAAAATCCACACATTCTCTAAGGCTTTACATAGTGAAAAATATTACCTATATGCATATTGTTTAGTGCAAATAGTACATTTTCTTCATATGTTTATTATGGAATATTGAAATAAACAATCTGGATAGTTTATATGGAAAATATTGCAAAAACAATGCACTTATCACATTTTTCATGTCGGCCATTTTTCAATCATGTAGGGAATATCCAATCATGTTGTTTTATCAGGGTAACAAGGGTGATCAATAGGTCGACCAGTTAAATACATGTAAACAAAGCAAGTGCAAATCACACATAAACATTTTAGCAAAATTGATTAATTCATACAAGATCTACGTTAAACCCACGTCGCACTATGACCCTTCCCACCTTTGCCCTGATTAGATGTCTGATGTCTGGAGAATATACCACGCTTGTGTTAGTTTCTACCCCTGTGGTAAAAGTCCTCACCACGTTCGTCCAGTTTTATCAGGACATTCAGGGAATGGCCCTTGTATGACAGAGATATAAATCATTTAAAGAGGGGCGACTGGTCATATGGTGGATCTAATTTATCATTTTACTAATTTGTCCACGCTGTAGCAGCCAATATGAGCGTGGTATGGTCTCTATGAACATGAACCAGACTTCGGATATATGCAAGGCAAAAAAAGAACCTTCTGCATAAAATATTTTGCCATTTTGTGACTACTAGAACTCTTAAACTACACATTATTTCCCAATATGTATTTGCTGACTATCAGAATCCCCCTTTGTACCGATAATAATTTAAAAAACATCAAGAAAAATACGGTAAATTAAAGCCCACAATTATCACCAAGCGCATGCATGCTTCCTGTGTTTTCTTCTCAACCAGCCAAAAATCAGAACAAAAGATGGATTACATGTATACCATTGGTTGACGGCGTTTACAAGCTTCGCTTATTAATGATATATTTACTGTTGGTAATACAGTGTGTTTCTTTTTGTCAGCGAAAAATGAATTAATAACATGGTGTAGTATTTTAGTTCATACTTAGCTGGTCGGTTCTCTCCCGTATGGCGATGTTGCTAATGGTGTCAGCCTGTCGGATGCTGTTGGTGAAGGTCTGACTTCTTTTAATGACTGACTTAGTGGTCCTCCAAGTTTCCGCTCCATACAACAGTACCGGCTTTACACTGGAGTTGAACAGGCGAATCGCGAATCTTGGTTGTTAAGGATATTTCTCCTCTTGAACACCAGATATTATTCAGCTGGATAAAAGTGGCCATTGCTTTGCCTATCATTGCCTTAACGTCTTAATATGTTCCTCCCTCTTGGTTTATGATACTGCCTAGATATGTGAATGATTCGACTTCCTCCATGGGTGTTCCATTTAAAATTGTTAGTTCGTTGCTTTTGTTGCTCACCTTGAGGATTTGGTCTTTCCAGCATGCACTCGGAGTCCAACCAGTGATGATATTGGCTTGTGCTTGTAACATGTGTTTTTTCTTAAGTGTTTGTTCTTTTTATGTCACATTTGTGTTCTGCCGATGAGTGCTTTCATCCTAGCGCGTACTGATTTTTATCAACTTTTTAAGAGACTAATTTTACAATCCATTAAAATCATATCCTAACACTGCTTATCATAGGACGATCATTGAACTTTAGTCAGATTGCTAACTTTAGTACTGCTTGTACATATCACGTTACATAATGAATGATAGTGTACACATGCATCTACGTGTATTTTTACAACTATTTAATGGATAAAATGGCTTGCAAATTGCATTTTTATCATACTGCCGCATACTTAAATGTCATTGACTTATAAACGCGTTGCACGTTATGATAGAAACTTTGAACCAAGCATGGTAAATAAATACGCGCCACTATGACGTTTGCTTTACGGACGTGTGTGCATTCTGGTTTTATATGAAGTCATTGACGTTCGAAAACGAAACAAAACTATGATGTCAAACTTTGTAGGATTACCAAGGAGTCGTGAATAAAATCCCTTGTGTGTGGAACTTCTATAGAATCGCACCATCGTCATTTGTTGTAAAATGACCCTCAAACAATGTTGTTATCACCATCACCGTATGTTGTTATCATATAGATGACAAATAAAATCATTTGTGTTATATTGTATTGGTTGCATTGATTGTATAACGAGATATGTTACATCATATAACAAATGACAAGAAGCGCTGTAGGCCTGGTACTGTAGCTGCTTGTGTTTACTCCCCACTAGCGTTCTTTGAACGGAACTACTAGTATTCAATCAGGCTTCATTTCAGAATGACATTAAAAATATCCACATATCAACATCTTTTGTTATATTGCATGATTGTAGTCAGTGTTGAACAACTTATTACGCATATGTAATTCTTATTATTCAGTAAACCAATTATATGCAGAACGGGTGCTTAGCTAGCTGTGAACCCATGTTACATTGTATAAGTTCTGTATCCTTAGGGTCTAGCGACTAACTGTTTCTTTTTCACAACACATTCACATAAGCGACTTAATATAATATGTTTTCTGCAGGGAGCATGCGAGCCGATCAATTTAATAAGTGCTCTAAATTTGACCCCGTGAGTATTGTATCAATTCGAAATTACTGTTTTCTTGTCTGCTTTGAAGATTATTTACAAAACCACCTGGGCAATTGTCTGAATGGTGACTCTTTATTTCTTATGTTGATAATTGTAATAAACGAGACACGTAGCCTATGATCTGTAGTAACAAGCTCCGCCAGCTGTCTTGTGACACATTACCATTCTTTCTTATAACTGATAACGTACAAACTGATATAAGAGGTAACTAAACAATTAAGTACATATATATTTATGAGAAAAGTGCTCAAGTCTGCGTTATGTCTAGCTTGTTTCAATGCGTTTCACACCGTGATTAACTGTATGGTGACAAATGGCTGTGATTGTCACTTTTAAATGATGTCTTATCAAATTAAAAACGATTGGGAAGACATTTAAAATACGCCGCATGCACACTGTCAAACAACTGTAATATCCTCAAAATATGATTCCAACGGTGTTACAAGTCCGGCACTCATGTCAGTTAACACAGTCAAAAAACCAACAGCATAAGAAACATGTATTTAGTAGCATTGGATCTGGAAACTTTTCATTAACCCAATGCTGTGAAGGCGTCTAAGGCAATAATTCCACCAAACCGCTATATTCGTCTTAAACAACCGCAAATAATGTTGATTATCCGACACCAGACACGGTGCCATCCGTCTATGTACCTGGGATAAAATAAAGGTTTGTTCTGTTATGTCATGTTCTGTTACTTTATTTGTAAAAAAAACTCTCTATGAATAGTATTAAAGCAGCGAGCGCCATTCATTACCAACACGTTTGTTTATTGGCCGACGGAGTTTCGCTTTTCGAGTTTATGTACTTGTTATGGACATGTATTGAGATTGCCCGAGAAGGATGCCAGTAGACTTTCAAGTTTTCACAATGGATGCCTTAGAAAGATCTTGATATTATATAAGGTATTTAATAACAAACAAAGACCTACATTATGAAGCTAAACCGTAATACATTAGGACCATACTAAATCAAACCCTTGCGATGGATTGGTCATTTCTAACTTAACACCCAAAACAACCTAACGAGACTAGTTCTGTGATGGACTCATGAAGGAAAAAAGCTGAGTCTCCCCAAAACAACATGAAAGCAATAGAGAGAAAATAGCGCAAAAGCTCTTATCCTTGGCCTACATGTACATGTATGTTCCTTCTGGCATAACACTGACTAGGTAGGTAAGTATGGTCATGCCATGTGTACTTTATGGACTGACAGTTATCTGTATTTACATGTAGATGGTTATTCTTATGGATGCGGTGAGCAATGAGTTTGCGATTTAATGATGTTTTGGCGATTACATCTATATATAGAATAACCCAATTAGCGAACTGATCGAATTATTGCACTCTTAGCGAGTTCAAGGTAACATCATAAAAATATTCTATCATCAACACTGTTTCTTATTGATTTGTTTTCAAGCAAGAAAATGTATATTTGACTAAATTCTGATATTAGTCTAACCTGAGCAAAATATGTTTTGTATGAAATAAAGTATGTTCTGATCTTATTAACGATCATGAAACTTTAGAATGGAAATAAATGCAATCTGATGTTTTAATAAACGCAGGTTTATTAATGTGAAGTAATATGTTATGTGACCGACCATATGTACCTTTTTCATTAGTTCAACTAGTCATAAATCCCGATTTATCTTATTTACATCTCATATTTTTGCAACATTATTGCAAAATATTATCACGACATTTAATGAACTTATGAAAATTTTAGTGTGAATTAAAAATTGTTTTATCAAGTCGAGTCGCGTTTTAATTACGTCAAAATGTCTATGACTTTACGCAAAGCATTTCCTGCGACTATTACATTGTGCACGGTGCTTGGATAAACACAACAGACACACAAGAGCTGCTACAAAGAGCGAAAGGAGAACATACCACATGAAGTGGTCTTGTTTTAACGGATAAAAGCAAACTTCTGAAGAACTGCATTGTATTAAAAACGATACAGGGATGGGCATGTAGGCAAACGTAGGGACGTTCCACGCAACGTCCGTCGAAATGTCCGAGGTGTTTTCATGTTAACATACATCTATTATGCATAACCTTAATCCTTAACTTAGACCATGTAAAATAGTGATATGTATAATATATATAGAGGATCTTACATGAGTGTCTTTCTATATTGAATTTATTAAACGAGTTGGATAAAATGATAAAATGCGAGGCTCTGCCGAGCATTTTATCACTTTTATTAAACGAGTTTAATAAATTTAATATGGAATAACACGAATGTAAGATTCTTTTTATCACATAAACTAAATACACAGTAAAAGTTTGTCAAGAATGCACACACTTCCCCTATAGCAAATAAACTCCATAGGAGTAAAGCGGCTCATTGAAAGAGCTAAGAAAATAGTGCATCAATGTATACTCCAATATGTTAATTTTTCTGCCTTTTGGAAATAATATTTTTAGGGTATCTAAAATCCTGCAGATGTTAAACTACCCTTAACAAAATAAATAATTAAATCTTGGACCGCAGCAACACAACGTATTCTGTTCAGTTCCGTGTTCCGTTCCGGGTATTAGTAACAACCAAGGACAGGGGAAGTAACTAGGTTTTCCGCGTGAATTTATTCGCGATTCGTCTGAATAGCCGAAAATAACTGATTGTACACGATGCAAGTACTTGGTAAGCAAGGAAAATCGTCTTTAATACTCAAAATTAACGGATTTATACAATGAAATCAACATCCGATGCCGTGTGTTTGTGTAGATGCCAGATATTTGGTATGTACATTTCGTCCCGATCTTATTCGTACCCACGTTTAACGGACCTACCGTCATGTTTACTTACAGTTATATCTCTTAATTTCTTCTACATCTGTTATTGTGTGATTATAACATGCCATAGAGTGTTCATAATCGGATATAAAATTTATTCTATTCTAAAAATGTATTATTTTTCTTTTTTGACAACGTGTATGAATACATAAATAAAGTGACTCGCCCTTGTAAATACCTTATTTGCATGTTTATTACACGTGTGTATTATGACTTTTATATAATGGGCTTATTAAACTCCCAGAGCCTATTTTATGTGATAAATATATATTAGATCACATACAATTTGAATGTTTATTACCGTATTAATAACATAATTTCATTCCGGGCTCATCATTTGAGAAACAGCAAAACGTCAATAGCGTCGCTGACGTCTGATTATAAATAGCGTCTGATTATAAATAGCGGTGTGTGGTGGTTGCGGTAAGGTGATATTTTTATTTTAGCTATATTTTCTTGTAAAATGCGCTGTGTCATGAAATATTTACTGTATTTGTGTCCGAAAGGCTTTAGTTGAACTTGATGTAGTTGGGTTTTCTCTGTGTCAGTGGATAATAAAAGTGATAAACGCAGTCTAAGAATTTATTGAATGAGACTGGTACACCACTGTTTTCAATGGAATATATGTACTTGTTATGGTCAAATATGGATAGACCGGTATCCGTATTTACATATAGATGGTCAACCTTAGTGTTGCGGTAAGCATTGTGTTTGTATCTTGATGATGTTCTGTCGTTTATATCCATACATGGAATTAGCAAATTAGCGAACAGGTCGATCCCTTGCACTCGAATCACACCATTATTTGGCAAAACTCTGTCTACCTGGACGGAGTCCCGATTGTTGTTACAAAACAACCTGAAGTAATATTTAGTTGTGCCACTTCTATTTTCACATTAAATGTTCATCAAACATAAACCGTCCCCCGATTCCAAAACCCAGCATTGAAAAATCATTTCATGTAATGCTTGCTATTTTGCTACAGTGCGATTTAATAATAAATATGTGTGCACTGAGGACATTTATTGAATATTCACAAAATTGAAGTGCTCGCTATTAAAGATTAGTTGCCCGCAGACACCGATACACTTTCTATATAAAGAAATACTTTATAAAGTAAATGTATATCGGGGACAGCATTATCAAACATATTATAGACACAATTCGTCCTTATACTAAGGTAATGCAACTAGCACACACACCATAACAGAACGATCTTCCAGAATATACGGGTTGTCAACGTGCGGGTTCATATCTTTATTTAGACACAGTTGTTAAGCTGTAACAACGCAATACATCTGACTATTCCAAATAAGAAATAATTAAGCTATATGGGGGCGTTTGTTGTTGAGTCTGGCTAATTCATGAAGAAAAACGTTTATTCCAAAAACAAAGGGTATGAACATAATATTTTATATAAGTGTGTGAATATCAGTACGAAAAAGATAAAAGTATAACTAATGCACAACAAGTTAGTCCTGGTTGATACTTTATTCCACGAAACTGACGATGTTAACTGACGACCATGTATGAGGGTCGTTTAAAAAAAAGACACCATTGTGTTTATACTATCATGATTATTTAATCAATGTCAGTAAATATGTCAATAAGGAGTAAGTCATGGACTTTCGACGTCGTCAATATGCGTGAAATCGTTTATTTATACTATGCATCCACACCAGGTCGATAATTATTAATCTAATAGTATAATGTGTATGTGTAAAGTTTGAATGGTCCTCGTATGATTGCAGAATTGATCCAATGTGAAATCCGATGAAAGCAAACTCAAAAGAACGACGAATCAATGTGGTTACAAAATACTGTGTATCATGAGACTTTTCAAGACGATTGTATGATTGTTCTGTGTTTTACGAGGGTCATACGTAGTTATCTATAGTAGCAGCACAATCTACAGATGTCTGATCCGTACAAATGGATATTGGATTAGTTCGAGTGACCTCAACCCTTAACGTTATGGATTAACCAAAACACGCACAAAAGTATGTTTTATAATAAATACTGTAGCGCACAGACAATCCAAAGCCACACAGAAACGGCTACAACAGGTAGCCACAATACTAAGTGTTACAATAATGCCCTTAAGTTGGCTGAAATGGGGTAGATAACAATATTTATACAAATTAAACTCAACGTGTGTAACTACACAGGTTTATAGACATTCTTCATGTCAGAGAATAATAACTGAACTCATTTTAGAAATATCCACGACATTAAATAGCAAAGCCACCTGTCCTCCTAATTCGCTTATAGAAACAACCGTTTTATAATTATCACAAAACGTAGCTGAAATATCCATAAGAAACGACTTCCGCTTAATCACTGGATGGGAATTATGTACACCCAAATCTGAGGTGACATATTGAAAGGTTGTTCTTGGGCACGACACCTAACAAATCAACGGCTACTGATCGATCGTTTTTTAACAACACTTACCTTTCAACATTTCACTTCTGCCATCTTGGAAACATCGCGGATTCTGGCCCTACAGTTTGATGTACAGTAAAACCCGCATAATAAAACCACATTTGGTTCCTTTGGTCTTGCTCCAATATTGGGATTGTATAAGGAACACGTCCTATACGTAGGTTGTTGTCATTGTTACAGAGTTTTTAAATTATATAGGCATTCCTTCTCTTTGCTGTGAGTTTTGAGACATGAAACATTCGGGCTATCTCTGTCTTTTCTTGCTATGCGTAGATATCAGTCAAACAAAAGAAAGCTACCATTGTAGTTAATATCGTTAGGTTTTTGGATTTCTAGATAAACATGAGATCTATTCGTCATGTTTAAATTTCTAAAAGGTACCATTTGGTGTTTGCATCAATGCTTTTCTAGTGTCATATTGGAATGGTTTCCGTAGCGTGAACAATGCGGAGTACATATCACAATTTCGTTATTAGGCAGACAGAGAGAGGTTATGTATTCAAAGTGCGTTTACGGAAGCCGTATAATATAATTACATCATACACGTCATTAGCACTGGAGCAAATCGACTTAAGTCACATTGAGACCAATCGAGACAGATGGAGAGAAATATAACACTATACATCCAGATAACCAAATTACAGCCATATTTATCGTGAAAGACAGACAGCATTACGGAAGTAGGGAATATACAAACTATATGATCCTACAAAAACGACAAATATAGTGAGGCAGATTTGTTGTTATATAAATACACAATGTATAGTAATCTATTGTCGTCTGCATCTATACCAAGCACGTGCCAGTTAGACATTGTGAAAGCTAGTAGTGGTAACTGACACAGGATGCGAATGGGATAGAAATGAACACGTAGCAAACTATTTACCAGTTTTCGAGTGGCTGCTTTCAGCAATTCATCTGTTCAGCCACCCGTTGACATTACACTTTTCCTGGACATTTGGCTACATCAAGAAACCTGAGTTTGAGTTTTGCTGTGGACACTAGTTCTCTCCTGGTTTGTGTGCAGCCAACATCGAGATACAGACACCTCCATCACATGTACCAATTCACACCTTGGCGAGTGGAGCCTTTGCGTTATTCTTGCTCAGAGAAATTAAGCAGTGGCGCAGACGGGGGTCGAACTCGGGACCTCTCGACCATAAAACATGTGCCCTAACTCTTATCCACCACAAGTTCACATACTTAAGACATAACAAAAGACAACAATGATGCAACAGGTCACACCACGACATTTTTAACAAATCCAACAACTTAATCTACTTCTTATCCTCCTGGGTGTAGATGCAATATCAATTTAGATAACATAGAAAAGCATTGTAAATAACCCGTACAATGAAATACTGTATGATTGCACGGTTAAGTTAACGATTTGGAAATATTGGCAGAATTTGCTTATACTACTTCTTGATAGTTTACCTAAGAAATATTGGACAAAGATGTTTAAAATCCCTAATATTTCCGCACGCCAATTGTCTGAAATTCAGAAATCGCAAACGTTTTGACCAGCAGGAGTGTCCCCTAATATACATTATCATCCTCATGGTGTTGGTGACTGGTGAAGCTTGTATGTTTGAAATATAACGACACAAGTATGAATTGAAAGAGGGCTTTATTTTGTAAAGCCAGAGACCTTATACACAGTATAAGGCTCTACCAAAGTATATATATGAAAAAGAGGCTTTACCAAATAGAGCCTAAAAGACAAAATATAAAATAAAAGTTTAATGAAAACATATGGGCCAAAAGATGCCAGAAATAAAAAGTGATTTGGCTCTTGATGGAGCTGCAGGAAATATGAATGCGCATGCGCGCTCCAGATCACGGCGTGCTTTCGTGACTAATATTCACGGCGGAGAGTCAGTGAATTAAGCGAAATGGCAAAGCACGGCGGCTAGTCAATCAGACAGTAAATAGACTTGAAACTTAGAGATGTAAACATAACCCCATTTTCTGTCATAAAGCATAAAGTATAAAAATCATTCATTTTGATGTATTATTGTTTGACTGAAAATAGCATCAGAAATATATACAAGTGTCAGACAGTGTCTGGTTGATATGGGTGCCTAGTATTTATAGATGACCGCATCTTACAGTATATATCACGTGACGGCATATCTGATATCTTGGATCAAGGGTATGTAGAATGTATATCGTAAAGTCTGTATGCTAATTGTGTTGATGTTTCAAAAATAGAATTAGCGTTCGACATAGTCGGTCATAGTGTGGGACGTGTCTAGTGTGTGGCCATTCGGTTTGCGTAATGGCTAATGACATCTGGCTTCGACATAATGTTAGTGTGATACAAAGAGGGTAAACTGCTCTATTTATTTGGTTTTTAACGTTCCTGGTGTATAGCACCGATATATGCGAAACTACCTCTGTGTTTCCAACAAGTTCATCTCTAGTTGGGAAAATCTGAAAACCGTTTCTGAAACTTCCAAATTTGCCCTGGCCGAGATTCGAACATGGGAACTCCGGATTGGTAGTCGAGGGAACCACTCGATCACCGTTGTGTTGCTCATACTGTTTGCAGCAAATGAAGACAAAACGACATTATATTGTACGTTCCATGATGATATTGTGACAATAATACTACTCAAATTTTGATAAGTGTCAACAATCAATGTTCATATCTGTGTTTTGTTAACTGAAAAAAACTGATTAAAGAAAAAGGTTCATTAAAATATCATGTACAGTTTAATCTGCTTCTAAATTTCGAAAATTACACAAATTTACATACGATGCATTTGGTATGCTTTGACATAATGTCGTCTTTTTCGGGTAACTGATAAGCCCCTATTGGCAGGGATAAATCTTGTAGGACTAAAATGGACATCTTGTACCATTTCTATGCTCATATTGAGTAAACATGATTTAGTAATTTTTAACTCAATGGGCACAGCGTTCACAATTAATGTAATGATAGTCGAATATATTTTTGAAACTTTTCAACACTTCCGTTCTTTCATTTCAAACTAGGTCATTCAGCTTTTATGACAGCTGTGACTTGGGCTTTCGATTTTTTTGACAGCTGAAACTTAGGCTATTAGCAGTTAAGTACATGTTCTCGTTCAGTTATGTGTTGGGCATGGTGCCGTGTAATTGTGGTATGTAAAGTTTTAATGTTTTCTGTGTTCGGCCAATTAAGTTGAGTGCTGCCTTCTCTGTCCGAGTTTCTATTATCTGTTAACAAATTAAGACAATAGGAGAAGAACAAACACCACCATAGTGAGATATTCCCGAATGTGTGGGTATATTTCTCATTTTGACGTTATCGTAAAGATGTAATAACTATATATACGGGATGTCAATGTGTGGGTACATTTCTCAAGTTGGTGGAATCGTAAAGATGTAATAACTATACTGAAAAAATAAAGTTTAGCAAGTTTTTCAGGGTTCTTATATTTTTACTCGTTAGGCGATTTATGCATACGTGATGTAATTAATTTGTCGGCCATGACTTAATTATCTAAATTTCAGTGGTCAATTTGTGTTTTCGTGGTTTTGAGAAGTCATGACGTCATTTATGAAGAAAACACGTGTAACACGTGCAGGAGGAAATCTGACCCGTGTAAAGGATGTATACCAGCACGATGTTGTCAGTCTTGGGCCACAAACAAATAAACCGGTGTTAAAATTGTAAAATATTAATATTGGAATTTTGAATGATGTCACGAAGGCGAGAGGCAAAGTAATACATTTTAAAGATAATTAATTGATCATTAGCCGCCTAAGGACTAAATATTCGCTAGCAGGAGACGTCAAAGGTGGGCTGTGTTCAGTAAGACTAACAATAACTACGTCACAAGAAGAGTGTTAGATTGCAGTGGCGTCAAAACGTAACAGATTCATGTGAAGTCACCAGCTAGGTGTTCATGTCAGGAACGCAAACAGCACAATTGTTTGTTATAATATTGACCCTGAATAGACAATCTAACGCAATAATTTATGGACGCCATGCTGACGTTTGCATACCGTTGACACGACGTCATTGGTAGTGTTGGTTTGTCTCGGCAATTTTTTATCGCGTAACGACTCGTAGGCAATAAAATTACCATCTCCGTATGGATTAAACAAACACACTAGAATTTTCGCCGATTTAACAACTTTTGGTCCTTCTCGGGATCAGAGGAGATGAGGAACAAAATGCCATCCAAGGTACATGACCCTGAGCAAACAATGAACATAACTGGTATAACATTCCCCTAACTTTTTTTATAAGTATATGTATACGGGTTGTCAACGTGTCGGTACATCTCTCATCTTGGTGGAATCGTAAAGATGTAATAACTTTATATACGGGTTGGCAACGTATGGGTTCATCACTCAGTTTGGTGGAAACGTAAAGATGTAATAACTATATATACGGATTGTCAACGTATTGGTTCATCACTCAGTTTGGTGGAAACGTAAAGATGTAATAACTATATATACGGGTTGTCAACGTGTGAGTTCATCACTCAGTTTGGTGGAAATGTAAAGATGATCTATATATACGGGTTGTCAACGTGTGGGTTCATCACTCAGTTTGGTGGTAACGTAAAGATGTAATAACTATATATACGGGTAGTCAACGTGTGGGTTCATCACTCAGTTTGGTGGAAACGTAAAGATGTAATAACTATATATACGGATTGTCAACGTATGGGTTCATCACTCAGTTTGGTGGAAACGTAAAGATGTAATAACTATATATACGGGTTGTCAACGTGTGGGTTCATCACTCAGTTCGGTGGAAACGTAAAGATGAAATAACTATGCCAACGAGACAGAATTACAAGGAAATAGTTATATAAGAGGATATTGTATTCATTCAGTGCTAATGTAAGATTCTATGTATCACAAACATAGGTTTCAATTACAATTTAGCATTACAGTGAGCACGACGTCTTGACGACTTCTGGTATTATCCTGACGTTTTAGGTCGATCAATGCATGGGTGGTCTAACGTCACACTATTTTAACTATTGGAGAGCAAAACGATATTTCCGGCAAACTTAACGGCACTGCTAGGCGACAGGTTAAGTGGTATATTATAGGTCGGTCCCAGTCGTTGAGAGGTGACTAATTTAAGCAGCAAAGCTTATTTTCAAAACTGATTTGCAATATCAAATGAAATCGTTATAAGCAATCACTGACAGTAACCGAATTGAAAGTGTATTCTTTTGTCACAGAACAAAATACATGGTGAACATGTAGTTTATCGTCGTTTCTTATTCCCCTGATCAACTTAAACATGCAGGCGTGCTAAAATGTTAACAATATGTCTTAATATAAGCCGTCTTTTATGATTTCTGACTGCTAAAACTAGCCATTATAGTCGTTTTGCTGTGGAAACTTGGTAGTTCAGCTAGTAATAATGTTTTATACTTTTCGACAGCTTGGACTTGGGCGGATCTTTGTTTGTTTAGTTGGGCAGTGTGCCTTGTATGTGTTTTATGTTCCTGTGCTCGGTTGGTTCAGTTAGGCATTGTGCTTTGTGTGTTTTTAATGTTTCTGTGCTCGGCTGGTTAAGTTGAGTGCTGCCTTCCCTGTTTGACTTAATATAATATTTCTTATTATGTATTTTGGTATTGCTGACGTTAATTAAATAAACTAAGCTTTAAATGAGAATTATGCACACCAACTAATATAAGTACATGTACATGTTACCAGAGAGGAGTGATGTGCACGAGGTTTGAATTGTCACGCAATCAATCGGGTGATTAAGTACAACTTGATGAACGTTTACATAACCTGCATAAATACACTCAATTATGGTGACAGTTCCATTAGCAATTAGAAGTCCAAATATAAAGAAGCGAGCTTAGTGATGTGATTATTACTAACTTAAATGTCACACACTCACGCAATGCCATCTTTCAGACACTGCAAAGGTTACGAGAGTTTCAGTAAAAGAAATATCTTTATTACAGAAACAACCAGCATGCAGTAGAATATAAATACACCTTTCTTGTATGTTTTACAACCTATACAACAATAAAGAACACGTATTATAACCTATATATGGTAACGTAGTTTTTTTTTTAAAATAGACGCTGCACGACTGACAGGATATCTTCTGTAGAATTTTACGCCAGCCAATCAGTGTTTCACTTTCATAATTGTGAAAGTGACAAAGCGTCTATAAAAATACTTTCCATATTCTAGTTTCAAAATTAAAATTTCTAATGTATATTTAAAATATCCGAGCGCATTCACCATCCATATTTAGAAATTCTCGAAACTGTTTTTATCGAGCCGAATGTCGTATGTAAAGCTTGCCACGGTTGGTTGGCTAAAAGTGGAGATAACGCAGAATCCATAATATCAAACAGGTGGTCCTTAGATCTTAATTGGAAAGAGCCTGTACCTAAGTCAGATTGCGTACCACTGTTCTCGTCACTAACACTGCTCCAATTGCCTAGCCAATTGACAGTATGTCCGCTTTGCTTGCGGCAGATCAGTGGTTAGCTCCTTGACCGTGTCATACAAAATACGAAATAAAAATGATACATACATGTACGCTCCTCATTCACTAGCTTGATGCTCAGCATTAAGAAGAGGAGACTTGCGTCTTCTCTCATACCCTCCTGGTGACGAATGCTGTTAGGAATGAAGTGTCGTGAGTAATTAATGTATTAAGTTGTGGAACATAAAATACATTTATATATATTAGTAGCGCTATGATAATGCATATCTTGTTGTTATTTTTTTCCTGAAATCATTTGTGTCGGTCATGTTTAATGCTATTCTAAAGGTTCGCATTATAAGCATACTGTCTGGTCTTTGGTTTAGCTCATCGACCATAAATCAGATAAAAATCCCATGGCTCTCGTAGAAGCCATAATATGTTATTACGTCAGACGTAGTATATTAACATTGTATCACATAAGCTTAAGAAACCAAGTGTTGATGATGACAGTGGATATAGAATTGATCACAACCATCCATACAGCCAGACTATAACACTATCTGTCTGAAACCGCAGACGACGGAGAGAAATCCAATACACTCACAGGATACACAGGAAGACGGAAATGTTTAACTAATTTGATTGAGAGAATTCTTTTCTCCTCAAGGAGTTCAATTGACTACAGACTGTACTCTTTGATAAAATCATACGGAATATATGGCATGAACCTCATGTGAAGAATACAAAATGATTTCGATATGTCTGGACATGTCTATTAACGAATGTGTGAATGCGTAAGGCTAGACGAAGGCCCTACTTCGTTGGACGCAGCAGGGACGCGACTAGATTTGTCGAATAAATAGAGGATATTTGTTTGTTTTGATTGAATATGGTTTATATCTCATCGTGTAGTGATAAAATTCAATATTTTCAAGAGCGCGTAGCGCGAGTGAAAATATTAAAATGTTATCACTACAAGATGAGATATTAACCGTATTCAATCAAAACAAACACATATTCTATTTATTTAATGCTTTTATGGTGTCAAAACTGGTACTATTTATGCCAAATTACCACTGTGGTTAGGCTACGTATGAATATGTTATTCCATTCATATTTTTCACTTCAAAATCCGCCATCTTGGATTATGGTGAATAGGTGAAAACGACTTTTTTTGATAATTTTGCATTAAATCATACATCAACTTGTAGGAAATGGTCTAACTAAGAATAAAACCCCCACATGACATGTTTCCGTTCAGTAATTAAAAAGTTACAGACATTTTAGTGTTGAGATTTTGGTAGGTAGTCCCTGTGAGGGGGCGGAGCTTATATCAATCACATTGTAGGTGATAACCAGTGACTGATATAGGTTTTATTTCACTGATAGAACTCCATATCTCATCAGTTAGCATTAAATAAGAATGTGTATTGATCCAATGTATTATAGGCATCCCCCTCCAAATGTGGCTTAAAACCTGTCATACTTGTATGGAGTACGAAAATGTTGAATGAGCCGTTGGGTGCATAACTTAACACGGCAACAATATGTAACTTACAGACGAATCGTGTACTGGAAATGTTAGATGAACTGTTTGGTAGATGACTTAACTAACAAACACGGACTGATTGATGTAGATATTGCTAGATAATGTAGCTTATACAGATGGATGGTCTCATTGTATTGTATATGTGATCCTTGTGCTGTTCTATAATACATTTCAAAGTAAGAAATATCAGAGGATATCTCTTGATATAATCTTATAATATATCGTATATATACATGTATATAATAAGAATTGCAACTCAAAGACGTGTGTACAATAGGAGGAAAATGGTGCCCAGAGCAAATATATTATTCTGTGGAAAATTAAATAGTAGCGTTTTTAGTACTTGTTTAAGATATCTGACAATGCGTCTTTTTCTTTCTCACTCTCTCTCTCGTTGTTGCCGTATGATCTATCACAGTATTTATGCCATTTTATTGCATTATTGTTAAAACTAGAGCTGTCGCCATTCGGCAGACTAATATACCCCCGCCGACAAAGGGACATAATTCTGCCAAAATTCGCAGCGCGAAATCCTTTGTTCCTGCACATCTATATGTTGAGATTGTTCATCTGTGAAAGTTTGACCGAATTCCTGCTAAAACTGTAGGAGTTGCGTTCACAAGAATGCGTCTACGGACAGACAGACTGACTGACGGACAGACAAGCTGAATCCAGTATACCCCCTTACAACTCGTAGTGCGGGGGTATAATTCATACTTGCCATTTTTCATCAATATACAAATGTAGTGTCTTCTATACAGACGGGGCAAGCTGTAACGAAGTCTTGATACTTGAGGCTTAATCGGTTTGCAATTTGTTGTAAAATAGGTTTTATACAATTTGGCTTTTATTTTATTGCGTGATATATGACTGTTATTCTGTCACTCTGTACCGATTTAAACACAACATAACATGTCTCGCTCGGTAGAATGTCTTTCAGACGAATAAGGTTTTTTGGCATACGGAAATGGCATAAATTCTGATATGAGAGACGGTTGTTATAGTTTTCGAATAAGTGTGTTTGTTTTTTATCGTGTTTAGTACCTTGTTTGAACATTTTTAACCAGACAGTGTGGTCTGGAATTAACTCTAATTATAAATATCAACATGACTTATTCTTCCGCAAATACCTTACCACTTATCCATATAGACGATAGGACCATAGCCAATGCACCGAAATAATATAACCTGGTCCACCCAAGTATTTGAATCAAGATCAAGTGAGTGATACATCTCCACTGCGCTAAATATGGATAATATTGAAATACATTAGCACACATTTCTTATATTTCATCACACGCCCATATTGTGTGGTTTGCAAGTAGTTGCCACATTTTTCAGCCGATATACTATAGAATGATTTATATGGTTTATGCATGGCTGTACAAACCTGGAGCAGAATAATGTGTTGTTACATCCGCATGTTGATGGATTTGATAGACTCCATAAAACGAGTGATATAGTAATGACTTTGCCTAACATGACAACATAATAACGTCTAGCAAATTCATATATGAAATCATAATGGGTTTTGAAGGCAATTAAACGAACTAAATACATGTACAGGATTCGTGCAGAAATCCATACAACATGCATTAAATGATACACATCAATCATAATTCTTCGTAAATGCATTCAATAATATAACCATACGCTTGTTTTAAAATTATTTCTGTTTTAAACCATCTATTTTCGGGGTTTTTTTCATTTAATGTTCGACAGCGAACAAAGTAATGTAAATTTAGAATTCCATTTGCACACATGTTCAGTTAAACGTGTGCTACATGTAAATACAATTTGAGAACAAATATCACTTCTACAAAACAACTTATTTTTGCTGTTTCCATTGGTGGGAGTTGCTTTCCACAACAACAAATATTTTCTCACTGAGAACAAAGCAGTAGCAATGGGCATAAAACGAAACATGCATTCAAAGCAAAATTAAGCCCTGTTGTAGCCACTGTGCGCGGTGAAGTTTCTTACGAACAAATACGTAATGAAGTTGATAAAAACCAAATGCATAGGCTTTCAACTACATTGAATTTACTAGTATTACATTTATTATCCCAACGTGTCGACCCCATGCCTTTTTTAATTGCGATACGATCAAAGCCCATTTTATTTACAAAATCTAAAGGATAAGGTTCACTAATGGCTTAATTTGGCCCTGTGATTTTTCAAAAAAATTAACATTTCCTGTGTATAAAATGAGCATACATATATCAATTTCCCTCGTAATTTGTTGACAAAACTGCCAAGAATATCATCAATATGTCTTGTCTAGCCCAAAATGTCATTTTTGGCCATTTCCACGCCTATTAATGACGAAAAACCTTCCGAAAACTACGATGGCAGTCTTGCGACACTTTTATATTGTTACATAACCAGTGTTCTGCAAGTCTTTATATATTTGCAAAATATTAAAGTGTCGCAAGAATGCCATCGTGGTTTTTGGGACGGTTTTATGCCATGAAAACCCATGAAAATGACTAAAAATGACATATTTTGCTAAACATGACATAGTTTAAGTAGATTTGTCGACACATCACGAGGGCAATTTGGAAATGTTTGCTTAATTTTTTAAAGACAGTATTAGGTTATTAGAAACATAGGACAGATTTATTGGAACATGCAGTTCTATTTTTCGATAAAACTCAGGGCCAAATTAATCCATAAATGAACATTGTCCTTTAAGCATGCGACCTTAATGTGTTGCTCTGTATGTTTGAATGTTTTCAATGGACGATGATAAGCAGTTTTGTGCGTTGTCCTGGTAATATGTGATCGTCCTTGTGATTGAATTTTGTCTATTGGCTCTTACTCATGATATCTTTGAATAACTGAGGCGGCAAACTGTCGGATTGAAGTTTTTTGTCGCTGTACAATACAATATCATTATTTATTTGATGTTTGCATTCGTGCTACACTTACGGACTTTGAAAACGCACAAATTTTAAGGGACCCGTAATTTTTTGTTTGAACTATTCAGCTGACTTTGTACGAATGAAATGATGTTCCTATTTAATAACCTTGTCAGTAGAGAACATCTGACACGTGTTTTACCGTGCAAAGAACACGTGGTAACCACGTGGCCAAATCTAATTTTTCGCTCGTGGATCTCGCGTGAATGAAAATATTCGAAATGGAAATGTGTACACGATACATTGGCACGCAAAAACATCACAGTTTCAATCACCCAAAAGCATTAGTTGGTATGTCACGTTCACCCAAAAATGATTACATTGTCATAATATAACAAATATTCGTCCACATGAACGTTTTATGCACACTGACACCGTCACTGACAGTCCGAGGCAAGAAAAAAGGCATACAATTGCTATTTATACGGATGAATTAATGCGCATACGCAGCCGACGAAACATCTTCCGGTCTGCAACCATGACTGTCAGAGAAATACTTAGTCACCATGGGTATGCAAAATGATTAAATGAAAGTTTAAATACGTTTGAACTTTTCTGAAAGCCATTTTGATTTAGTACAGTTCGAAGGTGTTCTTCAATCTGTAACCATTCCCTGCTTGTATCACAATTTTCGACGACAACGATGTTAACTTTAGACAGCATGGTAATAATCATTCACATAAATTACTGAAAATAATATTTTTATGGACGAAATTGATACTCCAGTTTTATCCTCAGATTTTGCACGCATTGAAAAATATGACATGGTCTTACAAAGACGTATCTACGTGTGAAGCCGGTCGTCAGTCTGCCCGCAAACTTCTCCAGACCTTTGTCCTTGTATGGTGGAACATTCCCTCAGCAGCACATTTAAAAATGTGATCATGTTTTAGAGTAGCCGTTGTTGTTAATGCACGAACTTCTAAGTTGTGATTTTGGTTTTTGAGACTTAAACACATCGATGTTGTGATTTGTCTATTTTTGTTCTCTTTTATTATGAAATTTTGCTAGTGGATTAAATACACTTAGTCGCAAAAGAAAGTATACATTGTACATACTTTGAAATTGTATCCTTTGGGGTTGACAGAACTAAACGAAATTTTGTATTAACAGAACTGTATGTTTATCTGACATTTTATGATCAAACAATAACATGTCAATAGATACAATATCCTAAAAATGAAGTCAACAGCGTCGGTACCTGGAAAATCGAATTAACAGAAATCTTCATTATTTTATGTGTCCGCCTCCGACGTAAAATGTACGAGACATTTACCTAGTGGTGCAAATTATGTTTATGTATGATAAATAGGACTAGGTATATCGTCAAATTAAAACACTCAAAATAATGCGATTTTTCACTGAACAGCATGATGGTTGTGATTTTTATAAAACAAACTACTTATTTTGCTTGGTCAAGGGGAGGTAACCATGTCAAAAAAGGTTGTTTTATGAGGTGATAAGTTCTAAACCTGAATTGGGCTTTGTTGTAAACCTTTTTTTCCTTATTTATGTCTCCGTGATAAGTTCATACGCTTGAAGACGAACCTTATCAGCAAATCGGGCATCTAGCTGCATTAAAAAATTGACAAACGCCCGATGAACACACCGTGACAAATGTGTGACATTAGCTCATGTTGATGCCATCATTTTATTCTGTTTGTTACAATTTTAATCAGATGGTATAAATGCGATTGAATTATAATGTCACATATCCAAGCTACATATCCTGAATATTTCAGCAAGATCAAGTTCCTATTGGCCGAGCTATGGGTAAATGTATCCATGTACACATATTTGTGAAGTGTATGACCATTTGTGTGAATTTGATTTTTCAAGTCCCAAAGCTTTGACTCTGTTTGTGCAGTATTGTATTTATTGACATGTTGTCGCTTGATCTTAAAATGTCAGATAAACATACTATTTAGTAAATATTAACATTATGTTTGTTTCTGTAACTACCCGGCGATATAATCTCATTTATGCACAATGTATACTTTCTTTTGCGACTGAGTGTATAAATTAGGCTTTCTATATACCAATTTGTGTGTCAAATAAATATATTTTAATATATATTTGCGTGGTTTGAATAAGTGGTGCGTTTTCAAAGTATTTAAGTGACTTTTTTGTTTAGGTAAATACTAATGGTATTTTTCGACACGAGGGTATGAGGGATGAAAAGCCAGTTGCCCCTTTTCGTTTGCGTTCGTCTGGTCAACTGAGACAGTCATCAATGTGTGGTCATTCAGGTTTCCCTACCAGATTGGACAATGACTGCCGACTTCGAGGGAAGAGACAATCGTGTGATACAAGTAAACCGGGTACGCTACCCTAGCTCTTTCAGATTGAGCTATTTGGTTCGATAATGTGCTGGGTGTACAGCACCGATACACTAAAGGCAGCAATCACCCTTTTAAATGTTGATATCATCCATAGCTACGACCCAGACAGAAACTTAACCGAATGCATTGAGTAGCTTTGTATTTGTGTAAAGACGTTTTCTCAATATATCACTGGTTAACTTCATTAACCAAATGATGTGAAGATCTCAAAGGCAAACATATCTACTAAACCGCTATATTCGTCTTAGCTACTGTAACTACTGGTGTTATTTTCCGACACCAAACACCAGACACGATGCCATTATGCTATATTTGTACTTCATTTACTTAGTGTCCGTCTGTTACTGTATTTGTAAAAAACAACTCTATTAATAGGCAGTATTAAAGCTGAGAGTGCCATTTAATTACCAACACGTTTGTTTTATGAACGTCGGAGTGTCTCGTTTCGTGTTTATGTACTCGTTTTGGTCTCATGTTGGAGAATGACCGAGACGGATTGCAATAGGTTCTCAAGTTTTCACAATGGATGCCTTAGAAAGATTTTGATATTATATAAATTATTTGATAACCATCAAAGACCTGCATAATAAAGCCAAACCATAAGACACGATGACCATACTAAAAAATGCGGGCGATGGATTGGTCATGTCAACCCCAAAAAAACATAGTATGGCCATGCGTCATTTATAGACTGAGACGTCACGTCAAAAGTTGGGGGTCACTGGAATTTAACCAACAGATCGACTTTTGTTTTTTGCCTATTTCCAGCGGTATGAATTTTAGATAAATGATTTTGGTATGAAAATAAAGCTAATAAAAAGAACATTACAGTGGCCATTATGTTAAGAAGAGAAAATTTAAATTTTAAGCTGATGTTAGCGGAAAATTACTCAAATATTGCTATTTAATTGGTAACATAACTCCGTCAGTTAAAGTATGGCATTTTTTGTATTATCAACAATTCTTGCGCATATCGCGGGAAATTTTGTTGCAAGGCGTCAGATGTCAGACAGGAAATGGGGCAAGTTAAACAACCAAAGCGTAACAAATAATAAAAGCGACCATCATAATGGAAATTTGTAAATTGCGTAATTTTGCTAAAATTCGGCGCTTTTTAAGGTACTTATAATTTTGGTATGTGTAAAATAAATATTTACGCTTCTCACAATGTTGTGAAATTTTAAATTTGAAATACATCTAGGCCATTATTTATTTCTGTTTGTTATGAAACTGATCTGACGTTATTAAACCGATTTTAAAAAGCGATGTTCAATGCTGAAAAAATGTCCACTTTCGCATTTAACGTCGCGTGAGACGACAGTGCTAAAATTTAAAAACGAAAAAAAAACGACACACCTTGACAATATTTGAGATATCTATTTATTTCCGACATACATCTGGACTATTGTTCGTAAAAAAGTGAACGTTCCATTGATATCGATTAAAATATAAAAATAACACTCATTATATCGATGCTGAAAATATGTCCACCCTGCGCGTTTTGTGAACGTTTTCTGAACGTTTTATGCTTATGATACTGAAGAGCCACCATTGAAGAAGTATTTTAAGAATTATAAATGCCAAATAAAGTCATCCAAGCAAAGTCGAAGCTGAAAAGATAACTGTAAGACTGACAAAAACAACAATGTGCCTTTTAACCGTAAAACAGCCTTTAAGAAGTGTTAAGAGTTTAAGAAACCAAATAGCTAACAAAAAGGCTGTTATTGACAGAAAAATCGTTAAAACGAACGTCTTTTTGTTACGGTCATCACCCCAACTTTTGACGTTACGTCTGACAGTTATCCGTATTTACATGTAGACGGTCATGCTTATGGATGAGGTAAGCAATGAGTTAATGATGTTTTGGCGCTTACATCCATAATATTATATAGAATTACCCGATTAGCATTTTTACACTTCCAATTAACGTCAAAAATATTCTTTTATCAACACGGTTTCTTATTAATTTGTTTTCAAACAAGAAAATGTCTTTTTGACTGAATTCTGATAATTAGTCTAAACTGAGCAAAATATTTTTGTACGGAATACAAATCTTATTATCGATCATTAAATTTCTGAATGTAAATAAATGTCATCTGGTGTTTTAACAAGCACAAGTTCTTTAATGTGAAGTAAAACACCACTTTTCGAAATAGAATATAGAATGTAGCTCATAATATGATCACTCAGTCTTCAGAAAATAAGATATCCACCAGCACTTAGTACGAGACTAACTTGCTCTCTTCAAGCAACTAATATCATCCTGACAAGTGCATGACATGGAAATCGACATTATGCATGACAAACTGTTCAATATGGAAAATCGTACCCAGATCAGCCGTACGATATATTTGGTTATGACGTTAGATGTTCTAATCGTTTTCCTAATACAGTTACGATATGTGTCTTCATAGAGAATAATAAGCAACTATAATCGTATTGAAACAGCCTTCAGACATAAACCAGTGTTTAATTGTGCAATTTCTAGTTTCTAGGAATGAAATCACGTTATATGATCATTAAACATAAAACGTCTCCCGGTTCCAAAAACAGGTTTGAAACTCATTTCATGCAATGCTGGAATGCTACGATGCGAACTTATGACAATATGACAAATGTGCGTGCACTGGGGACGTTTATTGAAAATTTATCAAGATGATTTACAAAATTGTTAGAGTCCTCTCGTATTGAACATTATGTTACCCGAAAACACGGGTAAAGGAATATCGTGGATTACACTAATATAAATATATTCTCCCAGATCAACCTTAACATACAGGCGTGCTAAATTGTATAGACATGTTTAAATACAATCTGTCATTATTACATAGTATTTTTGTAATGCTGACCAAAAATTAAAAGACCAATGCTTTAAATGAGAAATACGCACACCAACTAATAAAAGTGAAGTAACAGTACATGTTTAATCGCTTCTACCCCATGTAACCAGAGAGGAGGGATGTTCACGAGGTTTGAAATGTCACGCAATCAACCGGGGGATTAAGTACAACTTGATGAACATTTACATAACCTGCATGAATACACTCAATTATGTTGACAGTTCCATTAGCAATTAGAAGTCCAAGTATAAAAAACGATGCAAATAGTCCAATAAGTGCATGTAATTCAAATCCAAATGTCATTACAGACACGCAATTCCAATATTTGGATGCTACAAAGATTACGAGAGTTTCGGTGAAAGGTATATCTTAAATTTATTTCAGAAACAACCATTATGTAAACTGTACACTCAACATGCAGTAAAAATCACTTTCTTGTATGTTTCGGAAGTTATACGAAAATTAAAAACACGTTTTAGAACCTATGTCTTGAAACATAGTTTTTAAAAATATACGCTGCGCAACTGACATGATATCTTCCGTAGAACTTTACGCCTGTCAATCATACTATCGCTTTAATAAATGTGAAAGTGACGTAGCGCCTATAAATACAGTATCAGAATTAATGTCAACGATTCATATTAAAAGAAATATCCGAGCGCATTCAGGCAACATAAGTTGAAATACCTGAAACAAATCGCATATTATAGTCTTCAGTTTTGTATCGAACCGAGTGTTGTATGTAAAGCGTGTCACGTTTGGTTGGCGACATCTAAGCCAACAGTTGAAATAATGCAGAATCCAAATATCAAAAGGGTCGTCATTAGATCTTATATGGAAAAGTCAGATTGAGTTCCACTGCTCCAATTGCCTAGCTAAGTGGTAGTGTATCCGCTTTATGTGCGGCAGATCAGTGGTTAGACTCTTGGCTGTGTCTTACAAAAAACGAAATTAAAATGGTACAAGTACACCCGCCATTTCCTAGCTTGATGCTCAGCATGAAGAAGAGGAAAATTGCGTCTTCTCCCATACCCTCCTTGCAACGATACCGTTACGGATAATGTGTCGAAAGTCATATAAATATTTGATGTTATTCCATGATCAACATGAAGTAAATTTATATATAATAATATTAGCGTTATAATACTGCATTGCTAAGACTCAATAGGATTTCCCTCCGTCATTTTGATGTCATATGTAGTTTCAGACAGATAGTGTTTTATTCTTGTCGAAGAGATAGTTGTGATCAATTCAAAAGCCTGTGTCATCATCAACACTTGGTTTCTAAAGTTTATGTGATACAATGTTAATACACTACGTCTGACGAAATAACATATTATGGCTTCTATGAGAGTCATGGGATTATCTTACCTGATTTATGGTCGATAAGCTTAACCAAAGAACAGAACGAATGCATATAATGCGATCCTCTACAGTAACATTAGACATGACCGACAGAAATGACTTCAAGGAAGAAAAATAACAACCATTGGTGCCGTATTATAACATTCCTATTCGAGGGGCGTTTTTTAAGTTCAAGGAAATGTGCTCTATGATATTTATCGTGTGTTCGATTTACATGTTCTTCAAATTGGGTATTTACATAGAACAATTCATTATACATATTGTAACATGAATCGAAGGCATGAGGGCGTATTATGCAAAATGACAATGCTGCCATAGTTACGTCATAAATGGCTATATTGGGGTAACGTTTTCATTGACCATACGTTATTAACGTGTTCTGAATAAATATCATTCAGTGAGTTAAATTACACACACAATTCCCCTGTCATAATATAACAATGTTTATGAGCTCAAAATATGCATCGCTTCAATGTATACACTTCGCGTCTGATTCACAGCAGGTCGTCCCTTTTTGTGGTCATTTTCAGCACTACCACGGGCAGTCTGGAAACATTTATATTGTTCATACATGTATATCCTACTCAGTGACATGCAAAGTTCTTAACAGACAGCGTTCATCAATTAAAATGTTTCACATCTAGAAGTTACTGCCAAAAGACAATAACTGGTGGAATTCCAATGACCTTCTGACATTTCGACGGGAGATTCTAATACAGCGACAACAATATCGCAACATGGTTGTGGGAATATTGAAACTATAAGTTGACCATAAGACATTGTTGTCTGGGCGTTCATTTTGAGAAAACAAGGTTTAAAAGTCACATAGATGATGAAAATCTTGTTGAAAGGAAAGAAGATTGCAATGAAATCATGAAAGTAAGGAGAATGTGGTGAGTTTACTAAATAAAAGAGAGGCAAGACCATCAACCACCAAAGAAATATAAATATTATTTTACAATTATGGAGATTAATCAATTAGAAAGCTTAGCAATATGCAAAAGGTAATAAGGTGAGCTTTTACCCAAATCAACAGTTCATATATGCATATCAGAAACACTTAGTGTTTAGCATTGATAAGACAGCAGAATCCACTTATTACAACAAATCAGCACTAAAACAGGATGTGTTCGCAAGAAAGTACTAACATTTGACCTCATATCTAAGGGCAAGTGACCTAGATATAGCTCGGACATGAGCCCTATAGGGAATATGTTTGTCATATATGGTGAACATTTGAGTATGCAGATCCATTATAATTGGCAATGTGACACCAGAGATAACATTTGGGTTAAGCATGTAAATCTGTCTCCATGAACACGCTGTAAATTCCTTGTTCACTGTATGCTAATATACTAAAACATGTGATTGAAAACATGGGAGGTAACTAAGGGTATTGGACTAAATAACCAAAACTATGATGCTGGTATTTTAAACTGTCTTTATCCCTTTATGTTTTGTTATATTGATAATGCGGCATTAATAAAACAGACAAAGTTACGAATGTTACCTTATATGATATCAAGATCTTTCTAAGGCATTTATTGTGAAAACATTTTTTTTCATTTGAGGCCCCTTTCGGGTTACCCCGTTTATTTTTTCATTTATAATACATTTAACAACAAGATAGAAACAATATTTCAATTACATGCTAACATTTTATCATTTTGCTGTCAAATGTATATTCAACAATGTTTTTCATATATGATTTTGTCCCTTTTATTTTTCATATGTTTATGAAGTTTAAAAAATAAGATAATGGAAGTTTTCAAAAAGATATAAAGTAAAAGGGGGGTGGGGGTTTGACCGTATCATCTATGAAGTTATAAATATATCTTTAATATGTGAAGTGTAAAAAACACAAAAAAACATCATATGAATCGTTTCCATTTCTGTCTAAAAAACAATAGTTTACCTTTTTTAAAAGCTATGTGTTTTTCTAACAGAATTCTATTTTCTAAATATTTTGTTAAGCTTTCAATTCTCGGTATTGTTTTAACTTGTTTCATTTTAAAGAGGTAGAATTTGCATAAAATTATGACATAGTTTAAGGCAGTATTTGTTATACCTTGTTCTTGAATACCAAAAATACTTTTTGCCTGTTGAACTGTATTTGAAATTGTTTTGTTTTTAGGAAACTACTCACTCTATTCCAGATATTTTGAGCTACATGACATTCCCAAAATAGGTGTTCTATTGTTTCATCTTGCATATTGCAGAGATCGCATAGTCTTGAGGGGGATAATTGACAGTTATATAAATATGTGTTAGTTGGTATTAGTCTCATTAGAAATTTATATTGAAAATTTCTTAAGATGGAGTCAATTGTTGATTTAAAAGGTATTAAAAATATTTTTTCCAGTTTTCCTTTATTTCTACTCCGATATTGTTAGTCCATTTCCTTTTTGCTTTTATTATTTCTTCTTCTTTGCTTTGTATTTGTATGTTGTAAGGTAATTTATTTGGGTGTTTTATATTTTCCATTTTCTCTCTCAGAGTTACATCTCTATTTTCGGTTATTATTTCTTTCTTCACATGAGTTATGCTGTAAGTATTTATAGCATGAATAATTTTGTGATAGGTCAGAAAGTCTCGTGGTGGAATATTATATATTTGTCTTGCTTCCTCAAAGGAGTAGAGTTTATTTTTTCTAAAGTCATACAGTTGTTCCACATATGTTATGTCTTTATCAAACCATTCTTTTAAAAACATTGGTTTATTTTCAATCTTAATATTTGAATTATTCCATATTATATGACTGTTAATAGGTGGTTTATTTTCATAACTCAGATTTTGGATATTAAACCATGATGTGAGAATGTTTTTAGGAACAGGTTTTTGCTAAACATTACATTTATATCCTTGGTAGTTAGGTTACAGTCAAAAATGAAATTTCCTCCATAACGTTCTAGTTGTTGTTTGAAGAATATTTTCCAGTATCCATTGTTATTTTTGTCAATAATTCTTTTTACCCAACAAGACTTTAATGAGTTTAAGAATGCGTATATATCTGTCAATTTTAGCCCACCGTCTTCATAATTCTTTGAGAGTAGTTTTCGTTTTATTTTGTCGGATTTTCCATCCCACAGAAAGTCAAAAATAGCTTTGTTTAGATCGTTTAAAATGATTTCTGATGGGTTGGGTAAAACCGTAAGCGGATATATAAGTTTTGGTAGAGCATAGGTTTTAATAACAGTTACTTTTTCCATTAGTGTCAGTTTTCTATGTTGCCATTGTTTTAGACAATTTTTAAATTGGTCAATTTTTGGCATTAGATTTATTTCTAGATGTTTATGCTGATTTGGTGTAAAGGTGATTCCGAGGGTTTTTGCACTTTCAGAGGTCCATACAAAATTTTTGTCGGTACAGTATTTAATGTTGGTATTTTTTAGTGTTCCTAGACGTAAAACTAGTGATTTGTTAAAGTTAAGTTTAAGTCCTGAAACTTTCCCAAATTCAGTTATTACATGGACAAGTTTTTCGAACGATTTCTTTTCACCATTATTTACATATGTTGCATCATCTGCGAATAGTGTTTGTTTTATTTCTATGTTTTTAATAGTAATTCCTTTAATGTTTACATCGTTTGAGATTTTATTGGATAATAATTCCATACAGAGTATGAATAAAGAAGTGGAAAGGGGACAACCTTGTCGTACGCCCCTTTTAATACTTATCTCTTTAGATAAATGACCATTATTGATTATGACTGCTGTAATATTATTATAGAATGTTTTAATCCATCTAATTAAGTTGTTTCCAAGATTGAAGTGTTCGAGGCATTTATATATGAAATTATGACTTAATGTGTCAAATGCTTTTTCATAGTCGGAAAATAGTTAAAGGCCATTTAGATTATTCTTTTCAATATGGTCAATTATCTCAAATATCAGTCTGATATTTTCTCCAATGTATCTACCTTTCATAAAGCCTGTTTGGTTTGGGTTTATTAATTTCGGAAGAATTTTTTTTAATCTATTTGAGATGGCTTTAGTTGCAATTTTGTAATCAATGTTTAGTAGACTGATATGCCTCCAGTTTGAAAGGTTTGTATGGTCTTTGTCTGGCTTTGGTGACAGTGTAACAATACTTTGTTTTTGTAAATCTGAAAGTTCTATTTTCTGATAGCAGCTATTTATTGCATTTATATAATGTAACTTTATATGTTCCCAAAAATGTTTATAGAATTCTGCAGTTAGGCCATCCGAACCTGGGCTTTTATCATTTTTCATTTCGTCAAGGGCGAGTTTACATTCATGCTCATTTAATATTCCTTCGCATTGATCAGACTCTGCTTTGCTCAGTTTAGTAATTGTCGTATCAAAGAAATCTATTTCTGGGTCCTCATTTTCCTTTACAGCATACAATTGTTCATAGAATTTTGTTGTCTCATCAAGTATATCCTTTATATTTGTTATCGTACTTTCGTTAATTTGTAGTTTTTGTATATTTTTTCTTTCTGCATGTCTTTTTTCTAAGTTCGCAAAATATTTTGTGTTCTTTTCATTCATTTCAATTTCTACAATTTTCGATCTTAACAATATTCCATGTATTTTTTTATCATAATGGGCCTGCAATTTGTTTTTCTTATCATTTAAATCTTGTGTATGTTGAAGGGGAGGTTGTGAGTTTAACAGAGTTGTTTCCAGAATTTGGATTACTTTTTGCAAGTTATTTTCTTCCTCTGCTTTTTTATCCTTTTATTTGATGCAAATTTGATTGTCTTATTTCTTATACTGCTTTTAATAAGTTCCCACAAAACTTCAGGTTTTGCATTTTTATTGAAATTGACTGTGTTATTAATGCTTTCTATTATTTTTGTAGAGTATTCATCATCTATTAACAGGCTATTGTTTATTTTAAAATAACCGGGTCCTCTTTTTTGAATGGTGAAATCGAGGCCCATTGTGATTAAGGAGTGGTCGGTTTTATAACCCTGTTGTATTTTATTAGTTATGATTTTGTTTCGAAGATTTTCAGTTACCAAAAAGTAATCCAGCCGACAATGTACTGGTGGTTTACTATTTGAACTCCATGTATATTTCAATTTTTGGGGATTTGAATCTCTCCAAGCATCAAGTAAATTAAATGATTTGGATATACTAATAATTTTGTTCCTACAGTGTGTGTGAGTATTTGAATTTCCATTTTTTTATCTAGTTTTTTGTCTAAAATTGTATTAAAGTCTCCTCCAATTATAAAATTCTTTTCATTATTTATTTGCATGTAAGATTCAAGTTTTGTAAAAATGGAAACGTCGTCTATATTTGGACCATATATATTGATGAGAGTAATCCCCTCTTCATTTTTTTTTATATCAATTGCAAGAATTCTTCCTTTTACTATATTTGTTACTTCAGTAGTTGTAATCATACCGGGGATTTCTTGATTTATTAAAATAGCCACACCTTGGCTATTTGAACTGGTACCACTAATGAACATATCACCTTGCCAATCTTTCTTTAACTGAGTTAGATTATCTTCTTTCAAGTGAGTTTCTTGTAGCATAGCAATCGAATATTTTTTCTCTTTTAGCCAACAGAAAACCTCTTTTCTTTTCTTACTGTCTGCTAGACCTCTGACATTAAGTGAACATATTGTGCTAGTCATCAATGTTTTTAATAATTATTGTTAGAGATGATACGGTCAAACAGGGGGGGGGTACATTTTGTTGGTTCATGTAGAACTTTGTGGCATAAAGAATAAGCCATGTTGGTGTTTATTTCAGTAATTTTGATTCTATTTTAGATTCTCCAGATCAATTTGCTTAATACCATGGTGGTTTTTTTTATATAGTGATGTAATTATATAAGAACAGACTTACTAGGTATACTATGAAAATCAAATTATGAGGGCTTTAAAACAATTTATCTTTATAGATTGTAAGTGACAAAAAATTGACCATATAGCATATTCAATTTGTAAGATACAAACTATCTAGCTTGATACAAAAATACAAATAGAAAAACCCACACATAATTATAATACAACCCACAGATTTTAAGATACAACAATCTAGTTCAGTACATATATACATTTTGACAACCCACAGATGAGTATATATACACATACAGCTGTGTATTTCCACATGCGCTCAATGCATGCGTAGGTAGACATGTAAATATTATGCAGCGACATTTTAATGTTATACAGTATTGTATACTATAAAACCAAAGAACTTGTCCTTTGCCACTAAACGGTCAGAAAATGTACAATGCTATACAGTATACAATAATACTAAAAGAACATATCATTAAAACATAAAACAGACAGAAGACGTACAATGCTTGCCTCTGGCGCTCAATGTACACATTATGAGACATGTTAATGACATAACATTTTAATGTTATACAGTATACAATAATACAAAAAAAGAACATATCATTAACCGACTGTTTAGCATAAAACGGACAGAAGACGTACAATGCTTGCCTCTGGCGCTCAATGTACACATTTATGAGACATGTCAATGACACAACTTCACATTTTAATGTTACACAGTATACAATAATACGTAAAGAACATAGCATTTACCGACTGTTTAGCATACAACAGACAGAAGACGTACAGTGCTTGCCTCTGGCGCTCAATGTACACATTATGAGACATGTAAATGACACAACTTCACATTTTAATGTTATACAGTATACAATAATACGAAAAGAACATATCATTAACCGACTGTTTAGCATAAAACGGACAGAAGACGTACAATGCTTGCCTCTGGCGCTCAATGTACACATTATGAGACATGTTAATGACATAACTTCACATTTTAATGTTATACAGTATACAATAATACAAAAAAGAACATATCATTAACCGACTGCTTAGCATAAAACGGACAGAAGACGTACAATGCTTGCCTCTGGCGCTCAATGTACACATTATGAGACATGTTAATGACACAACTTCACATTTTAATGTTATACAGTATACAATAATACAAAAAAGAACATATCATTAACCGACTGTTTAGCATAAAACGGACAGAAGACGTACAATGCTTGCCTCTGGCGCTCATTGTACACATAGGTTGACATGTTAAAGACACGACTTCACATTATAATGTTATACAGTATACATTAATTCAAAAAGAACAGTCATATCATTACTGACAATTTAGCATAAAAAACGGACAGAAAATGTACAATGCTTGCCTCTGGCGCTCAGTGTACACATAGGTAAACCATATTTTGCCTAAAACTGACATCATCACCACAGCACACAGTATTACGCATTTAAGTTATGTTGTCACATTTTAATGTTATACAGTATAGTACATGCAGCGACTGGATTTTTTTATGTATACACGGACAATATAAAGTAGTGCAATGTATAGCAGTACATAGTATAACTACAATTCATTTACCAAAGGTAAATAAAATATATACTGATAGTAGCATTACATTTTAGGTTACTCAGTATAGCACAATACAATTATCAATACACGAGAATCAAGTATATTTGCTATACACAAATTGTGAAAACTTGAGATTCTGTTGACATTCATCTCGGTCATTCTCCAAAACATGAACGTAACAAGTAAATAAACTCGAAAAGCGAAACTCCACAGTCCAATAAACAAACGTGTTTGTAATTAAATGGCACTCGATGCTTTAATACTATCCATTGAGAGTTATGTTTACAACTAAAGTAACAGACGGATGCAGTGTAAATTAAGTACAACTATAGCATGATTGCATCGTGTCTGGTGTCGGAAAATAACACCATTATTTACAGTTGTCTAGGAAGAATAAAGCAGTTAAGTAGATAGTTTTGCCTTAGGCGTCTTCACAGCATTGTGTTAATGAGACGTTTACCAGTGACAAATGGACGTAGATTCTATAAATGAGAAACGATTTCACACAGATCCAGTGCAACTAAATACATGTTTCTTGTGATGTTAGGTTTCTGACTGGGTTATCTGATATGAGTGTCGGATTTGAAGCACAGTGTTTACACTATTGTTATTTTATCACATCTTTTACATGATGTTCATGAAATACAATCTCAAATGACGTTTACTTTTTAAACCATATTGTGACGATATTGCAAGTTTTGTGGAGTCTGTATGAGGCGCATTTTAAATGTCTTGTGACCATTAAGTAATTGATAAATATAACTATCAGTATCTCCATATTTTCGTACAGTACATGTTTAATGAAATATGACCATTACATAAAATACAGTATACACATGTACATGTACGGGTGATCAATTAATTCCGCATATTAGTAAATGCCTATATCTTCACTATTATTTTACTTAAACATATAAATTTGGTATTGTTGGATAGGCAATATACACATTTCTGCTGAAAAGAAACAGTATTGACATTGTGCCGTCAAAGTTATGTTATGACGTCATCGATGATGTCATATACCTTCGGTATTTCCAAGATATCCGAAACTCAGACATCATTAAAACATTAATTATGAATTGAGAAAATCTGCGATTTTAGTGAAAATAAACTTGCAAAGCGTGTCAAAAATAAACCTGTGCCTTCACGAAGGAATATCATTGGATAAGTCCAATGAAACGATACATTTGATTCGTCGGGAAATGTGACTGGTTACTTAAGCTGCATGCAACAACGTCAAGTACAGAATTTAAAACGATGTTTGAAACTCGTTTCTGAGAAAATGAAAGGTCACATTGAGCATCTGTTTTAGATAAGGATTCTATTGTTGAACATTAGTTTTAGATCAGAACAAAATTTACACATATACTCTGCAATTACATGTTTTATTTAATATAATAACTTTAAAGATGTGAAAGCATTAACTAATATGCGGTATTAATGGATTACCTTGTATATGACCGCAATTACGCACTGAAAACCTTTGTGGAAAACATTTATACAAGCGAGACATAAAGCAGTTATTTGAACCCTTCCTACATTTGTCTAAATTTGTTTAGTAACCTCTAATACATGTATCATATTTCTGTTAACATATAAGTAAGATATCGGAATGGAACAAGCTCCCGGCGATGGTCACAGACAGTACCGGCATAGAGACATTCAGAGCTGCAGTGATGTCTCTACCAGTCGGCCACTAGATCACCAGTCCTTGTACGTAGTTTTAATCTGTAAATACATATACAACTGTTTTGTCGGGCATGACATATTTTATCGCTGGGTACTAGACATTCCAGAAGGATTTCTACCCATTTAACGGAAGAAGAAGAAGAAGAAGAAGAAGAAATAATGGTTATGTGTCGCCAGACAGAGTGAGAAGCTTGTTAATACAGACCATGTGTGTCTCATTTATCAAAAAATGAAATAAAATGTCACCATTTAGACAATGATGTTTTTCCCACGTGGTTTTATAATCTTTAAAACAGACTAGAAAACAATAATTTCCAATTGATGCAATACTCACGGGGTCAAATTCCGAGCATTTGTTAAATTGATCGTTTTGCATGCTCCCTGCTGAAAACACATATAACGATTATATGAATACAGTTTGAAAACGGACCAGTGTTCGGGCATGAGGTCGATCTATAGCCCTGAAGATCATAGTAGTTATATCACATTCCAGGAGCTCATTGCTACGTGGGTGTTTTATAATTCACTGCTATTATACACGCACATTCGTATGGTAAAATATAATGTTTCCAAAGATGGCAATGTAATTATAATAATGTGGGATTGGAATCTATTTTTGACGTTGGCACGCGGTGTTATCTTATGTGTTTATGCAATATATGTGAGTTGTTCTCCAGGAAAACCGGAATTAGTGACATTTTCCATAAAAAGATACCGAATCGGTTAGGGAAGGTAGCACATAGTAGAAACTACAGAGAACGAAATGCACAAAGGCTAACAAGCAAAAGAAAAAGACAGCATGCAGAGCTTGTAACTACAGATCATTGGTGTCTCATTTATCACAATAAACAACACATGCAATAAGAATGTCACAATTCAGACAAAGACGTTTTTCCCATGTGGTTTTGTATGGCTTTAATCTTCAAAGCAGACAATAAAACAGTAATTTCGAATTGATACAATACCCACGAGGTACAATTTAGAGCATTTATTAATTTGATCGTTTTAAACGCTTACAGTGCAAATCACAAGGACAAACATGTAAACAAACATGAAAAAATGTGACATTATACGAGTATGTATAAATACTATATCTACATAATCATTTAAACTATTCAAACTTTGATGAGGGTCAAAACATTTTCCTTGTGAACATTTTGCAAATTAAATAAGATAGACTACTTACATAATGTTACACCTGCCATATTGTAACGAATAAAGATTACTTCAAAACTTAATACCTAAGTGCTGATAAGCCGAGCATCACTTAAATGTTTGTGCTGCATTCAAGCCTGTGCGATAATAGAGTTCGGTCTGATTTTTGACAATGTCCATTTTAATCCTACAACTTTTATCACTACCAATAGGGCTTATCAGTTACCCGAAAACAGACAATTTAATGTCAATGCATACCAACTGTATCACATGTATTTTTCGAAATTCAGCAGCAAATAACATGATATTTTAATATTTGTAGTACAACATTTTCTTTAATCAGTTTTGTTCAACATAACACGGATATGAAAACTGATGTTTTGACCCTAATTAATCAAAATTTGAGTAGTATAATTGTCACAATATTATCTTGGAACGTACAATATTATCTTGGAACGTACAATATTATCTTGGAACGTACAATATTACGTTGTTTTGTCACAACATATATCGCTGAGATAATTCTGTTATAAATGAGATGATAAAACATGAAACATCCATTCAAACATACAAGGGTGGAACGGTGGCCGAATCGACTACCAATCCAGAGGTCCCTGGTTCGAATCTCGGCCGGGGCAAATATGGAAATTTCAGAAACGCTTTTCAGAGTTTCCTACCCAACTAGAGATGAACTGGTTGAAAACCCAGCGGTAGTTCTGCATGTATCGGTGTTATACACTGGGGACGTTAAATACCCCAAAAATATACTCAGAAAGGACTGGAGCAGCGCGCCCGGATTCCTTGTATCACACTAACTTTCTGTCTCTTACTTCGAAGCCGGAGGTTTATTGACCAATAAGGCAGGCATAATACCGAATGGCCACGCACTAGACACGTCCCGCACTATGACTGTCACAGCTATTTCTTTCGAACACATCAACTCAATTAGCATGCCGACTGTACATACAGGGTGCAAATACACAACATATTCTTGCACCAAGATATCAGACATGACGTCACGTAATATATACTGTAACACAATACAATATTTATTTTAAGTCGGATACTTTTACAACAAGGAAACATTAGCTATGTATACACACGTGGTCATCTATCAATACTAGGCACCCATATCAATCAGACACTGTCTGACACTTGTAGGTATACCTGATGCTATTTTCAGTCAAACAATAATACATCAAAATAGTGTATATTAGTGTCTAATTCTGCTGGTCAAAAGGTTTGTGATTTCTGAATTGCATACATTTGGCGTGCGGAAATATTAGTATTGGAGAACTAAAAAATCTTTGTCCAATTATTTCTTATATACTTTATATAAGCACATTTCGCCAATACTTTTCCCTGCTTTTCTACGTGATCTTAATTGAGATTGCATCTACATCCAGAAGGATGGGAATCAGCTTATGTTGTTGGGTTTGTTCAAAATGTCATGGTGTGATCTGTTACGTCCTTTTTTCTTTTGTTGTGTCTTAAGTATGTGTGAACTTTGGGCAGCGGTTGTCCAGAGGTAGGGCGCGCGCGTTGGGTTCGAGATGTCCGGGGTTCGATCCCTGTCTGCGTCACTGCTTAATTTCTGTGAGCAAGACTAAGCCACAATGTTCCACTTGACCAAGGTGTGAATTTGTACATGAGAGGTGTCTGTACATGTTCAATATTCTTGGATGCTTTATTTAGATGTTGACTGCACACAAACCAGGAACGAAATAATCTCTCCAGTGTGATTCGAAAGCAGGTTTCCTTGGGTAGCCAAATGACCAGGGGAAGTTAAATGTTAACGGGTGGCTAAACGGATGAATTGTTGAAAGTGGCCCTCGAAAACTGCGTGTACATTTCTATTTCATTCGCATCCTTTGTTAATTACCACTACTTGCTTTCACAATGTCTAGTTGACACGTGCTTTTTGTTGATGCAGACGGCAACAAATTACTATACATAATATTTACATAACAACAATTCTGCCACACTATATTTGTCGTTTTGTAGGATCATATTATTTGTATATTCCCTACTTCCGTAATGCTGTCTGTCTTTCACGATAAATATGGCTGTAATTTGGTTATCTAGATGTATGGTGTTATATTTCTCCCATTCTGTCTCGATATGTTTCAATGTGTCTTAAGTCGATTTGCTCAAGTGCTAATGGCGTGTATGACGTAATTATATTATACGGCTTCTGTAAACGCACTTGGAATATATAACCTCTCTCTGTCTGCCTGATAACAAGATTGTGATAAGTACTCCTCGGTGTTCATGCTACGGAAACCATTATTATTATTATACCATATTTATATAGCACTTTTATCATGTAATTACACGTTCAAAAGTGCTTTACAATCACATTTAAGACATGGTTAAAACAATTTTGCATAGATATATGCATGCAAACATAAAAACAAATGTATATATATATATTAAAGTTTAAGGCTAAAATCCTCCCTCAAATACCCCCTAAAATGGGTGTTTCAAGAGCAGCGTCACATACCACTGCCACGAGAAACTAACTCCAAAGGAATATTGATACTTCCTTTAAGGAGGCAGGAGACCCCCGATTTATTTACTACTGTATTAGTGTTTCAAGAACAGCGTCACATACCACTGCTACAAGAAACCGTCTCCAAAGGGATAAATGTACTACCTTTTAGGAGACCCTTAAAAAGTCAAACTAATCATCAACCAGAATATGCTTTGGTAAAACAGTGCGTTTTTAGCGCTTTCTTGAATGATGGTAGTGTTTTACTATCTTTGAGTGCTGTTGGCAGTGCATTCCAGAGCTTCGGTGCTGCAGCCATGAAACATCGATCACCGTACGATACAGTCCTCATCCTCGGCACAACTAGAAGAATAGAGTCATTTTGTGACCTAAGCTGTCTTTGTGGAGTATATATTTCCAACATACTTCTGATGTAGCCTGGGGACTTTCCATGTAATGCTTTGTAAACATGAGTCAATACCTTGTACTCCACTCTGTATTGTACAGGTAACCAGTGAAGATCCTTCAGCACAGGAGTGATGTGGTTGTATCGCGGTATCCGTGCGATGAGGCGGGCAGCTGTATTTTGAATATTTTGTAGTTTGTTCAAAATGGTTTTTGGGGAGCCGCACAGTAATTAGTTGCAATAATCCAGTCTTGATGTTACTAAAGAATTTATGAGGGATTTTGTTGCACCAACTGTCAAATATTGTCTGATTTGACCTATTTGTCGGATCTGCATAAAACAAGACCTGGAGACAGAGTTTACATGTTTATCCATATTCAGGTGTGAATCCAACATGGCACCAAGGTTTCTCACCACTGATGATGGGCTGATCACAGCGTCACCAACTCTCACTGTGATATTCTCGGCAGCATTGGTATTCCGTTTCGGAACAAACAGGATTACCTCTGTTTTGTCTGCATTAAGTTTCAACAAATTGTTCTTCATCCAGAGCAATATATCCTTCAGACATGCTTCAATTCGTGCAGTGTCTCATCGCGTGAAACGCAATCCTTCGGTTGGAATGCCATATACAACTGGGAGTCATCAGCGTAGAAATGATGTTGCAGTTGATGCTTTCTGCAGATTGCACCCACTGGTTTTGTATACATGATGTAGTTTTTGGGACGAAGCACAGAGCCCTGAGGTACGCTATAATTCATCAGTACTGGTTCCGAAATCTCACCATCAATACAAACAGTCTGGTAACGGTCACACAGATAGGCTTTCATCCACTCCAATGGTTTGCCTACTATACCAAAATGATTTTCAAGTCGGCGTAGGAGGGTTGTGTGATCAATGGTATCAAATGCTGCTGATAAATCAAGCATGACGAGGACAGTAGCTTTATTCTGGTCTAGAGAACAAAGGATGTCATTTTGCACACGAAGTAAAGCAGTTTCAGTAGAATGGAATTTTCTATATGCTGACTGGCGTTCTTCATGGAGATTGTACAGTGTTAAGTGCTCATCTTGTTGAGCATCGACTACCTTCTCAAGAACTTTGGAAATGAAAGGTAAGTTTGACACCGGTCTGTAATTTTTCATTACATTTTGATCAAGGCCTGGCTTCTTTATCAGTGGTCTTATTCTGGAGCTTTTAAAAGCCGTGGGTACATACGCATTTTCAAGTGATGCATTGAATAGTCGTGTTAATATTGGCAGTAGTTCATTTAAACAATCCTTCAACAACCATGTTGGGATTGGGTCAAGCTCACGTGATTTACTAGGTGATCTATTTATCAGTTTCCGGATTTCTTCTTCTGAAGTAGGAGAAAACTCAGATAGTTGCTCTTCTCGAAAAGGTGTGTCGAATTCAGCAGTGTCACCATGTTGGGTTGACTGAGTAGTGGAGGCAATTTCAGTTCGTATTCCTTCAATTTTGTTGATGAAGAAGTCACTGAAGTCCTGTGCAAGCAACTTGGCCGATTTATTAAATGGTAACACCACTTCCTTAGCATCGCCCGTCAGATGTTTAGTTATCTTAAACAACTCTTTCTGATCGCGACCACATGCCTCTACCTTATCTGCATAAAAGGTTACTTAAGATTGTTTTAGCAATTTGTTGACTGCCGAACATTGATTTCTATATATTTCATGATCTATCGTTAATTTAGTGGTTCGCCATTTTCGCTCAAGTTTACGCCTCAGATGTTTGGCGTCATGTAGATCTTCAGTGTACCAAGGACAAGAAGGTCTTAAAACAATGGTTTTAGATTTGAGGGGAGCATGTTTGTCAATGAGTGATGACAGTCCATGGGTATAAACCTCAACAAGTTCATCAACATCGGAAATGTGCAGCCCGCTTTTCAAAACATCTGATGATTGAATGTCTTTTTTGAATTCATTGACATCAATCGATTTTAGCTTTCTAAAATTCACAGTTTTTCTCACAGGAGCAGGTTTAGCAGCGCGTGCTTTAAATACTACTGCAAAATGGTCACGTGACGTCTTTCCACTGTTATCAGGGAGTCCAGGGTCCGATATTTTAACTTGTGAAACAGTAGTGTCAGTGTCTCTGGTGATAACCACATCCAATGTGTGTCCAGCCACATGAGTTGCCCCAGTTACATGCTGCTGCATGCCGCAAGATTCAAGTACACTGGTGAACTTGGCAGACTCTGGGTTTGAAAGGGTGTCAAGGTGGATGTTTACCATCCCAATGTGACACAAGAAAAGCATTGATGCAAACATCAAATGGTGATCTTTAGAAATTAAAACATGACGAATAGATCTCAAGTTTTTTGCAACGTCCAACAAGCAAACAGACACGTGTGTAATTAAATAACACAGTTTTAGTTCTTGTCCATTCAAAGAGTTATTTATCCGTATAAAGTAACAGATGGATACAATTTCCATGAAGTACAAATACTGTATAGCATGATTGCATCGTGCCTTGTGTCGAAAAATAAAAAAATGTAAATGTTAATGTTGCTCAGTTTCTGACTGGGGTGTTTGGCATTAGTTGCTAGACTTGAAGCATCGTATAATATTTTATGGTCCTAAATCTATTTAGATAATGTACATACATGTAACATATAATCTCTCATTACTATTTAACTATATTTTGAGAATATTGCAGGTTTTGTGCAGTCAGCATATCTTACGCCATCAACTAATTGATAAAGAAGACATATTATTATCTCCATATATTGTACATTACATGTTTCATGAAATATGGCCATTACATAAAATACAATAAACACACGTTTATGACCGCAGTTACGCACTGAAAACCTTTGTTAATAACATAGATAAAAGCGAGACATAATCCAGTTGTTTAAACTCTTCTTGCATTCGTCTAAATTTGTTTAATAGCCTCCCATATCATATTTCTGTTTACATATAAGTAAGAAATAATGGTTATGTTTCACCAGATAGATTGTTCATACAGATCAGTCACTCAAAAAAAAATTACTTAGTAAAATGTTATCACTTATTTCAAGTAATGTTCAGTAATACTTACAGTAATTAATTACTAAGTATTACTTACTTTTTAAGCTATAGTAATATAATACTACTTGAAGTAATTATGCTTCTTTAAGTAATTTAATCTGAGGGGAACTTCTACATTTAAGTATTTATATTACTTAAAATTTGTATAGACAATAATGTTGTACAGTATAGAATTTGCAATCAGAGTATACAGCCCAGTAAAATAAGTTAGGGCAATTTTATCACAATATCTCGCACCCCTAACTAGAATTTAAATGTTGAGCGGAAAATGATTTTCCATTTTAGTAATAGCAACCTTAATTGGCTACATCATCGCCACTTTCAATCGCAGACGTACAGCATCTTTACACAAGCCGTGTGTATACCAATTTACTTTATTTTTATTGGTGTACCTTGAACAGTATGTTAAGATACATGTATACTCTGAAATACAAACTCGTCGTAAACTTTAACGTGAACAGACGACACTTGCAATATAACTTGCATGGTCGACAGTTGTAAAGAATTTTGTTGACCAGGGTCAACAATGATCAACACAGCACTTCAATTCAGTCCACCATGGTAGACCATGGTCCAAATCAATAGGGTCAACTACTGGTCACCACCAACATCCACACCCAGTTTGAGGAGTATAGACCATGATCACTGCTTGTCCGTAGTGACTACATACATGCAGTCTGTTAACAATTTCTCAGCCAAACTTAATAAAGCAAATTTTGATGGACAATATATATCTGAGATATTATATTAATGCTATTTTATTATTATTAAAGGGAGGTAATTTAAAAATTATACCATTAAATTGCCTTTAACACACTTAAAATACATTCAAAAAAGTTAATAATTTAAGCTATAGAAGAATAAAACATAGCTATAAACTTAAATTGCTATTGTAAAAAAGAAACTTAAATGTTTCTTTTACTTTATGAATCTGTACATATAGGAAGTTTTTATCAACAGACATTAAATCAATCAGTATCTTGATTATTTATGATGCTGGTAATTGCTTTTCTAAGTATTTTATATTTACTAAGTAAATTATTTACTTAGTAATTAACAAGTAATTGGTTAGTTAAATAATTACTTAGTCATTAGTTTACTGAGTAATTTACATTTACTAAGTAAATTATTTACTTAGTAATTATTTGGGTAGTAATTCTTTTACTTAGTAATTAATAAGTTATTCATAAGTAATTAATAACTAAGTATTACTTGATTTTCTGACAACTATTTTTACTTGAAATTTTACTTGAAACAAGTAAAAAAATTACTTGATTTGAGTATTACTAAGTAATTTTTTTTGAGTGGTTATGTCTCATTTATCAACAAATCAAATCAAAAGTGTCACAATTTAGACAATGACGTTTTCCCCACGTGGTTTTGTGTTATTTATAATCTTTAAAGTAGACTAGAAAACAATAATTACGAATAGATACAATACTCACGGGGTCGAATTCAGAGCATTTATTAAATTTATCGTTTTGCATGCTCCCTGCTGGAAACATACCAATTCGATTATGTGAATTTATTTTGAAAAGGAATCAGTGTTCGGGCATAAGGTAGATCTATAGCCCGGAAGGTTATAGTACTTATATCACATTCCACGAGTTCATCGCTCTGTCGTGTTCGGCAAAAATATTGATTCACTGCTTGAAAAACATAGTTCTGCACTGACTAGTTTCATGTCATCTGATAAAATATGCTGATGTTTTAAAACTTCGGACAGCTTAAACTAGGTATTTCAGCCATTTTACAGTTGGAACTAGGTCATTCAGCTTGGGCACTCAGCTTTTTGATTGCTGAAACTGGTTCATTTCACTCAAAAAAAAATATTACTAAGTAATACTCAAATCAAGTAATTTTCTTACTTGTTTCAAGTAAAATTTCAAGTAAAAATAGTTGTCAGAAAATCAAGTAATACTCAGTAATTAATTACTTATGAATTACTTATTAATTACTAAGTAAAAGAATTACTACCCAAATAATTACTAAGTAAATAATTTACTTAGTAAATAAACGGAAAGATAATATAGTATTATTTGTGATTAAATTTAAGGTACAGGTTTTTTAACCTCTAATATCTTCATAGTGCATTGACATATTGCTTTAATACTTTGCATACTTGTTCACCACCATGACCCCAACCCTAACAGGGGTAGGTAACTCTATTAAGCATTTAGGTGAAATTATGCCCCCTTTTTGTGTAAAGATGCTGTACGTCTGCGATTGAAAGTGGCGGTGATGAAGTCAATTAAGGTTGCTATTACTAAAATGGAAAATCATTTTCCGCTCAACATTTAAATTTTAGTTAGGGGTCTGAGATATTGTGATAAAATTGCCCTAACTTATTTTACAGGGCTGTATACTCTGATTGCAAATTCTATACTGTACAACATTATTGTTCATACAAATTTTAAGTAATATAAATACTTAAATGTAGAAGTTCCCCTCAGATTAAATTACTTAAAGAAGCATAATTACTTCAAGTAGTATTATATTACTATAGCTTAAAAAGTAAGTAATACTTAGTAATTAATTACTGTAAGTATTACTGAACATTACTTGAAATAAGTAAAAACATTTTACTAAGTAATTTTTTTTTAGTGTTAAAATTTCGACAGCTTGGACATGGGAGGATTATAACTTGTTTTGTTGGGCATTGTGTCTTTTATGTTTTCTGTGCTCGGCTGGTTCAGGTTGGCATTGTACCTTGTGTGTATTTTGTGTTTTCTGTGCTCCGCTGGTTAAGCTTATCTTTTTTAATAAGAATTCTGAAATGAAAGGACCGAAGTGTTTCAACAGTTTCAAAATTGTATTCGACTATCATTACATGGTGTACGCTGTATCTATTGTCAAACATTACTACATCGTGCGTTCATTGACTTGGGTGTTTTATAATTGACTGCTATTATACACGCACGTGTATGAAATAAACGACAAAGTTTCCAAAGATGGCAATGCAATTATAATATCATGTAATTGGAATATACTCTTGACGTTGGCACACGATGTCATTTTATATGTTTATGCAATACATGTGAGCTGTTCTCCAGGAAAACCGGGATTAATGACATTATATAGTAATGGTGCATTATTTAATATTGATCAAAGACTCTTAAAGGGACTGTCTCACATAATAGTGTATTGCAAAAATAAATTAAATTGACAAATATTCGCGTAATTTTGGTATAGTTGCCTTTATATACCATAAACAATCACACTGACATCTAAAATAACTTGAGAAACTTCGGCATTTTGTAGTTATTTTGTATTTTTACATCAAAAATTCTATAGGGTATTAATACCCTATAGAATTAACACAACTATTACTTAAATTGTCTGAAATTCGTTCGCATTTGATGAAAATGAATCGCAAAACGAACCAAATACCTTACTGATGTTTACGCTGTAGTTTGTTGATGTTACAGTTTGATTACGAGCGAATTACATAATCCACAAAGCATGTTGGAAGGAAACTTATTGCTTTTTTTTCAAGAAAAAAATACTCAGTGGGTGATATCGAGAGTGGTTAAAATTGCTTATTTGCACCAAATCTTTCATAAAGCAACCGTCAGTGGCTTTCTATTACATCAATACTTGGTGAGGTTGGAAAATCACGATATATAAAACTTTTAGCCCAATCTGTGAGGCAGCACCTTTAAATAATAAAAACGTATTGCCCTTTGATCTAATTTAAGTACTTGGATAATATAGTAACATAGTAATATGTCTTAGATTTTTTATATGGTTATATTTAAAGGTTTGTAACTTTGTAACTGTATGTTATACTGAGATCTGTTTTTTTGAAACTGTTGATAAGAGTATTGCTTTTCTTACGCTATATTATCATGATTTCCATAATTTTGTCACAAAGCCCGATTTGCCTGGAGAACGGTTCGTGTATGTCAATGATTTTTAAGCATACGACTGAATCAAGTTCATTTATGCGTATATTATGAAAATTACATTAGTAGCCCATCCTTGTTTGTTTTATCAATGGAAAAGTATTTTTCATAAAAATATAACAAAAAGGACAGGAAGGTAGCGCACAGCAGAAACTGCAGAGTACGAAATGCACAAAAACAAATACACAAAAGAAAAAGACCGTTTGCGGAGCTTGTTACTCCAGATCATTGGTGTCTCGTTTATCACAATTATCAACAAATGAAATAAAGAGTCACCATTCAGACAATGACGTTTTTCCCACGTGGTTATGTATTGTTTTCTAATCTTTAAAGCTGACTAGAAAACAGTAATTTCGAACTAAGACAATACCCACGAGGTACAATTGAGAGCATTTATTAAATTAATCGTTTTGAAAGCTAACAGTATAAGTCGCAAGAACAAACATGTATACAAAAAACATGTAACTGAACATAATACGAGTATGTACATGTATAAATACGACATAACATATATATACTACTCACAATGTTATAAGTGTCAAGTAATTTTCCTGTTGAATATTTTGCAAATTGAATAAGATGGACTTATGGGATTTTTATAGAACATAATGCTACATCTGCAATATTGTAAACGAATAAAGACTGCTTCAAGATTTGAAATCTAAGTGCTGATAAGCCCAGCACTTAGATGTATGGGCATTTAAGACTTGATGATAACAGAATGCGTTCCGATTGTTGACATTTAAGGTCTTACTAAATATGATCATAGAAATGGTACAAAATCTCCATTTCGATCCTACAACTTGTATCACTACTAATAGGGCTTATCAGTTACCCGACAAAGACGACATTGTGTCAATGCATACCAACTGTATCACATGTATATTTCGAAATTTAGCAGCAGATTACATGATATTTTAATATTTGTACACCTTTTTATTTTAATCGTTTTTTTCAGATAACATAACACGAATATGATACCTTGAAAAATTTGTGTAGTATTATTGTCACAATATTGTCTTGGAACGTACAATATAATGTCGTTTTGTCTTCATTTGTTGCAAACATTATTAGCAAAATAAAGGTGACCGAGTGGTTACTCTCGACTACCAATCCGGAGGTCCTTGGTTCGAATCTCGGCCAGGGCAAATTTGGAAATTTCAGAATCGCTTTTCAGAATTTCCCACAGAGCTAGAGATGAACTTGTTGGAAACCCAAAGGTAGTTTTATATATATCGATGCTATACACCGGGAACGTTAAAAACCAAAGAAATATAATCGGAAAGAGCTAAAGCAGCGTGCCCAAATTTTTGTATCACACTTTTTCTGTCTCTTCCCTCGAAGCAAGAGGTCATTGGCCATTAGGCAAACCACATGGCCAAACACTAGACACGTTCCGCATTATGACTGTCCGAGTCGAATACAAATTCTTTTTTCGAACACATCAACACAAATCATACAGACTTTACATACATTCAACATATTCTTGAACCAACTAATTTGTCGTTTTTGCAGGATCATATTATTTGTATATTCCCTACTAATGATGTCTGTATTTCACGACAAATATGGATGTAATTTGGTTATCTTGATGTATGATGTTTTATTTCTCTCCCTCTGTCTCGATATGTCTCAATGTGCCTTAAGTCGATTTGCTCCAGTGCTAATGGCGTCTATGATGTAATTATATTATACGGCTTCCGTAAACGCAGTTGGAATACATAACCTCTCTCTGTCTGCCTAATAACGAGTACTCCGCATTGTTCACGATACGGAAACCATTCCAAAATGACACAAGAAAAGCATTGATGCAAACACCAAATGATACATTTTAGAAATTAAAATATGAAAAACATATCTCAAGTTTATCTAGAAATAAAAAAAACCTAACGGTATTAACTACAATGATAGCTTTCTTATGTTTGAACTGATCTACACATAGCTCGAAAAGACCGAGATATCCCGACTGTTTCAAGTTTCAAAAACAAAATCAAAACGCACTACAAAGGGAAAGCCTGCCTTTAACTATTTAATAACTATGTAACGATGGCAGAAACATAAGTACATGTATAGGCCGTGCTCCTTATCCAATCTCAATATTAGAGCAAGACCAAATATAAAATAACACTAGTTTTCAAAGGACCCAACTATGTTTAGTATGCGAGGGTTTCTGTACATCGAACTATAGGCTCTGAATCCGCGATGTTTTCAAGATCACAGAAGTGACATGTTGAAAGCTAAGTGTTGTTCAAAAACGATCGATCAGTAGCCGTTGATTTGTCGCTTCAAGTTTTTCAATTTCATATTAAATTTATGGTAGGTGACGTCGTGGCCAAGAACGACCTTTCAATATATTGGAAACTCCTCAGATTTGGGTGAACATAAGTCCCATACAGTAATTAAGTGTAAATCGTTATTATGGATATTTAAACTACATTTTGTGTTCACCATAAAACGGTTGATTCGATTAGGTCAGGTGGCTGTGCTATTGTTTGTCTTGGATATTTTTTTAATTAATCCAATAGCATTGAAATAGGGGCATGGTTTTATTAAATAACATTTTTTTGTGAAATTCTTGCATTTTTTTGTGAGTGTGTGTTTTGTTTATCTATTACATTAAGTGTTGAGGTCACTAAGCCGAACTAATCCAATATCAATTTGTACGAATCAGACATCTGTGGGCGGTGCTGCTACTATAGATAACTACGTACGACTCTCGTAAAACATAGAACCATCATATAATCGGTTTAAAAAGTCTCAGGATTACAGAGTATTTTGTAACCACATTGATTCGCCGTGCTTTTAGTTTGTTTTCATCGGATTTGACACCGGATTAATGCTTCAATCATACGAGGACCATTTAAACTTTACTGAAAAACAGTATACTATTAGACTCATAACAATCGAAGTGATACGGATGCATAGTATAGTCCAGAGAATTTGACACGACGCTCGAACTTCTATAAGCATAATTTCACAGCTGATTTATTGTCTATATTTATATCCCGGGTTGTGTGTTTTCATAAGCAGGGAGTATCACGAAGACGCTCAAGGTGTAATGTTAACACACATCTTAAGGACCGATTTCGCACGATTTGCTCGCGAAAATTTATGAATTCAACGCATTAACCCTTTAATGTATGCATGCATAAAGGTCAGAATCATGTCAAATTCTCCGTGCAATATAAATAAACCATTTCACGCATACTGACAACGTCGAAAGTCGATGTTTTACTACTTATTGACATATTGACGGAAATTGATTTAGTTATTATGATAAATCCCTCAAAAACACAATGGTGTCTATTTTTGAACGACCCTCATACACGGTCGTCAGGTCACCTCGCCAGTTTTTATGGAATAAAATATCCACATGGACTTACTTGTTGTGCATTATTTATCCCTTTTTCAGCTTTGTCGTATTGGTATTCAATGTCCTTTCGGCAATATCATAAGTAATATTCTTTTGCTACTTTAGGCTGAGTGCATATTTTACACCATGGTTGTTTCTGCAATAAATTGAACAGATTTTTCGAAAACGTTGCAACATTTAATTGTTGAAATCGCGTGTGTACACTGATGTTTGAATTCAAAACACATACACTTTAATGAAATAGACAAAATTAAGCCCATTTCTTTATTTCTGTGCTTCTAGTGACTAATCTATCTGTGAACATATTTGAATGTATGCATACTTGAGGTAATGTAAAAAGTAAAAAAAGTTGTACTTACTCCCCCTATTCACTAAGTGACATTCCAAATCAGGTAAACATCACGGGTGTCTGTTAACACGCGTTGAGCTACGCTTCATGTTCATGTTTAGAAACTATAGCTTATTGGGCATTATTCTCATTCAAAGGAGTTGCTGTAGTTTCGTATAATCAGTACTAAAATACGTTGTAATGAAGACGGTTTGTGTAATTATATTATATTGTGTTGACATTTTAGCACTCAAACATGTTTAGGCTAATCAGGGAAATAACGATTACATATAAGACGAACGAAGATATTCTACAGGTCGATCACGAGTTTTGCTCCGTGACAGACGAATACACTTTGTCAATTCGGATACCTTCAACGATACTTAAAAAAAATACCGTTTTACCTCTATATAACATTCGATTATGTATGTTCATATCCTTTGGTTTTGGAATACACTTGTTTCTGCATGAATTAGCAAGACTCAACAACAAGGGCCTATGGCATAATTGTTTTTTTTTGGGTTGGAATAGTCAGGTGTATTGCGGTGTTAAAGCTTAACGATTTCATGAAATAAAGAATTGATCCCACACGATGACAACCTGTATAGTCATGCATTTTGTATTGTAACGGTGTATTTGCTAATATCATTACCTGAGCATTAGGACGAATTGTGTCTCTATGTTTGATAATGTAGTCCCCGATATACATTTACTTTGTAATGTATTTTTTATTTGGAAAAGGTATCGGTGTCTGTGGAAACGACTCTTTAAAGCGAGCATAAATCTCGATTAAATATCCAATAAACGTCCCAAGGGCACACAATTACAAATTCACATACATTGTATTTATATTTAAATCACATTGTAGCATTCCAGCATTGCATGCGAAAAAAATCAATGTTGGTTTTTGGAACCGGGGAACGTTTTATTTTTGATGATCATATAATGTGAGTTAATTCCTGACAACAATGACACCGATCTTTCAGAGGTTTGGTATAGTTAAATCAACTTAAAAATATAAATGTCACAATTAAATATTTCTTCAGGTTGTTTTGTTACAACAATCAGGACGCCGCCATCACATATGACTATCTAGCTGTATCAGACAATGGAGTGCTAGAAAGTTCTTTTCCAGAATTGGATATCTTATGTTTGTCATTGCCTTGGTAATCACATAAGGGGGCAATAAGAAGCCGAATGTATTCGAATATACCAGTACCTTTTGCTTGTTTGAAAACATATCAATACGAAACTTTATAAGTGATATATTCTTCTAATTATGTTAACATGAATTCGCTACGAGTTGGGGGATTCGACCTGTTTGCTAATTTGTTAATTCTATGTATGGATAAAAACAACAAAACACCATTAAAACGCAAACAAAATGCTAACCGCATCACTGTAAGTACTCATACTTATGATCATAACAAGTACATAAACATGAAAAGCCAAGTTGCAACGTCCAGTAAGCAAACACGATGGTAATTAAATAACACTCACAGCATTAGTATTTGTCCATTCATAGAGTTATTAATCCGTATATAGAAACAATTTTAATGCAGAACAAATATAGCATCGTTAAATCGTGTATGGTGTCGAAAAATAACAACATTATTTACATTGAATTAATGAGTATGTTACCGGTGACAGATGGATGTCGTACAATCTAAAAATAGAAACACCTTCACACATATCCAGTGTTGCTAAACGTTTATGCTGCTCAGTTTCTGACCAGGATGTCTGGCATCAGTTGTCGGACTTGTATTTTCATAGTCCCAAATCTTTTTACATAATGTGCATGAAACATAATCTCAAATTACTATTTTTTCACCCACATTTTGAGAATAATGCAAGTTTAGTGCAGTCTGCATGAGGCGCATTTTAAATGTCTTATGCCATCAAGTAATTGATAAATAAAACATATCATTACCTCCATGTATTAGTACAGTACATTTTTCATGAAATGTGGCCATTACATAAAATACAATATACACATGTACATCCCAATATTTACGCAACATTGATACAAGCGAGACATAACGCAGTTATTTGAACCCTTCCTGTATTTGTCTAGATTTGTTAAGTAACCTCTTATTTCATATTTCTGTTAACATATAAGTAAGAAATAATGGGTATGTGTCGCCAGACAGATTGTGAAGCTTGTTTATACAGATCATGTGTGTCTCATTTATCAACAAATGAAATAAAATGTCACCATTTAGACAATGACGTTTTTCCCACGTGGTTTTGTGTTGTTTTATAATCTTTAAAGCAGACTAGAAAACAATAATTTCCTATTGATACAATACTCACGGGGTCAAATTCTGAGCATTTATTAAATTGATCGTTGTGCATGCTCCCTGCTGAAAACATATCAATTCGATTATATGAATATAGTTTGAAAACGTACCAGTGTTTGGACATGAGGTAGATCTATAGCCCGGAAGGTCATAGTAGTTATATCACATTCCAGGAGCTTACCGCTATGCCTCCTTATGCAGAAATAATGATTCACTGCTTAATAAAAATCTGACGCGTAACAAATAGTTCTGCACTGACTACTATCATGATATACTGATATTCATAAAAGTATTCTGAAATTAAAGGACAGGAGTGTTTAAACAGTTTCAAAATTGTATTCGACTATCATTACATTGTGTACGCTGTGTCTATTGTCAAACATTACTACACCGTGCGTTCATTGACTTGGGTGTTTTATAATTCATTGCTTCTATACACGCACATTCGTAAAGTAAACGAAAAGGTTTCCAAAGATGGCAATGCAATTCTAATATTATGTAATTGGAATCTATTTTTGACGTCCGCACACGAGTTTATCTTATGTGTTAATGTAATATATGTGAGCTGTTCTCCAGGAAAACCGGGATGAGTGACATTATATAGTAATTATGCCTTATTTAATATTTATAAAAAACTCTTAAATAATAAAAAGTATTTCTCTTTGATCTAATTTAAGTACTTGGATAATATAGTAACATAGTAATATGTCTTAGAGTTTTTATATGGTTATATTTAAAGGTTTGTACCTTTGTAACTGTATGTTATACTGAGATCAATTTTTAGAAACTGTTGATAAGAGTATTGTTTTTCTTGCGCTATATCATCATGATTTCCATAATTTTGTCACTAAGCCCGATTTGCCTGGAGAACGGTTCATGTGTATGTCAATGATTTTTAAGCATAAAACTAAATTAAGTTCATTGATGCGTGTTTTATGAAAATGATATTCGTAGCCCATCCGTGTTTGTTTTATCAATGGAAAAGTATTTTTTAATAAAAGAATATAACAAAAACAGAAACTGCAGAGTACGAAATGCACAAAAACTAATACACAAAAGAAAAGACCGTTTGCGGAGCTTGTTACTACAGATCATTGGTGTCTCGTTTATCACAATTATCAAAAAAATGAAATAAAGAGTCACCATCCAGACAATGACGTTTTCCCATGTGGTTATGCATTGTTTTCTAATCTTTATAGCAGACTAGAAAAAGGTAATTTCGAATTAAGACAATACCTACGAGGTACAATTAAGAGCATTTTTTAAATTTATCGTTTTGAATGCTAACAGTACAAGTCGCAATGACAAACATGTTAACAAACAAAAAAACATGTAACTGAATATAATACGAGTATGTACATGTTTAAATACGACATCATCATATATATACTACTCAAAATGTTATAAGGGTCAATAAATTTTCCTCGTGAATATTTTGCAAATTGAATAAGATGGACTATTGGGATTTGTAAAGAACATAATGTTACATATGCAATATCGTAAACGAATAAAGACTGCTTCAAGATTTGATATCTAAGTGCTGATATGCCCAGCACATAGATGTTTGTGCTGCATTTACGTCTTTGTGATAACACAATGCGGTCCGATTGTTGACATTTTGGGTCTTACTCAATATGAGCGTAGAAATGGTACAAAATCTCCATTTTAATCCTGCAACGTGTATCCTTTCCAATACGGCTTTTCAGCTACCCGAAAATAACGACATTATGTCAATGCATACCAAATGCATCTCATGTGTTTTTCTTAATTTAGCAGCAGATTACATGGTATTTTAATATTTGCACGACTTTTTCTTTAATCGTTTTTTTCAGTTAATGTAACATGAATATGAAAATTGATTCTTGACCATTATCAAAATGTGTGTTGTATTACTGTCACAATATTATCTTGAAACGTATAATATAACGTCGTTTCGTCTTCATTTGCTGCAATAACTATTAACTACACTACGGTGGTCGAGTGGTTACTCTCGATTACCAATCCGGGGGTCCTTGGTTGGAATCTCGGCCAGGGCAAATATCGAAATTTCAGAAACGCTTTTCAGAGTTTTCCACCCAACTAGAGATGAACTTGTTAGAAACCCGGAGGTAGTTTTGAAACCAGAGGTCATTGGCCATAAGACAATTCGAATGGGCACACACAAGACACGTCCCGCACTGTGACTGTCTCAGTCGAGCGCAAATTCTCTTTCGAACACATCAACACAACTTGAATACAGATTTTACATACATTCTGTTATTACATAAAATATGCTTCAACCAAGATATCCGACATGACGTCACGTGATATATACTGTAACACGACGAGGTCATTTATCAAACTAGGCACCCACACCAATCAGCCACTGCCCGACACTTGTATATATATCTGATGCTATTTTCAGTCAAACAATAATACATCAAAATAATCCTTATTAGTGGGTATATTTCAGCTTGTCAAAAAGTTTGAATTTCAGAAATTCAGATATTTGACGTGCAGAAATATTAGGGATTTAAACGATCTTTGTCCAATTATGTCTTCGAGAAATAGCCAGAAGTACTATATGCGATTTCCGCCAATATTTCCCCACCGTTAACTTAACCGAGCACTCATACAGTATTCCATGGTACGGGTTATTTGCCATGTTTTCTACGTTATCTTAATTCCATCTACAACCAGAAGGATAGGACGTCGTCGTCCTTGTCGTCCTGTGTTATGTCTTAAGTATGTGAGCTTGTGGTAGCCTAGAGTTAGGCCACTATCTTTAGGATCGAGAGGTCCCGAGTTCGATCCCCGCCTGCGTCACGGCTTACTTTCTCTGAGCAAGAATAACCTACAATGCTCCACTCACCAAGGTGTGGATTGGCACATGTGAGGGAGGTGTATGTACATGTTCAACTCCTGGGCGCCGTATCTCGATGTTGGTTGCACTCAAACCAGGACAGAGAGAAATAATGACCACAAGGTAACTCGAACGCAGGTTTCTTTAGGTAGCCCAATGACCAGGGAAAGTTAAATGTCAATGGGTGGCTCAACCGCTGAATTGCGGAAAGTAGCCCTCGAAAATTGGTAACTTTTTTAACTGCGTGTACATTTCTAGTTCATTTCTACCCTTTGTCAATTATCACTATTTGCTTTCACAATGTCGGGTGACACATGCCTGTTATTGATGCAGACGGCAACAAATCACTATATTCACATATCAACAATTCTGCCTCACTATATTTGTCGTGTTTTTGCAGGATCATATTATTTGTATATTCCCTACTTCCGTAATGCTGTCTTTCTTTCGCGACAAATATGGCTGTAATTTTGTTATCTGGATGTATAGTGTTATATTTCTCTCCATCTGTCTCAATGGGTCTCAATGTGTCTTAAGTCGATTTGCTCCAGTGCTAATGGCGTGTATCGTGTAATTATATTATACGGCTTCCGTAAACGCAATTGGAATACATAACATCCCTCTGTCTGTCTGATAACGAGATTGTGATAAGTACTTCTCGGTGTTAACGCTACGGAAATCATTCCAAAATGACAAGGTACTTCTCGGTGTTCACGCTACGGAAACGATTCCAATATGACAAAGTACGCCTCGGGGTCCATGCTACGGAAACCATTCCAATATGGCAAAGTACTCCTCGGTGTTCATGCTACGGAAACCATTCAAATATGACAAAGTACGCCTCGGTGTTCATTCTACAGAAACCATCCCAATATGACAAAGTACGCATTGGTGTTCATTCTACAGAAACCATCCCAATATGACAAAGTACGCATTGGTGTTCATTCTACAGAAACCATCCCAATATGACAAAGTACGCTTTGGTGTTCACGCTACGGAAATAATTCCAATATGACAAAGTACGCTTCTGTGTTCATTCTACAGAAACCATCCCAATATAACAAAGTACGCTTTGGTGTTCACGCTACGGAAATCATTCCAATATGACAAAGTATCCTCGGTGTTCACACTACGTAAACCATTCAAATATGACAAAGTACGCCTCGGTGTTCATTCTACAGAAACCATCCCAATATGACAAAGTACGCCTTGGTGTTCACGCTACGGAAACCATTCCAATATGACAAAGTACTCCTCGGTGTCATGCTACAGAAACCATTCAAGTTGTTGACACAAGTAAAGCATGGATGCAAACATAAAATGGTTACATTTAGAAATTATGATACGACAAACAAATCTCAAGTTTATGTAGAAATCCGAAAACCTAACGATATTAACTACAATGATAGCTTTCTTTTGTTTGAACTGATACCTACACATAGCTCGAAAAGACAGAGATAGCCCGAATGTTTCAAGTTTCAAACAAAATCAACATTAACCTACGTATAGGACGTGTTCCTGATACAACCCCAATATTAGAGCAAGACCAAATGTAATATAACAGCAGTTTTCAAAGGACCCAAATATGGTGTTATTATGCGGATTTTACTGTACATCGAGCTATAGGCCCGCAAATCGCGGTGTTTCCAAGATGGCAGAATTGAAATGTTGAATTGTAAGCGTTGTTAACGATCGATCAGTAGCCGTTTATTTGTCGTTTCAAGTTATTTTATTTCATATTAAATTTATTGTAAGGGACGTCATGACCCAAAACAACCTTTCAATATTTCACGTCCGCCATACTGGAAACACTTCAGATTTGTGTGTTCAGAATTCCCATCCAGTGATTAAGCATTATTCGTTTGTAATTGATATTTAAACTACGTTTTGTGATAATTATAAAACGGTTGATTCTATTAAAGAATTCGGAGGACAGGCGGCTGTGCTATTAAATGTCGTGGATATTTCTAAAATTAGTTCAGTTATTATTCTCTGACATGAAGAATGTCTATAAACCTGTGTAGTTATACACGTTGAGTTTAATTTGTATAAATATTGTTATATATCCCATTTCAGCCAAGTTAAGGGCATCGTTATAACACATAGTATTGTGGCTAAGCACTGTAGCCGTTTCTGTGTGGCTTTGGATTGTCTTTGCGCTACAGTATTCATTATAAAACATATTTTCTTGCGTGTTTTTGTGAGTGGGTGTTTTGTTTAATCCATTACGTTAAGAGTTGAGGTCACTAAGCCGAACTAATCCAATATCCATTTGTACGAATCAGACATCTGTTGACGGTGCTGCTACTATAGTAAACTTCGTATGACTCTCGTAAAACACAGAACCATCATATAATAGTCTTAAAATGTCTCAGTACTAGACAGTGTTTTGTAAATAGTAAATTTAGAAATATCATAGCTAAAATCCGATTATCGTCACATAAATTGTGTATTGAGACTGGTCGACACAGACAGTCACCGAGACAGGACCGCACATGTAGATATAGAAGACGACTTTCATTTCGTTTTAGTATGTCCATTGTATAGTCTACTTAGAAATCTATACATACCAAAATAATACAGAACACGTCCCAATTTGTTCACATTTGTTCAATTACTTAACGAGTCAAGGAAAACAATTCTTACAAAGTTAGCCTTATTCAGTTTAAAAGCTTTTAAAGTTAGGGAAGAGAATATATAGATATTATATATATTTGTGTATGTTATATGTATATGAATGTGTATATATAATTATTACAAGTATGAATATGTGTATATGAATATGCATGTGCACGGGTAATGAAAAGGAGTATTTAAGTGTTTGTGTGCATGAATGTGTATGAATGTGTATGTATAGATGTTATACTAATGCATATAAGGTTGATCACGACTAAGTTCTGGTTCATTATTTATTGCGGAAACTGAGCGCCGAATGCAACATACGAGGGACGTTCAAAATTAAACAGAACTGTTGCCCTCACGGGTACAGTTTTTAGTTATATACAAATATTATCACATAATCTTGAATCGGAATTCAACACGAAAAATCGATATCTGATTTATCGTGTAACACAAACATGCTCGTTCAAAATAGTTCATTTTGAAACCAAAGTAACACGCACCCGGCGCAGCCCGTCAATAACCATTGATGTCCAGTATGTAATATTATGTTGTACTGTCCTATCGTTAGTTTTCAAACATCGCCAACACATTATATGTTTCATGTCGGCCGTTGTCAGCAAAAATGACGACATTTGAACGTTAGGTGCTAACCTAATCAGGGGTTGAACTCTAGAAGTGACAATGTCGCACGCAAAAGTGACGTCACTAGAACTTAAGGAAAAACGGACAAACACCAAATTATGTCGTCAAGCTCGATGAGATGCCCTCGACATCGTAAGAAATTGTCGTAATGGGATAAAGTCCTGCAAGTCGTTCGTTAGTTTTAGTTTTAGGTTTAGAATGATATTAAAGCTTTAGTGACGGTTGTTCAGACTTGAAGGGAAGGGAGGTAATATAATATTACAAGAACGTTTGTGACGTCAGTGAGCGAGACATTGTCAAAATACCGACGTTTCATGGTACGGATTGATGCCCAGATGTTTTATGTAAGATCCAGAAAAAGTATGTCATTCTCACAAATGATTAAAATGTGTAGTACTGGAATGTTTTCACCACCATTGTCACTATATGCAGTGTGTTTCGTTGCTGATTTAGAAGCACGAACGCCGTGTCAAATATTTGGACGTCTTTGGCGTCAGTGACCGTTACTGACCCTGTTTAGACGTCTGTACCTCCTGGACCGTGTATTTATTTTTATTGAAAATCGTACTGTATGTAGAAAAAGGATTCCGCTTTCTGATGATATATATTTGGAACTGTATTGTTTAACCATGCAGGTTTTATTACAATAGTCCTGTTTATTTATAATGTCCCTCGTATAACTTACTGTATAATCATTATTTTGCGAGGGAGTTGAATTTTCGTTGATATCTTTGTCAAACTCGACCACGAAATATAATCCCCACGATTTATCGAACTCCCAAATACATAACAATAATCATGTTTTCACCCTTCCATGTTTTGTAATCCACAAATTTACGAATGATTTGTTCAAAATCCACGAGATCTATTACTAAACAAGAACATATGTGATTTTACGGATAAATGGAAAGTCATTACATGTTTTAAAATCTAATTAATCTAAATAAGGCCTAAACTAAATATTGTAGTTTACCCTTCCATGAACGATTTCATTTACGGTTGGGTAGGTAGGTAGGAAAAAATCGTATATTTTTACAGAAGAAATATTAATGCTGGTTCTCTAAACTAACACTTTTGATTGTCCAAACTAAATCTTTACAGTAGCAACGTGTTAGTTTAACTTAACAAGTAAAAATAGATTGTATACATTAATGTCAATTTTTTGTCTAAAAATGCTTGGTTAACCAAAAAAAACGCACTCCGCGTAAAGTAAACTAACAACGTCATTTGACGCAACGTTTAGTGGTTCCAGTTTCGCGCGTTACGTCTTTATCGAAACAATATTGTGTAAAATATCATTTACATGTTTATTATTCAGTAAAACTTAAGCGATGGTATAAAGCTGAATTCGTAATAATGAGTAGTGATACAAAAATTATTTTCATTTTAAAAGTGAAATAACCAAAAAAAATGTTTATTGAGTATATATACAAATCTGCGTTCTAATCCCGACGGTAGTAACGATACCAGAATGTTTCAAAGAGAGATAACTTGATGATTGGTTCACACATTCACTTCCGCGATAACGTCCCGTATTAACCAACTAGTGGTGTGATTAAACACCATACACGCTACACTCAACCACTTTTCTAATTGGTCACTTTTCAAACCCCGAATACGTTTAACTATGATCATAATGTTTTATGCAATTGTCTTCACACTTAATGCATTAAAAATGCTAACATTTGCAAGTAGTTTTGATTTTTTAATGATTCATGTGTTGAGTCAATCATAAAACATACGTGTGCAAATATTATCAAGCATTATGATCACAGGTAAAGGTATTTCGGGTTTGAAAAGTGACCAGTTAGAAAAGTGGTGGAGATACTACCCCGCTCTGAAACCATCCACTAGGCCGCTCGGTAAGTAAAGTGTAAAGATCACTCGCTTGTTCACTTGTTAAATCTAGGTTAAATTACTTGGTTGTGCAGGTATGAATGTTCTTACTTTTGGTTATACTAATTATGCCCCACCCCCCCCCCCCCCCCCCCATCTTTGATGAGGGGGTATATTGCTTTGCACAGGTCTGTCGGTCTGTCGGTCGTATAAAATGGTTTCCGTTCAATAACTCAAGATCGCTTTGACCTAGGATCTTCAATCTTTACATGGAGGTTGGTCAGCAACAGAAGATGACCCCAATTGATTTTGAGGTCAGTATGTCAAAAGTCAAGGTCACTGCGAACTTCACCATTTCTGACTATTGGGCTACCATGGGGGCATACGTGTTTTACAAACATCTCTTGTTTATTTAAGGTCGATTGTATAACAAGTTTTTCTAACTTATATTGATCAACCTCGACACCTCATTCCTGATTGTATCCATCGTCACAAGGATATGAGAGAAGAAAAGCCAGTGTCCCTTTTATGCAGCGCGTCTAGCAAGGGAATAACTGGTATCATTTTCTTTATTTCGTCTTTGATATTACGCGGCACCTTTGCCCATGTAGCTGAGTTCGTGTTCATCCTTAACATTGACAAATGTCTTGACAACAACATATAGAGAAGTTGTCAGGTGCTTTGTGGAAGAGCAAGTAAGTACTGGTCAATAATTATGCCGGGAAAACTGGTAAGCCCAACTGACCGCTAAACTAGTACCTTTATATAATATAAAAATGAACAATTGTTAAACAATAGAACGAGGAATCAGACAGGGAAGGAGACACAATCAATAGATGCATTTCTTTCGTGGCACACAATATTCACGCATGCAATATTATAATAAAACAACACAATATCATTCGACATTGATAATAATTACATTTAGGTTTTATTCTAATAATGCATAAGTGGCAGGAGACACGGCATTGTCGTATGGCAATGCCAAGAATACACGATCGTAAAATATGACATTCTCTTCAGAGAAAATTTTTATTTCGATGGAATTGGTAATGTGTTTTGCATGTGCTTTTGTTATATATCTTTGTGACGAATTGCCATATAGAGGAAATTATTCCCGACCATAGAGGCCGTGTTTTAAGGAATCAATATTAAAATTAGGCACTTGGAAGTGTCACTCAAGGAACCTTTCTGTGTAATTACTAATTATACCAAAATCAGTCTAACAATGTCTGAGATGATTTTCAATGACAAAACAAGCATCACCCCTGGGGTCATGTTTTTCATCGAATCACAATAAAAATAAAGAATCTGAAAGAGGGCCATCCGAGTATCATTCTAGTAAAGTTCTATCAAATTGGCCAAGCAGTGTATGAGGAGAAGTTGTTTGAATTAATTGTTGGCGATGGACGGACGTCGGACGAAAGACGGACACCGACCACAGACACAACATATCACCACGAGGATGACGGTGAGCTTAAAGACCTGGACTCACGTGTCAGCCAGTACTAGTACTAACTTGCTCTTCCGCTACCTGACAAATGACCACAGCAAGAGTTACGGAACAACATAACCTCTGCGACCCATTATTTGAACCAGGGTCACTCAGTTTACTACCTTAACCGGACGGACACCAAATCCCAGAAGTTCTGCAACAGTAATGAGCGAGTGCACATGTTACATGTATACGATCTGATACCTGCTCCTGTTGCCCTGTTATGATATTACTAACGTTAGGTGATGTTGCACTCTTATGACTGCAACATGTGTCTTCCAATTTGAATACCGACTCAGTAATTAATTTTACGACCAAGACAGACGACAAGTATTGACGTGTACCGAGAAGAAAGTGTGTCAACAGAAATACAAAGAAAGATTTCTTAATTGGAAAACCAATAGTGCACTAGGAAAGGAAGGCAAGGCAGTAGTTTGTGCTCGTGTCAAAGCAATGCGGAGATTATGAGTGTAGTTTATTAGAACGTTTCAAATTATCAAACGTGAATCATAACATTGGGAATATAATATTTACGTATGAAATCATATTGTGCAGTTTAAAGTACTTCGCAGCCCCCAGTGTATTTATCTATTTAAGTATTAATGTTGTCAGGGTCCCATTCATGTGTCATCGCTGCAAACAGAATGTATCTTTTCAATGTATCGCTCCGTGTACCATTGCTGCAAACCTATGTCTCTTGTCAAGGTTTCGTACAATGTGTCATTGCTTGAAACATATGTCTCTTTCCAAGGTTTCGCTCCATGTGTCATTGCTTGAAACATATGTCTCTTGCTAAGGTGTCGCCGCTTGTATAATTGCTGAAAACATATGTCTCTTGTCAAGGTTTCGATTCATGCGTCATTGCTTGAAACATATGTCTCTTGTCAAGGTTTAGATCCATGCGTCATTGCTTGAAACATATGTCTCTTGTCAAGGTTTTGATCCATGCGTCATTGCTTGAAACATATGTCTCTCTCCAAGGTTTCGATCCATGCGTCATTGCTTGAAACATATGTTTCTTGCTAAGGTGTCGCTCCATGTTTAATTGCTGAAAACTTATGTCTCTTGTCAAGGTTTCGTTCTATGCGCCATTGCTGCAAGCGTATACATCTCTTGCCAAGGTTTCGCTCCGTGTGTCATTGCTGCAAACGTAAACATTTCTTTCAAATCGTTCGCTCCGTGTGTCATTGCTGCAAACGTATGTCTCTTGCCAAGGTTTCGCTCCAAATTTGTGTCATTGCTGCAAATGTATACATCTCTTTCCCAGGGTTTCGTTCCAAATTTATGCAATTGCTGTATCGTTCTATGTGTCATTGCTGCAGACATATACATTTCTTGCCAAGGTTTCGTTCAATGCGCAATTGCTGCAAACGTCTGTATCTTGCCAAGGTTTCGCTCCCAGGCAGCACATATATCTCTTGCAAAGGTATGTTTCAAGTTCCATTACTGCGCCTATCCTTTTACACACCGGTGGCGTACTAAAACCTAAATATACGGGAAAGTACTTTCATACTTCCATTGTTGACAGCCCAATGTCCAAATGCAAGGATAAACATGTATCGCACTCTAAACGATATTAAGTAACAAAGGTCGTGCACAAACATTTGTGGTCGATGGTCCCTTTTAAAGAGTGTTTGGAACGTAGTTGAGCCAAAACTGAAATTACTGGTCATACCACCCACAAGTTGCCAATCCCTAAAGAAATGCGTTTCAATAGCGCAAAAAGTGTTTATTTTTTATTGAGATACCCGACGAGGACTGAAACAATGCCATGAACAGTCTTCGAAAACAAGTGTTTGCTACAACTGTATGATTGTCAGTTCCACTGACCTTCTCAGTTGTATAAGTATGTATACCCATCAGAACGATCAATTAATGCATAGCCATTTGGGGATAAACACTACTCAACACTTAAAACCGATCACTTCATATATTAACATAATTCCGGTCACTAAGTATCTAATTCATATTCTGACGGTTGTAATTGTATACGCTAAGTGTAAATGTATACGCTAAGTGTAAATAGCATAGAAATAAATCCTGATGATGATTCTATTATTTTTTAACAGAATTAATCCATATAATTGACGACCACCCTCAAAACCAAAAAAACTTTATAATTGGATTAAATACAATGTCAGTAACCTATTTTTGAACATGAAACATGATAAACAATAATTTATATGGACGATACGGCAACACTAAAAGCATAGTTTGCAAATCTTTACTAAGTTGTTTAGTCGAGAAAATGTGAACAAATTAAAATCTTCGTCTTTTAGGATTTAGCTGAATTTTGATAGTGACAATGTAATTCACCATAGGGAACTCAATGTCACCTATAAAAGACAAACGCACTAATATTTTGGTATGATTAAGTTTGGTAAATGAGAATTGACAAAATAAGAAGTGTATGCAATTTGTCTAGTCTATCACTACACGTTTTCAGTATTTTGAGAAATTTATATTTTGTTCTATTTTCAATTGAAAGTGAGGTAATTTCACATTTGGTTTCATTTCCTAAATTTCAAGGCTGCACAGATTTATAACGTGTAATTATTTTAGCAATGTTTGATGCTTTTCTGTTTTGGCGATCAACATTGAGTCGTTATTTTAACATTACCTTGCATTGCCAAGGACAAACGTTGAATTTCACATACAAAAACTGTTTTTATATAACAACGGGCAATAACTCCGCATAGCTGACGACGCTATATAAAACATAAACGTTTATTGCTTTAGAGCATACAATGCCGATTGAGATAGGTACCTTACTTTCCCTATTGCCGTGAACAAAAATATAAGAGTTTGAAAAGTGATCGATTGTGTTGAGTAGTGTATATGTTGCCCACCCATGATTTAGAATACGAAGTGACTTTGTGTATTGTATGTCGAGTGGATGATGACTGTTGCAAGATCACGTGCATAGAACGCCTACATTTACTGATTCTTTAACGTCTGGAAATTTAGATTTTATCTCAATCGCAATTGATTTCTTTTAATGCTTTGAATAATTCAGTGACAATAGTGAACTTAATAGCGTATATCCATCACACTTTTAAACATTAATTTGCCATAGCTTACACAAAAGATTATACCAGAATGGTCTTAGTGTTTGCATGTTTGAAATCAATCAACCATTTATCGTTGTTTAAGTCTTTAACCGGCGTAGTTTAATACCATACATGTATACGTGATTCGTTCTTAGTACCATGCTGCTACCTTACCGGTTAATGTACCCGGATGAACGTGCCGAGCACAGAACTGGTGCTTTGTTAGTCAGAACTTTCAGTTCGGTTCGATAAAATTAATTAAATTATAAGAAGGAACGATTATAATCATGCAATGTTTTGATCCTGTGCATTTGTTGGAGCCGTTTGTTTGAGAGAGAATGTGCTTTTACGTACAAAGCAACAGCAGCATTGCACATAATATTGAGCATGGTAGAATAGGACAGTAACTTGACACGCAATACGGAACAAGTCACAAATTAATTAGACACTATCGAACGCCAAAATCTTCTCTTGTCCTTCGTGTGTTGGGACTCCATTAGGCCATACATTTCCTCCCACGTAACTATGGAATTATGTTTTACAAGTAAATGACCTCTGACAAATGACACGCAGTTACGTTATTACGTCGTACACCATTGGGCATAGCCCTTCCAAAATATGCCATTTCAGACAAAAGGTTCGTCCTGCCAGATGCCAGTGAAAGGAAATGCATTTGTACAAAAACTCGACCCATTGATTACAGCGCAAAATGCTTGCAGACAGTACGCTATCTAATTAAAAATTAAAGACATGTAGAAAAACAGAAATGGTCTAAGCATGTGAACGTAGAGGCGATAATGTACGTTCTATCAATAATAAACACCAGCTAGTTGGTATATGTATGTATGTACGGATTATGTCTTTTAACTTTAACATAGTGAACAAGTTCTTTAGTTGTGGTGCATGCAACGTATTAATTGTGTGAAGCGATGAATAGCAAAAAATGTTTTAAATATTAATTACGGTGTTCGTGTTCTGGATTACGGATTTAAACAATTTTCACTGTGATTACCAGTACGGGAGTTTCTGCTACGTTGTGATTGTGATTGTTACTATAACATTCACTAAGTTGTTGTTGTTGTCGAGTGATTATTTCTAGAAAATCGTTCTCAGCACTACTAAGTACATGTATAGCTACAGGATATAGTCTTGCAGTTAGTATCTCCTCATGTAGTTGCGTTATTTTTCATAATATTATGTAACATATTATATTGTAGCCGAGGCGTGGTCCAGTGTTTAGTCGGCTAGATTTGTAAATCGAAAATCCGGGTTCGATTCCCGATAACGGCAGGCCTTACCTTCCATTAAAATTTGAAATTGCTGACAATTGATTTTCCTCCACATGTGGAGAAGATGCCGACTCCTTGTGGAAGAGTAATTTAAAACTGGTTTGGATACAGACCACGAAAACAGCCATAACTTCTAAAACTGTGTACATGTTTAGTTTATTGCAAGGCATTATTATTATGAGGCAACATGTTTTCTTTCGGGATTTTAGTTTAACAAATAAATTCCATACCTATATTTAAGATATATTTTATATGTAAGCCGGTTATCCAGCGGATAGAGCACTCATGTGTCGCCCGTGTGAGATATCTGGGTTCGACTACATGGCCAGACAGGTTATAAAGTGACATTGACTACGGTCATGGCTTCCACATGTTGCTAGGTCATGCAGTTTTTTAAAACTGAAACTTTTTGACATCTGGAACTTTAGCGTTCGACCTTTTGACAGCCGAAACTTGGACTTTTAGCCATTAAATTCCTGTATGTTGGGCATTGTGCCGTGGAATTGTGGTCTGTGTTGTTTTATGTTTTCTGTGCTCGGCTGTTCAAGTTAAATGCTGCCTTCCCTGCCTACTTTGTATTATCTTTTTCCACATGTGGATAGGTTGGCCGTTTCTTGCAGAAGACCAAGTTATTATTGGTTGCTATATAATTTCGGGAAAATTGTTTAGTTCACCACATTTGACTGACGAAGTGTAAAATGCTAGAAAAAGGCTCTAAACACGACTAAAACTATATTTAATTACATTAGGGATAATAAGACGTGTCTGTTGCATGTTATAATGAATATTTTAAATATTTGCTTTTAGTGCTGTATAGTGTTGGTGTAATAAAGAAGTACATTGTTCGGGTATTTTGTAAACATTTCTATAGCACGAACGTTATTGTGCACACAATATATGACGTAACGTGCACACAATATATGACGTAACATGCACACAATATATGACGTCACGTCAAGTTGCAAACCATTCGTGTAAAGACGTCCAACTCATGAATTGTCAGTAGTTTTTAGGCCTAAATGACAAAAAGGGATCGCCTGAACGCAATAAAAAAATTCATATGATAGCTGTATTTTCAAAGGTTGTCACAAAACAATAACATATTCAGAGACAAATACTACAAGTGAAATATGACGTCATTAAAACCTCCGTCACCTATACGGGGTCGCTCTAGAAGTCGTCCGGCTTCTCCAATGCCAAATAGAAATCGCCGGATATATGGAAGTGTGGGACCAGTGGAAGGAATTTATGGCGACCTTGTTTCTGGGGTCAAAGAATCGTTTTCTAATTCCTGGGATGGATTAAACGAAACTAGTGAAAAGGTAAGACTTTTTTGACAGCCTAGTAACAAAGATGACACTGTTCTGTTGCTACTGATGTTGAAGCCATGTATCGACGTCATAAGTAGTAAACGATGTAGCTCCAAAAAACAACATTTCAAGAGAGGGGAAAGCCGTCTCATTTTTTTCAATATAATATTCTTGAAACTGAATTGAGTTGTGCCGATATACAATAACGCTGTTTAATATCGTGTGGGTAAATCCAACCTGTGTCAAGTTATCACAATACTTATTATTAACATGATTTTAGAGCTACGTTATTTTGTCTATCACCTAAGGTGACCCTTTCCGGTGAAAAAGAAATGTACGTCTGAATGTAATGATATTTGGTTTGATCGAATTATGAGATGTGAACTTGAAAAAGGAAATTTAGCAGCGTTGAAAGTGCCACCAGGCGGAACGTAATTTTCGTTGCAGTTCTTAAGCCGGGTTTCCATGGAGCGTATTTTTTCGGCGCGTCATTACGCGCCGGTTATTTACGCGCCGATTACGCGCTGAAAAACTGTTTCCATGAAGCTGAAAACAGACGCGTTTTTTTTGGATAAAAACGCCTATCCTTCATCAATATTTTAAAGAAAATGGGACTTTCAGGCCACAACAAAAGATGCAATTGCATGTTTTCTAGCCCTTTCGAAAGAATATGAGGTGGAGAAGATGGTGGTTGCGTTTTTGGTCAGACAACATTTTTGATGTTTTTCAAAAAGACAGGGATAGTTCTACGAGCTTTTTGTCAACCTGTAAAACAAAATTAATGCACTTTAAGATGAATGGCGTCAATAAAACATTACTAGAATCGAGGAAACTACATCAATTTATACCCAAAAAATATTTTACCCGCCGAAAAACGCGTCAATGGAAACGTCATCATGCAACATAGACTGAAGTGAATTATATTTACGTAATACGCGCCGAATAAATACGCGCTGAAAACGCGTAGGTTTTACGCTTCATGGAAACGGGGCTTTACGTGTTCGCTCCAGTTTCGTAATACATTCTTATGTAACGGCAAAATAAAATATATTTGCTTTTAGGTAGTTGTTTGCGGCGTATTTTGGTATATTTTATTTATGCTAAGTTAAACTTACTTGTTTTGGATTAAAAACCTCCCCAGTGTAAAGTTCACATCTCATATTTCAAGTATATATTTCTGTTTAACCTAAAATTACGTGCAATGCTGCGACTGAATGATTGATACACGTATACATAGAATGAGGAACACACATTGAATGATTGACGCACGTATACATAGAATGAAGAACATACATTGAATGATTGATACACGTATACATAGAATGAAGAACATACATTGAATGATTGATACACGTATACATAGAATGAAGAACACACATTGTATGATTGATACACGTATACATAGAATGAAGAACACTCATTGAATGATTGAATTCGTATGTATACATAGAATGAAAAAAACACATTGAATGATTGATATATTATACACAGAATGAAGAACATATTAACCTCATGTAAAACAAAGAAATGGAAGGCTTCAATCGCTAAAACAACAAAACCAAAAATTGTTTCATCTCTCTTAAAATCAAACTAATAAGTTAATGACACCAGCTCGTTAATCGTATTGATTACGTACATCAGAGGAAGCGGAAGTCGGCCATTTATACAAACCCCCAATGGGTTTCCTCTATGAATACATGAAAACAGAAAGTTCACAGAATACTCTTTATAGATCCCGGATTCCAATGAGAATATTCCCACTTGATCATAGAAGTGAATGCCACAATATAAACATAATGGCTGTTTGGAAATTAATGATGATTACTTGTTATGTCGCGTTTGAAATATATATTAGGTGTTTCTCCTTAAAAATATTTTCCAGATTAAAAAATTACCTTACATGCGTAAACATAGTTATAAAGATATCAATAGTCACGATTCTAAGAGAGGGTAACATATACGTGTACACACAGCAAGTATACTGATTTGTGATGTTGCAAACATACACGGGAACATTAATATTACCCATGCGAGGATCATATTGTGGTGGTTCGTTTATATGGTCACCTTGTGTTCCTCCTCTCAATCAGTATACTCATCACCCTATCTCCTCTTCCTCCTCCCTTTTCTCCTCATCTTCCCCTCTTCCAATTCTCCATTTTATAATGTTACGCGAACCTTTCAGCTTTTTCGAGCAATAAACTATAACTATCGAAAGCTGATTGATTGTGCAATGTTGCAACAAGCATTTCCTGACAGTGTTCAACTAGGTAGAAGTAATTAATTTGTCTATACTTGTTAACAGTTTTATTGTCAAATGATTTTGTTTTATCTTTTCATTTGAGTACGTTATAAAATTCAGTGCAACCTTTGAAGGTCTTTGATGGGGAGCATTACTCGGACAAATTAACCTGTTCCTCTAAACATCTATTAGCATAATTTAACAGTTGTAAGTATTACGACATTAGGTGTAAATAAGTCACAAACACAAATCTAAAGCATGGCATCGACTATGGCAATGAAGAGTTACAGAAGTTTATTGCAGAATTCGGAGTTGGTACTGACTGATGATTCCGGGAAATCTGGTCAGATCTACTGTCCGCCATATTAGATGATGGGCTAAATAACGGTCGAAAACGGTTGGATAAATTGTAAAACAGAGTTGAATAACGGTCGAAATTGGTTAAATAATGGTTAAACACAGTGAAAAAAGGTCGAGACGGTTGGATAAATGGTCAAACAGAGTTTAATTACTGTCGAATGGTTGAATAGTAGTCAAACAGATTTGTATAACGGTCGAAAACGGTTGGATAAATGGTCAAACAGTCTAACACGGTTTAATAATTATCAAAAATAGTTGAATCACGGTCGATACGTTTCAATACACCATAAACTTTTCATTGATTCGAGTTGCTAAAGGTAAGTTGCTAAACGAACTTACACCGGATGGAATATAAGTACTTGTACAGTGAAGTAAAATTTACGTACTCTCATAGTTCGTTATAAACATTATTCGCAAATATATTTATAAAATGTATAACAAAAGCCAAATTGGCTAGCATATATGACCTCCCCTGTATCCAATGACGTCACATAGCCTCTGCATACTTTCACCGCACTTTCAGCTTTGTGAAAGAAGCGATTTGATTGGATGACGTAAAGTTCACATCGACATGACCCTAAAACAGCGTAAAGTAGTGAAGCGTCATCTGAGGGTCTGATTTAATGAGATTGACATTATCTATAGGGGTGACAGTCGCACTATAATAAAGACACATTTTGTAACGAAATGTTTTGTATTGAGTTAGGTGTTGGTCGGGGACTTATAGTGAATTCACTTTATTACATATATCGAAGTTTGTTATAAATAAGTTTTAGTGTAACATGTTGTTGTATGATGGTTCCAGAAATAAGCTATCCCTGGTTGACGCACGTCTCCGTATAGCCCCCATGAGACTTTGTCCGGGCTTTCTGTGTGAAATGTTTACCCACTAATGGTAGTGGTGTCTACATACACACGTAAGGGTCGTAAATGTCTGTGCTTTATCCAAAATCAGGGTACTAGTATTCTTGCAGAATTAATTAAGTCTATGGCTGACGAGAAACAGCCGGTATATATAGTCAGTGGGACAAACCATGTTATGGAACGAAATCAATAGGATTGATGAAGTCTGGATACTACATGTAATACCTTGAAGCTATTGCTAAACTTTGATGTACACTTAAAACAACACATTACACAACTAAAATAAATGCCGTATTCTATACGAATTGAGAACGTTTTTGCATCTGAACACGTGCCTACCACGTTGTCACGAAGTTTCGAAGACGTGCCTTTCACGTGTCCAACAGAATATCAGCAGAAATATTCTCGAAGATATTCCGAAGCAACATAGCATACGTAGATGTATCATGTAATGAATAAGTCATGTGCGACCATGGCGTATGTGGGTGTTCATGTATGAGGACACTGTCTACAGTATTTGATAAATAATATCATATTTATAAGTAATAATCAATAAGTAGATTTATCTATATATTGATGTTTATGTATGACAATGATAGCTGTGCCTGGTCATGTCATCTACTCATTTTATTGCATCATAATCAAAACACATTAACATTGCGGTTCTGGTTACATGGTAAAAAGATCGGGTACATGTGAAGCAAAAACATACTATTTTCAGAAATATTTTATTGATTTTCGTAACGTCATATCCGTTGGAGTTAAACATGGTCGCTGCACAACCTTCTCTTTATTCAGATAGTACACTGAGATAATTTGAAACCATGTGCATATGGGATCAACTGTGACTTCAAGCAAAATGCCAATACAATGTTTATGGTAGGGGCAAAGGCATAGGGTAGGTAGAGTTACCATAACCACTGTATGATTGTATGTTGGCCTCACTGATGTGAATGTTACATGAGCCACGATGCTTGCTGTATGATGAATTGTGGACACATAGAAATCTAATTACATTAAGTTTATAAGGAACCTGAGGAGATATACGGGAACATTTGATGCAAGATTTATGATCTAGAGATGATAGTCGAGGGAGAGACATTGCAATAAACACGTGACATGTACCCACTATCATAAAATCTGCCACTTCATATATAAATACAGTACAATCTCCAGAGTGACCCTCTGTAGAGCAACAACCTCTTTACAACATCGCCTTCAACGTTTCCCTTAGGGGATATTTACTCTAAAGTTAATCTCTGAAGAGCAACAACCTCTACACAACCAATATTTGCAGCTCCCAAGGGCGTTGCTCTACATAGGTGGAACTGTATATATATTACAATCTTTTTTGTCAATACTCTTTAAAGGTACAGAACTTCGGATCCCCATCAACATGTGAAATACTTTAATATATGCAAATGGGTAAAGAATTTACAAATAACGAAGTCTGAATAAAACGCACTTGTTTCATTTTGCATCGCTCATGTATGTCAGAATATGTTGGGTCAGTCTGTCAAGTCAATATTTTGTCTGGTAGACATATCGCTGGGTTATAATGAGAACGTCGTAAGTGCATACATACTTGAAAGCACAAGCGCTTCTTATGAGCCTAGTTTTATGAAAATCGGAACAGGTCATGTAGACCAAACTGAAGTTGCAAAAGCTTGTTTTTCCGTAAGTAAAGAGTAGTTTTTAGACAGTTTTTTTCTTGTTGTCTCAAAATATCGACTTTGTACTTACGACCTTCTCATTCTAAGCCAGCGATATCGTAGTAACCACATAATTTTATGTACGTGTACTTACTACTGAAATACAGCAAAATCTGAAGTCATTATATTTCTGAATCGTTTAATATTTACACTTCAATAAATCTGACCTCCGTAGCTCAGTGGTTAGCGCGCTTGACGTCTAATCTAGCGACCCGGTTTCAAATCCGGATGAGGCACACATATGCCCGTCATGTTTCAGCAGAAAGCTGATTGGCAAATAAAGACGATGCTCGGTATTTCTAAAAGATAAATTCTTAGAAACGTTAGAAAGTTTGTTTTTAAATATATTTATATTAACGATCATCCGCAGTTCACTACCTTTAATGTTGAAGATTCAACTAATCTCCCGAGAGAGGAGAAAGGATAAACAATGAAAATAGAATCATACATGAACGTTTATGTGATGAGACTGTCAATTATTGATTTTAAGATTGACAAGAATATATCTAACCCACGAGACATGCTCGCTGATAATATTGACATAAATGTATATATGCACAACACGGAATCCACTGACGACGACTGTTAAAAGCAATAATGTTTATTTCCCTTCTTTAAATGTTGTTTGTTTGTTTGTTTTCGTTCGACAGAGACAGTTGTAAGTTCAAGGTCAATCGGTTTTACCCGAAATGGCTTATTGGCCAATGTCCTCCGGCTTCGAGGGTAAAGATGTGTGAAACAAAGAATACAGGTGCGATACCCTAGCTCTTTTACAATAGAGTCCTTTGTTCGTCAACGTGCTCGGTTTACAGCACATATAAACGCGAGACTACCTCTGAGTTACCAACCAGCTCATCTCTAAATAGGTCACCAGGCCCCGATCTCCCGAAATATCTCACTCCAAGATAAATCTTAATTCAAATAATGTCATGTGTCTTTTAGATAATTTCCATGAGAGATTGGACTTTAAATTCGCATCACAAAACAGAAAATATTATTCTTAGTTTATTACAGTAAAATTTAGAGAGCTCGAACTTAACATTTATCTCAAATTATGACTCTGATTTTAGCAAAATCTCAATTTGAGATGAGATTTCTACTTGAGACGCTTAGGGAGATCGGGGCCAGGTTGAAAAACACTGAAATAACAAGTGTCTCGGCCCGACCAAACTGTGCACATGTATGTGTGTTACTAATTTGAAAATCAAAGCATGTAGGGCTGACGTACGAAGATACAGTTAGGAAGTTTTGGTACTGTTGGCTTTAATTTATGTAACGGTTGGTTTTGTGGAATTGACAACCAGGCAATTTCAGCTTACATGATTCTAGTCTCCCACAGTACGTCCAAATGTGCTTATTTCAGGGCAAATAATAACAATAACGGTGGCCGCGTACCATTGACCGATTAAAACTATACCATGCAAAAAAGATGCTTCTACATTACGTCTTTATTTTTATGTAATATGAAGCGTACATTTTGTGTTCTCAGTAACTACGTCGTCGATGTTATGCCCCAACTTCTTATCTAAATGTTCATAATTTGTTTTGTTTTGAGATATCAAACCACGTATATATTTCCGATCAAATGCGATAATACCGGTGTCCCGTAAGAATCGTCAGAGGTGTTATATTCGTCCGACTGGGATAAGTGCCTAAAGTGACTAAAAGCCTATCAGACGCCTAGAAAAGCGATCGTGATAAAACACGTAAGATGATTGGACGCTTAATTGTACCGACGAAACTAATATTTTAGGATCAGGGCTAAGACTACTATTAAAATAATGATTTTTCTGTATATTTTAAGCGTTGATATTAATATGTTTAATAATTATAAAAATTACATTAAACATCACTCAAAATGCCAAGGTTAACATTGTTACCTCACAAAATCTTAACGACAATATTTCATTTCTCCCTCTCCTAAACAATGAGCATGATTAGATGCGTAGTTCGCGCATAAAAATGACAGCGAATTGAAGTTCACACTTGTCATCAAGCACAGGCATGTTTCCTGTTTTCCCCTCTGTCAGTAAAGTTCCTTTTATAAGCGTATACATGTGTATATTCGTAATTATACATGGTCTACTAAAACAAGTCATCGTCAGTGGCAAACTTCAACCAGACCACCTGGCTAGCGAACGATCCGGGTTCGATACTCTGTCGGGCATATTATGTGCTTCCCTGACATTAGTTACCATCATGTCCTAAAGTCAAGACTAAGAGAGTCCTCATCTGATACCGTACATGTCTAATTATACGCTGTAGAAATGCTAACACAAAGCTATCTAGACAAGTAATCCAATATGGTACAAACGTCATCAATTATTTAACAACCTCTCCATATAGTAATAAGGCAAAGGTTTATCATCGCTGCGTGGACATTAGATAACGACTTAATTAAGGTGATTAAGTGGTCATAGTGCGGTAGTTTTGCAGCCATGGTTATTGTTTGCAGTATTTGTGCAATCTCGGCTAAAGATGATATTTTGCGATGGTATGCATGTCATACTAGAAGCGGATTGATTCAAGAAACTATGTAAGACAATAAATATCTAGATCCGGACCTTTGCATTGCAACTCAGATGCCACATATCGGGGCTTGTATGCTGAGTGTTATAAGGCGGTCGATCTGTAAGCACAGTAGGTAAAATACGTCTTGGTTCAGTTGAGAGCTCTTTCCCATTTATTTCCTTTACCTTCTAGCACATAAAGAAGTTCTTCAGTCGTACTCAAAAACAGCTGGACACAGATTGACGTACCGGACCTCTCACATTGATAGTTATATAGCCATGATTATTGGCTCGTCTAAATACAATTGTATTGTGCCTGTCTACAATTGCAGTGTGTCGTTGAACCCTTGTATTATGCACTTATACCTCTACATTGCGCCTTTTTATAGCATTGCTCTCGTGTACCATAGCATTGTGTCATTGAACCGTTGCATTGCTCCAGTGTATCATTGCATTGTGTCATTGAACCGTTGCATTGCTCCAGTGTACCATTGCATTGTGTCATTGAACCGTTGCATTGCTCCAGTGTATCATTGCATTGTGTCATTGAACCGTTGCATTGCTCCAGTGTATCATTGCATTGTGTCATTGAACCGTTGCATTGCTCCAGTGTACCATAGCATTGTGTCATTGAACCGTTGCATTGCTCCAGTGTATCATTGCATTGTGTCATTGAACCGTTGCATTGCTCCAGTGTACCATTGCATTGTCATTGAACCGTTGCATTGCTCCAGTGTACAATTGCATGATCCAGTGTACCATTGCATTGTGTCATTGAACCGTTGCATTGCTCCAGTGTACCATTGCATGATCCCATATATTATTGTGTCCGTGTACCATTGCATTGTGTCATTGAACCATTGCATTGCTCCAGTGTACAATTGCATGATCCCGTGTACCATTGCATTGTCATTGAACAGTTGCATTGCTCCAGTGTACAATTGCATGATCCCGTGTACCATTGCATTGTGCCATTGACCCGTTGCATTGCTCCAGTGTACCATTGCATGCTCCCAAGTATTACTATGTCTATGTACCATTGCATTGTGTCATTGAACATTGCATTGCTCCATTATACCATTTCATGCTCCCGTGAATTATTGTCTATGTACCATTGCATTGTGTCATTGAACGTTGCATTGCTCCATTATACCATTTCATGCTCCCGTGAATTATTGTCTATGTACCATTGCATTGTGTCATTGAACATGACCGTAACGAGGGGAGGTGCGTCGGGTGCGAACGCACCCCCTTTTTCACCAAAGTAGTTTTTTTGTTGATGAAATTGATAAAATTTGCCATTTTCAAGCTCCCTGTGCTCGTAAAATAATCTGGTCATCAAATCAAGTATAGAACGAGTCTGTGGAATGCTGTTTACACAAACGAATGCATTTTTTCTAGCTCGCTTCGCTCGCACAATAACTTTTATTCAGTGAACAATATCAAACTAAGGACATGTTAGTGTTGTATGCAGCTCAGTTAAATATGGCATTTATTTTATCTATCTCGCTTCGCTCGCAACTTAACTTTATCAGTGAATGGTATCACAATATTACTGTTATCAGTGAATGAGAACGAGTTTGTGCGGAATGCATTTTAGATAAATTGTGATTTTTTTCTAGCTCGCTTCGACCGGTTAGCAGTTATTGGTATCAAGGTTAGAAAACGAGTTTGTGTGGAATGCAGCTCAGGTCAACAGTGCATTTTTTCTAGCTCGCTCAATAACTTTAACAATGAATAGTATCAAGTTGAGAACAAGGTTGTGTGGCAAGCAGGTTACACAAACAACGCATTTTTCGAGTTTGTGCACCCTGTCCCTGGATGACAATGCATTTTACAACACTCTCGTGGGTACTGACCCGCAACCTCCACCAGAAGGATTTGGTAGCTCTACATACCCAAGTAGAAGTGCATGGAAGCCCAACACCCCTCATCTAAACATCCCAATTACCTCTTCAAAACCCGATTTCGCACCCCCTTTTGAAAAATCCTAGTTACGGCCATGTTGAACCGTTGCATTGCTCCAGTATACCATTTCATGCTCCTTTGTATTGCTGTGTCTATGTACCATTGCAGTACGCTTTTGTACATTGCATTGCGCTTTTGTGTCATTGTATAGTGTAAATAAAGTAAATCAAGACAAACTCCAGGATTGTTCAACGTTTCGACTATATTGTCTTCATTATGAATAATAAAAATAAACAACAAAGAAATAAACAACGTCATTGTATAGTGTACATGTACAGGGTATACTGTACCCGTGTTCTTGACTGTTCCAGAGGATCTGTTTGATTTTACTGGTTTGGGCAAGTTATGATCATTCAAGACATATGCTACTTTAATGCACTTCACATATGGAGAAGTTGTTAGTTGCTTGAAAACTAAAATAGACACAATATATAAGGGAACAACTAATAGTCACATTATCGAACAAGTTTAAGTTGGATGTCAGGGACAAACCTATAGATTGACTTTGCTAAATTTAAACACAAGTCGCATGCAATGATGCCCTTCAAGACAAAAACATTGGCAATTATCACTCGCGCATAGGGAAGGCTATCTGACAAATCAGCTTATCACTTTTTGCAAGGAGAATGAACAGGTCTGAAAATGGCCAAGCGCTCCTAATTGGTGTTTCAAGTGGGGTCAATCACAAAATTTGATTGCACAACAGCAAGTTGAAAAGCGTGATAACCTGTCTGTCACTGGGTTTGGAATGCAGGAACTTGGAAAAGGCATTTTAGAAGATTGGTAGAAGCTTCCAAAGGTACCAGCCGTAAAATTATTTGCCAGTATGCCAAAGTGGCAGACATTCAATAAGGCTCATGGAGCAAATATTCACTTGTTTACTCTAAAGGAAATGATATCATTCAGTTACCAGTTTTATTTTTAATTTTAGCGTGTTCCTTCAATAGTGGCCTAATGTATATAAATATTTGATCGTATCTTCCAGTGATTTTGGGATGGCTGTTCACTTGCATGTGATGATCTCTACTGGACTCCACATCATTGACTTACTTGTTTTACTCAAAGTTAGCATGGGTTATCCACATATTAATGAATGTGACACAACATCCGATTACTGGTTTGGTGTAATTGATGTAGTCACATTGATAATGCTTATTTGTGCAATTGATTTTGGGTTTGTTGCGAAAGCAAAGTTGTAAACTGAATACGGGTATTTCTCATAATTACTAGGGGATTCAGTATCTGTTTGAATCCCACTATATATAGGTGCAAACCATTTTGCAAGAGTGCTGTTTGGAGGCATTACTAGTCATACCATACATATAGTATATTGTTGTTATCCTTATTAATCCATCTTGGTGTGATGTAGTTAGTCCCCTACCGGTTTTTGACCGGCGGGGACTATAGGTTTGCCCTCCGTCCGTCAGTCAGTCCGTCAAAAAATCTGGATCCTGACATAACTCAAATAGTTTCCAAGCTAGGTTTATGAAACTTAGTATGTAGATAGGGGGCAATAACGGGATAATGCACGTCTAAAAATATTTTGATTTTGACAAATATTGTGTTTGCTATGGCGACAGAAAGAGTGAAAATATGCCCAAATCTGGATCCTGCCATAACTCAAACAGTTTCCAAGCTAGGTTTATGAAACTTGACATGTGGATAAGGGCCAATAAGGGGATTATGCACGTCTAAAAATATTTTGATTCTGACAAAAAGGTTGCTATGGCAACAGAAACATTGAAAATGGCTTCAAACCGGTAGGGGACTTCTGTTAATTGAGCAACCTTTTTATGGGTTGTTGAGCCCAGTGGTCTAATGCATTTGTAATTCACTTTGCTAGGCGATGGCGTCATTCCATATAGGTTTGAATCCCAATGTAGGCAGGCCTCAATAAATCTACTCATCCGCTCGTCCTGCTAATTTTTTCCTTCTTTATTTATATAGCAGGACTAGTAAGATTTTGGGAGTTTCTTCTTTGTCTATATTGCAGGACAAGTGCTTTTAAAAATATTTGTCGAGGCCTGGTAGGTGCAAAGTATTACATATCATCAGGCACACAAAAACTTGGTGTATAAATAAAACAAATTCCAGTGATATTTTATCTACTTTTTTATTTTGTGATGCAACAACAGATGTTAAAAGTTACAAAGTTAAAAACCACGTTTTTATTACATGTACAAAGTACTTCACTACCAAAACGTTAAAATAGAATCAGCTTTCATGATCGTACCATACATGTACATTGTGCGTACATTAAAAACAACAGGTGGAATCTGTTCAATAATCAGATTAAAGAAAACCAATACATATATTGATTTTTGTGATGTTTAATCTTTTAATCTATCTCCAATCAGCGGGTCAACATGTCGATGACTCTAATCAAATTCCAATAAGCGAAATCTAGCCAACTCCAAACACTGTTCCATGACAAATAAACATTAACAATACGGGGGATTTTATCAATATAGTTTTGTTACAAACATGACTGCTGTGCAAAACTGATGATGTGTTTACTATTCAATACAGTCTGATATTTTAGAGAAACTAGTCTACAAAATTACAGAAACTTTGCAAAAAGTGGACGTATACTAGTATTTAAAAACTTTTTCATGGTCTAGAAAAATAAAAGTTCTACAAATGGTCGATGTATACCTAAAACATTTTGCAGCCAATTTATTTTCACCACAGTATTCTATGATTTCACATTTTGTTTTCATTTTATAGCGATCTTTTTTTAATCCCTCGTATAATTGTTGTTTGTACTGTCTAATTGAACCCCTAATCCATGTGTAGTTACACACATAACAAAGCAAATATTGATAGTATTTAATGAATTAGAATTATATGAAATTGGATCAACTATTACAGCTACTACTGTTTGTTAATTTAAATTCCGTACCAAATGGTTGAGATAGTTGCTAATTGTAGAATTTGCAAAATATTCCTAAAAGACTAACACAACGTTTATAGCAAGTACTAATGATGATAATGATGATGGTGATGATGGTGATAACAATAATGATGACGATGGTGATGATGACACAAGATGGTGTAAGTAATGGTCAAAATTAATGTGCCACAGAGGAAGATTTTTCGATTGAATAACCAAAACTCTCAAAGAAAATTCAGAATCAAGGTTGAATAATTAATAATTATGCTCAACAGAGAAAGATCTTTTGATTCTCAAAGAAAATTCTGAATCAAGATTGATGAGTCGATATGTTCATGTCAGAAAGGGCATTTAGTTTAACAGACTACACATTACAATTTATCGCAGTTAGAAACTTACCTGACACACCTTACCTAGAAGTCCATGTTATTTCACACAAAACATTATAACTCTTACAGAAATAGATAAATCACACATGAATATCATTATAGTAAATTTACAGTCGCTTCCCTTTAAGTTGTTTAGCAAATAATAAGGACAAACATTGTCTAGCAAACAACAAGTATAAACAATAGTGTTCTCCCTTGAATTGCTCACATAAAAAATCTCGACAGTGAAATCTTGAGAAAGTTGTAGAAACATTTAGCATCAACATGTGGCCTGGTATGATATGTATTCTGAGAGAGTTATATAATATAGAGGGTGATAAAACTAGACCGAGATAAGATTAGCCGAGTGAACGATGACGTTAATCATGTAAATAAACGCCTGTAAGTATCAATGATTCACAGCAAAAAATATCTTATATCAACAAGAAAGACTTGATGAAATTTATGTGAACATCACTTTCTGGTGAAAAACATGATATACCTTCTTTTAATGAAAATGAGGGGCGAGCTGAAGTGTCTATATAAACCATCATGTCAAAGCAGGAAAATATAGTTTTATCTCAGCAAGTATACTTAAACAAATCTACAACTTTGTCAACAAAGAAGATGAAAAACATATTTACTGCTTAAGTATAAAAAGTTTAATAAGCAATTTCGTGATATGAGGAATTTTCTAAAAGACAGCAAACTTAAATTGTGAAGCCATTTTAAGTGTTACCAGTAATGTGTTATCAGGGGCTCTACTGAGGACTAATTCCCAATCCTGGAAATATGATGAAAGTCTGTTTCAAGTGCCATTAGCAAACATCCCTACATCAAAACTCTGTTTCAAACATTGTTCTTTAGTTAAAATTCAGCATATGAAATTTCAAGTGACCATAACTCAGTCAATAATTGGTATTTTTTCATCAAATAACTACTATTCTATACATATTTCCGGATTATGCCTGCAGAGTAGGACCCCTGTGTAATATATGTGTATGGTGTGACACTAAATGACGAATACTGACATAAGCAATTAAGAGAGATAAAATTGCACAAAAACAACAACACAATGATTGTAGCTAACTACACAAGCAAGACTTAAAACTCAAGTCCATGATATTCACAGGTAAAACATGACGACATTTTATGAGTATTTTATCCTCTAGTTGGCCTCCGCCGGTTGTTGTTCCTGGTATTCCCCATATTGGCCCTCTTCCTGTTCATTCTGAGCCCCATTCTGGTAGCCACCGTATGATCCGTCATCGAATGGTTCTTCCTTGATCTGTGGTTCCATATACTCACCTGGTTCTCCGTCGCCAAACTCTGCTAAAATTGACATAATAAGAGCTATCACTCGATACCCATTTTGCATAATATGTTCCCAGGATTTATAAAGTTCTGTTCTGTTCAGTTCAATGACCCAAGATATGTTACCATTAAGTTTGTACATCAAAGGGCAATAACTCCCACTGAACATTGATAACAGCACTGACATGCACAGCTAGAGATGGTACAAATTATTCTTGCAAACTTACATTTTAATCCAACCAATGGTTACTGAGAAATAGTGTGGACATAATAAGTCAAAAGATAGGACAGGTTAGAAATGGGACCCTAAATAAAGCCCCTAGATACAAACCATAACGGAACCCATATACTTTATAACTAGGGGTTTGAAAGTATGTTACATGATCATATTGTTACCATTCAAGTTGATGTTTTGCTTCTTGAAACAATGGCAGCCACCCAGTCTAACAGCTTAGACAAGATTAACAAATCAATGCCAGACATTTATACTCTCTATCCAATACAAAAAGTGGAAATTTCATGGCTGTTTTTTTCTTCCATAAACTTTTATTGTAAATTTACATAATTCTGTTGAAAGCAATAAGAGATAAAACCCAAACATATAACTGTAAGCAGCATTTTATTCCAAACACAACTGTTGAAAGTCAATATATGACACAATTTATCAATCAACTGTTGGGTTAGGATGCCCCCCACAAGCAATTTTATCATAATCAAGAAATATAGTTACACCAACACACTTTGAATTATGGCAAATCAATATCTGACCCAATTTTAATAATCAAGCAAAACTAGAAATGTGTTCCTCAAGGGTATCCCCTAAAGCCATTACCTCACAATCCAAAGTAATGTTTAATTGAAAATTGAAAACCTTGTTGCTAATTGACACTGTGCAATAAAGAGTTATGCTGAATCAGGAGATTTTATGTCACAAACATTTGATTAATACACAACACAAGTTCCTAATCTAAGAGATTACTTTCGTTGTTGTAGCATAAATGTGGGTTAAACTTAGTTACACCTCATTTCTGATGTTTACACTAGCTGCAATATTTAAGAGGCCGGCTTCCCATTAAAGCTGACCATCTGGCAAGGGAATTACTGGTAACTTTTTATTTGGTCTTTATTTGGTAAGATTTTGCATGGAATTGAATCTGAGACCTGGCATTCTAAGCAGATGCACTAGTACTAGGTTATCGTGAGGACGGTGACCCTTTCCCTACAGTAGCCTGTTTCTAAGATACGGCTTCATACAGGCAGAAGTTCAAACATTGGCACAATAATGATCATGATGAAACTATACTAACCAGGTGCTTGTTCTGGTTCCTCCTCTTTGATCTTTCTCTCACGACTTCTGCTCCTCCTACGCTTACGTTCCCTATCCTTGGATCGACTACGTTTCTTGGTTCTATCATGGTCACGTGATCGACTTCTTCTAGATCTTTTCTTTCGTTCGCTTTTATCTTCCTCATCTCCACCACCTTAATACAAAAGAAAATGAAAATGATGAGAAGCCACCAAAGATATTGCCCTAAATTTGATTTTTGTCAAAAAAATGTATACCTCCAACAAAGGGCCTTAACTCAAAGGGCAAAAATCATCTGACATGAATTCCTGTCAATATCTATGCACAACTAGGCTTAGTACCAAGTATTCATGTGATGTGTCATTGAAATCCAACCAATGGTAAAGGAGAACTATCACGTAACTTTGTGACACCAATACAGCACAAATAAATCAATATGTCTCCCTCAACTATATGCGGGAGACACAATAATTATTATGAATGGAAAATCATTTACTATTGTTTGTTTTTGTTATTAGGTGTGGTGCTGTGTAATTACTTAAATTACCTTCTTTGTCTCTTTTCCTGTCCCTACTTCTACTTCTTCTACGACGGTCACGGTCTCCCCGATCTGCACGGTCACCACGCTCAGCGCGGTCTCCACGGTCTCTGTCTTTTGATCTTGATCTTCGCCTTCTCTCGGGCCGTTCCCTTTCTCCACCACGATCACCACGGTCAGGTTCACGGTCACCACGCTCACGTTCACGTGGTGCAGCATCACCTCCACGGAAGTTTTCGTTACGACTACTGTAGTCATCTCGTCCAGAGAATCTTGTGTTTTCATCAGGTCCACCTTTACGTGTACCACCAAGACCACCACCTGATGGATACAATATAATCTAATACTTTATACATATTACAATTTTCATTATAGCATACAAACAACAGGACTGTGTTCAGTAAACGCTTATGCCCCAGTGGAAGACATGTCCTTAATAACTACCTAAGACAATCAGGGGCCATAATTCTGTGAAAATGTTGGATAGAGATACATAGCATTGACAATGTAAGGTAATTATGATGGTAAAAACAGTATTTCAAGTTTGAAAGCAATGCTTTGATGGACTTTGAAAATATTTGAATTTCAAGAACTTGAAAGTTTTGGTTAACATTTTAAATGGAACAGATGAACGGACGGACAAACGAACAGGACAATCACTGTATGCCTCCCGCATCAGTAGATGCCGGGGCATAAAAACATAATACAAACAAACTACAATAGTAAATACCATAGGTAAACATAGTATTTCAAGGAGTGGTATATTTACATGTAAAACATCATAGTCACACAACTTTTCTTGTTCCTAGATAAATTGGGTGCAGTAAATACCTAATGCTAAGATTAAGTGTAACACTTTTAAAATTTCCGTGCATAATAAGGATTGGACCTTTTGTGTACATTTGGGCAACAAGTTTAATAATAATTTTTGAAGCATTCATTTCTAAGATTTCTGTATTTTGGACAAATAAGTAGAAAGTGATATTAGCTTTCTTTCATATTCAAATTACAGATCTTTCAAATTGATATCTTCTGCGTAGAGAAATACCATACAAAACATGAATACATCACTGAGACACAGGTTTTTAATGATGGCCTATTACAATGCTGTAACTTGTTGGAACAACCCAGCCTGTCAACTTTCATGACAATAGCTAAAGTTCTTATTGAGTTTGTGGGACACAAAAAAATGGTTACCCAGAATTTTCATATCATTCCGGATTTGTAAAACCCCTGTTAAAATGACAATATTGCGTTGAGAAGTTTCACGTCTACATAAGTATGATATTAAGTCGTTGGAATGCTTCAGTCATGCTTGTGTATTATGTTATACATTGAGTAAGGAGATTGTGGAAGATACAAGTACAATACTTGATTTGATAGACAACTAGTCGATACTAGCAAGATGTAAAAAAACAGCATTTATAACAATATGAAGGCATACTTGCTGAAGTCTAGGAGGGTAATATCTCATACACTGTGAATCATTGATTCATGATTATATGAGATGATATCTTACAACATTTCAGAGCAACTGCTGCTATTGTAGTTTATATATAATATACTCCACTTGATGCGCTATCAAGTGCTTGTATGATACACACATGTCCCAGCATATCATCATTCCTCTCTTCACAAACGTCCTAAAATTCCTGTTCTATTTATCTAATATGTCCCTCGAGTTTATAATATCTGCCATAATTTTAAAAACAATCCAAGAATTTAAAATATCTGTGGCCAATGATGGACACTTACTTAATAGTCACATGACATATTTAAATATTACTCCCCCTCTTTACTCCATGAACCTGCAGTTCCCCCCCCCTCACTATTTGTATCCAGGCCATATGATCCAAGCATCAATTACTTTCAAAGAAAATATATGGTTTACCAGGGCAATTAGTTGGTCCTCAAGACACTGTGTATAAATGGCTTAGGGGTCTATTGAGTAAAGGGTTAATCAGTCACATACCTAGACGTCGTGGCCTCCATCCTTTCACCGTACGTCCTCTCTCAACGTCCACCAATACCCGACGACCATCAATCTTTTTACCATCCGCGTGTTTGTAAGCAGCTATATAAGGGGGACAAAAATTAAAGGGAAACATTTAAATAAGACGGAAAAATATATTTCACTTGTAGACACATCAGATGTATCAAACAATATTTCCATCACTCCTGATCACATTGTCAGAGCATATTATACCATAATGCTCAGAAAATGGATTTTCAAACCGACGGGAAAATATCCATCAATATCAGTTTTTATCCGATTCAACTGATAGCGATATGAATGCCAAAATTATTATCGGAGACATTTTGTTTATCAAATAATAAAACAAAGAATGATCAATACTTTTGCCTTCATCTAAGTTTTCTGTAAAAATGCCAAGATACAAACGTAACACAGGCAAACGTGTTTCATATCAGTTTGCTTTTTGCTCGCAAAGATAATCATTCATTAGAAAATTTATGATAAATTTAAAACAATATTTACATATAAAGAGAATTACTGTCAAAATTTTCACTTTCTGATCAAAAGTGCAGAATATTTTTGATATTTCTAACCGATACGGATCTTAGACAACAATTCGTATTGATCAATCCGTACAAATACTTCCAGCGTATTATGTAAATACTGATTCCTGATTCAGATCAAATTCAATTTTCAACAACGATCATATACACAGCTTTAACCTAGAAAAACATCCATAAGCTACTTTAACACGGAATCAGTATTTTCACAATGTACTTTGTAAAACAGAATAAGAAAATTGGAGTAATCTGTAACTGTCAAACTGAAAAATGAACAAATACACACAATTTTAACAAATGCCTTATTTCTTCTGTTTCTAAAGAAACTAAAAAGAAGGAAAGTGCATTTGTATTTCTAGGACAATACTTACCCTGAAAAAGAAGTTTTGAATTAGTTTATTACTGTTTATACACGCACACAAGTCTAGTAAAAATTACTAAAAAAATTATGATTTTTCAGCCATAAGTCACCTCGACCTATGAGCGAGTATATGCAGTATGTAAGTCCAGAAGTTAAAGTCGCAGCAAAAATATCATTTTTATTCGAAGATCACATTTCTAATTTGAAATGCTTAACATAGCGAAAGATTTGCAATTTTTCTTTAATTTAAATATTTTAATTTTGTACATGGGGGGAGTTGTAAGGGAGATAATGTTTATTGAACATAAACAATATACAACTGTTTAACTTACACCTTAACCTACCACATCTTAACCTACCCAACGTGTTTTCCCAAAAAGTGAAGATATCCCCGCCAAATCGAATGGCACAAGATCCAGATGGGGGAGGAGTGCCTTCTGGCAGCGCAGTAAGGGTCGTTGAGAACAGATCCAAGCGGATCAACCCAGCTTACCTGATACTTACGCTTAGTTTTAATACAAAAAATCCCCCCAAAAATATTCTGCCTATTAAAGTAATTAATAATGTAATGTGTAATGCCATTAAATTATCAAAATTATTTATTAATTTCATACCAACTTACAAGGCATGAATATAGTACAAAACATGCTTTGAACTGCTTTGAAAAGTTTTATTTATATTTTAAACTACTTTTTTTACGATTTTTAATAAAATCTGTTTGTATAACCCCAAGGCTTACCGGCAACATACAAACCCTAAATCTTGGACTTATTTTTTGAGGAATATTTTCGTTACTGAATGGCTGACCACCATTTTGCACTCTGAAGCAAAAATAATAATAGACATATTAGTCCTGTTCCAAATCAGAATTAAAATAGAAATACTTATATTTATGGCAAATATACCAAAACTTACCAAAGTCCAGACATACTTTTACTTAAAAACAAAAATTGTTGATTCACTTACCAAAATTTACCCCTTAAAACTTACCAAAAAAAACAAAAGTCTCCTTTAAACTTACCAACTTTTTTTACTCATTTACACAAACTTACCAAAAACTTACCAATAATAATTTACAATATTTTCCCATAAAATCCCAAAATTTCTGGATCATTTTTTACAAATTCTCAGACTTACCACTCCAGTTATTTTTGCTTCACGATTACCTGTGCATTTTCTCCGTCAGTAACAAATTATGCATACTATAAATGTAGATAAAGTAACACAATAGGAAATAGGTTGGCTATCAAAAACATACATAATATATCATTGCAAATCATAAGTTTCAATTTGAACAAAAAATATATAGATCAGAATTATTTTCAAAGTTGACATGTTTCAATTTCTCCAAGTCAAAATGTTTTGATTTGTAAAAAAATCTAGTTTTTTTTTCAAGTTGATTATTTGTTTTGTTGTAATTAAATCAGCTTTTCCAAGTTTAGCCTGTTTTGAATTGGGCAAGTTTGTTTTTCTTTTTTTTAAGTTGTCATGTTTTGATTTGCAGAAAAGAGTATTTTCTCCAAGTTGATACATTGTGAGTCTTAAGGCACACAAAACAATACAACATCTTCCGATTAATACAAGCATATAGTCTGATTTTTTTAAAGATAGATTCAAGTTCAATTAGAAGTTAATTGCAATGCAATAATATGCAAAGACTAATTTGATAGGTTAAATATTCTGAATATATCAATGAAATGATATTCAGACACAGGCATTTTATACCATAATATCTTACAAATCAATAGGACCAAGTTGCTCAAAGTGGCAATAAAACAATTCTGAGACATCATTTAGAAATTAGACCAGAAGGTTAATGGCTTGACCATGATAATTAATTGATTAAAGATCCCAAAGATACACTGAAGGATCATATGCCTGAAACCCTCTGGAAGCCATCTTAAAATGTTCAATAATAATTCATCAATCAAGAAGAGAGGACATATTACAACAGGGAATGTTTGGGGCACTGCAAACCAAACTTAGAAAGAATCAAACACAGATTGAGATGGTTTTGTTTCGTTAGCTCAAATAGCAACAATTTCTTATCACATTCGGAGTGAGTGACTGATAAACACAGAGATGTTTGATAATGACTTAATAATGAAAGAAATGTTCATATATAACAATTTCTGTACTATTTTCATGATAATGTTAAACATCTATATAGTACAAGAAATATCGTCCATTGACATGTGCAGCCAAAGGAAGCTTTAATTCAGCCTTCATATTTCAGCCAAGGCATATTTGACAAATGGGCAATATATGTGATATCGAGTAACAAATGATTATCTGAACTAGGCAAGTCCAGACCCAATTAATAACATTTAAGATCAATAGTTGATGTACTTCAGTCTGGATTTAATTTCATTTCTATCGGAATGGTTACCAAATGTACAGTTGGATTAGAACCAGTCTCAGATCTGGAGAAGGTCGATGCAGGGGAATATGTTTCTAGGATACGTTACAGAACAAATTAAGCGATGATTTAGGATCATTAAATCCTGGAAACTCTATGTGTTACAGAGCATAACAATACTAAGTTTCAAAACTTCAGAGCAGACAATATAGAGAGAGGATTGTATATCAGTGAACACAGCTATATTTCCATAAGAACAGACAGTAATGTAATTAGCCGGGTAAGTTTTGTGAGACTGATCTGCCAGAATCTACCAACAAAATACAATTACAACAAAAAAACATGGCTAGTGAATTATCTCAAGAGTTCATACGGAATCTTATAGCACCACATTACTTATATGCAGACCGCAATCTATTTAACATTGTATGGTTGATTAATATCACTGCACATTGTTTTTAATCAAGACAATGTTACATCCATGCCAAAATCAAGTTCAACAAACAAACATCAACTCTTACATCTTTTCCTCAATTTAGAATCAATGCACAAACCTCCGGCACCAAACATGTTGTCTTTCAAGAACTACTGATTAATTTCTGTATGTCTAAACCATTCAAGCCAAAACAATATTCTGTGCCTTTTTGGTAAATGTTTATTTCAATGTTTGTCCTTGTTACCCTGTAGTTGTTTGTGTCCTGTTGTAGTCAAGCACATAAATCTGCTTTGATTATTTCAAAATGGCAGGAACGCCGTCTCTGTTGGAAACTGCTTTTTGGGTTGTCCATGCGTGCTGAAAATAACCCTGTTGTTGTTCGTGCGCTATTGCAAATTTGAAGTCCAGCAAAAGGCTGTATTGTTTGTTAGAAAATAGCATGTGCATTGTGTCTGTATGTGGCTAGCTGCATTGGGAGTGGTGCATGTGATGTGGCGTTGTCTGCATGCTGTCACTCTGGTTATATTTGACTGACTCTAAGGCAGCATGTCATCACAGTCCGAGTAGGTGACTCTAAGGCAGTATGTCATCACAGTCCGAGTAGGTGACTCTTAGGCAGCATGTCATCACAGTCCTAGTAGGTGACTCTAAGGCAGCATGTCATCACAGTCCGAGTAGGTAGTCGTGTTTTTGTAACTGTTCAGTTTCATTTTTTCTTGTTGAAATTTTATGTTTGTCCTTACAGTACCAGTAATCTGTGATTTTACTTTCTTCTGTGTTCTTTTTTGTGTGTCTCATGCTCTGCTGTTTTTGTTGAGTGCTGCCTTCCCTGTCTGACTTCATCATCTTTCTAAATGCACTAACCATGGAAAGTCTACATAACTGACTGCCAGCATAAAGATTCCATGTTTGTTGCTGTTAAAGCCTCAAATAATGTTGTAAATACACAAACACCATAATGTACATAGGAAACTATGATCCATTAAGCTGTCCATAAGATAGAACACCTGCTGCAGAAGTGTATGAAGATATTTATTGTTTTGGCTGAGATACAATATCTGTGCTTTCAGTAAACCAACCTACACTAGTTATTCTTAATTGACAGACTGACCCAATATTTTATAATAATTTCTAAAGATTTCTGCCCCAAATAATTGACCTTAGGCCTAAAATGAAATATTGTTTGTATCCCCTCACAAAACCCCAGCAATTAAAGGTTGGAAAGGTAGTAAAAATATGTTGTGTTTATAAGGTTAAATTCACCCTTCCATTTTTTTCCGATTTTGCAATATAACTTTTCGAGTAATGGCAATTTTGACAGTTAGGTAGCAGGAGGGAAAAATGTCTTAAAAACTACCTTTTGAAAAATTGTCCAAACCAAAATGGTCCAAATAAAAATAAAATTATTTCTCTGACCTTCAATATGTTTGCCAAGTTGCCTAAGCAACACATATTTTTTGTTTGGCCTTATCTGACTTTCATAAAACCAACAGGTACCATATGTTTAACAAGCCAATCAAATTAAATTAGTGTTGCATGTAAATGAAACAATACCATGTTATTATATGGTAAGAGTTTAATATCATTAAATGATCAGACTTTTTATGGATTTTGATTAGAATATGAGAAATTACAGTCAAGAGTGTGGCTGGCAACTTTATAAATTAACAATGTTTTGTTTACACTAAATTGTTCGACTTTTAGGCTGTTGTCATGATGCGTGTGGGAGGCCATTCTTAACACATAATGTTAACATAGGTAAACTTCACCAAGTCCTCCCTCTCACGCAATTTTTGTACGATTTCATATCATCGTTTATGAGTTAATTGTTTATGCATATGGCAATTACTTGAATTATAAAACTGGAGCACGAGCAGTGGGATTTACGATTGAAATTATGTTTGAAGTGGAATTTGTTTCATGTTCACAAGCAAGTCATTCTGAACAGGACCCACATGTAAGTTCATCATTTGTTTACTTTCATTTACAAGAATGTTTTCCTGATAAAATTGTAACTGACATGTTACCCTATGCATTACTGTTACCAATCATTCCAAATCTAAAGCATTCTACACACAACAAATTGCATGACTTACTGTGACTTTATGTCATTGTTAAGCATTTTTTTGACGAAGATATGCAAATAATCAATTATGACATGCCCATTAGGTTTTTTTACAGAAGTACAGAAATTGTGAATATCATAATCATTTATATACAATATGATTTTCAAATCCCCAATGCTACAGCAGAGTGGTCTAATAATGCCTTCTTACTTCACCTTGCTTGTCCATGGCCAGGTACAGTAAAGGTTCAAATCCCATAGGTACTAACTGTTTATTACAAATATTTTTAGAGTGGCAATCATTTAATTTTTCTACACTTGAAAACAACGAAACTCATCACTGGAAATGTTAAGCAAGTCAGTCTGCCGAAGAAATGATGAAAGACAAAAGGGATATTACGGCCCTGGCCCTAACACTAACCTTCATCAGGTTAAATGAGGTCAAGATGCCTTTTGACACAGTTCTAAATTTCATGCTGGTCAATCCACAATTTTTAACCAATAAGGAGATGGTGTATGCTTAAAACTTTACTCTCTAAACTCAGTTAAGTAGATTACAAGATAAGGGGCCTTAGTAACAGAATAAAGGGTTATACAAAGGGTTAGGCAGAACAGATCATTATCCAAGAGCAGAAATCGCTTGGCCTTTAAACTGTTTGTGATGATTGTTTGTCAAAGGTTTTCAAGTGAATTAACTGAACAATTGTGCTATAATAAAATACCCTTAATACAATGTTTATATACTAAGAACTTGACTGACAACAGGCGTAATGTCTATATACTGGCATAATAAACAGAAGCCGTGATGTTTCAATACTACGGTTGACTTCAGCCCTTACACCACCTCGGTGTTAATATTTCAGTACTGAGGGACATGTATTTCCGCTACATGTCACTGACAACTTGGATCAAAACCAACATCAATTATTGAGATATAAAATATATGTCCAAACCTTCTCACTTTTTAGACATATAAACAAGTAGATTATAGACAACAATATTTTTCTAGGAGTTCATCGTAGATCAAATCGGTATCAGCCCGGTCATGTATGTTACAGTATTTTTTCAGTCTGACTTGTCATTTTGTAGGAAATATCATAGCAAAATATTTTTTGTTTTGTAATAAAAATCCTACGACTAATTTATATACAGCTAGCTCAAGACGGTATAATTAATAGATGTTTTAAGATCTATGGCGCTATTTTGAGATTTGTAATGATACAGATTCATAATTGATGTTTTTTATATTTTGATTACGGATTTATGTCAGAGACCATGAGAACACAACATTGGACACCAGGTCCTGACTGTGTTGGTCCCTGACTGTAAATATACTGCATGTAAGACAATAGTGTTTGACTCTTGCTGAATACAATGAAGTTAAAATGTCAAAGGGTGGCTGAACTGCTGAAAACAGCCCTCGAAAATTCGTAACATAACTTTTATTTAAGTCAAAACATTGCAAATATGACAGTGAATAATGAGGCTTTAGAACAGATTCATACCTTATCTGAATGAGTAAACAAAGATAATAATCATCATTTTAAATCCAAGTTCATATTATCTGTATGTTCATAACTGTCTACATCAATGATCAATTATGCAATATTGTTTGAAAAAATTCAAATTAAATTTTCAAAAATATTTTCGTTCCAATTGAATATTGTTGAGTCAGCAGAATATATAATACAATATGTGCACATATTTCCCTAACAATCAAACTACCAGTATTTATTTGTATTTATTCATACACACAGCCGGAGATGTCAAATTAAATAAACATTAAGACATCTTGTAAATGTACAAATTAAATCTAAATGTGATACCTAGCTGAATTTTCTAGAAATAAATTGCAAACATTTACATACATATCAATATTACATTTCTTATATACACTGTTCTAAAGCAGCAAATAACCAACGCTTACAAATAAATCAATATTTTAAAAATCATGTATCCGCAGACTTATTGAAATAAAAGCATCGAAATTAATATTGAAATTATTATTCTGCAGCAAAAGCCTGTCATTAAAATGAAATGGATTTCAACAATTAATATTCAAAAGGATCTCCTGAACATTTCAATCAAATAAGTTACAAATCGTAACTTCAAAATTATTATTTTCCTTCACATTGTTTACTATATACACAGACAATAACATATAATTAATATTGATAATTGAAAAAAAGAAAGTTTTTAAGATATTTAACCTTAAGTATAGAAGACTGATAAAAACATCTGCATGTTACTGTGTTGTCAAATATAAAGTTGAAACATGTTTTCAGTGCCCCTTAACCCCTTAATTCCCTTCTATGGTGTCAATGCAGATATAGGACCAGGGCCTTATTTCATGTATTAGCTAATGAATCATTTAAGCCCCTATCACAAGTTCATCACTTAATTATATTTCAATGAGTATTGAGGGGAGACAATCCAATTATGGTAATTGACTTAACAATACATCTTATCAAGGTAGATAACTCTTGATATTTGTCTAAAAAAGCTGCATATGGATAAGTTCACGTTCTAGGTGTAAGTTGTATGGCTATAGAGTAAAGGGCTAATAGTATATTTATCCATTAACTGTTCAATGTTCATATTTTGATTTAATCAAATATTTGGGGTTACGAGATATTTTATAGTTGATCAAGTATTACAATTTACAGGTACTTTTAGTCAATTACCACATTGATTTGATTTAAAATTCATAAGAAAATCAAGTCTTTCATCAGACATGTGGATTAGTACTTGATAAATGTTTTCCAGTTTCCCCTGATATATCTCTATTATCATCAACACATTAAAATCTTTGATATCTTCCAACAAAAACACCTGTGATATGTCAGTTATTGACAATTAAGAACTGCAAATTTACGATGAATGAGAAACCATCAACTGATCGTTGTTAGACAACAGTAAATGGAGATATTTGATCAATACCTATTTACATCAGTATAACATTGATTCATAGTAAACTAATACACAATCAGATAACTTGGATTATGATGTCATTATATAACAATAATACACGAACGTATATTATATGTATAGTACACATACCTAGTGTGTAATGTAATGTACTAAATGAAACGTAAAAAACATTGTATAAATGTATAAGATAACGGGCAGAATATATAGAGGAATTTCCAAGCATTTATCAAAGTGTTTTTAGAGAAGAATATCTGAGCATTTTTATCAAATTATTTCGTAGATCCTCACGATTCATTACTCAACAGTGACAAGCAAAGAGGTCGGGACAAAAAAGCAAAGCCGATATCAAACTGTTTGCAACAAGCACTAAGGTTCGGTAAGAAAATCATTTTATCATATTTATACCAACACGTTTCTATCAGCAATGAATATCCCAACGAATCAATACAAGATTACTTTTCAACCGAATCGTGAAGACAGTTGCTGGTCTTAGATGATTGGTCAATCAAGTCTGATAAATTTAATGCTAGCAGACAGCGATTTCAGAATTCACGACTCCAGGAATGTAAATAGTCGAGACAAGAAAACATATCAGAAACGGACATCTGAAACATGTTGTATGCACACTACACACGATGGAATGCTACACAAAGAAATCAAGTCAAAAAATGCACCATTGTTTACATTCTTTAACATTGACATTTATTTTTGTTAAAGCCTTCTGCCTTTATGCACACTATGAATGCTGGAATGCTGGCAGCAAGAATTGGCCTCAAATAGTCCTACATATTGTTTACATTTTTTTAACATGAACATTATTTTTCATAAAGCAAATGGTAATCGCATTCCAATCTGGACCATAAAAACGAATGCTTATTGCGCATGCTCACACAGCTCTATAGCTTTATTCAAATAATGCCTGGCATATTGGATAAGGGAACATGTTCATAGGGATGACAGGTTCAGTCAAACCCATTCAAACCAAAAATTTTACAATAGCTTAATACTAGTCCTAAAACCCACTCAGGACCCTTAAATAGAATGCTTTTTACAGATGCCTCTGGCTTTATTCCAATAATGCCCTTCATCCAACATTAAAGATTGGATGAGGTAGCATGTTCATACAGACAATCCAGTTCAAACAGACAAATTTCACAATCACTTAAAACTTTGCTCTGCCAACCCACTGTGAACCAATGACAAGAAGAATTACCAGTTAATAGACCGTTACTGTCGACAGGTAATACAATTATCAGAAATATGAATGCAATGAACAGAATATAACGCAATTCTCAGCCACAGTGCAGTGCAAAACGTGTATTCAGACAGCATTCTTCACATAATCGCTTCTATTGAGTAGATGAAAGCCTCTTTTCGAGAATTTTGTTGTCATGCCAAGTGACAGCTAGCTCTGCAGGTATAAGGATTTTATAAACAAGAAGTTGAAGATTTAACCTATATCGCTCACCCATCTTGTACTGATCAAATACTGGCATTACCAGACAAGCTTGACCAAACAAAACTGCTGTAAGATTTAACAAATGGCCTCAAGATTGACCAATGAAAACAGCTTAGCATTTGGCATCAAGATTGACCAATGAAAACAGCTTAGCATTTATCATTTGGCATTAAGATTGAACAAAGAAAACAGATTGGCATTTCGCATCAAGATTGACCAATGAAAACAGCTTTAACACTTAACGTGGCCTCAACAAGCTTGCTATAACAATCAACATATATGGCATCAAGCTTTGCCAGTCAAAACAGCTTAAATATTTAGCAGGTCGTGTTTTTGTCAATCTCATTAAAACAGATCAAATCATACAGCATTAACTCCAATAAAGTTTTGAAGAGTAATAAGGATTGGATTTAAATGTTGAAAGATGGCATGATTTTGATTCCAACATATTGATTGGTGATGTGACTACACTGTGACATAAATGTCAGAACGTGTCGGTAAAACTTCACTTTGAAGTATTCAAATGTCATCATTTCGTCTTAAAATTGAGATCCATAAGTAGAATTGTTCCCTTGGTAATATTATGATCTGCTTGGAAATTCCTGCATTATACCCACAATGCCTTGCTACAGTACAACATGTAAACTTACAGTGCATGTCTCTCTCATGCTCGTACTCAATGAATGCATAACCTCTCGGCTTTCCACCAGTTTTATCACTGATCAATTTTATCTGAAAATACAGAATATAAATTATGATTAGTACTGTTGCCATTGTTTACTGGTATAGTAAATCTGATTGGACGATGGATGAGCTCGTACATTCACGGGTGCCATGTGAAATGTTACCCGCTATAGTCGTTACCTTAATGGTCATCTGCGCGACTGAACGAAAACAAATATGTTGTCAACATTAGTGACTCTTGGCTACAACTAAACCTCCTACAGCTTTATTACATATACAACAATGCATGCCCCAATCCCATTTGTGTAACTAATTATACTCTAATAATGAGTATGGAGAGGTGACAATCCAATTATTGAAATGAACTTAACAAGACGTAAATTTAAGAGACCATTCTTGCTTTGTGTTTGTGTGTGATTTATATAGGAATATTGAGGGGAGACAATCCAATTATGGAAATAACTTAACAAGAAGCTAATTCAAGGGAGACCATTCTTGATATTTGTTACAAAAAGCTTCATGAGATTTTATTTATTCTCGCAAATCATGCACTCAGATGATCAGACAAGTGTAGAATGTATGAAGAAAAGGGTAAGTTGACCTGAACTCTAAGCACATACTCTGTGACTTCAATAAAGGCCCGTTCACAATCCCAACATGTGTTTTTTGTCCGTACATAATTTAGAAGGCTATGGCTGCTACGTTTTTCTGAAAATGTGAGGAGTATGGTGGGAGTATGTCAACGCATGTCACATGTACGGTTTTGCCTGGCCGTTAGTGGCTGTGTGCATCGTACATTGCAAACGTGTTAATGAGTTGTATGTGCTTACAATGTGTTTACACATATGATTGTGACGTTATCGTATAGAGGCCGTACTTACATGTGCTACTCACGTATGTAGTTCTTACTCACATGCACGATGTTAGTTTGCAGTAAAAGACATGTGTATAACACGTACGGGGGTGCAACTTCAGCTCGATTGTAGCGAGTGCTTTGTCGTGTGTGCATGTTCCTATATCAGTTTGGAGGTGGTACTCATTCACTCAACAGATTCCCAAGTTTTACCTACATTTTAGCAAGTAGATGACACATACTTGCAAGTACATTTAGGGGTGAGACCACTGCTTAGGTATCATAAAGTCAGGGTGTCGTAAATATGAAGTTGATATGAACTCCAAGCACAGACTCTGTGACTTTAATTACATGGATGATGTCATCAATATTATAGCTTGTTTATGGTCTAGATGGAATATTGGTAGAGATAGCCATATGTACGTAAGACAAGATAAAGGTTGTCAAAATATTTGCTTACCAGAATAAAACTGACACATTTGCCTAACCTGATCCAGACTGGATCAATGAGGCGGTATATTTAGCTGGAACAGTAGGAGATATATCTGGTCTAGTGTAAACATCAGATGATGTCTCTATTGTGACACTAAGGTATGAATGGACAGTGGTATAACACTCTTTGAATGATATGAAAATCAGCTCCAGGTTCCTCAGAAAGCAGATAGATCAAACTTATTTGTGTCTGACCATTTGACCATGTCTGCGCATGCTTATTGCATGCTTTACAATTAACCCGCAACACCACATTTTTGGACTGACTGACTACCCTAACCCGACCGACTAACAAGTTTTGCCTTAGAAAATCAAAAGCCCTCAAACACAGAATCTATACACACATTTCATGACTCTTTGAAAGATACAAGAAAGACATGACAATAGACAGCAGACTTAAATCAATAATGTCTTATTCAATTTCTACATATCTCTGAATATTTTCAATATTCCTGAGAATGTTTAACAAAATCTAAAATATACCACATTTCACCCAGCGATTTCTGAAAGTCAAATTATACCAGGATTTGCCAAGCGTGCTATGGTAACTAATCTTTTATAGGCAGGTGAAGTAATTAATTATACAAATAATTATATCTTACTTACACTAAATGGAATGTTTATTTTGTCTATATATACCAAGAGGCAAGCTTAGAGATTTGGTTTGGATGATTATAATATACACATAAGTCATTGGTCAATTTCGGGAGAATACATGAAAGGTTGCATGGTGAGCCACTGTCACAAGTTCCCCAAATCTACTAAATATTATGAAAATATCAACACTATAACATTTTATCAAGCCAAGTAACGTTTTGAGAGAGTTGTTGGCTTTTCAGAACACCAAGAATGACCTTGTATTAATAACCCATACATAATATTTATTCCTGCCAAAATTGATTTTTAAATAATTAAATTTGATTTCTGCTTGAAGTGTTATTTAGATCAGCCAAATGAAAGATTTTGTATCCGAACCTCAAACATAATACCATACAGAATCTCAAAATGAACCGGGGGGGGGGGGGGGGGGGGGGGGGGACATTTAGAAGTAGAACAAGTATAAGTTACAACTTGCTGTTTTTTGTCAAAGGGAGAAAACTCTGCAGTATCTCTCAGTGAAACAAAAATCAATTCTTCACCTGTGAAGGTACATTTAGTCAACAGGTGTAAACATTACAACCTTGAAGAATAAACTGAACCTACATTTCTCTGTGAATGAAGCAGGTTGTAATAAGGAGGAGGTCCAGCTAGCAAACATGTAGTTCTTGTGTCATATTACATTCACCCTCTAATTAATCCATGGACAGGTATTTCTATGCATCACTATACTGGACACCATATTCATAGATCTGATCAGTACACTGTAGGTCACATGTCTACTGAGTAAAGATCTCACTATGATCCATTAAGTAAACCAGCCCAAAATAAGAAGTTTCCATGCTTCTAAATATTCAAAAAACAAAAAATATGAAGTGTGCAAAATTAATGTTGAATTTTGTATGGCAATTTCTAGTGCCAGGCTCCAAGAAAACTGTCAGTCCTCCAGTCCTGACTGACAAATTTTGATTTGGACAAACAGAATATCCTTATTTTTCTATTAGACGAAGTGTAAATTCCGGACTGGCAAGTTTAAAAACTTTTCGCGGAGTCTGTATTGCCGTTTTCTTCTAATCTTTTAACAGAATTCTTGCAGGATGTACAAATGTATGGAATAAAATTTACATTGATATGGAGGCTATGGAGTAATGGATTAAAGAAGTAGAGATAAAAGTCGAGCATTGTACAATGACACGGCAGACAATCACGAAGGTTAGCAGCTCACTTCTAAATCAATATGTTATCACGGACAATAAGAACAAAAAAATAACATTTGCATAAACTTTCTTGTCTGCTAAACCCTTAACAATAGAAATTGTTGGAAGAAAATGGAAATAGGATTTTATACAAAACTATGTATACATCTCCCCTGTCAGTGATCAATAGATCAACAACATGGAGTTTAACAAGTCAACTTTTCGTGACTGATGTCTATATTCACGTATACTACTGCCGACACAATGCAATCTGACAGAAATTATGAGCGAGACCTATAAAATAAATTACACGAATTGTTCCGGAATACTCCAAGCATTGGATAAACATGAGTTACCCATCTTTATAAATTGTCTACTGCAACCCTAGCACATGTTTACTAAATGTTTACATTAGTCTAGTGTTGGATTTTAAGGTGCATCAACACATTATAGGTAAAATGGCGCCAATGGGAAAATTTACAATTCTGGTTTCCAATGTTATTTACAGTAAGAAACTAGAAGTACAATAGTGGGACCAATCACCACCTGACCTGCTGGAGTCTAGAGTTGCCTGGGCTCATAATGTCATCTACTAGATTGGGGATTGACAAAAACGAACGTCTCCAACTAAGGGCCTTAACTCCAGCAAAAATCATCATAAGATTGCCATTCTGGTGCGATTCAACATACTCAAAAGTCTTACAGAAAATGTTGAAACACCAGAGCTGTGCTGCAGACGCCTGCTTATCTGGTGCCACTCAACATACTCAAGTCTTACTGAATCACCAGAGATGTGCAACACCTTGGCAGCACATTCATGCATAATACATGTGTTACAAGTTGCAAGCATTCACTATAACACAGATCATAGGATAAACTGTCAGTCCCTGATTGCACCTTGGCTAAAGAGCATCATCATTCATCATAGGACGACAAGGAGTCAGCCTCAGTGGGGGATATACTGTCAGACTCACTTATTGTCATAACTTCTCAAAATTTCCCAGAAAATATGGAAATCATTTTTCAAGCAAGAAGTAATCTGAGAGCAGAAGGGGGATTCTGACAACTTAACTCCACAGAAATGCCCCACTTGTCTCAGTTTTTATTTTGGGTAGTTAAAGTCCTACCAACAAAATTTCAATAATATTGCAATACATTATTCTTACAAAACCATTTCAATAATTTCATACTTCAGCTGATTGTCTGGGAATCAACTAACAAACACTTTTCTTGGAGAGTTGATGTTCCTTTCCCTGAACTTTCAGGGTCAGAGGATAAGAATTTAGCAAGAAGGCGAATAATGCATGAAGATGGCATGACTTCCCTCCTTGAATCAATTGACATGAAGATGAAACGGCATCCTTACCTAAATCAATTGACATAAAAATGAAATGGTATCCCTCCCTAAATCAATTGACATGAAGATGAAATGGTATCCCTCCCTAAATCAATTGACATGAAGATGGTGATGTACTAACCGGCTTATATATAATCAAATGGATATAAATAGTGAACTTTATGTCAAGTGTTTCTACGAGCTTGTAATGTGATTACAACATACATTTATTTCATAACGTGAAGGAGGGATTATAGCTAGGAATCAGTACCAAGCTACGTCATATATTTTATGTACTACACTCACTACACCAACACTTTTATGTGATCACGAACATGTCAGAAATGTGTGTTACTTGGCAATCATGATACCTTCCCTTCACGTAAATATCTACAACATAAAAGCATTATACCTAGGGGTAAAATAAATAGTTGATAAAGCCTTCTCTTCCTTCAATAAGAAGCTATGATGATGTATATAAACAAACAAAATGTTTTATGTGCATGAACACCAGCAGGATAGTTGTACTGCACAAGCAGCATGCTATGCTGACAGGAAAATATGATAGGACCGTATTATGCTACAAGTGGACTATGTTATACTGCAAGAGGACCATGTTATGCTGCAAGAGGACCATGTTATACTGCAAGAGGACCATGTTATGCTGCAAGAGGACCATGTTATGCTGCAAGAGGACCATGTTATACTGCAAGAGGACCATGTTATGCTGCAAGAGGACCATGTTATGCTGCAAGAGGACCATGTTATACTGCAAGAGGACCAAGTTATACTGCAAGAGGGCCATGTTATACTGCAAGAGGACCATGTTATACTGTAAGAGGACCATGTTATACTACAAGCGGGCCATGTTATACTGTAAGAGGACCATGTTATACTACAAGCGGGCCATGTTATACTACAAGCGGGCCATGTTATACTACAAGAGGACCATGTTATACTGCAAGAGGACCATGTTATACTGCAAGAGGACCATGTTATACTGCAAGAGGACCATGTTATACTGCAAGAGGACCATGTTATACTGCAAGAGGACCATGTTATACTACAAGCGGGCCATGTTATACTTCAAGCGGGCCATGTTATACTGTTAGAGGACCATGTTATACTACAAGCGGGCCATGTTATACTGCAAGAGAACCATGTTATACTGTAAGAGGACCATGTTATACTGCAAGAGGACCATGTTATACTGCAAGAGGACCATGTTATACTACAAGAGAACCATGTTATACTGTAAGAGGACCATGTTATACTACAAGCGGGCCATGTTATACTGTAAGAGGACCATGTTATACTGCAAGAGGACCATGTTATACTACAAGAGGACCATGTTATACTGCAAGAGGACCATGTTATATTGTAAGAGGACCATGTCATGCTGCAAGAGGACCATGTTATACTGCAAGAGGACAATGGTATACTGCAAGAGGACCATGTTATACTGTAAGAGGACCATGTCATGCTGCAAGAGGACCATGTTATACTACAAGAGGACCATGTTATACTACAAGAGGACCATGTTATACTGCAAGAGGACCATGTTATATTGTAAGAGGACCATGTCATGCTGCAAGAGGACCATGTCATGCTGCAAGAGGACCATATTATACTGCAAGAGGACCATGTTATACTGCAACAGCACAATGTTATCTGCCAGGGCTTAGCTGGCAAAAAACACATGGTAAGTGTACATCAAGAGGATCTGGAACTTTTGTCATGGGTTGGTGTTTTTAAGCCACACCATAGGTATACACCTTACCCATCAATTAAAAGGATAATTCAGCCGTTTTAAGACCTCTACCATAAAAACACTACATGCAGACATAACATTTGAGCTTTAAAGCTGCCAAGATCAATTAACATTCTAAACAGCACAACTTGACATTATAACATATCAATTATCCTGAACAACAATAAAATCACATTAAAAGTTCTCAGATAGAAAGAAATCTACAGACAGTCAGGAAGGGAAACCTTGCAAGAAACATGCATTTGATCTACTTATCGGAAACAACAATACTGTCTCTAGTGGCCGTATCTTATGCTCCTGTCTCCAGACTTCAAGCTCAATCAGTTCGAATATATCCAGACTATTGACTATACAGTTGAATAAGCCGGTAACTAACAGATTGGCCAAACATTATATTCTATTATAATGATCCATCGCTTTTACATGTTCAATCTCCATTGGTTCTGACACATCTTGAGGTATATTACTGAATACATGGCATAATGTACTAGTAGTAAAATGTGCTCTACAAGGCACATCCCCAGGAGAAGAAGACTGTGTGTCAATTCTTACAATTTACAAACTCTACAAGCCCGTAGTCACAAGTGTCTCATAAAAATTTGAGAAATTACCAAAATAAGCATGATTTTGATGAAACAAATGCCTCAAATAAACCCTAAAAAATAGTTGACTCTATGAATCTTTGTCTTTTGATACTGCCCTGCTCTAGCCATTTACAGTAACAGAATGATGTTTTGACTAAAGGTACAGGAGAAATAAACAGAAACAAGCAATGCTACCTCATACAGGTCTTGATAGTTGGAACCACAGGAATTTGTGAGACTATACACTCCTGTAAATAGGGGGCTGAAGGGGAGAAAACCTTCTTAGGATTTAATTTATTCCAGCCTATGATTTCATCATAATGGCCATCAAAGTCTGACAGCATTATGCAATATTACATAAACAATTCTATTTTTGAATTATGCCCGTACCAAGCAAAGATTCTTAGATTGCTATGAAAGAAGTAAAGTAGTTATTATTTTGTCACATCAACAGACTACAGCTACAAAAATACACAAAACAGAATGTGTTATATTGATTATAGCTGTGCTATTGATAGGGTTAGCAATTATTTATTTTGTCAGAGGTACACTAGTTAATCTTTTCTCTGCATGTGGAGGGCAGATGGGACTTATGATAGATTATCTGGGACAACATACTGTAATTAACTACTTCAGAAGCCTTTCTGGCAAGTCATAGGACTTCCTGTTAAAAACAAAACAAAATTCATAAGAACCATTATCAACATTTGTATCAACCAATCATTATATACCTACAAATATTTACCAGAAATTATTTATGAATATTAACTAGTTATTACCAACAAATATCACATTAACCAGTTATTATCTACAAATATCAGCCAGTCATTTAGAATAATTTGTTTCCAATTCAGTTTCATTTCCTATACTCTTGTAAACGTTTTCTTCTGCCAAAGCAGAATTAATGAATGTTTTATTGACATTCAGGCAGAACTCATTCTTTGTTTTGTAAATTATTTTCTTTCAAAACTATCTTACTGATGGTTTCAAGCTAATCAAATGGGTTTGTTTTCAAAACAAGCATCAACCGGACAATAACAAATCAGGGAGGCAGCACTCAGTATATCAGACAGAGAGACAGCACTCAGTAGATCAGACAGGAAGACAGCACTCAGTAGATCAGACACTGGGAGGCAGCACTCAGTAGATCAGACACTGGGAGGCAGCACTCAGTAGATCAGACACTGGGAGGCAGCACTCAGTAGATCAGACAGGGAGGCAGCACTCAGTAGATCAGACAGGGAGGCAGCACTCAGTAGATCAGACACTGGGAGGCAGCACTCAGTAGATCAGACAGGGAGGCAGCACTCAGTAGATCATACAGGGAGACAGCACTCAGTAGATCAGACAGGGAGACAGCACTCAGTAGATCATACAGGGAGGCAGCACTCAGTAGATCAGACACTGGGAGGCAGCACTCAGTAGATCAGACAGGGAGACAGCACTCAGTAGATCAGACAGGAAGACAGCACTCAGTAGATCAGACAGGAAGGCAGCACTCAGTAGATCAGACAGGGAGGCAGCACTCAGTAGATCAGACACTGGGAGGCAGCACTCAGTAGATCAGACAGGGAGACAGCACTCAGTAGATCATACAGGGAGAGAGCACTCAGTAGATCAGACAGGGAGACAGCATTCAGTAGATCAGACAGGGAGACAGCACTCAGTAGATCAGACAGGGAGACAGCACTCAGTAGATCAGACAGGGAGACAGCACTCAGTAGATCAGACACTGGGAGGCAGCACTCTCACAACAAGTTTGAAAGCAATGCCTTGATGGACATTGAAAATATTAGAGTTTCAAGAACTTGAAAGTTTTGATTTACATTTTTAATGGTTCGAATGAACAAACGGACGGACAATCACTGTATGCCTCTCCCATCAGTAGATGCCGGGGCATAAAAGCACACACCCAAAAAATCACAGATTACAAGTACAAATATCACAGCCCATAGTATGTTAACCCCATAAATACCAAATAGGGCAGATTTGAAATTGGTGATATATTTTCTCAATTATATTGTCTGGATATATGGTTTAAATCTAACTGGATTGAAATACACATGCTATATAACCATCAGTTACAGGGATATACATACACAAGTCATTTAGTCTGGATAATTCATCAATGCCAAACCAGTTAGCTGAAGCAACTATCAGTAGTCATAGTTTGAAGCTGTGTACATGGATAGTTGGTATGAATTTTTGAGAGGTATCCCATGTATTCAATTAAGTGTTCACCTGTCTGTCAGAGTTAATTAAGCGTCTAAATATACCCACACTGTATCATTAGCAGTACACATTAACAGTATACTCAAATAATCTGGCCAAGAATAAATTATTCATTGTTCCGAGTCCCATTAATTCAACTACATCTAGAACTCTATGGAGTTAATACATTTGTTGTTTTATCACTTTCGATGATGCCGAGTCTTAGAATAATGTGGACAGGAGCATTGCCTTAATTCCTGAGGTTTGAAACTGATTGGTCAAAAGACAGACAGCAGCTAGCTAGCTAGACCAACTAACTGATTGAAATATGCACAAAAATATACCCGCGCTTCTTCTGGCATTATAACTGATATATAACATACTTATAATCATCTGTCAAATCATTATGAGCAACATGCATGTGCATGATTTTAGCCTGAGCCTTTAATAGCCAATTGCATTAAGTTATTATAACAATATATTCTGTTTTCACCAACATTTACTGCACAGGAAGACTTACTGATATTAGCTTAATTATCAGACAAATTCACTGAGCAGTGAGAGAAAGGGGAAATACATTTAGCTGTGAGAGAAAAGGGGAATTAACTACATTGTTCAATATGACCGCACAATTCATAGCTCCTCTTCAAGAACTTTGAGCATTAGAATTCTTGTCTCAAGACGTTTAATTTGAGCACTGAGAATAATTGCTTTAATTAGAGCATTAGAATTCTTACACATATTATTGCTTTAAGATTTTTAAGCATTAGAATTCATGCTTTAACACCAATGAGCATTAGAATTCATGCGTTTAAACATTTGAGCATTAGAATTTTTCCTTTAAAACATTTAATTTAAGCAATGGAATTCTTGCTTTCATGCTTTAACACATTTGAGCATTAGAACTCATGCTTTAACACATTAGAATTCATGCTTTAACACCTTTGAGCATTAGAATTCATGCTTTAACACCTTTGAGCATTAGAATTCTTGCTTTAATATATTCACATATTAGAACTATAGCAAAACCAAAAACAAAAACTTGGCCTACCAATTTATCCTGAGGAGCAATGCCCTCAGCATTTTAAAAACTAAGTGTTTCATTGGGAATATTTCTTAAATATTTTGGAAAGATGGCACTTTAGGGATTAGAATTACCGCCAGAATGTCAGAATACAGCCAACCATTAGTTGTAAAATTGTCTAAAAACTTGATATTTGAAGTGGATTCTCAATTGGCTCATTTTGTTACATGGTATTGATTCGACACACAAAGCTCTTTCCCACTTACTTATTTTGTCTAGTAGAGTAAACCAATTAGTAGATTGAATTTCCTTGATAAAAAACATTGAACTTCCATAGGTCTTCAACAGGTGTTGTTGGTAAAAGGTGTGTGATAACTTCGATGGTCAAAGGTTCAATGTATCAATCTTTCTTTTACTCCATATTATTATTTTTATTTTATTTATATTATTATTTTATGCCTTATATTTGTGTCAATTTGCACCCTTATTTGTTTATTATTGAGTACTGTCAAATAATTAGTCGGAGGGGAGGCAATCTAATTACAGAAATGGACTTATTAAACAAGACACCATATTAAGGGAGATCACTCTTGATATTTGTACAAAAAAGCTGCATATGAGATGTGTACATGTGAACAACGCAGCTCATCTCTTAACAGATTATACACTAGTGTAACAAAGGTTGTAATAATGGAGTAAAGGGTTCAAACGAAATAAACAAAATTCATCTCAGGGTATTTTAATGCTTACAAATCAATGCAAATATTTATCCTATATTTATCCTAGCACTGGATTAAGTCCTCGAGACATATATCCAGAACTGGATATTATTATTTCAATCTTTCAAGTTTTTATCATTATTTCTGTGCTATTTATATCTATACCAGGTAGATGATCGAATGAACGGTGTTTGAACATTTTCATTATGAACGGAGAATGTGTTCCTGTTATACAGATAGATTCTGGAATTAATTAGGATTAATTTCTGATAAAATTGACTGAAGTTTTTTTTATTTGAACATTTGTGCATTATTATTGCCGAGTGTAATAAACAGACAACTACGGTGTGGTACGGACAACTATGGTGCTGTGTAAGCATTATACTGTTATTGAAGCTCAGTATGTAATGTGAATCTGCGACTGGATTGTATGTCGATCTGCACTTTTAAGCATAAATGTGAGACACAAGCATAATTCAATATTGATTACAAGGACATTTTAGAGAGAGAATATTTCAGATTTCATAAAAACCTTGAGATGATGACAGTAAACATAATATCAATAATAACAATAATAATAACAATAGTAATAATAACAAAACTTATAATAACAATAATAATAACAAAAATAGTAATTGTAACATTAATAGTAATAATAACAATTGATTCTTCATTTTTGGTTTGGGCAACGTATTCCGGGTATAGGCAATAGATAATAATAATACAAATAATAAATATTAATAAATAATGTCTTTGTTTACTGTAATCAGAAACTGCATGATTAAAGTAGCAAAATAATTGTCCGAAAATTTGAAATCAACTAAATGGTGAGGTAAGGTGGAGGCATGGGTTGTCAGGATAGGGAGGCATGGGTGGTCAGGGAAGGGAGGCAAGGTGGTCAGGAAAGGGAGGCATGGGTGGTCAGGATAGGGAGGCATGGGTGGTCAGGATAGGGAGGCATGGGTGGTCAGGATAGGGAGGCATGGGTGGTCAGGGAAGGGAGGCATGGGTGGTCAGGAAAGGGAAGCATGGGTGATCAGGAAAGGGAGGCATGGGTGGTCAGGATAGGGAGGCATGGGTGGTCAGGGAAGATACACATGGTATGATAATAGACAAACAGAGCTACAAGTTAAAGACACACAGCTTTGCAGCAATCATGATGGCGTGATAATAAGAGTAGATATGAGTCTCCAGTTTAACACTAACATTACTGTAGATATGTCAGAAATTATACAACTTTATGCATCAACATGTCTGAGACTATACAATTTTACTTAAAATGATGATAACTATATTTGTAATATGTGTATGTCTGGAGTAAGGATAAATCTACCATTGATTAGGGCAATGAACTCCTTTACAATTTGATTATGAGCAATTTGGATCATTTTTACTCCAGAACTTTGAACCATGTTGGAATTATTCAATTGAATATATAGCAGGTCTGTAATTATTTGTATAGTATAATTAATCCCTCTAAAGTATAGCAGCAGACTGTTGCTTTAATTTATAATAGGGGATTCCATGGTAGGGGTTCAGTAAACTCTTTTAGTTCAAAGACCCAAAAAATTAGTCTAATTCTGATAATAGATGAGCTAGAATATGTACACATCACATGTGCAGCTTTCCGAAACTAATATCAAGAAAAGTCTCCCTTGATACAGTGTCTTGTTAAGTCCATTTCAACAAAATCAATAGGGGTCATCTACTGTTGCTGACCATCCTCCATGTAAAGTTTGAAGATCCTAGGTCAAAGCATTCTTGAGTTATTGAACAGAAACCATTGAAATAGTCAGAAATGGTAAATGTCACGGTGACCTTGACGTTTGACCTACTGACCTCAAAATCAATAGGTGTCATCTCAGTTGCTGACCAACCTCCATGTAAAGTTTGAAGATCCTAGGTCCATGTAAAGTTTGAAGATCCTAGGTTCATGCAAAGTTTGAAGATCCTAGGTCCATGTAAAGTTTGAAGATACTAGGTCAAAGCTTTCTAGAGTTATTGAACGGAAACCATTCAAATAGTCAGAAATAGTGAAGGTCGCAGTGACCTTGACCTTTGACCTACTGACCTCAAAATCAATAGGGGTCATCTACTGTTGCTGCCATCATCCATGTAAAGTTTGAAGATCCTAGGTCAAAGCGTTCTTGAGTTATTGAGCGGAAACCATTTAAATAGTCAGAAATGGTAAAGGTAACAGTGACCTTTGACCTACTGACCTCAAAATCTATAGGTGTCATCTACTGTTGCAGACCAACCTCCATGTAAAGTTTAAAGATTCAAGGTCAAAGCATTCTTGAGTTATTGAACGGTTACCATTTTATACAACAGACAGACTGAGAACGACCGACAGACATGTGCTAAGCAATATACCCCCTCATCAAAGATTGGGGGCATAATAAATGGATTGTCTCCCCTCCATTTTCATTATTAGAAAATAATTGTTGATTGACATCCAGAGACAGGAATTGATTAATCTATGGAATAGATGCTTACAGGCCTATAAAGCCTACTTGAAGGCTCCACTGTATTTGTCAAGTGATGCCCTCCCTGTCCACTTTGTTATTATTTTTAAAACACCAATGCATCTCACACAGCTAGATACCCAGTGCTGAATGTACTTTAGATCTCTATGTAAACTAAGTAATTAGTCAAGGCTTAAAAGGCCTGAAACAAAATTCAATCTGATGGGGATTTTTGTGCCAGAAGGTTATTTCAAAATTCCCTTGTGCGATACTCTACTACAACTGTCTGTGAATTTAGGATTTTAACATACTTGCCCGAATCGGCAAAACTGAATAGTTTTCCCATATGCATAATTATTGCAGAAGTTACTTGCCTGATTCAACAATTACTTGTCCCAGCAACGGGTCAAGTGCTAAATTTGCAAACTGTACAAAGTTTTGCTAATAACAATCTTAAAGAATAATGAAAAAGAACCAACAGACTATGTAACAATTCCATATAGATATGTTATCATGCACACCCCCAACCCATTGTTCATCACTAATTATTAATCAAAAATGAAAATGGAGGGGAGGCAATCCAATTAAGGAAAATGGACTTAACAAGACATCTAATCAGGGGAGATCACTCTTGATATTTGTCATTAAAAGCTGCATTGAGGTGTGTACACATTCAAACTCAGCTCTTATCAGAATGTTGTATGGGGTTTATAGAGGAAAGGATTAACATAAAAACATTTAATCTAAAACCGGATGCACCAACACCCACTTAAACCATTATTGACCAAAAGTCTGATTGAATGACACAATCATTGGTACAAAACAGCTCTATCACCATCCATTTCAATAGCTCACTAAAATTTCAATTAACTATAAAATTACCATAGCATTCAGTATAGACTATAAGAATCCCCTGTAGAATATTACACAGCATTGAGCACAGACTGAAAGAACTCCCTTAGGGGTTAATGCAATCCCTGCCTCTGCAACATGATTGAGGATAAAATCCATTCTGCTATTCAACATGTCAAGTGCTTAGTCGATACATTACATTAAGGTTATACTTATTAACTCCGGTATAAAAAACAACATGGGCCATCATCAAAGACAACAGATAGAAATAATTAATGATTACTACGGCTATAAAAACCCTGATTCAAAAGGCTATTTTCATGCCATGATAAACAAACACTTTGACTGCTTCACAACAAGTGTGCGTTTTATCTGAAATTTCCATGTAGAGAAAAACAATAAATATTAATTTAACGGGTGTTCCCAGGCCACCTTGTTTAGCCTGATGAATTATTACTAACACAGGTATGTGATAAATTGAATCAATTATTCATAAAGGATGTGGGGTAATCAGATTGACAGGCCTAGGTGCCAGGGAATACGCGGGAATACTTAAATTCCTTAGAGGATACCCCCTGTACAAACTCTAGCTTATACAGCTTATACAGCTAATACAATTCTTTAAGCAAGTTTCCAAGTTTCTGGAATTACATGAAAACAATAAAACTGTATAAAGTTAGATGGTTATGAGAATGGTCTCATTTATGCCTCCCTGTTTTATACATTGCAACACATTCAGGAGGACCTCATATTATTGGAAGAAATTTTTTTTCTCAAGGGGCAATGTTCCTAGCTATGACCAAAATTGGATATTATACTCCGCATCGTACCTTCAGTATGGACCGCCGGAATACAAGTGTTAGAATCGTCATTGTATCAAACCTGTTATGTAATCGCTTTAACATAATTACTGTATAGTTACTCGGGACTTTTTTTAAAAGGTAAAATATGTGATTTTTTTCATTGACAATATAATTTGTGTAATAATAACTTTACCATTTGAAAGAAATAGGACAATTCTGAATTGATTTCGATATGAAAAAATCTGCATTGACTGAACTCTGGCCGACTCTTCGTATATCATTAAATTTGTTGGATAATAAATATGTTTATGCACCGTAAATACTGTTGTTTTAAATCCAGTCTAGACGTTGCAAGAATATTAATGAGCCGGAGATCAAGAAAGATGGCAAAATGCAACAATAGCTTGGTTATCATTATAAATCAGGACATTTGTAATACCAAGAACATATCTGATTAAAAATCTATGTTTTAACACCGTATTTAGATCAAGTTTAAACAACATTAATTCAAATTGTCTGCTTTATATTAATTCAACAGTCAGAGCAACAAATCAACAGATATAAGAATTGGATAATTGCCACAGTAATTAAAGCTTTTTCGTCAATTTTTTTGATGCTTGAACTTACATTTACATTAAATGTTAAGAAATTTATGTAAACCAAGAAGTTATCTTGAAATAATCTTGGTTTTCTGCTACCAAATATGTTAAACAAATTAAGAGACATTATTATCTCCAGATAAATTGATGTTTTTCTTCTATGAAATTTATTAGAAACATAATAGAGAAGAATAAAACCTTTAAATCATTTTCTGTGATAGTCTACAGCTTAAATCATTGCTCAAGTGGTTGTATAGCAAAATCATTTTATTTTGCGGTCACCTTTTTTTCGTGTGTGCAATAAAAATCACTAAAGATTATCACTAGAATGGTTCCAATGTTTAATCAAGACTTAATCTTGAACTTCTTAATTCTTTTTACTAGCAATATTAAAATCTAGATGAGTAAAAATTATACCAGTATTAAAATTGGGAAATATAATACTTGATTTCTCAAGTTCGAGGAAATTGGCATTTGCAATCTAAACCCGTTTTACGGTAGATGTTTTGGCACATTGAAGAATGTGTGAACAATTTAGCTGGATTAAGTTTCAAGACATAAACAGCTGTTGTGCAGTTCAATTTCTCTACAAATAATGTTTTATCATTATGTCAATCTATCTAAGAAATCACTTGTGTTGTAATAATATAGACTGGTTTCCATCACTTAACTGTTATACCTGTATGGCCGGGTTCAAGCTAGAATATGCGTGCGCAATATTGGCCGGGTTCAAGCTAGTATGAATGTGAAATATGGCCTGGTTCAAACTAGTATGAATGTGAAATATGACCTGGCTCAAACTAGTATGAATGTGAAATAGGGCCCGATTTAAGCTAGTTTAGTACGAATGTGAAAGGGCCAGGGTCAAGCTTGTAATAAGTATAATTTTGAATGTAGAATATGGCTGGGTTCAAGAAAGCATGAATGTGAAAAAGGACCGGGTTCAAGCTAAAATGAATGTGAATAGGGCTTGAGGTTTAAGCTACTAGCATAAATGTGACATGTTGGCTGGGCTCAAGTTAGTATGAAAGTGAAATAGGGCCGGTTTAAGCTAGCTACTAGCATGAATGTGAAATAGGGCCAGATTCAAGCTAGTATAAATGTGTAAGATGATCATACAGACTGTACAACGGTTTTTAAATTGAGGGCAAATTAAAAGAACAAATTGCTATAAATACATGTATTACATACTCCAAACTTTGTTTTGAGTTTGTGTGAGCAAATGAATTATAGTAAATTCTTGATGTTTTTTTTCATATTTATTTTATTTCATAAGCAATGGGATTTGGCAAAAGGCTTAAAGCCTATAATAGCCCTGAGCTTCCTCCCTCAAGCTTTGTAACACTTTATAAACCAACTTTTAGAAAGTAAATGTTTTAGATCATTGATCTTGAGATAGGTAAATAGGATAATTATACGGGGAATGTAAATATTACAGGAAACTAATTACAGTGCAAGTTGCACAGAACTTGGCTCTATTCATATTAAATTGTTATAATATACTTCAAACAGGAATAAGATCAAAGAAATGTGCAGTTTTATTACTTGACATTTAGATGAGTTAGAACAAAAGATCTATGTAAAACATATACCGTATAACCCGAAATTATCGCACCTGGCGTGATGCATTTTATGAAAATTAACCGTAATTGAGCAATGCAAGTTACTCGTTCAACACCTCTCACAGTGGCGACAATTATAATTGGTGCATGTATTTACACAATATCAAAGGTAAGATTTTTGTAGGTAAAAATCAGTGGGGGCATTAATTAGAACGGGAGCAATAATAGGGCAAATACAGTATAGGCACAGTGGAAGCCGAATAGTCATTAATGTTTGAGATTTCCACAGCCTTGACCAATGGCCTATTGACCTTAAACTCACTAGGGGGTCATCCAATAATGAACAACCTCAATTAAAACGTTTGACAATATAAGGTTCATCTGTTTTGAAGTAATGACTCAGGAACCATTCTGCAATCATAGGTCACAGCGACCTTGACCTTTGAGTTCAAAACCTATAAATGTCATTTACTGATGATGACAATTTTACCTCCTTGTCAGGTTGGACAGTCTTCAGCCTAATCGATCAGAAATTATTTGGTTGATCAATCGACCAACCTTGACCCACTGACATATGAAAGTCATGAGTGAACCTTATATAGGAGGGAGGTGGCTGAATAGCATAATAATAACTGCAATTTATCTTATTTAAAGACTTCCAACAGCTGATATAGATTATCGTTTTTTTTAGGGTTTTATGGGTAAATAATCAAGACTGGTCCTAATCTTGGATTAAGCCTTATCAAATTAATGGCAACTTTCATGGAACCATTCTGGGAATCCGAAACAGATATCCCTCGAAACAGATATCCCTCGGATGTTTAATGCAAAATCTAAATCATCGGATAAATTAATCAGTTGCTTCTACGAATTTACTTTAAACAAGGAAAAAAATTTGAGTGAAGTATCTGGAGTTCCTCCAATACAAGAAAAATGATTTTGATATATGGTGGCCTATAGAACTGTGTGTTTGTATAGATTTCTATGGATCAGGAAAACTGTGCACTAAAATATCTCTCGGTAGATTTCTCAGTACTATCTATATAAACCACTTCGCACCTGAGTACAAAATTCATTGGGTAATTTTTCAATGTAATATTCCAAGTTAATAACTTCACAAAACTAATACCAACTGTATCGAGTTTTATACACATGTGAGTCTTAGAAAAAGAGATATGTGGAGGTTTTTTTGCAAATCCCCTGAATGGTTTCTTAATGGAAGTTAAATTGGAATTTTGCAGATTAACAAATGAAGGGTCGGTCAGATCAGTGAATGTTACTGGTATCATAATCAAGTCAGTAAAAATATTTTTTCAGTATTTAACACCGAACTTGTGTGACTATTGATTTATACATTTGCTGTGTTTTATCAGTTTTGAACCTTCTTCTTGCAACTAGAGAATTATTAGAAACTTGAGAACAGACGGCTTGAAGGCACACTGAATTACTGTACAATAACTGTTTGAAGATTTTTTAATCTTATTGAAAGGCGGGAAGGTTTATTTATATAAATCTGTAGACGTTACTGAACTAGCATCGTTGTGTGTGTATGTTTCATAAACAAATATCCTCTGCATAGAGGAAATACAAACAAAAACTCAAAAGGATTTAAATATACATAGTGTACATTTTTAATGACTGTTTATAGAACATTTAAGTGTGTGTGACGCAATTGAATTTTATGCAATTTTAATTTGTTATTATTATGCGATAAATTTTTTTGGCAATAATTTTGGTGGATTTCTGTGATACCCGGAACTATGCATAGTTTTTCTGGAAACATATCAGTACCGCAATCACATTCATCGCGACACTCCAACCCCTTTGATATATGGACCCGACAGAGTCGAGCTCAGAATCAAAGGGACAGGTCGTTCTCGACGACTTCCACTCACCAGGCTGCGGCTCAGAATACTGACACTGAAGAGGTAAATACAATTTTTATTTATCTATCTTCTACTACTAAAGAGTTAAATTGAACTAATCATGGAGACAGGGGATACATGTACCTTTACATAGGTATATATATAATATCAATTGTAGAAGTATAATATATGTTTTGACTGACTAATAATTACTATTCCAGAAAACACCTTTGTGTTTATCACAAAAACATCACAGAAAGCAGTTTCAGGAAATACTGTACTCAATCGTACAAAAAAGTGTTTGCATTTATTTTTATTACAACTAGGAAGTATAAACTGAAATACTCAGGTTTATTTAGGTCAGGCATCTGTATAGGAACACAGAATGTTCCAAAAATATATTATTTAATTAGTAAACCATATTGAACTGAGACTGGTCAGATTTGAATGAGCATTGTCACATAAGTGAACTGATTCTAACTTTGACATTTAAGTCTTAAATTGTAGGTAACCATCCTCCATATTATGTTATGGAAAAAAGATTCTGATTTATGAACTTTATCTTTCAGAACTGTTCAAAACAATAACATTAAACAATGTGTTTGTATTCCAACCAAGTGAGTCAAACACTGAAATGCATAAACAACACATACTGCTAATGGATAATGCAACCAGGCCTAAATCATTGAGTAATTTAAACCCTGGTAACACAAAGAGCAACATTCCGCAAGTATACTTCATACACCCAACAATATATTCATATGAGGTGAGTAAGATCTCATGTACAGCTTTTTTGAACAAACATTAAGAGTGATCTCCCTTGACAACAGCTTTATTGGAACAAACATTTAGAGTGATCTCTCTTGATAACAGCTTTTTTGAAACAAACATTAAGAGTGATCTCCCTTGATAACAGCTTTTTTGGAACAAACATTAAGAGTGATCTCCCTTGATAACAGCTTTATTGGAACAAACATTAAGAGTGATCTCCCTTGATAAATGTCTCTTGTTTAGTCTAATTGGATTGTCTCCCCTCCATACTCATCATTGGACAATCATTGGTGAATGATCAAATGACGCATCTATGGACAAAAGGGTTTAAACTGTAAACATTCAAACCAACCATTTATAGTGACCGTTACTTTCGAATGGGGACCAAACCGTCCCACAACAGTCCATGAATTATTTACATTGACTAAAACTAAATCATTACATCATGACCAATATAACATAGACCGAAACTAAATCATTACATTGATCACTACCAATGGCATAGACAAGAATTAAATCATTACACCACAGCCATCATACACCAAAACTAAATCATTACATCCCAACCAATATTGCAAGACAAGAACTTAAACATTACATCAAAACCTGAAGAATCATTACATCAAAAACTAAATCATTACATCCAAACCAATATTGCATGACAAGAACTTAAACATTACATCAAAACCTGAAGAATCATTACATCACAACCAATATTACATAGATAAGAACTAAATAATTACATCACAACCAATATTACTTAGACAAGAACTAAATCATTACATCACAACCAATATTACATAGATAAGAACTAAATAATTACATCACGACCAATATTACATAGACAAGAACTAAATCATTACATCACAACCAATAGTACATACACTGAAATAAATCATTACATTACAACCAATATTACATAGACAAGAACTAAATCATTACATCACAACCAATATTTCATCGACAAGAACTAAATCATTACATCACATTCAAGAACTTATATCAGTTGATCGTAACCAAGAACTTAATCATTACATCACAACCAACAGCCAGTCTAACAGGAACCAACATTCCTTTGGATTATTACATCTATAGACCAGAACTAAATCATTATATCCAAAATATTCTAAGACTGTTAGCCTTTCAATCAGGAACTGTACAGACAATGATAAGGGCTTCGGATGATCGACATACATCTTTAGATATAAATGACTCAAGCAATGATTGAGCTTATTTATCAGAGGAAAACTCGGTAAACCTTATTTATTTGATCACACCGGCCAAAGAAAGAGATATTGGCCACTTCAATTATCTTTTCAGTTCAATACAGTGTTTCTTTTGGCACTTGTTAGATTGGATGGTTGTTGTTGTTGCTATTACAGTATCAGTGCAGCTAGAGCAAAACTTTAAATCATAACCAGCAAGAGATGTTTGTAAAACATGATGCCCCTATTGCAGCCAATTAGTCATTTTTTTGGTAAAAGTCACAGCGACCTTGACCTTTGACCTCATAATCAACAGGGGACATCTATTGTTGATGACCAACCTCCATGGAAAGTTTGAAGATCATAGGGCAAAGTGTTCTTGAGTTATTGAACGAAAACCATTTGGTCTACCGACCGACAGACCAACAGACATTTGCAAAGCAATATACCCCCTCATCAAAGATGGGAGGCATAAATATCACAATAACTCCATAATTTTCTTGAGCTACAGGTGTGGTCCAGAGGTTAGTGCACTAGATAAATTTGCAACCCTGTAGTCCAGGTTGGGTTCCCTGTCTCGGAAGATCAATTACCCCTATAAGCTTCCATGAAAATTTAACAACAATGTTGATAATCATCTGAATGTGGATCATGTTGCTCCAGGTACACTGTTAGGTAAATTATTATCTGCTCCAGTATATAATTGTTGAGAAATGGAGTTAAAACCAAATAAACAAACATAATAATATTCTTACCCGTTTCATCAATCAGACTTGAACTAGTAGGTTATACAAATATAATTTCACTAACATACATGATGTAGCAGGTGATACAAGTTTTCAAAATGTTTCTTAGAAGCCAAGTTCTGTTGCTGATTTCCTCCTTTCATAAAATATCCTCATACTCCCTAGATCTGGCCTGCTTATATGTATTCTCAATGTCCCTAGATCTGCCCTGTTTATATGTATTCTCAATGTCCCTAGATCTGCCCTGTTTATATGCATCCTCAATGTCCCTAGATCTGCCCTGTTTATATGTATTCTCAATGTCCCTAGATCTGCCCTGTTTATATGTATCCCCAATGTCCCTAGATCTGGCCTGTTTATATGTATTCTCAATGTCCCTAGATCTGCCCTGTTTATATGTATTCTCAATGTCCCTAGATCTGCCCTGTTTATATGCATCCTCAATGTCCCTAGATCTGGCCTGTTTATATGTATTCTCAATGTCCCTAGATCTGCCCTGTTTATATGTATTCTCAATGTCCCTAGATCTGCCCTGTTTATATGTATTCTCAATGTCCCTAGATCTGCCCTGTTTATATGCATCCTCAATGTCCCTAGATCTGGCCTGTTTATATGTATCCTCAATGTCCCTAGATCTGGCCTGTTTATATGCATCCTCTATGTCCCTAGATCTGCCCTGTTTATATGCATCCTCAATGCCCCAAATCTGGCCTGTTTATATGCATCCCCAATGTCCCTATATCTGGCCTGTTTATATGTATTCTCAATGTCCCTAGATCTGGCCTGTTTATATGTATCCTAAATGTCCCTAGATCTGGCCTCTAATAGCCTCCCTTTGTCACTCGTTCTCTATGTGACCCCTCACTCCAGGAAGCGACCACTTAAACGCAAGGATAGAGGAGAGATTGCCCCATTGTTTGACCCCATCTGTCTGTCATTCGGTCAACTAATGGGTTTGTAATGTCGGATAAAGAAACCGTCATATTATTTGCCTGGGTCAATTTGACCTGGTCACTCAGACTATACCTTGGTGGCTTTAATTGTTTGCCTTTCCTACTCAGGTTCAACCTGAAGTGTTTTAAAGGGGCAGCCATGAAAATCTGCCCTTAGCAAAGTTTCTTAAACAATTCCCAACAAGTGGTTCTTGGATTGACACAAGATGCTACTAACCCACTGACATGGTGTACTTATAGGATATACAGTCTCAGTGCCAGATTCTACAATAGTTGACCATTATTCCGAACAGAGCATGGGATTTCTTGGCAAAGTAATAGTCATAAACACTGTGATAGACTGATAGACTCAAGTTCCGAGACTATTTTCTTATCAGAAAAAGTTTAAACAATAGTTCATGACTACAAAACTGAGCGATCTCTGATCTTGTGAACATCAATAAACAAATGGAAGCAAACTTTCTGGTACCACAGATAGTCTATGCTTGAGTTGAGTAATTGCTTAGTAGGTTAACGAGCTTCTCTCAAATACCTCGTTAAAAAAAACGTTTTCTTAAAATAACATCTAGCATTTCATGATACTAACAGACCTACTTTTCTTGTCTTCAAACAATGGAGAGTTAATTGCCCAACAAGTTCAATTCATCATATAGTCCATCAACTAAGGTAGGTAGAAGTAACAAAGGTGCAAACCAATTCAAAAACAAACTATTGTTTCACTGTTTTACAGGGTGTTAAAAAAGTTTGTTCTCAACATTTAGGTTCATACTGAATTTCTTCTCAGTTTTGTAGGCAGTGCGCAATTTTAATTTCTTACACTAAAATTTTTATTTAATGCTTGAAACATTAGAACAATGGTACAACCCTGAAAATTTTACCTTCTGACGTCAGAAAAATGAACAATTGAAATTTTAACATTGAGAACAAACTTTCTTAGCACCCTGTATATACATGTACTTATACCCAGTATATACATGTACATCTACCTCTGCAATTATTTCTCTTTTCCCATGCAGTGACTGTATCATTTTACAGAGAATTTGGTAATTTTTTTTACCCATATGCTTCTTTTCGCAAAATCAGCTTTAACACGAAGAATGTTCGCCCATTTTGCAAGAACGTTATATTATTTTTGAACATTATCCATTGTCTAATACATTTTACTGCGACTGATAGACATTTTGATGTTGTTTTACATACAACATCACAGACCTTTGAACCCCCACTATTTTCACCTATTTATATGCATTTCATCATTCCACTTTAAGATCGTAATACCCTGATTTTGACAATTAGGGTCAACCAATTGGGCGTACTGTGCTCGAAAATCCTAGTACAATGTTAAGGATATTGAAGCCATAGTTTTAAGAAAACCGTAAAATACATTAAATTATCATCCCAAAAAACATTGAAACAACAGTTGAACTAGGCAGTCCTTCCCAATACGCCTCTCAGTAAATTTCATTTTTGACATCCAAACACTTGTGACATCTTCGTATGAAGCTGCTGGAATTTTCCTGAACAATTTATCTTTCTATCAATCTGCGGCAATAAACATAATTTGCAAAACCGACTGACTAAGAAAAGCAATTATTCAATTTGTTCTCAGACTGCGTTCCCCTTTTTGGCAGAAATAATGAAGATGTATAACATTATGTAACTATCAGCAATCAAATTCTCTACCCATTGGTTAGGATGGTTGAAGTAAAATGTCATTCATTCAATAAGCGGATGTACAATTTTGTCTCAGAAGTTACAGAATTTAACACAAACACATACACATAGGAGTTCTGAAGATATTATGTCATGCTCTTGCAAGAAGCCTCATTAAACAACGAAGCAACAACAAGAAAACTATATAATAATTATGCTTTCTTACGAGACCCAGAGAAAGCCGCAGCTAAATAAACTTGGTTTCAACAGAAATATTTAAACCCCAAGTGCACATGCTGCGAAGTTTGCATGATGTACACTTTTATGACACTATAACTAACATACTATTGGTGATATAAACACAAAACAAAACACATCAATTGATTGTTTAATTAATGATAATGTTCTTTACCTATCTAATATACATTTTCAATTCAGCAAAGCTTTGATGGAGAAGTGACCTTGCTATCATACAGACTAGCAGACTTTAGTATGCTTGCAGGACTTGATAATGCAATAAGTATAATGCTATAACAATACAGAACAGAGAACGCAGTAACTTTGTTAATGAAAATAGAAGTTTGTCTCACAGAATCCTACAATATTGTCGGTAATATGTGATTGGTTAAGACATTGGGGGCCATTGAACGTCATTCTCACAGTGGCTTGGTCATATACTGGAGGACTTTTCACACGTAATAAGAGTATAATTGACAATGTAAACTGTTTACTAGAAGCAGAACATGTTTCTGTATCACATGGGATTATGGTTCCAAAACATTGTCAATAATATCAACTACAACTAGAACATTTTAGTCACTCACCTGTTGTATACTGTTACAGTACTGCAGACAAAAACTTAACACTAGAACAATTCTGATGTCATGATATACCTACGTTTTAGAAGGTCTGGATACATAATGGTATTATATACAATTAATCATGTTGCCAAGTGGTCCTATGGTAGGAATAATTCATTGGGCTCTTGAAACATTACCTAGATGGTTCTTGAAAGCATTTCTTCAACTGCTGTACTTAATTTTCTTCAAAAATGCCAAGGCATGCAAATATTATCAACATTACTGTATAATATCTATCAGTGGATGGACATAAAAATTAGCATTAAGACAAAACAATTTGCTTGCACATTTGGAACTTACAGATCTTGTGAGAAAATCTATTTTTTTAAAGACACGGTCAAAGGTGTGAAAACTTTTAGTCTACACTTAAGAATCCCGGAGGCATACAAGTGAGGGAGGGAAAGGGTTAATTAATATTCTAAAGACATGCATGAACAAGAGCCTAAAAAATCCATAAAATATCCATAGAGACAGACACGGACACATTGTGCATTCAGACATAAAATGTCCATAGAGACAGACACGGACACATTGTGCATTCAGAAATACCTCTATTAATGTACAACATATTTCACTAAGCACATTATCATCTCCAGTAATAGTTCCTTCCTCATCAATAACTCAATAACATAAGCACATAAATACTAACCAGACACCCAACAGATAATGTGCAAGATGCAGCACAAAAATATTAAACTAAATTGGATACAAATGTGGATGCCAACAAACAACTCATTATAGTTTCACAATTACGCCTCACATTCAATATATAGCCTCAATGGAGAAACTTTCAGTACAAAGAAAATCATATTTTCTGTATTCCTGACAAAGTATTCCCAAACTGAGGTTCATCACTATTTTTTATGACCAAATTACACCATTATACTCTATTTGTAATGCCAAAGAATATCAAGCTCTTTGTATGTATGACAAACCAGTAAACTAGAGGACCAAAAAGCTATGAAGTACTCACCTGAGTCCTGCTAAGCTATGACGTCTAAAGGGACAATAAATAGCCCAGCTACCAATAAAGACAAACATTTGTTGTCATTAATGTCTTAAACACAGTCTATTCCTTGGATTTTTCAAATGGGAGATTTTAGTTAAATGTTTTGAGGGTCACTATTCATTAATGTTTTGCCAGAAAAAGGGACAAAAAGAATGCAGTAATTATTTTGAATGTTTGACAATGTTTTGCATGATTAAAGACATCTTAAAATCCCCTGAGAAATATTTTAATGCATTCCAAGGATGCATGCCAATATATTTTTTTAATTATAAAAGCAGATGCCCTAAAAATTGTATCAGGGAAGCAGTAAACAGGGGTCACGGTGGGAGGAATTGCTGAAACATCAATTGTAAAGAATCATTTATCTTCCATGCCATTATAACATTGATCAGTTATAGGATGTCCTCCAGCATACAGTCTGCTATATTAGTAGACACTCTGGTAAGTAGACTTGTTATGCCATTTAATCCAGCAACATAACAGATGATTTACAAATTGTTTAATTTACCGTGCAATGTAGGAGGATAGAGCCAATGAACTTTATTGATTATCACACAAACTGTTTTTACAATGTATCAGGGAAGTGTTTTTACAATAACTGATAACAAAACATCATCTACAATGTATCAGAGATGCTCAACACATTGCAACAAGGTCTAGCAATAACAGAACCTATCTGAGAGCACTCATCCCATTGGAACAAGGTCTAGCAATAACAGAACCTATCTGATAGCACTCATCCCATTGCAACAAGGTCTAGCAATAACAGAACCTATCTGATAGCACTCATCCCATTGCCACAAGGTCTAGCAATAACAGAACCTATCTGACAGCACTCAACACATTGCAACAAGGTCTAGCAAAAACAGAAACCTATCTGAGAGCACTCAGAACATTGCAAAAAGGTCTAGTAATAACAGAAAGTCAACCATCAACACAGAATTCCAATTAGTTTGAAGCAATAAAAATAGCAATTTATACATTGCGCATGAATGATCACCATGAGCAAACATCTGAATGGGGACGAGTGGTGCCAACAATTTGAGGCAATGTCCAAACAAGTCAACTTAAGTTTGCTATGGTTATTAATACAAACATATTAAGATGTATACTCGTACAGAGAGGTGCCATCAGATGATTGATTATACATCCAAGCAATCCTGAAACACAGTTCTGACTACAATTAGACCTCCAAATTGGAGATGACACCGCAAATAATTGCTCTTCCATTTCAGAATTCTACCAGTAAGTACTAACATTTTACCCCTCAATTTGAATCAATACTTCTGATAATAAAAGTATATAGTAGTAGCACAAAGGAGCAAGCAATGCCTCATTCTGATACAGGATGATTACTATGTCAGTGATCACAAACAAACACATAAAGTCAGACCATTTCCTACATAGCAATTTTGCAATGGTAATGCCTGGTTTTGCCAAATGAAATTACTGTCTAGACGATGAAGCCAAAATGGACGACTGCATGATCAAATCTAGGCACACCATAACATCTACAATCTGATGTTTTATGAAAAGTTTGTGACACATTTTCAGTGGAAGTGGTTTCATGCCAACTTCCATCATAGTGATTGGCAAAAGGCACAGCGTTTTTTTTACAACAATTTGTTAGGCAAATGAAGCCATTTGTGTCTGAGATATCATCCTATTTGACCAGATTGGGTCTTTAGATATTGCTCTGTTTGGCCGATATGTGTTTGTAACATCACTAGAAAATATGGTCAATGTTTGCCAATCTGTATTTGAAACATCACTGAATGTGGTCATTTTGTATATCTGAAGTAGCACCATATTTGTCCAGCATTGTGTCTGAGATATGTCACAGTCATGGACCAGATATTGCCCTATTTGGCTGATCTTTGTCTCAATAAATTTAACACCAGATGCTTTAATATGAAATATTGAGGTATATGGGATATTGCCTTTCGACCAATTTGTGCCTGAGGCATCACAATCACATAGTAAAATTGACTAATTGTCTGAGATATCAAAGATTAACCAGACTTAATATTATCTTTTTAAATCTTTTGTTGACTCACTAGATCTAGAACATTAATTGCTTACTTAAATCTTTGTACCAAATAGATGATGATTTGAATTTTCTTTTCAAGCCTTTGCATAAATAAGTGGTTACAGTCTGGCTCCAATCCTGCTGTAGTTAGAAAGTTCTAACCACTTGATACACAACACTAGAACTTAATCATGAAGTCAATTTGACTGATATTAAAAGTAAAGAAGCAGACTCTTTAAAGTAATAAAGCAATGATAAGCTGACAAGACAATGTTTCTTTCTTCATGTGTGTCATACATTGTTGCTATTTGTGCCTCAACATGTGGCGGATGTAAGAAGTCCTTGTTGTTTTCCTCGTAGCAACCTATTACTGGTGGGGTCACTGTAATGTAGTTAAATTGATACTTGTTATTTGTCAAACATTTTTTGGGGTTGTTGCGAAAGCCAAGTGGTCTTAATGCTTTCCTACTTGCATTGCTGGCCATAGCACTGTACAGTATGGGTCTGAATCCCACTTTAGATGCAAACTATCACATAGAATGTACACAATCATGGCAACAATCAGTTAACAAGTCAACGTTTCTTTCTCAATATTTGTCACACATTGGCTTATAAATGCAATATACAAATTTATAGTAAAGTAGACAATGAAATAATTCTCTTACAAGCATGTTTTGTTGGTTAACTGTAATGTTTTGCTGTACTTTAACAGAGTGCATTACATTTGGTGCATGATTGTCAGAGCAGCCGTGCTCAAATACGAAATAAAATTTCCGTTCATATAATAAAATAATTTTGATACCGTCATACTTGCATGGAAGCCAAACATGCAGAGTATGTAGTAACAGGAGGAAAATATTATATTTACTATACGTTATGAACAAAGTGTCTGGCAGGCACACACCGTTGATACTAACACTATACTAACACAACTACCCTCACTGTAAATGTCTATCAACACTCAACAGCAACAAACAGTTGCTTCCTCCCTGTAGATTAGATGTGGGAGGACAACAACATATAATTGAGGACGTAGTTGCGTATCATTCAGTAAGGATTAAATTTACTTGTGTTCAAAGTCTACTTTCACTTTCCATATACTTTACAAGGAATGTGTTTGAAAAGTTTGAAAATGTGAATTTTTCGACATTTTTTCACAAAAATATGGAAATTAAAGTGCTTGAAGTTTCTTTTTCGTTTCGAAAGTAATGAATGCAAGTGTATGTGTATCCGCCTTATTCAGTGTGCACAATACGGTGGATTATTAACGGGGTAATTATTAGAAACGTAATTTAATATTTAACGTTAATATACCTTCTCGAGAGTACTTAGAAAGACATTTCGATAGATAATATACACGCACCGTTAGTTCATATAACAGAAAGTTTACTTACAAGAAGGTTATGCACCTAAGAGTTGCAAGTTCTTAGGTTTTTTTATGAGTTATTAACAGCAGACATCATACAATTACAACTATTTGACAGAAATTAGACAGAAAGTATATTGATTTACTGAAACAAAACACAAACATAACGCATAAAGTCTCAGACAAAATACAATATATTTTCTGGAATATACATTATCTTATGACATTTTTTGCCGTCGCAAAAACTGACGCGGGCAATTCGTCTTACGTCAAGCAAAAACATTGAAACCAGAGTGATAAACTATGTAATGTTTATACAATTGTCACCAATCTCACACATGTAGTTATCATAGCAGCAAAGACGAGCATCGGCACTTTTAAGAGCTCATTATACATTTCTCATAATTTGCTTTCTACCTATAAGATTATACAAGAGTGGTTAATTAATATAATGCATTCCTGGCAGATACTTTCGTTCATCAACCACATCTTATGACTAAACTGTGAACATTTTCGCAGATTTATAGCAATATAAATATGTAGAAGACTTTTTAAGTTTTTTTCGGGATCGTTCGGAGGATAGTGCTTCGTGGCTTTCAGGTTAAGTTTTTACATCAAAACATTGAGATGTTTTGAGCAAACTGTCACATACGAAAGATGCGTGTCGACGTCACATGTCTAGGCATTGTCACTGGAATATTATAAACAAACACTATTTCGCGAGCTATACAGGTGTTCCTCTATATAACATATTGTGACAATGGCTATGCGACTTAGTACTGGACTACCTCCCGGCCCAGGAGTACAAGAACCCAACCAGGTAACCAGAATCTTCCATATTTTATTTCCTTAAAGTATGCTGACTGTCTCAGGAGATTCAAAACAAATAAAAACAACATTTTATTGTTTGATGTTTGCTGACTGTCTCAGTCGATCACAAACAAACAATAGCATTTCCATATTATTAATTCAAATATCTATTTCTTTCAGTAAACCAAATATCTAGCTTTCTTCCTACCATGCAGTTTATTGATCTCAGTGAGGCTCATTTGTGACAAATATCAAGAGTGATATCCCTCGATAAGGTGTCTTTGTCAAAACTTAAATTGTGACAAATTACAAATTATGTCCGGGTACAAACATGGTGAAAATAAAACTTTTTAATTGACCCGTTTTGCTTTGAAACTTTTGAAAGAAATCTCCATATAGAGCAACGGCCTCAGCTAGCTATATCTGAATATGCTCAATACTGAAAATTATGATGGGTTTTCAGGCTACAAGTAATCAGCAATTAGAGACGATTTTTGACCTGTTGTTTAAGAGCAAATGGCATATTAATTGGTAAGGGGAGTATCTCTAGATGAAACAAGACAAAAGTTCAAAATCTGTCTTGTTCATTCAAATGCCAATTACACTGTTTAAAACCCTTAAACTGGTATGAGCTTTTACTGTATTAATTAGTCACATTGGTGTAAGTTTATGATGTTCGGTGGTTACAAATAAGAAATCTCCAGCAGCATGTTCTACTGCAGCACACACCTTGATTATATCAACAATGAAGCATCTGGTTAATGCAAGCAGCTTGGCTGTCAACACAACAATAATTCATTCTACTGAAATACCTCTCCCACGCCTTCCTGGCCTTCCTGTTCATGTTGACTTAATGTCAAAGACATTTCCTATTTCTATAACAACAAAATTATTCACTCAGGACTTCAAGTATATTCATTCAAGTTTAAGACAAACACGATTTTTTATTTAAACAAGAACAACAAATCATTATAATCAATTATTGTAATATTGAAATTAAAATGACTGAAATAAAAAAAATCATGAAAAGTCAAAATTTCAACCTAAAGGTGCAAACAAATGCGAGTAAATCATTTGGCAGAATAGACAAAGTTTATGTCAATGCTGTTGTTGTTTGATGTTGTTATTTACCTTACTGAGGTGAGAAATTCTTGCCTGACAGAATGGCTACAAGTTACAGCTAGGTTACATTAAGTGACAAGAAACAGAGCTTGTCTATGGTGATAACATCGTATTCCTGGTCTGGTATCATCACAGATGGGTGGGTGGGGTACAGAGGTTTCCGAGGATTTATCTATGTTATATAAGATATCATGACAGTTAACCCATGTTTATTGCTTTGCACTGCATGGACTATGTATGTATCATGAGAATTGAAGATTTTGAATGGCTACCTACTGTTGGTGATGGCTGTTTGTGTTTGCTGTTTGGGCTATCATTGGGGCTTGCTGTTGTAGTGAAACCAATGGGTGTTATCTTTCGGGCTACTATTGGGCAACTATTTGGGCTTGCTGTTTGGCTGTTGTTGGGCAGCCAATGGGGTCATCTCTTTGACTATCATAGGGGCTTGCTGTTGGGCTACCATTGGGGCTTGCTATTGGGGCTTGCTGTTGGGGTACCATTGGGGCCTGTCGTTGGGCTACCATAGGGGCTTGCTGTTTGGCTACTGTTGGGGCCATCTTTTGGGCTACCATTTGGGCTTGTTGTTGGGTTGCTGTTTGGCAACAGTTGGGCAACCATAGGGGGCCATCTTTTGGACTACTGTTGAGCTATAATTGGAGCTTGCTGTTGGGTAACCATTGGGGCCATCTTTTGGGCTACCATTGGCGCTTGGGCAACCATTGGGTGCCATCTTTTGGGCTACCAAAGGGGCTACCATTGGGGCTTGCTGTTGGGCAACCATTGGGGGCCATCTTTCAGGCTACCATTGAGGTTTGCTGTTTGGCTTGATGTTGCCTATGTAGGAGAACTTGTTTTAGGAACTATAGGTATACCTTTGCAGGGGTGAAGAAATGCTTTTATTTAGCCAGTTAATCTTCAAAAGTAGGCGGTTGGTTTGAAATCTCAAGTAACAAAGAAGAAAATGACAAAAAGTAGCCAGCAAGCATATTCATATAACCAGCGAATTTTGCCGTCTACCGGCTCAGTTTTACATCCCTGTCTTTTGGGCTTGATCTTAAGCAACATGGTTGACTGCCCATTTAGTCCATCAAAGTTCTGTGAATAATCCACATGAGTGGTATGTTTGGTGTTCTATCATAGTCGACCATCGAATGTAGCTGCATTAACTGGGTGATTACATGTAACATAATGAAGCAATGATTCAGTTTTGTTATAAGAACCTTGATAGTCTTAGAGTGCATACACTTACTTGACACTTATCTTGATGTAACTGCTATAATACACTTGACTCAATGTCAAGGTAAATGACATACATTAACTTGACTCTATGTCGAGTACACTTCCAGCAAAAAGCATGCACTTACACTTTGGCGGTACAGTGGTGGCCTTTGAGGGATTCAAATCAACATCCTAGAGGAGGCAGTGCTGTTCAACTATCACAATCAATTATGATTCTAATGTCAAACAAAACACACACAATTTGAGAAAATGCATTTTGAGCAGCACTTTGGTTTCGATTATTGTTTTTGTTGCTTGAAGGCTGGCTGAGTATCTAAGGTGTCTGAGGTGTCTAAGTGATATATACTGATACTGCAATAAATGCATTACAAAACTTTCCATGTTCCCCACTTCAGTTTTTGTAACTCATTCCCGTACAATACGATGGAATTTATCGTAGAATATTACATACCAGTTGTTTTTATGACAAATATTGAATACCCAGAACAACCTACGGTATTCAGTGTTCACTCGTTTATTAGCATAGCATTCTGCAAAGTTATCAATATTCAGGGAGAAATAACTTTCCTTGATTTCGTAGACGATTCATTTTCTTATTTTCTGTACTTTCTTTTGCATTCACACATTTTAGCAGTTTAACTAAAACCATGAAATTTAACGCCCATAGAAATTTATGAATTTTTGGTACCCAGTATTCATTTGTATGTTAGTACAGATGGGAACCAAACGAAACCAGTCGGGAACCAAACAGGTAAAACTGAATATTCTAAAGCATTATTTTTTATACCGTATTTGTCCCAAGTATTGCACCCACGTAACAAAATGTGCACCCAGGTAACAAATTGGAAAAAGAATCAAAGCAAAATATTGTGATCATGATAAACGAATATAGCCTTTCCCTATTTTCCCACGGAAGACTGAAAATTCTGTGTAAAAAGGATGCACCTATATTTTGGTTATGATTTTGGCTTGATAAAAATGCAGGGCGACACTTGGAAGAATATGGTAATAGACTCATGAAATATAATTATACTGTCATATTGGCACCAACCTTCCACCATTAAGTACAACATGTAATAATACAAACTTTAACTACAAGGAAATAATATTACATTACTGACTGATAATTATTTTGATGTATTGCAGATAAATGATAACAACCCATACCCCCTGAAATCTTGAAATGATGAACACTATTATAGTCAAAATTGAACACTTGAACTGAATAAATGTGTGTTCCTTACACAATTGAATTATCTTAAAATATATCTTAAGATGTAAAAGACATTATTGCAGTAGATAAGTATGTAATTATATGTATATGACGTACATTCAATATCTATATAATGTATACTTATCTAATACATTAAGTATGTCTGTGCATATAAATAGTGTCATAGAAGAAAGTAGTGCATTTTGCTTTTAAGATCCATAGAGGTAGGGGTGGGCAAGATTATACAACCAAATAAGTATAATATCAAATTTTTAAGAGTCCATAGCTGAGGGGTGGGAAACACTAGTATTAGTAGTGCCTTTCACTTTTAAGAGCCCACAGGGGGAGGAGTGGGGGAGACATGTATAAAGTACTGCATTTCATTTTCAAGAACACCAGGGCAATGGGACAGTCACAGGTAGACAGAGCCTCAGTGGGAGTAGACGGGCATTTAGGGATGGCGCTAGGAGCTATAAGGGGGATGGTGTTGGGAGCTGTAGGGGGGAGGGTGTTGGGATTTATAGGGAGGGTGGGGAATGTATCCAGTGAGAAAATGACAAAGGCTAATGATAAGGCAGAACATAACCTTCCCACAATTCCAGACTGAAAACCTGATCTACCAGTTTCTGTGCTAAGCAGCTGGATTTCTATAAGGTCAACAGGGGAATATAGAGGGACTTAAATATCTGTGATAATTGAGCATACACATTTAATAACTTTCCGGGCCTTCACAGTTGTCATCTAAAGACAAGTTATTGATAACGACGACATGTAATCGATCCAATACTGAATTTACACAGCTTTTGAAATATCAAAATATTAATATAATTCATGAAATTGTGTTTATTTAACAAATGTTAGTATATATACTATCTGTTCAACTTGGAACTTTAATATATCAATTGAAATAAATGAATGTAAGCAGAAATCACTTCAATTCAGTATTTGAAGAAATTAATATCCGCCTTGAAAATATTAGAGGGATCGCTTCAAGAGGTCCGAGGTTCGACCCCAGGCTGCCACATACCAAAGTCGTAAAATGGCACTAGTAAATCTGAGTTCCCCACCCTCCCACACCATGTTCGACAGAGTGGAGAAAGTAACTTGTTTCATTTCAAACATCGGTACATCTCAGGAGAAGTCCGATGGAACAGGTTCCATGGTGTAGAGACAGGGGAACAAAACCTTCCAACATTTTTTGGGGAAAAAACAACCAATACAACAATTATGCATTGTACAAAAATATGCATGACGGAACAATGCACTATCATAATACAGAGAGCAGCTTCCCTTTCCAAAGATTAACAACTCTTCCCTGTATTGAATTTCCTATAAATCCAATATAAAAACCCAAAGCATGTTTATGGTGAATCTTTCAATCTGTGATCTGGAAGAAATCAGCAGCTAGAATGTCATGTCAGGTTAATATAACCAGTTTCATGGAATATCAGCACATCAAGTCTTACATTGATTAATATCATATATAGCAAACTAGCATGGTCGATCATAAAATGTAGAATTTATGGCCACAAGTACTGGGTGGAATCAGATCACCAGGCACTAATATTGATACAAAGTGACTGAATAAGTATTTTCTGGGTGATACATTTGTTCTCCCACCACCACAAGATAAAGATAGATGTATCAGTAACCGAACTAATCAGGGAAGGTGTGAAAAGCCATAGGACAAACAAATCACTTTCTTTTCTTCTCTGTCAGTATTAAGAAAGATTAAGTCTTGTAATGTCTGAGAATATTTCTTATACCAACGAGAGAGAAACATGTTAGGAACTAACTGACAGAAGACGTTAAAGAAATTGTGTTAGTGGGTTATGGTAATGTTGTAGGGGTAAGATGGTCGACTGGTTAGCTTAGTTGGTACAGCATTGTGAGTGTGCTAGTGTTCACCAGGTTAAGGGGTTGTGGGTCCCATATTGGAAATATTTGTTTGCTGTTGAGTGGCTTCAGAATCGGAACGGTTCCCAGCAGAAAGACGAAAGTAAATGCTCACAATTACTTCCCTTGCTAGTAACAGACACTTTTACCTCCCTTGCTAGTAAATGGTCACAATTACTTCCCTTGTGAGAACTTCAGACACAAATACCTCCCTTGTTAGTAATTTTTACACATTTACCTCCCTTGCTGGAACATGGAACAAAATAACCTCCCTTGCTAGTGTTTTAGACACAATTACCTCCCTTTCTAGATCTTGCAGACACAATTACCTCCCTTGCTAGTATTTTAGACACAATTACCTCCCTTTCTAGAGCTTGCGACACAATAACTTCTCTTGCTGGAACTGGTATAAGAGGATTTTGCTTTGACCAGAAAATAATTGTACGCAATTACCAGCAGGGCAATGCAATCAAACAATCAACTATTGATTCGGATACCACACACTATGCATAATCGTGCAAGGAATGTCGACAATGACATAATCAAGTACCGACGTAAAAGATGTAATTTTGGCCAGTGCTTTATTTTGTGAATTCTGTGTTAATGATTTAGTAGCGATGTCATTTGTAGGCAACATTTTGAATTGGCAACTTTTATAAATCTGGTATTGAAACTTAAGCAAGGCTAAAAACTAATTCTCACATTGTAATAAAATTGAAAAATAACAGATGCAAATTTTATGCCTGATACAGTATGTAATTGTGCAACAAAATACAAGGATATCCATCAATCTATGCTAGGAAAAAATACTAGGAAATCCATCAACTATGGTAGGAAAAAAATCTAGGAAGATTATTTAACATAAAAAGTGTGGAATTTATTCTCAATGTTGAAACATCGATCCAACATGCCACAGGGAGAATAGAACCATTCATATTCAAACAGACAAAAACCATTTCAACATTTACAGACCACCCTAGTACAGTGTAGAGTAGCCAGTATATCGAGGACCAGAATGCAAAACTATGGTAACTCCCTGAACTAGAAATAAACAAGTCATGACTGTGTTGCGTTTATTAATCCACATTATAGACCACCAGTGCATCACAGACAAGAACGCAATACTGTGGTAACTCGGTTAATTTTATGAACAAGTTATGACTGTGTTGCATCATTTAATTCTCGATATCAAAGTTTGCATCCACATTATAGACCACCAATAGAGTGTACCCATGCAGTGTATCAAGGACCAGAACGCAGGACTGTGGTAACTCATTTTAATTTTATGAACAAGTTATGACAGTTTTGCGTTTAAATCTCGATATTTATAAAAGGTTGTTTGTAAACCACTTACTTTTCTGATGGGACCATAAACTTCAAATTCTCTTCGCATCTTTGATTCGCTTGTGTCATAATTCTGAAACATAAGACGATAAAATGAAACATGCATTTAAAACACTTAGGACTAGACATTACAACTGAAAATAAGTCAAGAGTTGTGATAAAAACCAGACTATCATAGCCAGGAAAAGGGGTACAACTTAAGCACATTAGTTTAAGTTAACAATTCATTATGTCTGGATTCCTGCACCCATTATACTTTCAAACCAAAGTATTGAAGTTTTGTTAAAGGGAGGTAATGAGTACATGCTTACATTGAGATATAACCAAGGGAGGCGATTCAGTTATCAACTTGCTATTTCCAGAAAATTTGTCAGCCTGATTGACACACATTTACGCGCAATATAAACCCCATGATGTAAGAAGAATAATCACGAAGGTGGTCAAAGTATTTCTTTCCATTATTCTGTCTGTAACCATTGCAACAACAACAACAACAACAACATTTAAATAATGGGGAAGCAGGGATATCTGTTTTAAATTGTCTAAAAGTCCATGGACCCCTGATAAGACAATAGACAATCATGCAGACCTAGCCTATGTCAGGCAATCTACTGCCTTTGCAAAACCTTCATGAAAGTCCAACAAATACCTGTAATTCACAGTCTGTCTGTAATTGACATTAGCAGTACAACAAACTCATTGAAATTACATAACTGGACAACCAAAACCGTTTATATCCCAGACTACAGAGTGGACAATCCTAGTGAGAAGTTGTATGCAAATGACAGAATGACATTGATCTATTATAAGAGCATTGAAATACCTCCGAAGATAAATTTGATCAACAATATTACGCAACAATCACAGCCAACCTTCCTGCAAACCTAAACCTAACAGCCAACCCAATACAGTCAACGTAACAGCCAACTCAACAGCCAACTCAATACAGCCAACTTAACCTCCAACCCAATACAGCTAAAGTTACAGCCAACCCAATACAGCCAACGTAAAGACCAACCCAATACAGCCTACCCAATGGCCAACCAAATACAGCCAACCCAACGGCCAACCCAATACAGCCAACTTTACTGCAAAACTTAAACATCCAACCTTACTGCAAACCAAATTGCCAACCTAACAGCCAACACAATACAGCAACGTAACGGCCAACCCAATACAGCCAACGTAATGGCCGATGTAACAACCAACCTTACTGCAAACCTTACAGCCAACATAATGGCCAACCCAATACAGCCAACGTAACAGCCAACCCAATACAGCCAATCTTTTTGCAAAGTACAACAATGTCAATGGAAAGCAAGTGAAAGTTGGATTGAATTAGACATTTATTGCACTGAGAGCTAAGAGGAGATAACTAGAGAGTCACCAAACAAACAGAGAGCATCAGTTAGCTAACTTGGAACTGTTGCCATCAGTGTGTCTATGCAGAATGCTCCATTATAATGCTTATTTAGTTCACAACAGCCTTACATTTTCTGTTGATCTAGGCATTGAGGCAAACTAAAACGTAATCAATACAGACCATCTTTAGCGTCTAAATTACAGTATTTGTCTCGTACTGATCTACAGTAGAGGTATTACGCTGTCTACCAACGCCGTATATAAAGTACATGCTTATTTCATCTTTCGGTATTTTTCACGGAATTCCTTTCCAAATTGAGTTAGGGTCTATTAAGTGTTCAGTCAGAGAAAATTGTTCCAATTTGGTAATTATGCTTTTGATGAAATATACAGTGAAATGAGACTTAAAATGTCAAGAACAAAATGGTTTGACCCGTTCCAGGAAACACAAATTGACCAATCATTTCTGCCATTTGCATGATGCAGGAAATTATCCACATAAATACAGCTAATTATTGTAGTCAACAAAATACCAACGTAGAAAATGTGGGATAGAAATGAAATATCTTTCCCAGATAATTCAAAATTCGATTGAGCTAGTTAACTTGTGTTACTATATTTTATATGCTTGTATATATGTTATAAACTTATTGTTTGATCTTTAACTGGCTTTAATAAAAGCCCAGTTTCTAACTCAATTCTTAGTGTTGGTTATAATTTTGTATTAATAGCCTCGTAAACTCTTGTGAGACATACAGAACCACTTGATGGCTACAAATAATTCTATGACCATACCTTGTGCTAAAACTTGCCTTATGTCAGCAAAACAAACTTTGTGTGCATAATGCACATGCTAGAGGGGGAAAACTTTTTATGGGGGGGATACTTTCCAGGTGGGTGATTTCGGAGGGCAGAATTAATACATTGGAAGACCCTTGCAGTTATTCCATACATGTGACAGAATGTGTGCCGGTATTTGAACTGGATTGTACGATGAGTACAAACTGACATCACTATAACAAATATCCGTACTCTGACATCACTATAACAAATATCCGTACTCTGACATCACTATAACAAATATCCGTACTCTGACATCACTATAACAAATATCCGTACTCTGACATCACTATAACAAATATCCGTAGGACAAAAGATCATGTTGTAACTTCAATTAAACGCTGGATGTAACATAATTTTCCACTAATTAGTAAACACAACAATACAAACAATTGTGTATGCATAAACACCAAGAATAAATATTGCTAAAACATTATAACTTCATCAACATGCTTGCTATAGGAAGCAGTGTTTACATTGTCCCTAAATTTAAAACATGTTCAAAGTGATTGTCACATTAATGAGTGTTTACACAGTATGCTTGTACTGATGTTCAGGGATTAAAGAAAATCATTAAATACCAATTATTGTTAATCCTATAGAAAACCAATACATTAATGAATTAGATAAGCAAGGATCAAGCATTGATGCAATTTGTACTGGCTAATGGATAAGTTCCTATACTCGTTACTGGTAGAGGCCAACAAGTTATGAAAATCATTGATGTACAAGATAAGGTTGTAACAGAACATTGCGTTTCCCTATATTCTCAAAATGAAGAGCCAACAATGGCACACAAGAAGTTATATAAAAGTTGGAACAACCTGATAAAAATTAAGCTAACACTTACAGTCATATTCTATTCTGACCAAAAATAATGAAACTAAATTGAATTTGACACAGTCTCCATTAAAAATGAGAACGCAGTCCCAAGTACTACATGAACATAGCTTAATTCTGGAAGAAGCCATTCCGACATCTGTCAAACTATAATAAAACATTCCATAATTTCTGGTGACAACAGGAATGGCACCATGGTATCTGAAGTGACCAATGACAACAAAAACCTTTAAAAACCTTTCTATGATAGTAAAATAATATAAGACTGATCTTAAACTGTTACAGGCAGCCTATGGATACTTGAATGCAGCACTACACCTTGACCTTCGACCTACTGACCTCAAAATCAATAGGGGTCATCTACTGTTCATGACCAACCTCCATGTAAAGGGCAAAGTGTTCTCGAGTTATTAAACGGAAACCATTTGGTCTACCGACCAACCAACAGATCATCCACACAGAAATGTCCCCCCCCCTCCAAAGGAGGACAAAAATACTGGAGACACTACATGCTGACCTTCGGGCTTCCTCTCTTCTTTATAAACCACAATAGTACCCCACTCATTCTAACACACTCAACAATATTTCCACAAAACATTTTACACTTGTCCTTTCTAATTTATAGGACAGTCCTTTCGAATTTATAGGAGATAATAGGTTTTAATTATATTTTCAGGAAGAAAATGACAGGACAATTCTCCTGTGGCAGACAATTATCTGCCGACAATATAACTCACCCTACATTTAACTTGCCTACACCATCCTGGACGTTAATTAATATTGATAGTTTTGTCCACCATACACATAGTTTTACCATCTTACAAGGAAATAAAATATCCAAAATTATGATATATAAACAACAGAAACTAATACGGGTGTGAAAAAAGTTTGTTCTCAAAGTTTTGGTTTCAATAGTTTATTTTTCTGTCATCAGAAGAATGTAAAATATTCAGGTTAAATTTGAGAGGGTTCTACCATTGTTCTAATCTTTCTGGCATTAAATGAAGCTATTAGAGTAAGAAATCAATATTGTACACTGCTTAAATAGCTGAGATCAAATTTAGTAAGAATTTACATTTTGAGAACATATTTTTTTAACACCCTGTATTAACGACTATATATAGATAGGTTTTGTAAATCATCTTATTCTGAGAATGAATACATGATAAATGAACAATCTCATACGTTACAATATGGCTCAAGGAAAAGTTCCCAATTTTAGGTAAAAAGCTGATGAATTTCGTATCTCATACGTTTCAATATGGCTCAGGGAAAAGTTCCCACTTTAGGTAAAAAGCTGATGAAATTCGTATCTCATCCGTTACAATATGGCTCAGGGAAAAGTTCCCAATTTTAGGTAAAAAGCTGATGAAATTCGTATTTCCAGGGATATGGGTCAATTATTACCAAACTAGTAAAAACAATCATGTAATACAATCCATATCTGTTATACTTAAGTATAAAGGAATAGCAAATATATCGATTCAGGACATAATTATCAGTGGTCTTTGAAAGCATTCCACTATTGTCTAAGTCCAATAGATTTCATTTAGGACAATGTGATGAGTCTCTATTACCAATATCATTGTAATAGAACACAATTGTATACATAAAAGTATAGAAATTAGCATTCTGGGAGGAAAAGCCACCATGGTTTATGTTGACCAAGACAGCTATGTAGTTCATACATAAAAGAACAGGAAATTTTGCGAGAAAACATCAATAAATCAGTAAAATTAGACGTCAGCTGAGGATGTACGACATATAGTCAAACCATTGTCTCCAGTAATATGAGACAACATTTACAAGTATAATCGGCAACAGCTTGCTCTATGTCAGAATATGGCCCAACATGTTTGTACCGATATGCTGCATGTCTGGGACAAAACTGAATAATTTCACAATTACTTTGAACAATAGCCAAGTATTACAAGCATTTAGCCTCATAATGAGTATTAAAGATACCAAATTCGGGCAGCAAAGCTGATACACTTACAATATATGGAAGCCGATTGTTGTAATCAGTAAACCGAGACTCTATCCATTCCATGATGCAGTACTGTAAAATCATTTATATTCGTGGGGGATTTAATTTTGTGGATTTCCTGGATGACCTCTACCACGAAATTAAATTCCCAATAAATAATTGTACCAATAAATATGTAAAGTTTACAGTGGCTCCCATACTTGTTTTTAAGTTCAGTCTGGTATAAAATTGGGTTTTGGGGAAGTTTACTTGTATATCTCAACATGTTATAAAACAATTATTATATATGTTTGATTCTGAATGATTTCTGATAATTTGTGTGAATTTTAGACCTTGCTATTTCTCATGAAATGCGAAATCCTTCTAATTATGTCCCCACGAAATGGCCTTTTTCACAAAAAAACACGAAATTTTGTCCCATTGAAATTAAATGAGTTTACAGTATCTGAGCGACAGAAGAGATTCATCTCATACATAGTAGGTTAAATTTAAATAAATGCCGGGAATATTCTCTGAGAACTGTATAGAAATACAGCAGATCTAAAATTGTAATAGGAGACTATAATGAACACAGGATGGGAGATAAGAATGTCATACATTTGCACATAAATGTCAATGTTGCTGTAATTTAAATGAATAAAGCTTTTAATTATATTGCTCCAACTGGAGAGTAAATATCATGTTTCGAATGATTTAAATACAGTCAGACCTTGCTTTATAACCTTTTATCTGACTATAGAAATCAATCTGCCCGATTCCAATCTATAGAGGGGAGGTAATCCAATAACTGCACAATACCTTATACCCCAAGGCAGCCGAATAGTAAGACAAAGTAAAGGTCACAGTGAACTTGACCTTTGACCTACTGACCTCAAAATCTATAAGGGTCATCTACTGTTGCTGACCAACCTCCATGTTAAGTTTGAAGATCCTAGGGCAAAACATTCTTGAGTTATTGAATGAAACCATTTGGTCTACCAACCAACCTACTGATCAACTGACATCGTGCAAAGCAATATACCCCCTCATCAAAGTTGGGGTGGGGGGGGGGCATAATTAACAGTAACTGCTCGTTAACTGTTCATCAGCTGCTCCTCTCCTAATAAAACATTTGGGTAACCTATTTCCACTGAGGATTACAAACACATTGCAACTTCAACACCTCCATCCTAACAATTCTCTGACTCCTACTTAACACACTCAGCTGTATGTCCTATTCTTCCAATCCTAGGTCTCTATAGAACAATATTAACAGCCACTTACCGGTCAACTACCCTCCCTACACTACTAAAACTGACAAGTCCATTTACAGATCAAATTTAAGAATGATAAATGGCATTGTATTACCCTCAGTCTGGCTTGATGTGTTCTACAGGACTAAAACAAAATGAATTATTATGTAAAAAACACATCTTTTAATGTCACTTTATTGTTTTCTTAAGATCAGATCAAATGGTCTAGCTGCATTAAGAACTATAATCAAAGAATAAGGCACAATTACACACTTACATGGACTTCAATCTGTCAGGGGTCCAACTAAACATAAGGACCCCTGATATGTAAAAGGCCTAATGAACAATTGTTTGGTTTCTAGTAAAATGCACATGCTTTACCAGTGCTATAAACCTATAATTATTACAGGGTTTTTCTTAATAGTATTAAAGCCGAAGCATTCACAAATTCTTCCAGCATGCCACACTAACCGGTTCATACCTCAATGCACACTGACTTCCAGCAAGGCACACTAACTGGTTCATACCACAATGCACACTGACTGACAATTTGACAGAAGATTTGACATTTGGCTTCAACGTTATGATTTGTGTTGCGACTGTTCTCAATTTCTTGCCAATTTATGAAAGAACATGAAGGAACTATATAGTACACCAAAAACACCGGCAAGGTCAATCACCTTGAAATACATTATAAACCTTGTACTCCATATATACATCAACCTGTATCCTCAATGTCCAGAATGTCATTACGGAGGGGAGACGATCTAATTCTAGAAATGGACTTAACGAGACATCTTATCAAGGGAGATCACTCTTGCCTTTTTTCCAAAAAGCTACACATGAGATGCTAAACTGCTGCAACAAAATAATACAGAGCATGACAAACAATCAGAGGGACCCAACAAAACCCAGGTCATAATTATATTCACTACAAAACTAAGTGCAGAACTCATTAGGGGCAAAACAACGTGTGATGTTGCTGAATAATTTTGACCATCTCACGAGAAATACATTTTCAGACAAATGCAATATAACAATCAATCTAAAACTATTCAGTATAAGGGACAGACATGTCTAGCACTAACAGGCTCCCAATAGGAAGGCAGCAGTTAGTTTCACGAAGATCTATCATTTCTGAATATTAAGAAGAGCAATATCCCGAATTAGAAGAACAATCCAGACCTTAATGATACTTATATTATTACTGTTGTTATTGTTCTATCTACTTTTCTGATTTCTGTATAAAATTGTGATCTGTTTTTTTATTTCTAAAAGGAGCCCTTGGATATTTACATCACAGCTTTCGTGTTTTTGTAAATTGTATCATACAGGACTTACAGTCCTAAATGTACATTGCACCATGTTGAATTAAAACATGCCTGTAAATCATCCCATTAATATCACAGGAACATCACATTAACATTACAGAAACAAACACCACAGGAACACCACACAAACATCACATGAACACCAAACAAATATCACAGGAACACCACACAAATTCATGACAGGAACATCACACAAACATCACAGGAACACCAAAAACATCACAGGAACACCAAACAAACATCACATGAACACCAAACAAACATCACAGGAACACCAAACAAAGATCACAGGTACATCATACAAAGATCACAGGTACATCATACATACATCACAGGAACACCACACATACATCACACAAATATAATCAATATCTGGAGACTTTCCATTCTAACAATACTTTTTCTATACTTTAAATAGATATGTTGCATGTCAGTGTCATGAGAAATAAACCATCATAGAAGTACACTACAAATAGCTCAGAATTGAATCTGCACTAAATACAGAAACAGCAAAATGATGATATCAATCATAATTCCTCTTAATGTGGTGATATGATATAAGATCTAGTCAGTGTAAAGTATCTGACATTGACTAATCAAGACAGTGTCATAGTGTTGGCAAATGATCATATATATAGTGTGAGTGTTGGCATGTCATTACAAAGGCTATACCATAATGTTGGCATTCCATAAGTAAGATAACACTATCATTGGCATTTTCTTGTAAGAACAGAAACATGATTAAATTGTGTAATCAATGCAGGACCATGGTTGACAGTGTGTTATAACGGCAGGACCATGGTTGACAGTGTGTTAATAAGACAGGACCATGGTTGACATTGTGTTATAACGGCATTGCCATTGTTGATGTTGTGTTATAAAGGCAGGGCCATGGCTGACAGTGTGTTAATAAGACAGGACCATGGTTGACAGGGTGTTAATAAGGCAGGACCATGGTTGATAGTGAGTTATAAAGGCAGGACCATGGTTGACATTGTAATAAAGGCATGACGTTGGTTGATATAGTGTTATAAAGACAAACTTGTTCATTCTAAAGGCAGATATATTGACAATGCAATGATCTTTAATAATATTAGGAATGCTATGCATACTGTGTTAAGACAGGTCAGTGCTCCATTAAATGAAGCATAATACATCGTAACTATACCTGCTGAACAAAATACATAACAATCTGATTAAAGAAGATTAAAAATCCAATATCAGATTTGTCTGTAAGAAATTGCGACTAGGTAATTCATTTTTATAACTATTTTATATCAGTGTAACAATCACATGACTGAAAGAGAATCCTCTGTTCAAATAGTTTGTCTCCTGAAACCTGCTAATTGAATTGCTGCCATCAAAGTTAAGCCGTACAATAATTGAAGTTAGAAATAATACTTGAACTTAATGCAATAGATCTATAAACTTTAGGTTGGTGAAGTTCAATACTCCAAGTAAGAATTTAAATGACACATAGCTGTATACTGATGGGGCCAAATGGTTAGTGTACGCCTCAGCAATGGAAGGTTGCGAGTTCAATCATAAAGTCCTTAAAATGGTTCTGGTATACTGCTGCTCCCTTGCTTGACGCTCAGCTTATGAGAGTATATTGTTCCTGGAAACTGCTAAATTTTAGTACTATATTACCAATGTGTACTTTGGATGGTAATTAGTATAGCCTGCATCTAGAACCTTGGCTTTGCTTCACACAGGGCACCAATTTAAAGCAATTCTTCCTAGGATATCACAGGGACAGGAAATTGTCAAACCAAATCAGCAGCCTCAGGTTCTTCAACTTTTGATTTCAAAACAAAGCCATAAAAATTTATTGTTTAGTCAAACAAGTGGCATAGAAGTTTACAATTCTAGAATGGGTTAAACTACTAAATTTGCTTAAAAAAATAACTATAAAATATTTATAATCATATCTTTATGTTTAACGTATTGTAAAGTTCACATAATTTAAAACCAGTCTAAAGGTAATTTGAAACATAAACCTGGCTTTTTGGAACTAGAATTCTGTACACTCACTGTAAAACACTAAGTTTTCTACAATCCTGAACAGGTGCCAAAATCTGTTAAATGAATAAGTGATTCTGATTCCAGATGGTGACTGAAAACATGTACATTGATTGGCACAAAAGCCAAATATTTGCAAAAAACTGGGACACTTCCGTACTACCCTCGCTTAACAAGTCCGTGCAGGGGCATTGATCCATATGTAATGGCTCGGGCCTGGTACGCTAAAGCCCCGTTAATGCGGGTCTATAGTATTATTTTGTTTGTTTTCTTATACAGTGTAGCAATACCATGTGACTTTCGGCTACAGTTCCAAGACGATATTTTCTGTATTTCCCAAGGTTTCACAGGGTGCTGGACGAAAAACTTATATTTCATGGAAAGCAAATAATTTTCCCCTTAGAGTGGCATATATTTCATAGAAATTGATGAAGAAATAAAATGTTAATGGCTATTTTTGTTTTCGAAGTTAAGCAAATTTCATCTTGGACATGTAGCCAAAGTCACATGGTATTGCTACACTGTTATAGGGATATATCTGATCGATGAAATGTTTTCCTGTTTGAATTAAAACAAATGTACCCACAATGCAATTAAATTCGTTCACCTGCTTATGACTGCTGCAACAGACATATTACCAGTTATTTTTGGTAACACTGAATTGTATGTATGAAAACTGGTTGTCTGAAAATTCAGAGAGTTTAATATTCCTTCAGGCGTCATGTTGTGCCAAGTTTGAAGTTGTTAAAAACAACTAGCATGTCTACAGTAGTGGGAAAATTTATATAAAAGTTTCATCTTCACACCAACAACAAAGTGTTGGTGTAGTTTGAACAAATTAACATGGTCCCCAACCTTTACACATGAATATTATAACAAACTGCTTGCACAGAAATCAATTTCATGGAGAAGGTCACACCTTCTTCGTCTCTTAGATTAGTGTTATTATAGATGTTTATAATCAGAAGACCAAAGCTAAAATATTGACAAGAAATCAAAAGTCCTGTTAAATTATGCTAATAGAAGCTTGGTACCAGGACCTCTTTAATTTGTTCAGACTATACTTGTCAAACATTTTTATCTAAGGTCCTTGCATATCGAGGGGTTAGAGCAAGAACCAGTTATCGAGCCAATTTTCGAAAATGACTTTTTCATTGAATTTGATGCCGTTACTGGAAATACATAATGTGTAAAAAAATCATTACCATAACGCAAGTACTTTTAAAGTTATTGAATTGTGACCAAACCAGTTATCGATTATCACTAATTTTGGTTCAAGCTAAAACCAGGTATCGCAGTATAACTTGCAAGTTTTAATTATAACACTGGTACTGTGTGGAGCTAAAACAAGTTAGGTGCCACTACTTTATTTTTGCAGAAATGTTAGTTGTTGTTCTTCGTATTACCGTTTCTGCAAAAACCATGTATCGATTTATACATGGATTTTGCAGGTACAAAAATCTAATAAATTCTAATTTTTCTACCAACAAAAACATGCTATAGAGAGATACAGAAAGCAATATTGTCATCTAATGTTAGAGGTAAAACAGGCTATCAGTTGATGCAGGGTTTTACCAGACAACGTCCAGTCTGTAACTTAAGCATTTCAAATACAAAAACAATGCACCGAGTTATAATTGCTTTTACCAGAGAGTGTAATGATAACAATGTGACCTGTTGAGTGATAAAAACCATGCATTGAAGAATTCTAACACCTTTGTTGAAACTTCATTGTCATAAAACAATTATTAGAGAAAGAATGTATATGTTCAAAACTGGATTCCGATGCTAAATAGTGAACCGTAAGTATGTTTTTATTTGATTTATTTATCAATACTGTTTCTTAATATTATATTTAAAATGTATTTTCTATATAAATATCTTGAATAGTTAACAAAAAGGGTTAGCAATTCAGTATAGCCAGAAAAAATAGTTACATTACACAAACATAAATGTATGCTAACGTCACGTAAAATGCTACAATAGCAGAATCTGTATAGTAAAGCCAAAAGAATGATAGTTTTGCAATCATCAGCAGCTTCTTCATTCTAAATAAAGCACAAATTTATGTACTAATTACTATGGTCTCCTAATGTTTTACTGTACATATATTTTAAATAAATAACTTGCAACCATTATTGCTTAAATGACTAGCAAAACCGATGTGATTCGGAAATATTTTCTTCATTTTAGTTGTAAAGGAAAAAACAAATGACTAGTACTAAAGTAAAACATTTTGAAGATTGTATTCTTTGAAATAGTATAAATATTACATTGCTTTCGGGTAACATGAACATTGTCTATCGAATGGTTACCCATCTTATTTTACAGATATTGTCAGATACAGAAGATGAGCGTTTTCTATCCATAAATTTGAACAACCTTCTGAAGGTATCGTCAAGCACACTAAATGGAAATGAAAATGACAACACCGTGCCAAAGTCAAGTGTACAAGACAGAAATAAAACTGTCAATCTGATGAATGAGTCGTCAAGTGTATAAGACATCAATGATACCGACAATGTCGTGAATCGGAGTCGTCAAATGTACAAGGCCTAAATAAAACTGACAATCTTGTGAATGAGGGTACGAGACCAACATGAAACTGTTAATGTCGTGAATGAGACGTCAAGTATACAAGACAGAAATGAAACTGTTAATGGTGTGAATGAGTCGTCAAGTGTACAGGACAGAAATGATACTGACCATGTCGTGAATGAGTCGTCAAGTGTACAGGACAGAACTGACAATGTCGTGAGCAATTCGTCAAGTGTACAGGACGGAAATGAAACTGACAATGTCATAAATGAGTCGTCACGTGTACAGGACAGAAATGAAACTGACAATGTCGTGAATGAGTCGTCAAGTGTACAGGACATAAATGAAACTGACAATGTCTTGAAAGAGTCGTCAAGTGTACAGGACAGAAATGTAACTGACAATGTCGTGAATGAGTCGTTAAGTGTACAGGACAGAAATGAAACTGACAATGTTGTGAATGGGTCGTCAAGTGTACAAGACAGAAATGAAACTGTTAATGGTGTGAATTAGTCGCCAAGTGTACAGGACAGATATGAAACTGTCAATGTCATAAATGAGTCGTCACGTGTACAGGACAGAAATGAAACTGACAATGTCATGAATGAGTCGTCGAGTGTACAGGACCAACATGAAACGGACAATGTCATGAACGAGTCGTCAAGTGTACAAGACCAACATGAAACGGACAATGTCATGACTGGGTCGTCAAGTGTACAAGACCATCATGAAACGGACAATGTCATGACTGAGTCGTCAAATGTACAAGACCAACATGAAACGGACAATGTCATGACAGAGTCGTCAAGTGTACAAGACCAACATGAAATGGACAATGTCATGACAGAGTCGTCAAGTGTACAAGAAAGAAATCGAAATGGCAATGTTGTAAATAGCTCATAAAGTGTACTATAGTCCAGTAAGGATATTGTGACAGTGACGTTACAGTTTATGTGTACGCAAAAAACACAATCATTGTCTCAACAGGTAGAGCGAATATAGTATGTTAGTTTAACATTGAAATTATAGTATTTGAACAGTATAAGCCTTTATTATTGGTTTAACACTGTTAAAGTGGACTCGACCGCTGCGTCACTGGATTTTTATCCTGACTGGACTATAGATAGAAATTTGAATGACAATACATTGAATGAATTGACAAGTATACTTGATCAAAATTGAAAATTACAATGCTGTGAATGAATTGACAAGTGTTCCAGATGAAAACACAATCAATAATGGATAAATCGCTATTGTAGTAATAAACCAAGGTATAAACAGAAGCTTCCAATTTCAGTAGCAAAGAGAAAAGATCTCCTCTCGCTATGCAAGAGTGGAATAATTGCGAAAGAGACTTGTAAATACTACAAACTCTGGCTTCCTTGCTGTTCTGTTGTGGACAGATTGGCACTGCCAGGCGCAGAGGAATTAACTGCGCTTCTGACGGTCAAAATGATATATTTTCAGATTCACTCACTAGTTTGTAAACAAATCAAGTACTAGTAATAGTTTCCACAAGCTATTTGAATTGATGACGTTCCCATAAAAGTAAGCAACAACACAAGTACATGTTGAAATTGTTGGAATTTCTGTATCGTAATACTTTAATTATGACAATCACTATTTGGCATTATGTTTTTTAATTTGATGTACCTAGTTGTTTTATCTTAAGATACATAAAAATGTGAATAGTGGTTCAATATGATGACATGCCAGCAGAGCATGTATTAAAATGAAATGTTAATGTCAAAGGGAAGATATGTTAATGTACAGGTTGTAAATATATTCTTAAAATCTTACTCCTTAGTTTAAAATGTTTATTTATCCTAATTTGTCCAACAGTTGTTATAATCTAAAGTATCATTTATAACATAAAGGCACATTAGAATATTGTAGTATGGTTTCAAGTTTCTTATTGAAATAATTTTCTTAAATGAAAACAAACCATAAACTTTACATTACCATATTGTGTAGCTTTTATTTACTGTTGCTACTCCTACTAAATTTAATTATTATTATACCTCAAACCTTGCAAAAGACATGAATTGAAAACTGATTTCATAAAAAAACACTGTTAATGACAGATGTGGTGTATTTTGTGTTATTTTAGTATATTTTATTATCTGCAAAGACATATTATCTTAATATGACATTATTTGGCTCAAAAAGTCAAATAGTCATATTTGTGGTTAGTTATGTTGCCTGAAATCAGTTATTATGTGTTCATAAATTGTTTTACCAGTAAAAAGATGGTGCCTTGCTTCTTGCTGTTGCAAACAAAAACAGTGTATGTTTGGCTAAAGTGTTTTTGCAGGAACATTATCTAAGTTTGAAGTTGACAATGTATGTGAATAGACCAATTATAAGCAGATAACCTTCGTTTGCAGAAATAATATTGTAAAGATTTGTTAAAACTGTTTGTGAAAAAAACCACTATTACCATGTAACTTGTTTTGGCAGGAGCAATATCATACTATTAAACTGACTAGGTTTATGGAAAAACCAACTACTTCAAGATAACCTTTATTTGCAGAAACATTATTCAAATGAAATATCAAAAACGTTTGTGAAAAAATCAGCCATCACCAGATAACCTGTTTTTGCTGTAAAGAAATTGTAGATAATCAATAAATTTTGCATGCAATAACAGAAGTTGTGTTTTTTCTCATAGAGGAAGAAAGATTTTAGCTTGAAACCTTTACATTAGTTACTCCTATATAAAAGAAGTATAAACTTGTAATTATATTTAAAAAGTCCATGTAGAACACATTTAATGACATTTAACGTTTCTCCTGAACATTTTCAAAAATCGGTGGTAACTGGTTCTTGCTCTAACCCCTCGATATCGATTCCAGTAAATGTTTATGTAAATAGCATTACGTAACAATGCATAAGTACTGTAGCTAGCTGATATCTTGTATTACTTTGTCTGAGTGGCTGTCGTACCAGGGCTGAAATTAAAAAAATTATTTGTTTCCCCTTTCCGACCCAAGCAGATTTTGAATGGGTAGGTAGGTAGATCAAATATTTTTGTTTGGAATTGTTTCAGAATGATAGATATTGGTCAAGACATGAAATTTAATAATAACACTAAAGTGAAAACCAGCAGTCTTAAATTTAAAATTGGTATCAAATTTCCTAGTAAGAAACAAGCCAAAGTACAAAAAATATAATATTTTCATCCCTTATATTTCATAAAAAATATTATTCCAATTTGGGCAATAAAATATTTTTTGAGTAGAGCTGTTTTTTTCGGGTAGGCAGTGGAAGGGGAAACAAACAATATCTTATTTTAGGCCGAGGAAAAATGGCATGACAGGCGTTGGTGATAGACTACCTAAATCTGGTACAAGAGAGCCTGGGAAGATTGAACATTATCAAATTAGGACCAACAGATCAAATTCTAAGCGACAATATTCTCAAGGACCGATTCTCTTACATGCTCGGTAATGTAATCAAGAACACATGCTTGTCAAAATGTGAACGAATAAAGACTGGTGGAAGATTTTCATTGGCTTAATCAATTGTTAAAAATGTCTGTGATTTGACAGCCAACAATATAACATTCAAATTCAACAGTACGGTTGATGCCATTTCGAGTTTGTCCTTCTTTAAAACAGAGAATATCAGAATATGAAGGTTGACTTGGGCATGCTTATATCAAATTTTGTGGGATGCCATAGGGCACGTTTCTATCAAATTTTGTGGGATGCTATAGGGCACGCTTCTATCAAATTTTGTGGGATGACGTTGGGTACGTTTTTATCAAATTTTGTGGGATGACGTTGTTATCAAATTTTGTGGGATGACGTTGTTATCAAATTTTGTGGGATGATGCTGTTATCAAATTTTGTGGGATGAAGCTGTTATCAAATTTTGTGGGATGACGTTGTTATCAAATTTTGTGGGATGATGCTGTTATCAAATTTTGTGGGATGACGTTGGGTACGTTTTTATCAAATTTTGTGGGATGACGTTGTTATCAAATTTTGTGGGATGACGTTGTTATCAAATTTTGTGGGATGATGCTGTTATCAAATTTTGTGGGATGACGTTATCCAATTTTGTATCTTCCAAAATCATTTTGTAGGCATCTTCAACTGTGAGTGCTTATTTTTGCTATCAGAACATTCAGCTACGATAAAAATACCCTAAGTGATTTGGTCAACTTTACTGACTGACACACAGCCTGACAGCCATGTGTGTGCATGCAATGTAATATGTGTCCACTTCATCAAAGAAGGGCATATTTGCCCCCTGTTATGACTGTTATCCATCAGTGATTTAACTTGTTCAGCTGGCTGCCTGAATAAATTGTTTATTTATTAATTGCTTCTTCTTTATTTTGTCGAATCCAAAAACTTTGCAAGATTAATGTTTAACCCTTAGACCAACATAGCCAATTCAATTAACTCACAAAAACACACGGATCAAAACAACAATAGCAAGCATTGAATTAGGTAACTCTATAATTTCAGGTTTTCGAAATTAATGCATAATTTTAAGGCAAATTCCGACATTTAAAAAATCAGATAGCTTTAGCAGACATTCTGAGATTAATGCCATCAATTACTGCTGAGGAAGTCTGTAACTTTAGAACATTTACAACAAGCCTCTCTCCGACGTTGATCACAGCTTCTACGTAATAGTGATTCATTATTCGTACAATATACCGAGAAAATAAATAGTAAGAGCCATCAATCACATTTTGTTAAGTATTCTTACACTGCAGTATCAATAGTACCAATGGAAGCGTTGCCACTTGTGCCTGCCACACGCTCATACAACTTCAGTTTCAACACATATATATCAGTCTGAATGCCTTCCCTCAGAAATCAATGTGGGTACCACTGACACAACAATCACAACCTTACCCTTTCAGACAAAGATAATAGAGATTTTTGATTCTGGACTATCTTATATAAGATATACTGCACAAATATAAGCATTTGTCAGGACTCCCGGTATTTACTTGTTTCCCAACCAATCTCGGACATAATTTACCTCAATTTCCCAGCTGTCTGACAAACATATATTTTCCTCTATTCTATGTCAACTTCCGACCTTACATAATACGAGCCTTAGATACCAGAAATATTAACCAGAAACGTCACATATATCTTGATACCAATCATTCATTTACATGATTGTATACATCCAGAAGTCAATGAAACACTACTGAAATCACAACAGTTCACAAATGGATAGCTTCATGTTGCCATGCCATTTTTTCTCCTATTTCATTCTAACGGACAAGTTAAAAGAAACCATGAGTAACCCAGTAGCTAGCACAAAGGACAATTCTGAAAGAAAATCTCCAACAATGAATCTATTTGTAGCAAATGAACTTTATGGTAAACATCTTTAGCTCTCAAGCATTACACACCTTTAGAGTGCATTAATGATAGTTAAAGAAAGTCTGCAACCCATACAACCCTTTAGAGCACAAATGGCTATTCCAGAAAAGAGCTCTAAAATAAGTGCCCCTATCCCTTTAAAGCTAAAATCACAGTTGTAAAACAAGCCTGCACCTTTACAGCCAACATCACTATTGTAAAACAAGCCTGCACCTGCAAGCCAAAATCACTATTGTAAAACAAGCCTGCACCTGCAAGCCAAAATCACTATTGTAAAACAAGCCTGCACCTGCAAGCCAAAATGTCACTAGCTCAAGATCTATGAGGGGCAAATTAAGCAACAAGTAAGCAACAAGTTGCATCGACTTTAAGGATTGTTTTGGTAAAGCTGAATTAGGAGTCATTAAGGCGGATTAGTTCTATTATATGAAACAAATGAACCCCCACAGCATTCATCTATAAAATATATCAAGCAATCTCACAAACCAAATTAAGAAAAGTATGAATTTTTTATGAGTCCCTCATGTATTATGTAGAAATACAAGCCTGACTTGTGAATACCATAAAAACACAAGTACAATATTTATCACCACTCACTGTAGAATGCTTGCTGCGAACAACTTTAAACAACATCAAACATTCTATGAAAATTAATTACTTTTTTCTACTTGTTCAGATTAATAATCACATTGTCATTTATAGGTATAATAATACTCCATCACACACACTGGGTATGTAACACTAATCAAGTTTCTCTGTGAACGACTTTAGCAGCTGAATTTAAAACCTTTGATGAAGTCCTGGTTGGACATTGCACTCGGAAGCTCTTACGAAGCCATCACATCTAAACAATCAGGTAAAAAATATATCAAGACTCTTAGACCGTTCAATGGTATAAAGCTTTCATGATCAATTCTGTTCTTGCTATAAGTAACAGAATTGAATCTGCAATGTGTCTGTGAAGCCAAACAAAGCAGTATAGCCCACATTGATTTTTTACACAGTTCAATTCAAACAATTGTATCCTATTATACTGGTACCATGTCCACATCTGCTCTGACAGCTACCATTGTGCCAGTATATTATAAAACATCATCTCATGTCTATATGACAATATGTACAATCTTCTATAGAAACTCCCCAACATTGTCATGCTTATGCTTGGGCACCAAGTAATTTGCATAACCCAGTCTAGATCTCAAGTAAATCAGGTTCACTAGAGCTTTTAGAAGCAAAACGCTCATCACCCTTGCTGACCAAAGCCCTCATGACTTTGACTACTGACCAAAACAAGACTGCGTTCAATAAACGCTAATGCCCCCTGTGGAAGCCTTGTCCATAAATAAGTCTAAGTCCAAAATTAGGTCAAGATGAAGGTCAAAATGGGGTTAGGTAATACAGGTGTGTGGAGAGTGTTCATATACAACATCCATGCAAGTATTTAAGCTTTGTAGCAAGCCATATTAATGCTAGAAGAAACGGCCAATTTGGGTTAACCAAGAATTTGGCCCTTCAATAAGTCTAAGTCCAAAATTAGGTCAAGGTGAAGTTCAAAATGGGGTCAGGTGATACAGCATGTGGAGAGTGTTCATATACAACTTCACGCAAGTATGGAAGCTTTGTAGCAAGCCATAATGATGCTAGAAGAAACAGTCAATTTGGGTTAACTGGACGGACGGACAGACGAACAAACGGACGGACGGACATGTGAATCACTATATGCCTCCCGATCTATTGATACGGGGGCATAAAAACAATAGTGTCATCTGTTACCTCCATACCAAGATTGAGGATCGATCCTAGACTGAAGCTTTCTCCAGTTATCATTCTGAAATCATTTGGTCTCCTGACGGACACACAACCTGACATGTGCCATTAAGCCCCCTCATCATAGATGGGGGAGGGGGCATAATAATTTATTTCCATATATAAATTATGTGTTACTTTATTGTTGAGCTTGATGTTTAAGTGATTCTGGATCAAATCAAATGATCCAAGATAACCTTATCTTTTATTAACTATTTGCTAATTACTCTGTAGTAAAAATCTGCAAAACACTTCCCTATGCAGGATAAAGCATGTAAAATTTGGCAAACCTTGATCCAACCACTTGCTTAGTTAAAGGAATAAAATACCAGAGTTATTATCCCCTAAATATACAAAGCTTGCAATCTTTCAAACAAAATAGCAAAAACCTATACATTTTGAACACATGCCATAAGTTTGAGAATTCAGACACACAACAAAGCTAACTGATGCTTCGGATTGTCAAACATTTAGAAGATATATAGAATATTATCACTACAATTTTCTTGCAATCTCAGTAAATTGTTGCTCAAATGATTCAATAAAATGTCGATTAAATAAATATAGAATAAAACATGCACTTTACTCCAACAAGACAACTTGGACAATTAAACTATACAATTGATGCTCAAGTCTGAATACCCAACAGAACAGAACAGAACAGAACAGAACAGAACAGAACAGAACAGAACAAGTTAATTAACATGTCTGAGAAATATTTCATTATTTTTTATTATAAATGAAATTTTAGCAAGATATAAGGCTCTCATTACAAAGGTGAATGTTGGCCAAAGTGAAAATAGGAGGGTGTACATAGGTGTCTTTGGTCAGAAGGTCCTAGAAGTCAATATTTTCAAGTGTTACAAAAACTGTTTATCTATATTAATTTAAAAAGCAAAATGAGTATTTTAGCTAGCAATCCTTTTATGAATTCCAATATTAATTTGAATTATCACCAAAATATTTTACAAGCAAAAACTATCATTATTACAGCATTCACACAACTTCAACTTGTCTTCTATAAAATGTAGTTCTTTCCAGTTGTTATAGTTAAAAAGAAAGATGACTCAGTGTGAATGTGTGTAGATTTCAGGATACAATATTACCCTTGAATGACATTTTAACTTTTTAACCCAATAACATGTAGATTTTCACAGACAAGCAATTAAAATAGTGGCTATTAAATATCAGCAAGTGCATACATGACACTATGACACCGTCACTATAGGAATTAATAACATGCTAATCCAATGTGAGCAAATATGACAAAATGTGTTGAGTTTTAATTAAATTATGTAATATTTAAGTGACCCATTTTTTAAATTTTGATAATCACACACATTCGGGTTCTGGACATCATTATTTTATTGTATATTTATATGTATACACATGTATAGTGTAATCTCGGATGAAGATGTTAAATCAACACATCTGTATGAAGACATCCAAATGATACTTGGAAGAAATACATAAATAATGGAGAAAGAGCTATGTATTAACATGATTACAAGCTCAGGTGTCTACCACAACCTGCCAGACATTGCAGACTGATACTATATATCACAGTCTTTCAAACATTGTTCTAGCAGGTAAACATACATTTATAGAGAACAAGTCTCAGAGGCAGTGAGGAAATTACTGACAGATTCAACAGATGCCTTAATTTGCATCTACTTGTTTCCAACAAGATCTAATATTATACCTAACTCCAAGAGATTCATTGATGTAACTTCACAACTTTAGAGCCAAATATACCTTGTATACTATATAAGCTTAAAAACAAGAGTACATGTATTCACAAGGGGTGAGCCTTCACAAGGGTCACAATTCAATCTGAATCTTGAGGGTCACAATGTGACTTTTTGGAAAATTCAGGGGGTCACAGGGTCAATGCAAGTGTCAAATTTATGAAACCCCTGAATGCATGCTTTTGTTGTGCAGATTAAACTGTCTTAAACAACCAGTGAAGTAAAACAAGAGTGTCATGATGGCCCTAATACCAGGCACTCCTCAAGTTTCATGAAGATTTTAGGGTAATGTAGCCCGAGTGTGACTGAACTCTAGTGTACACAAGCTTTTTTGATTTATTATCTTTTCTTGACTGGTTGCAATAGATTCCATTATAAAGTTTGATTTGAAATTGCAGAATTTTACCTACAATGAATTAAAGTTAATTTTGGGCTAGCTGTACTTTGGATTCGGACTGTGCATGTAATTTTGGTTCTGACTGTGCATTTAATTTTAAAGATCAGGTTCTCAAAATGACAGAATAATTACATAATTACATACTTTTAGCATGAATGTTTTTTGTCTAAAATGCATTCAATAATAGGGGGTAAATATACTGTTTAATTAAACAAATGTTAATTATTAGTTAACTTGTGCTTTTAAATTCAGTGTATTAATACAGTGAATTCCAGACAAATTTCAACCCACTTGCACATAACCACGCAACGGTCGCATCTGATTTCCTACACCTAGACAGTAAATTAAACCTATTGTAACATAGCGTATCTTCCTAGAGATGAAAATTACTAGACATAAAAATGGACAGTCACATATTGGCACACAGTCAGCAACATAAAATAAATAAAATTTCATGTCTGGGTGCATTGTAAGAAATTATGGAAATTGTAAAAATTTAACAACAACGCTCCTTGCTGATTCACAACACAAGCAATATATTCAAAGCCATGGGGAGTTCCTCGTCCAGAAAATCTTACTGAGCTTGAATTAGACAAGAGATATTTCCCAAGAGTTGGGAACCATGTCTTGTGTATATGCTTGTGGATGACAAAAGATAAAGCAAAATTGAATAGGGAAACGTATACACTAATCAATAATGTACCAAAGAAAAAAATCATGCTCGAAAAATTTTCTTCAGACTCCAACAGGTCCCATAAATCACCGAGACAATGAGTTAGTGTCTGAATTACAAGTTATTTACGTCACAACTCCAGAACATTATATTAATCTTAATATTCTGTATAAAAGCAACATTGCTCATAAACAAGGCAAATGGTTGTTCAACTTGAAACAAGAAATTTATCAACCAACAGGTATGGCAAGTTGTAATATCATTGGAATCAGTCAGGGAACATTCACGGGGATGTGTGTAATATCTGACTGGGGCCACGGACATGTGTGATATCAGACTCCAGGGTCCATGAGATATGGTAATCATTCATACACAGTCCTGGGTCCATGGGACATGCATAATATCGGTCAGTGTTCACAGGACATGCATAATATCAGACAGGTTTAATACTATAATATTCAGTTACATAGATCACTAGGAACATCGTAGAGAACCTTAAATCTACAGAATCAGATGACTCATGTCTCATGTCATTATCAATATTTAGTAGCATATCAATGGTTAAGTAAACATTAGAACTTCACACATTACGTCAGGTGCTCCAGTGTAATACTGAAATTCATTAAGCATATATACCAACTGTAGTCTAAATTTCAGGAGGTCCAATTCCTAATACTAAAATTCTTTAAATAATTTAAAAATAAACTATATAACTATAGCATTATGGACATACTATTCAGAGTTTGGCATTTTGTTGCCATACAGGAAAATGAATTCATGAATACCTGACTATAGGAGGGGATGCCTATATATAGACTTGTCATTTCCTGTCACCAATTACTAGACATATCAAACCAATTTTGCTTCAGGATAAAAATTGTCTCCGTCAAATTTTAGGATAGTCTCAATTGATCAAGTCAGACAATGGTAAAACTCCTGGATTTATTTCAACAAAATCATAAACTAATTTAATTAAATTGTGCCCAAGGGAATATGCCATAATAATGACAGTGAATTCAGTTACTACAATAATCCAGAAATAAGCGTGTGCAGTAGAAATAACTGGTAACAACTTTGCATAGATGCAGATTTCACAGATATAAATATTGACTATAATTCAAACTGGCAATGGCAAGAGCACTTGAAAAAATGGTGGAGAAAATGCTCTCAGAGGAACCTTTCCAAACCTAAACTTTAGCTTAGAACAACATCTCTATTCAACCTACACATACAGAGGTTTTGCATAATTATGCAAAAGTTACAGCAAGACCTTTTGTAATACTGAGTTTCATACAGAATTTTTCCAAAAAAATCAAGATTTTTTTATAATAAGTTCCATTTTCAAGGACTAAAAAGTGTGTATGTCATGGCAAAATCATGCAATAAGTGTCTTAAAATCAAATGAAATAGTCATACAAGCTTGAGTAATAAAACCTGGTCATTGGCACCGGACATTCTCAGGAAAACGATGAGTATATGCTGTGAATTGTCAATTTTAGACAATTGTCCATCATTTTTTCATTATCCTTTTCTGTTAAGGCATTTTTGTCTCTTCTATTACCAGCAAACTAATTCTAAACCAATTTACCTTAAAAAATAGTGTGTTTTATCTAAAATTCAAATACTCTTCAAGCACTTTTTTGCAATTTCAAATTCAGTGACATTTCAAGGAGTATGTACAAAATTTAATCCATTTGTAGACCATTGAGAACCCTAAATACATCTAGATTATAATGGGCTTGATTTCTAGGTTAATCAAATTATGAATATTCCATGACATTGCCTGCAGACATATGAAGGGAAGTCATGAGTTATCAAGTAAATTCTAGGATAGCTGGAAAATGGTTAAAATAGACATCAAAGCCACCAAAAAATCAATATATAGCATCCTCCAGCCTCCATTATTCGTTTCTGTTAACACCTTATGAGGCATTAAACAATTGTACAGCTATTTACAATACCGAAGCCATAAATAATCAATCCAACACACCTTATATGAAACACCTGTCGATCCCTAAGATACAATACAAAGTTGTTAACAATAAGTTCTGGAAATAAAATTATAACAACATCTCGGCAAACAACTGACCACCCATATGTCAAGCTGTCACGGTCTATACCTAGAAACTAGCGTCAATTAAACATAGGTGTGGCATAACCTACATACCGAGAAACATTAATCTAACTGCAGACATATAACCATAGTAATATAATAATTATGCCACACACTTTATTTACATTGCTATTGATGCCCACACACTGTTCAAGCAAGAGCTGGAATACCCTGATAGGAAGACTTAAATACAAAAGCAGGTTAATGAGCATTTAAATTTCCGAGTGCGTTAAAATCGAATCACAGAACAATCAACTTCTCAATAGGAGCTTTACTCCATAGATGTTCCAAAACAATTAACCCCTATCTCACGTCCAACACCAATCAAGAGAGATCATTCTTGATATTTGTCCCAAAAAGCTGCACATGAGATGTGTACACATACTAGCTCATCTCTTATCAGATTAGTATCATATATATACAGTAAATGGTTATAATGTTTAATATTTGTCAGTTTACCATTGCTTATCCGGTGTGTTAACAGGGCCAAATTTAAAATCAGAAAACTCATATGTGGCCTACCATTTTGCCAAACAAGAGGCCTTCAATGACATTGTTCCATAATAAACTCAAATTGTATTGAAGAAAATGCTTCAGAGCACATTTAATTTACCATGACTTTGCCATTTCTTGAGACATTTTCATCAAATAACTTTTAATTTGGTCAGAAATCATTGCCCTTTCAGGAATGATAAATCTGGAATTCCGGACACCTCTGCTTATACTAGTATACTGTTTTTATTGAGTGCTGCTTTATGGGTTGATCAACCTTGTAATTCTTACTCTAGTGCATAGTCAGTTCGACTGAGGTGGCAGGGTATGAGAGGAGATTGTCCTGTTATTATAACTATTCATATTTCATTATCTCTTGGTCACTCTTATATTTGTCCTTGTGATTTGTACTTTCCTTTTTCGTGTGTTCTTTTTTTGTTCCTTTCAATATTGCTCTGCTGTTTCTGTTGAGTGCTGCCTTCCCTGTCCAATTTGTTATTTGTATTGTTTTAGCCAGCTTACCATTGTCTTGTACAAAATGTTTCAAGCGTTAAAAGATGTGTTTATCTCAAGGATAGCATGTTGCGATCATGATACAAAAACTACACGACAAGCACAATCGTCCATCTGGTGTTAGATGTAAACAATTTATAATTATACCACAATAACCAAAACTGAAAGTAGGTTTGGTAACCATTGTATTTACATAGGAAGTCCGACATTATAAACAGATTTCACATACATTTTCCTGCCGTATCTGTGGAAACAAAACATGCTGCAACCAATTGTTCATTTCTGAGCGAAAAACTGGACAAAATCTACGCATCTGTGTCAAATGGATTAATTGTTGTAATAAATAACAAAATTATTCAAGCTTACTTCAAATTACAGCTGAAATGTGAGCACATCTGCATTATTAGGAGTTTCTACACAATTTATGGTAGAGAGGAGTATCAGATTTTATACAAAATATCAAATTTTGCAGAAAATATTGAATTTTACAAAATATCAAATGTATGTAACTTGTTCTTAGGAGATTTGATATCTCATTATAATTAAAGTGCATAGTGTAAAAAATATTTTACTTTAAATGAAATGTCTAATTATCAATTAATTGCTATCATTCATTCATAATTAACAATGAAACTAAATTTAAGATAATAATTATGTGCTGGTAATATAAAACTGATTTAATGTTTTATGTTTAACTTTTGATTCTCTGTGACAATCTGCAGTTTTCAGGGTTCTCTGTCGGGCATTTGTTACTATATATAACCATAATAGAGCACTAAGATTTTTGGGGTAATAATTTTTATGACATCTGGTTTCCAGTTATTTAGCTATTTGCTAATTGCAAAATGACAATTTATGCTATATATGGACTATTTGCAGAAAAAGAAGCTGGAGTATTATCATCAACAAGTATTTTGTCCTTTTCAATAAAACTTGTACATACAGGGTGTTAAAAACGTTTGTTCTCAAAATTTGAATTAATACTAATTTTATCTGAACGTTGTACGCAGTGTACCATTTTTAATTTCTTACACAAATAACTTCAATTAATGCTCGAAACATTAGAGCAATGGTAGAACCCTCTGGAATTTAACCTGGAAGATGTATATTCTTCTGACGTCAGAAAAATCAGCTATTGAACCTAAAAATTTGAGAACAAACTTTTTTAACACCCTGTATATACACAGTCAACAACCCACCTACTCTCATAGTATTATAATGGCTTTAATGACCTTACGCTGAGACTTACAACTATTGTGCAGCTAACAACTTTTACTGTTTAAGTGTTTCTCAGAATATATGTGAATTCATTTCAAAACTTGCCAAATATGAGTGACGAAAAAGAAATTATGATTTGAACTCAATTCCAGATTACCATAATAGATGGAATTTAAATATTTTCTTTTATAAATATTGAAATTACCAAAATAGAAGGACTTTTAACAATTTGTTTTATATTGAAATTACCAAAATAGAAGGATTTTTAACAATTTGTTTTATATTGAAATTACCAAAATAGAAGGATTTTTAACAATTTGTTTTATATTGAAATTACCAAAATAGAAGGACTTTTAACAATTTGTTTTATATTGAAATTACCAAAATAGAAGGACTTTTAACAATTTGTTTTATATTGAAATTACCAAAATAGAAGGACTTTTAACAATTTGTTTTATATTGTAATTACCAAAATAGAAGGACTTTTAACAATTTGTTTTATATTGAAATTACCAAAATAGAAGGACTTTTAACAATTTGTTTTATATTGAAATAACCAAAATAGAAGGACTTTTAACAATTTGTTTTATATTGAAATTACCAAAATAGAAGGACTTTTAACAATTTGTTTTATATTGAAATTACCAAAATAGAAGGACTTTTAACAATTTGTTTTATATTGAAATAACCAAAATAGAAGGACTTTTAACAATTTGTTTTATATTGAAATAACCAAAATAGAAGGACTTTTAACAATTTGTTTTATATTTAAATAACCAAAATAGAAGGACTTTTAACAATTTGTTTTATATTGAAATAACCAAAATAGAAGGACTTTTAACAATTTGTTTTATATTGAAATAACCAAAATAGAAGGACTTTTAACAATTTGTTTTATATTGAAATAACCAAAATAGAAGGACTTTTAACAATTTGTTTTATATTGAAATTACCAAAATAGAAAGATTTTTAACAATTTGTTTTATATTGAAATAACCAAAATAGAAGGACTTTTAACAATTTGTTTCACATTGACATAACCAAACTAAAAGATTTTTACCAAAATAACAATATTTAAAAAAATTTGTTTCACATTGAAATTATCAAAAAGGATTTTTTACGTAATATTGAAATTTAATCAAAGCAGAAGGATTTTTAACATTTTTGGTGAAAATTACCGAAAAAGAAGGATATTTGAGAATGGTTGCTTTACAGGATATTATGTATTTGCAATATCCATACATTAATATGGATTTTTTTATCATGTTGGACATGCAATTATATAACTAAGGAACATCAACTTTGACCAGGGTTGTGTACACATTGATTGGATAGTACAAATATCCGTTCAGATCCTGAGTAAATATTAGCAGTTATTATTGTACCTTAAATTTATGAATGGGGCACTTCCTCTCCAAGGATAATTCTACGAAATGTCACTGGTATAAAACTAAAATGACACTGAGATTGAAATTAGCATCTATAACAAACTGCAGTAAACAAGTCAATATTAGATAAATGAAATACGATACCTGATGTTAATTTAAAACTCAACAATGCTGACAATCAATGTTTATAGATGGATACTATTACATGTATAGTTGTGTGACCAAGAGACAATAAGTGATCACAAGTAGCTATCATGTTACAGGTAACTGGCCATACAGGCAGATCATACTGTGGACATAGTCATACGAGTCAATATGTCATCAAATGACCAATTCTCAGCAAAGTCATAGATACAGCAACTATTTTCATATTCCTGATGACAGCAACGTTAAACTTTCACCGGTAACACTTTCATGAGAACGCTTCACGATATAGCTTTCACTAAAGGGATTTAAAACAAAAATCAATGATATGTGAATCAAGTCACGGAAAAATAATAAGGAGGAAATAATGGAAGCATGATTGTTTATCACAAATAAGGAAATTAATACAATAACCATGTTCCATTTGGAGGTGGATTAACATTAAGCATATGTTTTAAGGATTTTTTTCCGGAAATGATTAAATAACACATGAGTGGAAATAATCTTTATAAAAAAAATGAATATAAGATATTTTGTAAAGGAGTTTTTATCATAAGCATCAAGTGTGTTGGATTCTTATAATTCTGTAATACCAGAGTGCGCTGGTGTAACAATAGAAGAGCCAAGCGTCCCTGAGCTACCTTCCGATGGAGTGTGTGACAATTGTTACGATTTGTGTGATGTATTAGGCGAGCACTAGAGAGTTAATAGACAGACTATTTGATGACATTGATTCATTGACAATAGACATCTGTTTACAGATACATAAAGCCATATGGGAGTCAAGGTGTAATATAGAGTCCACTCTATATTAATATGGAGATTTTTATCAAAAAGGGATATTATCATGAAATGTGTAGGAGCTTATCAAGGGAACAATTAGGGGCACTGTGAGTGTTATCTTCATTAAATGGTAGGGGGCTAATTTGCTGCAAACATTCTCTACAGTGATAGCCCCTGTTCTCTATTATGATCAAAATCATTGGTTATTACTGTGTGTTCGGATTATATAATAAGTAAGCCTAAATACTCATTTTTTCATAACAATCAGGAATGTATTAATATGCAAATCAGACAAGTCTGTGCACATTCCCTACGCAGATTATCATGTAAAAGAGTAAAACATTGTCAAACAAATCGTATAGGAGTCTATAAGTTGTTTTGCATTAGATAGGTCGAAGCCGTTTGAGAAGATACGATGTAATACTGTCACAGACAGCATTAGATATCTCAAAAAGGCGAAATTGAAGAAACAAAATCTAGTGACAGATAAATAGGCTATATACCTACTGGCTACGTTACTATATATATACGTATATGTTTGAAGTATTTAACATCAATCTGTGAACTCATCTAAATGACTTGATATTTATTCTATAGAAATATTGAATGACCAAACTTGGTCACATATGTGTGTAACAGGGGTTAAATGGATAATGAAAGGGTTTTACAAGTTGATCTAAACGTGTAATGTTAAGTGTAATGGATTTTAATCAAAATTGTGTAAAACAGTGCAATTTCGTTAAAAATACTGTACTAGTGCAATACTAGATGACAGACTGACCTTTGCTGTATTGGATTTATATTGAAATATCCAGAAACACCAAACAGTGCAGGGAGATAATCAAATAGTGTGTGAAGATAAATATACATTTGGATTTGTTGATTTTTTTAAAAACTCAGAAAGACTTTTGTTTTTACTTATTTATGCACGAATATCATAGAATTGTGTAACAACAACAACAACAACATTAAGCCGGCACCATGATCTCATACAGTAATTCCAATGTGACGGTAAGGTCCTTTACTTTTATATGTATCGTATTTCAACAACAAATCTATAGCATTTAAAAAACATTGTTGGTTGTAGATCTCAAGGGTCATTCTGTATTAATGCATGTTGAACTGGATTTTTACAAAGTGTAAATTTTATGTATGTCGAAACACATAATTATAATTTAACGGAAACTTGACCCCTTAAATCAGAATTCCGGGGGGCCGAAATTTCAAGCTTTTCGAATTTTTTGAGGGAATTCAAGATTGAAATTTATGAAAATCCCTGTTAACAATTATAGATCTAATTTTCCATTAAGAAATTCCTAGTTATTATGTACAACAGTAACAATAATCTTCATATAAATATAAGAGAATTCGATGATTCCTAAATTATTTACATTTCGATCGCTAGCTTAATTTAGTATACTAGCAAAGTGCTAGTTTTTGATACATTGAATACACCAGGACTTTTCCAGAGCATAAACTCACTGCTCATTCAAATCATCCAAATTCAGTCGGAATTCTGAAGGTTCAAATATGGCGTTTTTGAAATTTCAGTATAATGACATAGGGCTGTTGCGAGTAACCGGGTACTCGGATATCCACGAGTTTGGCTGGAAAATCGAGTATGAGTATTCATCATCTCCGAGATCGTTGGATCGCGATCTTTGATATAAATACATACTCTATACAGCCATCTCTTCAATTTTTTACATCAAGTAGTTTACGAGATAACATCGAGACAAAACATGGACATTAAACAAGAAAGCATCTGTATTTTGCAAATCGAAAGTGAAATTGTACTATAAATAAAGCTAGCAACTTCATAACGTTTGAATAAATCATGGTTGGACAAGGACTAGCTTATTAAAGCTACTAACTAGAAATGAACAATTGATTCCTTGTTCAATTAAATCATTTATGCCATATCTTGAAAATGAGCTACATTTATCATGCCAATAAACATTAGATGCCGCCATACAACCATCTGCAATGGCTTAGACAGTGTATCTAAATCTGCCAGCCAAGTTCACATTGAAGGTGTGAAAATCCCTAGGTATATGTCCATTAAGGATAAGAAGGCAGTATGCAAAAGCTGTCTTAAAAGAATCATTAACTAGTTAATGGAGTTAGAAGGCATTGTTGTTTGGTGTTCTTTAACTTATTTATGTCGCTATTTGATAAAAAATTATTGTCTTAAATGTCTTCATGCACCCTTGTCCATGCATGTACATAAGTGTTTCACAAAGTATGTGATGTTATTACAGTAAAATGTCTCTATGACAGTCTTTGTGAAATTTGTAACTGCTGATTGGTAGGTTGATCTGTGAATCGCTCATCCCGACTCGTGGATCAGATCGGATCTGCACTTACCTGATGATCCACAAAGATAATATTAAGTCAGACAGGGAAGGCAGCACTCAGCTTAACCAGTCGAGCACAGAAATCATAAAAACACACAAGGTACAATGCTCATCTGAACCAGCCGAGCACAGAAAACATTAAAGGCACACTGCCCAACTAAACACAGCCTTATAGTGACAACTGAATTTTTTATTTGCAGCTGAAGTATCATTCAATTTTTTCCCCAAACCTTTTGACTCCAAAAGCCCCTTTCCAGATAAGAGTCCAGTGTAAAAAAGTTTAGCTTTATTTCATGATGTCAACATACTGCTATTATGACAGGAAATGCCGGGCGAAATATAATTCTAACAGGCAAAAATAAATTCCGACAGACTAATTTTCAATCGGTATCAGGTTGAATGTCTGGCACTTTTTCATAAGTTATTAAAAGATCTGATTTGGTCAGACAGAATTATTATGTAAACAGGTTTTCAGGCTTGGTCTATCTTATATCCTTGGACTGCTGAACACTACCTAAGGGTATGTACAACTTCATCAGATAATGCTATCAATTAATGAATACAATCATTGATCAATTGCAAAAACTGCTCAGGTCAAGCATTGATTGCATTGTGTGATGCCATAAGCAAGTATATAACATTGTAAATAATACACAACAATATAGAGCAATTACTAAAGCTATAGGGCATACATAGATCTAATATGTCAACATTGATTTAAGTGAACACATGGTAAATTGCATGCATTTATTTGAGTTAAATAGCAGAGACTGCCCTAAGGGGTGCGTATAAAATTGATTTTACAATAAATTTCAGTCATTTGAAGCTTGGGAATTGAAACCAAGTTCAGATTTGAAATTGTACAGCTTCGGAGAATGTAAAGGTACTTCCAGCTACTTCATCATGTAATTCAATGCTACCGACTACCAGTCCCTGTCATTAAACTTGTGTGAGACACCATAAAGCACAGCAACATTGCCAGACAATTCATTATCATAGTTATATTGGACTGCAGCATATATATAGACTCAATGTACTGTGACCCCATACCCATCTCATTTGTAAAGGGCACAATGCTGGTGTTTGCACATTACTTTTAAAGCACAGCCACTTAGTATAACAAAGTGCTCTTGCCACACAGCAGTACCAGTCCTGCTGTTTGAGTACAAACTAATCACCATCCATTTGCATTGGCTCATAATCAGTATGAGTTTTTGCAACACCGCAGTAAAAATAAATAATAAAATCTTGTATTACAATGGATGTGCTCTTTGGCTATGTTCCCAATTATGAAATCATATCTTTTTCCCAAATTCAAGCAAAAATTTCCCAATTTAAAGTAAAATAAATTCCGAGAAAAATCGACCCATTAACAGAACATACTACAAACACCAAATTACTGTTGATTAAACATAAAACTTTAAGTTATTGTAGAAACAACAGGTTAGGATAGTAAATTCGAACTTTTCCCAATCTTTACCAAAATGCTGCTGAAATTTCCAATCCCCAAGCTAGGGGCTATGTTCTTAAAGTAGGTGAAAAAATACTGGAGTATAATACAAACTTATTAGCACTTTGCATCTGCTAAGTATAGGTGGTACTGTTGTATGCCATCTTTGAGCACAAACTTGTCCACTATGAGTGTGCTTCCACAATACACACCTTTCCCTTAACACATTGCAATTTGTTTGGTACAAGACTTTTCTCACTCTTGTAGTTTTTGCAGGTTTTTTTGTACAAATAGACTTTTCTCACCTATGTAGTTTGCTATGTTTCAGAGTTAAAATATAAATCATCAAGGTTTTCAGATAAAAATAGCCACAGCTATAAGACTTGTCTGACTATTAGGAATAAACTTTATTGTGATAGTTCATTAGCTTAGTTTTCATAATAGTTGTGAATGGTGATAAAATCCTCCTCATCGTACATCAACAAGCTACCAATTTAAGTGTGAATATGTAAAAAAATACCCACTCAACATCAATATAAACATACTGCCCGTCCTTATTTCTCGGACAGGAATGTGAAGCTTATATAACTTTTGACATTTTCTTTGGCTTTTGAACCAGTGCATGAGTCAACCAGATTCATGAGGTATATATTTATAGTCACTATTTAAGGTAGAAGAAACAAGACTTTAGTATTGATTTCTATTTAGACTTTAAGTGCATGTATGTAACAGTTAAAGTGTTGAGATCGTGATGGGTCAAGTTTATGTATAAATTATACAGCAGACAATCTCATTATAGTGCCTCTATTTGTAATCAGATAAAACATCATTCAATGGAGATTTTCAGAGCAACACCACGGACAATCAACCACTTTACACAACACCACAGAGAATCAGCCACTTAAAAAAAATATTACCTTCTAGTCGATAAAATATAGCCTTATATAATTTTCTATAGAAATTTCAGACAAATAATCATGTTAATTAAGGTCCATGTGCTATAATATCCACATGCTGCGTACATTGAGAAGCTGTATGTGTCAGACTATATAGGTATAGTCTGTTTACATTTAAGCAGAACAGTGAGTTTCAAACAGTTTTCAAAGTTACAAAATGTTAGCCAATGAAAGCTGACTATAAAGGTAACTGTGAGCCAATGAAAACATGCTTTACAAACCACTGTAGATGTTGTTAGCCAATGAAAACATGTTTTACAAATTACTGTTGAGGTTGTTAGCCTATGAGAACATGTTTTACAAACCACTGCTGAGGTTCTTGAGGTTCTTAGCCAATGTAAACATATTTTAAAAACCACTGGTGACATTGTTAGCCAATGAAAAGATAGTTTACAAACGACTGTCCAGTAAAGATTGGAAACACGCTACACAGGAATTGTCAACAAATTTCAAATGAATTTTTAAGCTTAACAAATCTTTAAAATAAATCACAAATTTCAAAATTGAAGACTTGACATTCTGATATCAGACACATAATAAAACATAGCATACAAGTACTGGAACTCATGACTTTTCATCAAATTTGATTGATCTGTAATAATTTGTTTGAGACTTTATCAGATGTTAGTCTACAGCTGAGAAGAGACAGACTGATCATGGTTATTATTGATAGGTCTATCCTACAGGATTAATCTCCGAGCCCAACACATATAGCCAGTATGCATGATCAAATGATGGCAATAATACCCCACCCACTACATATAACAGAGACTCTATGACAGTTTGTTAATTTCATTACAAATGATTATTATTAAAGTGCTAACAACAGATCAAACTCCTGCTGTTCTATCCAGGAAACTGGAAGAGTGGGAAAATAAGCGATGAATCTCGGGAGGGGGATTTACAGGATGAAGCATATATCATATTTGTTAAGATTAATGTATGACATAATTACATTACTAGCTTCACAGTGATCTAACTATCAGAAGATATTTGATATAACATATCCACATACTTGTAGATCGGTACTTTGTAGCATGAAACAAAAATAAATGTTAATAGAAAAGGGAGGAGTGTATATATATGTCATTCCTAGAATTACCCCCTGATTTGATGGGTGTTTTACAACGCATGTACAGTTAGGGTCAGTAACATCCCCAAAGAGTAATGTGCCCCTGAACTGGTTGAAACCTGAATAATTAACCATGACTAAGGCAATTAAAGCATGTAAAGTATGCATTGTATTGATCTGTAAGACAACTAACATTTGAGGTGGTTAGCCAATGAAAATGTTTTTACCAACTTCATGTAGTCAGCCAATGAAAATGTGTTTTACGAATTGTACAGCCAATGAAAATATGTTTTACAAAATGTGTTTTATAATATTAAGTACAGCCAATGAAATGTGTTTTACAAATAGTAGAGCCAATCAAAATGTCTTTTACAAATGGTACCTTATTAAAAGCCAGAAATAATGAACAACCAGGTTGCTTATAATGGGACAAAAATCAAAGTTATGTAGAATCTATGTAGGTACAGCCAATGAAATGTGTTTTACAAAATGTGTTTTATAATATTAAGTACAGCCAATGAAATGTGTTTTACAAATAGTAGAGCCAATCAAAATGTCTTTTACAAATGGTACCTTATTAAAAGCCAGAAATAATGAACAACCAGGTTGCTTATAATGGGACAAAAATCAAAGTTATGTAGAATCTATGTAGGTACAGCCAATGAAATGTGTTTTACAAATAGTAGAGCCAATCAAAATGTCTTTTACAAATGGTACCTTATTGTAAGCCAGAGATAATGAACAACCAGGTTGCTTATAATGGGACAAAAATCAATGTTATGTAGAATCTATGTAGTATAAAAAAAACTTCAGTAGATATAATCCAATTTTCAATGCATTATAAATACACAAATAGACATCAGCCATTTTATACACACATGCAGACTTCTAGGAAATATTAATTACAGTTTGATATGTTGGGGGAGGAAAAGCAACATTCCTTGATAAGAAATCCCCAAAATAAATAAATTCCTATCACTAGATAGATTTGCTTGTAGATTGGCAGGCAAACTGAGCATGGGTTGTACATGATGTTCAGGAGCTGGTATATCCTGGATGCACTGCCACCAATAAAGCTGTATCTATACAAGCCTTATCAGCAGTGTTCCAGGATCAGTTTTAAATCCTGTACTAGATGCTGGAAATTTTCTATCAATTTCCATACTACCATCAATACAGTATACATTGCTATATAGTGTGATCCTGGGGTTCAGTCTACAGTCATGTTGGGGACCCCAGCTGGTGGCATGGGGTCACAGTCTACAGTAATGTTGGGGTCCCAGACAGTGGTATGGGAGGTCACAGTCTACACTAATGTTGGGGTCCCAGCCAGTGGCATGGGGGTCACAGTCTACAGTAATGTTTGGGTCCTCAGCTGGTTGCTATCAGAATGCATCATTACCCAGTTTCTATTCTCTTCTCCACTTCTTCTGAGTCCAACTAAAGTTATTTGACTTTCTCTCAAATTTGCCTGAAATTCACACCAAAAGGTTTGCATGGCCAAGTTAGCAACACCATTCCATACAGACCTGACAGCAAACATAAACCTAATTAATATAGATTAAGACAGACACTATCACACTAACACAAGGATAATTACAACACGTAGCATGCACCAATATTTGCCAGCAAGATGTTCTGTTCACCACCATAAAAAACCCAGCGACCAGATTCTGCCACTTGTAATAAAACGAAAGGTTAAAAAGTATGTGTACAATAAATATGGATCAAAAAATATGCGGGCAGATTATTATAAGGTGGGGGAGTAAATGAGTGTTGCTTCTTTCAAGTATCGGCATACAGGTAAAAGCTTAATACAGCTGAGCAGAGTATACGTTATCCGAAAAAACCTGAACCAGAACGCAGTGCACCAACATTTCTCACACAACCTACCTGCCAAATTTCATAAGCATCGCCTCCAAGTACAATATCTGTTCGCATAATTATAGATAATCATACATGTAAAATTGTTAGCAGCTTATACTTAGAGACTTATACTGTGTGGTGTTTTCATAATTGGGAACATATTCACAAGGTACTAGAGACATTTACTGGAATTTTGGCTCTTTCTAAAGGTATGTGAATTTTTGGTGTTACTTACTTACCATGATAAATGTATACATTTAGTGAAAACTAGGGGGGTGGGGGTGTTGCTAGTTTATTGTTTAAATATACGCAACAGATCGTGTTTTAATAACATACTGCTTGGAGGCATTGGTGCAGAAATCGTAAATAAAAGTACAGTAAGATATGGCACATGTTGCACATGTTTAACAATGTAATATAATTGTGTAGTTCAAAGAATTTGTCTAATGCTGCATAATGAATGTACCACCTGTTTGTGCATACATCACACAGGGGGGTTCCATGAAACATATACCTATATTAATGGAAATACAGGATGCAAAACAAATACGCAATTTTCATTCTTCACATATTCATTTCCTCAATAAATATGTTCTACAATAAAAAAAAACTTACAATCATTACTATGTTCTGTAAAAGGAGCATGGCAAGTGGCAGCACATCCACAAAATGGCATTCTAACAGGCAATACTTAATCACAAATATTATTATCTAACAATAACAACAAACATTGACTTTTTTAAAACCATTACTGATTACTATTATGGAGTAATTGATTCCAATCAGGGCATAATTTGATATTATACATACTGTCTGCACAAAGGAATGTTTTAAATATTATTTTCAGATCATTAAATGACTGAGAAGATAATTATTCTTTCTGGGGCTGGGAAAGTGCTGTATAGGAAATATATTACGGGTAATTGGTGTGGGGGGGTTTCTGGGAATGGATTAGGTACTGTTAGAAATTTTTAGAGTTCTAAGCAAAGAACTATGGCATTGGTAAATGTTGGTTGGTCTAAGGACAAAGATAAGTAGCTTGGTAGATATAAAACTTGAACTATGAGCAAGTAAGTAAGCAAAGACTTTATTAAACAAGGCTACACATTTGGTTTCCCAATCTTCTGCGTGGGCCTCAAGCTAGGACAAAGATTGTAAGTAGACTTGGTCTTAATAAGACTTGAACTATGAGCTAGGGCAAAGATAGGTAGACTTGGTCTGTATATAAGACTTGAACTATGAGCTAAGACAAAGACAAATTAAGACTTGGTCTATTTCTTGAACTAGGGGCTAGGGCAAAGATCAGTAGAAACATACTTGAACCACCCACCATCCATCAAAGTGTTTCATTCATTATAGCAATCATTATCTCCATCATTCACCTTGCTACACCTGAAATATCTCCACACATGTCCATACATTACATGCAATCACATTCTAGAATCAAGATGGGGTTTTTTCTATTTCTGTTTTCCTTCTAGCAGGAAGCTAATCACCTCGTTTTTGTTTTAAGTACTAACCAAACGGCAAAAACAGAATACTTGCTATGAAAATGTTCAGTACATTGCATTTAAACAACATGACATCAGAGCTATATCACTGTGGTCATTTCCATTTGTTAAATTTAAGTGTTGATAAAACACATGGGTCAAGACGAATGTGTGTAGATTTTTGATAAATCAAACAACAGCACCAAATTCTTTACTTCTGCTCTTAAAGGTGCTGCCTCACAGATCGGGCTAAAATTTTTGTATGACAAACTTTTCCTACCTAACCAAGTATTTATGTAATAGAACACCACTCGTGGATGCTTTATGAAATATTTATGGCATATAAGCAATTTAAATCACTCTTGATATTCGGCACTCGGCATTTTTCTTTTTGAAAATTTCGCAGAGTTTCCTTCCAAAATGCTTTGTGAATTATATAATTCACACATGATCAAACTGTAACTTCAACAAACTAAAGCCGAAACAACTGTGAGGTATTCGATGCGTTTCGCAATTCATTTTCATCGAATGGAAACAAATTTCAGGCAATTTAAGTGATAGTAGTGCAAATTCTATAGGGTATTAATACCCTATAGAATTTTGGGTGTAAAATGCTTAATTACTACAAAATGCCGATGTTTCCCAAGTTATTTTTTATGTCAATGTTGTTGTTTATGGCATATACAGGCAACTATACCAAAATTACATGAATATTTGACAATTTTATTTTATTTTTGCAATACACCAATACGTGAGGCAGTCCCTTTAATTTGACATTTGAGACAAAACTCCCATTCCAACTAGTCTGAACTTCATCAAGTCAACTATATTGTATAATTTTTTATATTCTAGGCAAGTTGCACAATTTATGGATCATTTCAAGAGAGTTTACTATAGTTTTGGTATATGCCAACATAAGCTTGAACTCAGGAACCCAAATTAAGACTGAGTTCTCTAAGATTATACCAATATTACGTGCAAAATAAACTGTTTACAGCAAAAACAAAACAACATAATATAACCATGAACACCCTTTCAGTAGTTCCATATGTCTTCTATTACACGCAGGTAACAGCTGTGTACATTACATGTTTATACTGAATGCTTGGTATGATTATAATCAATGAATGAGAAATCAATGTGACTTTAAAGTTTAATATCATATAAATTTCTGTCATATGACGAAGATGTACTGAATATTATATGCATTGTCAAAGTTCGAACTGAATTCACCAAACATACAGTGTCAAAATACATTTACTCCCAACAAATGATACAGTATTATCAGTAAATGAACACACTGAGCACACCAGCTTCCAATATGTAGATTATCTGTTAATATGTTGTACATGGAACATTTCTGATGCACAGATTAAGAACATGCGTAGAAGAATGTTCCACAAAGTAACAAAGATGTATAGCTCAATCCCAATTAAACACAGAATCAGATGAAAGCTGCTCCCGCAAGCCAGGCAAGAATATAATTCATAAGCTTGCAATATCTGCCTAAAAGTAAGACATATTCTTGTGTTCTTCAGTCAGATTTATCTGTGAAGATTCGCAGAAATCAGAAATAGCCCTGCAGTGCTAGAGTAACAAAAATATAATGAAGCATGGGCTCAGCTGTGTTTAAGCACAAAGATATGTAATGGCATATGCTCTATTAGACGGCAACTAGTTAGCGATTAAGACACTTTGATCGACATGGGGCAAACGCCTTCATAGAGCATGAAAATGGATCATTGCCTTCTTACAGAACATAAAATCCTTATCTTAATTTAACTAAAAGGAAAACGAACCAAGAGTATATATACAAAGGAAAAGCAAACGAAAATATCTTATATATACAATATTACCAGGTCTTATTCAATAAGACCTGGAGACCTTGCCTAATCAAAACACTACCAAAAGCTCTATTGAGCGCTCTCCTATGTCTATGCAACGACATGTTAAAAGCGAGCAGTGCTCTCTGATAGCATACAGTTTCTCAGCACTTTGCTAGGTGAGCGCTACTGAACCCTTTTTTGTGCAACGGACCACTTCGGTAGTGCTTGATTGCACTTAGGTGTGCAAAGGTGTGCTATCCGCGAGCTATCGCCAGTGGCATATAAATCGTTCCCTTCCTACGCTTTTTTGAAGCAAACTGTTTTATAGCATAATGCCCTGTACCAGTGACATGCTACAACAACAAGCCATAGACAGACTCTCATCACCAGCCTTATCTATCACAGATTGTTTGCAGACAACAAGACAATTCAAACACTGTGCAATTTATCATGTCCAATCAAACCAGCATGTAATTAGCAATGCAATTTGTTTGTTCAATAAAATTCCACTTTCTACTTAATTGATATTAAAACAAATTTGAAGGAATCGCTATCATTTCCTGGCCATAAATTGTTCACTAACAAAAATGATTTTAGAATTGCTTTCTAGATGCATGTGTCCGAATAGCCAACATGATGCAGTACTTATTGCTGTTCACAGACAGTGTCCATGCTGTTCAATGACAAGTTCTACTAATGGACTGTCCACGATACAGTGGGATTGTACCACCTTCAGTCCACGATACAGTGGGATTGTACCATCTTCAGTATCAGACATAAACCAATCAGGGGCATTTATACAACTTAGGACAATAGGCCAACTATACATGTCTGGTAATCACGTTTAAACAATGGAAACTGATTCTGTATTTTGCCTGTTAGGGAAATCTGCATGGTTTTAAGGACACTGTACCTCAAGAAGATGGTCAATAAGTCAAAGAATAAGGAAAGAAAGCCCCTATCTGCAAGCAATACTAGTGGATGCATTTCTTTCAATTTATTTTCAGTACGTACTCCTTCAAAGTCAGAGGTCATTGGCCAATTTACATGGGGAAATATTGAATGACCATGCACATCAAATAGACTTGGCATAGTAGCTTTTCCTGTTGGTAATAACATCTCCCCCCCCCCCCCCCCCGTGCAAGAATCATGCCCAACTATTCCTGAGTGTAGCAAGAAATGCTTCAATATTTGCAATTATTTCAGCCAAGTTCCCCATGCCTGTCCATTAACACATGCACATATCTTTATGTAAATCTACCCATACTGGTACTTTACAAGAGTGTTGACCTAAATCAATCACAACAGTAAAACTACAGTTTTTTCACCTTTTTTGCCATTAATGGTCTGTATTCACCTGGGACGGGAAATTTGAGTAGATTTTTCATTTAGAATGAGGAAACAGCTGTTTTTCTATTGTATGTATTCAGTGTATTTACAGTGCTATTAAATGCATGTATGAATACAACATCATAACAATACCTGAACATCTCCCAGAGGAGTGAATAATACATTAGAGCAGAAAAAACATTCACAGTAATCAATCATTATCGTAATTGGTGACAAATTTTCATAAAAAAAGTCCTTTTGATTTTTTCGCAGTAAGGAGAAGAAATCAAAATTTAATAACCATTGACTTTGGTCTATTACATGTTACCAAGGGTGCAACAATTTCTATTCACTGACTCTTAGGTATTTCTGGACAGAAATTAGTAAGGGATTTTAATGATAAAACGGCTGTAAACTGAGGCCCTTACTGAGGCATAAATTATAGCCAATCATGAAAATAAGGTGCAAGTCTGGTTTTGGATGTCATTAGCAATTACATCCCTCCATCAAAAAATTGTTCTATTATCAATATTCAGGATATGAACTTTCAAACTTAGTCTGACAATACCAATTATTTTTTCTTTAATTCTTTATAGTGCAGCAAATCTGGATTTGTAGTTTTTCAGAAAACAGGTGCTGTAAAACTGCCTTAATTGATAACATGAACTCTGATCTCTGTACATTTGTTACAGGAGTGACTATGACTAAAAGCAAAATGCTTGCTAGAATAAATACAAACAACAATAACAACAAAGGAATGTGATAGTTGGTGTTTCCGACCTTCCATCAGAAATGACAAATAGTATTCACAATTAGAATAAATCTGCATTATGATTGTTGTGAAGTACTCCAAAAGGCACAATCACTCCATTATTGGGACGACTAAGCAAACAAACTTCCATACTCGATTCAGTGAGAATAACGGGACTTGGCTTCACTAAATCCATATTTACAAGCCTCCCCTTTGCTAGATGATAATTGCAATTATGTTTTTCTGTTGATGTGGCATTCAATATACTTAATGTCACAGCACGAATATAATTGTCTATGATTTTTCCCTGTAAAGGAGAAATAATAGTAATTAAATAAACATTGACTTCTGTCTAATGTTACACTGGATGTAACAATTTCCTTTCACTGACAATCAATACCCTGCAATGTTAGAAAGGCAGACAGATTTTCAAACATTACCGAATGTCTTCTCTTTTTCCACCGAAAAAAACCCAACAACATCCCAACAACACCAGAAACATTATTTTAATTATTTCAACCATATTTCACTGAGCACGCAACAAAGTCGCAACATGGCTTCAAAAAGTGCAAGACCTTAACAGAAATGAGATATTTTAGAAACTTGCTCCCACATAAAAAACGGACGAGAGATTTGAATTATGATGCAATTAAATTTCTGCTACAGGCAAAACCCTACAAGGACATGTTGCAATTCATGTTTAAACGTTTATAAATCTCACAGAGCAGCCATGAAGCATTTGTTTATGTGGACATTTAGCAGAGTTTAGATCAAATCAAAGATTTTATTGTACAAATGATAATAATGGCCTTCTTCCCATTAACAAAATATATACACAAAACTATTCAATAGTCATTTACCAAATAACAAGCATATAAAAAGTAGAAGCAATAGTATTGTGTAGTAAATATTATAAAAGTTTTCTTTTTTTTAAAAGCATGAAACAAATACAATGATTAGAGCAATTTGACTACCAATAAAATATGATAATCTAGTTGAAACAGGTAACATTCCTTTACAGGCCTAGGCTTCTTTTCATAGATGAAATGATAGTTTACATTCTCCATTAGGAACCAGAGGACTGTTTACCTTTAAAAGTTGGGTTTAAATGCTTTACATCAGACCTAATTTACTTACAGTACCTTATTAGCCCTAGTATAGAACACAGCTGTGTATTGAACGCAGACGTAAAGGAAATAAGAAAAGAAACACATTCTAATGCAAACAAATCCTGAAAATACCCGAAAGATTACGACCATTTCTGATTTGCTCAGAGGGAGACTTGAAAATGTCTGCATCCCACTTTTGGTTACATTTTTGTGTATATCAAAGTGCGAGCAACACTTGGGACAAATAGTGCGGGCAACACTTGGGACAAATACAGTATCAATTAAATACCTAAAGTTACTTGAATTATTTTGATATATAAGGGAAATTAGGGAAATTAATTAAGTTACCTCACATAGGTTACATCAGTTATTCTGATTACAGATCAATTACTGATTTTCTACACCATTTTCATACTGGTTTATACTTTGAAAAAGTAATGGTTTTGACACCTAATGTATCCCTTAAAAGAGTTACTGTATATTCCCCCTTCATTGACAATGAGTATGGTTTCACATGATATTTTTCATCAAAAGGTGGACAATACAGTGATTTGGCTATTGGTCACAGATAGCTGTTCATATTCAATATTCAATAAATAATGGTGAAAAATAGCCAACAAAGTAAATATACAAGCACCAGTATCGGTTGTGTTAAGCAGATTTTCACAGATTTCAGACAGGTCTGTATCAGACGGCAAGAGTTTTATAAAACAAGAAATCAATGGTGAATTTTGTACAGTAGAATTTTAATATACATGAGGATACCTGCCCGAGCCCACACCAATCAATGAAATAACAGTACAAGCCTACACACAATCAATGAAATACAAGAAGGCAACTTGTATTTACATATTCCAGGAAATTTTATAGCAGATTATGGCATTACCAGAAACAAATATACATAGTTATATATTCAGGAAATCTCCACACAGAGCAGAGATTGTTTGGCAAGCCATGGTTAACGTGCTGCTTGGGTAAGCACAGAACAAAAACATCCCTATTATTCCACAGAGGGTCTCAATAAAAAATCAATAAAAATGCTGGGGTTTTTTTTCTTTCTATTTTCTAAAGAACAGAAACATCATCCCTATTCCTCTGGGGGTCTCAATAAAATATCAATAAAAATGTGGATTTTAAAAAAAAATGTCTATGACATGAAGTATGGAACTCTGGCTGTTCTACAAGTCACACATTCTCACTTTCTCCTAAGCCTGTTCTGTCTATTATATAACACCATCATTCCACTATTTTCTCAGAAACAAAATTAAGTAGCAGATAATAAACAAGTTTCAAATATTGGTAGAAGTAGATAATTAAGCATGACTTCCTTGTTCTAGAATATCCAGGAGAAAATTATTATTCAAGACTAATGGCACATTTTTCCTTATATATTGCAATTAAGGCATCCATAATAATGTCGTATTTAGTCTTTGCTTTACTATAAAACTATAGCAAAATTGAAGCACATTAATACCTTGTACGGGAAAAGTTACAAAAAGTTTTTGTCCAAAAATGAACACTTTCCAAAATGTAACTTGGGCTAACGTCAGGAAGATGCAATTAAAGACGTAATGTAGTTTTTTTTTCTTGTAATTTTATCAATTATTCAGTGCAACTTCAGCCAGACAGCAAGCCAGATGCCTCAACACGCTGAGGAACATGTGTTTATCACCACGGATTATATAAACCCAGAGACAAAGTGCCAACTGTATACATTAATAATTCATTTTTATACCCAATTTGCCAACGACTTTATTCAATTTCTTGCGACAAAATGTTCATGATGTACTCTTATATGACATTATACAATCATCCAAGTGAAGCCGATTAGTGCATCATATTTCATACAGCACTGTATTACCTTTACTCACTCCATTGTGAAGATTATTTCTTTAATGTGTTTTTGGGAGCATTGTTGTCTCCATTTCAATGTGTTGTGGAGAGCATTATGTTGTCTCCATTTCAATGTGTTGTGGAGAGCATTGTGTTGTCTTCATTTCAATGTGTTATGAAGAGCATTATGTTATCTCCATTTCAATGTGTTGTGGAGAGCATTGTGTTGTCTCCATTTCAATGTGTTGTGAAGAGCATTGTGTTGTCTCCATTTCAGTGTGTTGTGGACAGCATTATGTTGTCTCCATTTCAATGTGTTGTGAAGAGCATTATGTTGTCTCCATTTCAATGTGTTGTGGAGAGCATTGTGTTGTCTCCATTTCAATGTGTTGTGGAGAGCATTGTGTTGTCTCCATTTCAATGTGTTGTGGAGAGCATTATGTTGTCTCCATTTCAATGTGTTATGGAGAGCATTATGTTGTCTCCATTTCAATGTGTTGTGAAGAGCATTTCCAGTTACTTTTAAGTTTCCATAAATCGCAACAGGATTAGTAATGCCAACACCTACTCCCAAAAAGCGCCCATCATTTCTGAGTGGTTCATACTTAAAAACCCGAGATGTCAAGCAGATCAGCACATAGAAATGTTACATTAACATCATTCTGTAGAAAACATATCCTTAGAGAATTACATGAAAGAATATCATCTGACCAAAGTTATGTACCATTTAGTTGACATTCACAGAAACTTGGAAATATAATTTGTGATATTATCAATGTTACAAAACCCAACATTATATCGACAGATTAGTCTCGACTCGGCGTACAAGTCTCTAGTGGGATTGACAGTAAATGAGCAATCAGACAGTCTTGCTTATGTATGAGTTTGGAGACATCTTAAGAATTACCGATATGATACACAAGCACACTTATCTTCACTGAACATAAATTTATCTCTGGGAATGGTCTTGATTTTTGGTGAAAATATGTGCAAAAAATCCTACAGGAAACAAATTGTTTTAGATTTTACGAGGTAGGTGCGTGATATAGGTGGAATATTGACATGATATAGGCTAGACAATTTCTGATATTCTCTTAGTTCCTGCTTCTATGATCTGACACTTTCTCTACTGGTTTTACTGGGTTTCTAATGGTGTCACAGCATGATTTGACCCTTCTGGGGATTGAGAGATAATTTTTTCATAGCGGAATATTTCAAACTGTGATATTGAGGTGTTGAATTAGAATTCTGTGGTTGTTATAGATGTCTTTCCTAGAAGTAAAACAAAGAGTACATAACAAATGTTTTTCCGTCTTCTCTATCTTGAACACTGCATCCTCTGGTGTGAGCAACTACCAAATCAATAAGTACTTCTACATTTTTTCTACCTCTCATAAACTCTGCTAAAATACACCACTTAAGGAGGTACGCGCACCTTTGATCTAACGATCGAATTTTCCTTGAAACGTCTTAAAATGACAGAACATTCTTCTAGAACAACATTGAAATCATAAAAATGATATGTCACCTGGCTCGTTTTCGATATACATGGCTTTCTAATGACCTACCTTTGTATTTTGTTCATTTTATCTATTTCCTGCATTTATGGCACAATTATGTTCTTTTTATTTTAAGATTATTACTATACGAAACCACTTTTAAGCAATGCATGATATGTTATGTGTTCAATGGTCATTCCTATTGACATTAGTCACAATTCCGGCTGCCTGGTGAACAAATTCAGTATTTGAACATGATAAATAGTTACCCCACCCACTTGCAAAAAAGTGTGATTTTCAAACGATTTCAAATGAACGTCAAAAAATACCTAACGATCGAAAATAATTTAGAATTGGCCCTAAGTTTAGTATCAAATAGAACACCAGTTTAGTCAAATAAAAAATAGGGGTCACCAGCCTTTTTTGGGAGCTGTGCATAAAAAAGCACTAAATATGAATAAATTTGCATAAAATTAACCTAATTTGCATATTGTAATGAAATAATTTTTTCTTAAAAATATTTCAAAGTGTGGCTACCTCTTATAACTAAACCATGCACTACATATTATATATACGCATATGCATTTGAACAATTGTAGGGAATTATTGTGAACCCATATTATTCACAATTTTGCCGTTCCCCACCCACTTTTTCATACAGGAAAAAAATAAAAAGTTAAAAATATCTAATTTGTGCGATAATATTTTGTTTATTTTTATTAATCAACATTCATATGCAATCATTGAAACTAAAATTCATGTTTGTTCTTACCTAATACGATTTTGAAATTTCGCGCATGCGCACAAGGCAGCTCGTACCTCCTTATTTATATAAATCACATGTATTATTGAACCTGCACCGTCTGGATTGAGCAACCATCACCTATCACTGCAATCAACCTGACCCCGATCTCCCGAAACATCTCAATCTGAGATAAATCTCATTTCAGATATTGTCATGTGTCTTTTATATAATTTCCATGGGGGACTCGACTCAAAGTTCGCATCACAAAACAGGAAACATTATTCTTAGTTGTTTACAGTAAAATTTAAAGAGCTCAAACTTCAAATTGATCTCATATTCTGATTCTGATTTGAGCAAAATCTCAATTTGACATAAGATTCTCATTCTATCAATGTTCAATTTACGTCAACAATCTAATACCAAATCATATTGTATCAACTCCTTCATTAGATTGACAAACATCACTTCCCTACATACAAAGTTACAGACTGCTGACTCAAGTACATTTATACATCCATGTTTTTTATCATTCAAGTTTCGTAATTCACATTACAGAAAATTTTGTCCAAGTTTATTTTACACTTGGAATTACTATATTTCCCATTAAAAATGTCACTTAATTTAAAAGCCCCACAATACCAGTAAAAGAATTCCTATTTGCCAGGTTATTAAGGATGATCTCTGCGGATATCCTATCAAAAACATCTGCTTTCAACGCAGCATTAAAACACCAAAGTCCCAAGGGGACATAAGCAATTTGTCATCAAGGTTTCTACTGAGTATGCTTAAAGGTACAGAACTCTGGATAACGATAAAAATATCAAAAGTCAGTACAATATAAATACTAAATGACTTGTATTGACTTGTAAATGATCTTGTAAATTTGATAAAATCTCAGAAAAAAATATCTTAGTAATTATTAGGTTTTATTTACAAGGTAAAATTGTACCTAACATAACATATTTTGACTTAAGTTAAGTGAAAAATGATATTTCAACCTGAATATATTTTTAAAACAACTTTAATACCATTTTTGTGGTTTTAAAATATTTCATACTATGATGGGCATCTGAGGTGCAGAACTTTTAAAATGTAAAATTTTCTCAAGATGGAATAACTGCTGATAAACAATAACAGTCATGAGTATGCAACTTCAGCAGGTGCTGGACTTAAGGTGGCTCAGGACCAGGCCGCATGGACGGAGTGGATTGTTTCGTATAACATGAACTCTTGAAAACGGCAAAGGAAAAGTCAGAGTGCTGTCGTGAGCGTGCATGGGCATAGGGGAACTAATATACAGATATCATCATCATAGTACAAGAGCCAAGTGAAGTTCAATTTTTCATTAAATTCTTAGCATTCTTCTCTTCCCCGCTTGTGTCCAGGAATGTACCTTTTTTGCTATTTTATAGATCCAGATCTCAGAGACATTTTTTTAAGACATAATAAAAGTAATTCAAACAGAAAGGTCAAACCCACATGTATCAAAATTAGACTAACAATTATCCCAGAAATAAAAGTACACAAATTCATGTAAACTTCATTAATTCAGGACAAGAATGTTTGCAAACTTCTAGATCTCTGACAACATCATTATTGTTGAAAAATCGACTAATTCAGTGAGGCTTTATATTTGACTTGGAAAGAAATGTAGGAAAATATCAAATGATTTCCATGGAAACCTGGCAGTGTTTGTAAAATATTTGTCTTCCTAAGGCTTGTATAGATGTAAATTATTGTTTAATAGGAGTGGATTTATCCGATAACAATATAGGAATGTTTGTTACATTTCACTGCAGGCTCTGTTACATGCTAACATAATGCTAATAAATTGCTTTGCATGCATAGTAACACACAGTATACCAAAGCCTCTGAGGCTACCTCTTACCCAAGGCCTTTGAGCCGGGGCCACCATTTGAGTCATTTTTTACTTATAAATAAGACCTGGCCACAACATACCTAAGCCCTCTGGGCGACCTCTTAGGACCCAAGTCCTGTCAAGGCCAAGTCCAGCCCAGAACACTTACCAAATCCAGCCATCGCTTACATAAATCTGACTACCACTTACACAAGCCTGGTCACCACTGACCCAAGCCTGGTCACCACTGACCCAAGTAAGTCTGGTCACCACTGACCCAAGTCTGGTCACCACTGACCAGTATTATACGACTGACCAAATGAACAGAATATCTCTTACTGTAAGGAGCCAGAGTTTTCCTTACATGACAACCAGGTTTATTTAAACAGTGTACAAAAACTAAAGTGTTCAGGAAAGTCAGATTATTACATCCCTCATAATTAAATACAATATGGGAACTACTGCTTGTTTTATTTTAATTACATTGCCTCACATTCTCTGTCAAATATATTCCCATAGTAACCAGGCCACAGATTAGAAAGGTAGTCAAAAAACATGCAAGTTAAACACACAACTGATAAATTCAATTCCCCAAATTATTGTACATCTTTTGGCGTAAAGAAATTATGAACAATTATCTTATAAAACTATGAAAGAAATCGATACAGTATTCCTAGTTCCTAACTGCTACCAGCTAACGCTCTAACACAATCCCATGGTGCCTACTTGCCTAGAAATTGTTCTAAAATAGAACATGAAAAATGATGCCTGATGGTAGTTAATAAATAGCCATATGAATAAAGAGGACATGTTGTATGTTTACATAAAAACCTGATTTATGGTGTTCAATTGTTACAGTGAGATATTTATGTTTCTATTCCCATAAACTGACTACAGAGAATGTATCAAGTTGCTCAAACAGTGTTACCATTTTGAGTATCAGAGGCGTAGCTTGGTCGGCACCCTTATTCTAGGGGGAATTTTGAAATTCAGTTCAGTGTCACAGGTGAAATTCTGGGCAGCGTTTAAACAAATTCAAGAATATCCAGAGCACAGGGGTTCCATTTGACTCGCGAATAGGGGTTTTGACCCTTGAAATTTCCAAAATTCTCATTTTGGTCCTTAAGATTTTTGTTTGAAGGGTCATTTTCTCATAAAATAATGGCCTATAAAAGTGTCAAAATGACCCTTTAGATTAAGAAGCTAGAAGAACCCCTGAGAGCATGTCAAACACATCTCTACCCCAGAAATTTTTATTGCATTTTTTGGCATCCAATTTTTACAGTTATAGGAATGAAGCTACGTTCCAGACTATATCTAAATAATTAATAATTATACAGAATAAAATTTCACTTTGTGTATCGATAAATAATCTATAATTCATACAATGAGCTCAAGTGCTATATTTATGCCTCATTAAAAATGAGCTACAATTAGTCTCGTGAGACAATTGCTGAGTAAAGCTTACTTTATGTTATGTTATGCGATAAAGCATAACAACTGGTAGAAAACACCACATGCTTTATGAAGGATATTCAACTGACAGAATTAGTGCCAATTTCAATCTATAAGACTGTTGAAAAATAAGCCAGCATGGTATAATTTGTCAACGAATCGGGAGATCTCTCTTCAACTAACGGTAGACTGAACATAAACCAGCCATAATGGGGATGTCAGGGAAATTAAATATTAAAAGTTATGCCCGAGGGACACCCTGCACATGAAGTTGTCCTATTGGTAATGAAATAAGTTTCTTTCTGCTTCAATAGTTAACATACTCCAACCATATATATTATTCTAGGAAACGACTATTTACGTTGTTTTTTTTCACGCCATATGCATGAACATCCAAGTTCTAAATATCTTATTGTCGTTATATTCTAAGAACGCCGGTTGTAGGACATTTAGTTGACTTACCAGCGGAAAACCTGAATGTGCATATATTCCTAGTGAATTCTGTCAGTGTGTTGTTCTATGTGGATATATTTTATTCCTTTACATAAAAATTATGATTACATATTATTTTTTTTAATATATTAAATACTGTAATTTGAGATAATAATCAATGGATTCAAATACGTATCTATTTGAACAGTTGAAATTACGATAAATATGTATTGGAATTTTGCACTTTGTCAGAGTGATAATCCAATAAATTATAATATAATATCTGTCGCATAGAAAGGGGCACAAGTGTTGTTACTATGCATGGATTCCTTGACGGCTGAATCTCAGTTTCAGGGTCCTGCTGATAGTTTTGAGCCAACTTTCCAACATATCTGTAATTTATAGAAATATTGACCCGAGGGTCAAAATGTGGCTGTTTTAGATTTCCAGGGGTCAAATCTCTTGCATGTTGAAATTTGCACAGCATTTATGCCATCAGTATTTTTTATACGAGACTCTAATTTGTCAAATGCAGGTATGCATGAACCAAGCAAGAAATGTCACAAAGTTGGCATGCACTTGTTTTCTGCATTTCATTCTTTCTAGTGCAGCACATCAAGATTGCCAGATTATTCCAAATTTGAAGAACCTACATATTATATATTCAAATGTTTGCCTCATACTAATTTATAGCATATATAAGAACAGAATAGTGTTATCTTTAGAAACGTTGTCGTACCGAATAACCTTATAAGAAATAAAAAACTGTCGAAAACTGTATCTATACGGACAGGATATTTACACGGAGAATAGAAACGTACACAAGGGATTGCACATAATAAACGTAGTTAGACAACGTTTGAGTCGACTGATAGGGCTACTGAATGTGTCAAATCGTAATACATACAATAAATATATCCACACAAGTGGAGACGGTTCACCTAATGTTGATTTCTTGTGTAAAATTCTTATAACTAAATGTGACGAAAGTGAAAACGATAGAGGAATTATTGTGCAATATATGGATATAATCGTCTGCAGGTTCCTTAAGTGCTAATTAAGCCATCCTTATGTTCAGAGATGAATTTTTATTTAGAAAATCATGAACTAATGCATTTAAGTCTAAATGACTGTTTGACATACTTTGTTAAGTTGGACACAAGGTGACAAGACGTAATGTTTATATATATAGACAGCTCGATATTTGTATCACTTACATGTAGCCATCACTTATTATTTAATACTTAAACCGGATAAATCCTTATTTTTCTCTCTGCAACATATAGTTACAATGGTTGAATAATTGTGGTGATAAGTTCATGAACGATTATTATCACTCTATTCATCACTCATCATATAAGCAAGTATCAAACCAGTGACAAATGGTGCACACTGGTCATGCAGAGCAACTTTTAGGTAAACTAGTACTTCCTCAATGCTATAGCAAGCCTATTACCATGGAATTTTACAGTATATTAAAAATATGAAACTGATCTGAAAATTCTTAATTAGCTCCGTCAATAATCTACAGTATCGAGTTCCATTCATTTAATACATAATTAATTAAATAAATTCACCAGGAAACTTGATATGAAATAATTAACCATAGGCTTGAAAAAAATCTTCTTGTTTTTTTATGATTAGAAAAATGAAGAGAAATTTATTAATGTTTTAGTTTAAAGACACTATACATACACTAAATTGACCGTCTGATCAATATGGTTGTGGATTGAACACAAACTCTCTGCATATTTTGACATTGCATTAGTTTGTAAATAATTTATTTTTAACGCAACTGCATGCATCTACATGTACTAACTAGGAGCGGAACTTGTCCATTGTGATTTCGAATCATGCTTGGTGTTTCTACGCAGACACGCTGTCACTGAATGTTTCCTTAGGGAAGTGTGTGCTAATAATTCTGCAAACTCCTACAGCTTGAAAAACCATGACGACAGAATATTGCAAAATGCAAATATAAACAATTCTACCATCATTTATTCCTTTCGTAACAATCTCTTAAAAGGTGTGTTATTTAAAATAGCCTTGATTTACGGATTTAATTAGCAACCCGGGAAATTAGCGACCAGTGCTCCATGGAAGAATGAAAATTGAATTAAATTGTGATAAATGAGAATTTACCAGAAACTGTGTTCACATCCTAACTTTGGTTAAGTTAACATTCCAACAGCATCTTTAAAGTTAAAGCTATCAAATATTAATTGTATGCACATTGTAACACGAGGGACATCGATTATATAAAGTGCGCTGTCATAAACTTGTAGTAGTGTACTAAGGGAAACAAATTACAAAACACCAATCATTTAATAATTATAGCGGAGATAGCTTGGATAACTCGTGCACACGATAGTTCAGAGGACAATTTTAATTGTTTTAAAGACATTTTGATATTATATATAACACCTATTTAACAATGGACATATAATGGATATAATGAAAGTATGGCCTACTCGGTGAGAATGTTTCATCTTCACAGTACACGTCAAGGGCAGGTAACTCCTTTCATCCTGTTGTTGTTGTCACTATTGATTTTCGACTTTCTCGTACCCTAGTCGTTAAGGGTTTAATCAAATAGAACGGTTGATTGTCTCGGACACTTTTGCTACACAAGGCGATTTGATTTGAAAGTCAATACTGTAATACTGTAATTAAATCAGTGAAATTTAATTACAGGTTTCAAAGTACATGTCAGATAAATAACTTTCAAAGATTGGTTCCACAGCGATAGCATTATAATTAGGTACATTAGGTACTAGTATATTACAGTGTCGCAGTCTATTATACTAAAGTAAGGATCCCTATATAACAGTGCATGTAAAACAAACTTTATAATTATAAAGTTACTTTTTTACACTTTAAAATAATTGACATTCATTCATTTTTGAACTTACTGGTCAAAAACACAAATTCATTTATCTTCAAAACTGTTGAAATTGAATTTTATTAACATTTCCAATTGTGTATATATGATTAGTGTTATGAGTGTTATTCTAACAGAGAGATTTCCATCAAGTTCTACTATGAGTGAAACTTTTACTGATGAAGGAATCACATTAATACAATTGTGCACAAATACTTCTTTCTTCATTCAGACTTAACAATTCTAATCATTATTTAACAAACCATCTTGCTATCCCGATAAATCATTTGAAACTTTGTGTACAGATCGTAATTGTAAGCCCAAGAGGGCCGAAAATTGGAAATCAACTATTATTCTATTCTATTGTTTTCGTGCATTAAAATGACCCATAAGACATATATCACTGATGACGGATCCGTACCACTAGCACTCACAAATCCCTGTCGAACATTCAATCAAGAATAAAAACAAATTCCCTACTCAAGTTATTTTATCGTTCCCCCATTGAGTATTACATCAGTTGGCTGTCAATTACTCCCCGACAAGAAACTTGTCAACAGAATATGCTTCAGTTTACTGAACAAGGTTCCTACCAATCGTAAAAAAACATGAAATTCCCTGACTTTTCCCTGACTGATTCCCAACTTTCCCTGACCGAAACTATTGGCAATCGTCTAAGCTGAATTGTTGTCCCCCAAAACCAAGACAGATAAACTATGTCTTCAGATATTACAGTGAATAATACAAATAATTCATTAAACCAGAATACTTACTGCCTGGGCCTTTTATATCTCATTTGTCTTATTTTGGGGAGGTTTGTGATAAATAGAATATTAAATTTGTATTGTTAAGTGTAGGAGAACTGGAAAAAGTCTTTCAAATCATGCAATTTTCCCCAAAACTTAGGTTTACCTCCTTAAAATAATTCCCAATGTTACCAAAATACCAATATGTTTCCCCCTTGTTAAAGTTAGACCCCCCCCATCCCGAAGTTTGAAAAAAGCCATGGAGTACTAAACCTATGAAGGGAGCCAAGCTTTCTATCCTTTTATTCAACTTGTTCCATAAATGTTCAATACTAAAGTCAACACTCATTCAATAACCTCAGGCTTCAATAAATCTACTTGTCCGCTCGTCCTGCAATTTTTTACTCTTAATTTCTACAACAGGACGGGTAAGATTATGGGGTTTTCTTCTTTGTCTATATTGCAGGACAAGTGCTATTAAAAATATTTGTTAAGGCCTGATCCTCCATATGTACAACTACCAAACTGAGAATAGACAGAAATAGAAATGACAACAATAAGTGTCATTTCTGTGACATACTTTTGGAGACATTTACAAATTGTGTACTTTAAACATCACTAGAGAATATGACTATTTTCACTGAGTTGAATTCAAAAATTAAGTTATTTCGCATCAAATACAAGTGACCTGGTTTATATCTTAAATTGAAATAAATCACATTTTCTCAAAATGTGAAATAATTTCATGAAATCCCAAACAAGATCTCGCCATGGATTTCTTAGACTTTGTAAACATATTGTTATAGTTTGGATATTTTATTCAATATTTTAAAAACATTGTCAATATTAAACAGGGTAACACATGCATTTAACACAATTCTGATATCTAACATTAATTTATCTCATTTAACATTGGTATTGACATGACAAGCGAACATTCAAAAACACTTGTCAAAATTTTCTTGAATTTAAATTTGATAACAAAAATTATAAACCTATTTTCCAACAATAAAGACAAGTTTTGCTTTATACAATCAATTTAACATTTACTATTCCAAGAAAGTATTTAGTATAGATACTTCAAAACATGGATAAATGTCAAGAGTTTGCAAATCTTGAAAAAAATAGTCAACTTAAAAAATAAGTAATCAGACATTTTGGACACTCAAAAATCCTGAAAACTTTCAGCCATGATAATACTATTCTACTATTGAATTGATACAATACAATACTATATAGCTTACACTCTTAGCTACGATTGCTGCACTTAAAAGATAAGATAGTGAATCAGTATAGAATTTGTTTGTTTGGGATGACAGAGTTCTCTCCCCTACAAACTGAAAGTCACAGAACCATGTTCAATAGTCCAAAATTACACCCATTCTCATGTTTTTATGCATCCAATCAGACAGGGTTTTATCAAATCTATGGAGTAAACGGTTTTTGTACAAAAGGTTGTATATATGGAGTAGAGGGTTTTGTGTGGAAGGTTTTTTTTCAGTGAAGAAACAAGGACTTTGGGTTTGAAATGTGATATCTATGAGTAAGGGTTTTGAGCGTGAAATTTGGATATATAAGAGGTAATGGAAATGGGTTTTAAAATGATGTACAAATATGACAGTTTTTAACAATATGGAGTAAAGAGTCTGAGGTATCAAAGATATCTGTTCTTTCATATTGTAAACCCAACATGAGGTACAATGAGTACAAAGTGGATGCTGTATCACCAGCTATTGAGGCTATATATTATGTCAACTATTTGTCTAGTTATAAAAGTGATCTCAAGACCTAATGTACCAACATTATATTGAACTAGAACTGCTGTTCAGGCAGGTCATAAAAGAGGTATCTCAAAATCTTATGTACCCACATAACAGTAAACTTATGAAACTAGAACTGTTGCTGACTCAGGAAATACACAAAGAAAAACAAGTCAGCAACAATATATTAAAGTGGCATACCGGTACATCATGCCATGTGACACATGTATTCAGAACGTCAGAATTTATCAATTTAAAACAAGTTACAACACTCACAAAGCCGTCAAACAGCGGATCAATTAGTTTGAAACCCATACCATACTGGTGATTTCACACAATCAAAACCCGTACCATACGGACGATTTCACACAATCAATACCTAACTACATTGTAACCACCTGCACCTGTAGGTTTATCAATTTGTTTTCCATCATAATCATTAATATTTTAATGGGTTTTTGGACTGCACTAATTAATCAGGCAAATGGAAACAGTACCTGTTAATATTTCATGTACATAATTAGTTCTGGCTCTTGTAGAATTCAACTCTCAGGTGAATAACATCAGTAGACAAGGAAATTGAGTGTACCTGAACCAATAATTACTGTAACTTAAAACTGATTACATCAGCCTCATTCAAAATCCACGTTACTGCTCTATTAATACTGTGTCCTATTATCTCATATATACGTAACAGGGAGTTCACAAGGTGCCGCATTTCAGGGGTCATTTTGATAACTTTGTATTGGATTTATTTTTTATTTAACATTTAATAATTTACAGAAAATTTCACCATTCAGCGTTAAAATGTGGGTTTCGGGAAAAATTAGGGGGTCAAAGGGTCAGTTTAATAGTTATATGAAACCACATACGTTTTTTAAATTTGGAGGACCATTTAGAAAACTTCCACAATAAGTATTTTTCGTTTAGCCATAGATGAAAGTTAAAAAAAATTTCAAAACACTGAAATCAGTTTTATACAGGAAAGTTTTGGTTTACGTCAGTAATTGTTTACATTAGCGATGCAAAAAATTGTTAAAAAAATAATCATTAAGCATACTTCACATGATAAATGATCCTTTACATAGAGAGGTGGTCATGATAAATGAACAACTTAAACATGCCACATGTTTCAAGAGCCCACTTGTAAGAAGTTCCCCAGTTAAAAACATACTGTATAGTTGGTTCAATCGGTGACAAGGAAATAAATATTGGCGAATTTCGCAAATAAACACACTTCCCTAGCATAAATTTTGGCCTACAATAGGAACTCTGTTCAGAAATAAAACATATTTCTGCACACCAAATGTTAGAAATTGAAATTTTGCAAAGTTTTGACACAAGGAAATATAAATTCTACATAACATACAGGACTACAAACTTCAAGGCCTTTATTTCTGTTGCCATGTTTGCTTACCTCATCACTTGGAAACATTCATAATTATAAGATGTAATCAACCCTGTACAGGTATCAATCAATTTATCTCCTCACGTATCGTAATGAATCAAGTACAAAAACATTATAAATATGAACAGTCAAGTCCTTAACTTGGTTTTCTTGTCTTTGACGTTGTTTGGATAAAATTTGGGAAAATTACTGCAATATATTTGCATAGAAAACAAACATTCTTTGAAGAAGTTGCTGAAATTGGGAATTTTTGGCATGACTTTGAAGAAATGTGCTTTTAGGAATAATTATGAATCTAAATACCTGGCCCACAGAGAGGCTGGAATTAGGGGCCCACTGAGAGGCTGGAAATAAGGGCCTGGAGATACAAGAAGATAACTATAAAGTATAAATACAATTGTGGCCGGTATAACATGAAATAGTACAGAAACAACATGAGATCACCTATTGCCTTATTGTAAAACTATATTAAACAACCAATGACCAGGACATTCCATGTCAATGTACTTAAAAAGTAAAGTAAAACTTTAATAAAGTGTTTTCACTAAACAATTTAAATACCCTCATCACCCCTTATAAAAGATCTTCTACAACTGGTCAGTAAATGTTGTCTCAGTAAATTCTGTCTACAACCAACCTTTTGAGTTCTCTCCCTTGGACTGTGTTTTCCAGGCAAAATGTCTGCATATGGAACACTGATATATTATACAGAGATATCTGCATATCTTCGAATACATTAGCAGCAGAACTGAAATTTGGGGCTCAGTCTAAATCCCTTAAAACCACATCTTCCAGTCTTTATAACTGGTGTAAATCACTTGAAATGCCCAGAAAGGAGATGGGACACGTTTCATACAACCAGTCTCTTATCAGAGTACTGTACGTAACTTATAAACAGAATGGGGTCCATGAAGTAAAAGGTTATCAGCACAGTTTGCTAAGAATCTGTACCAATAGTACCAAGATTCAGTACAAATACCATAATCTTAGTATTAACATTCATTGTAACAGCCGACATATTAACCTAGTTTTCCAAACAAATTTCAACAATGCTACTATACTAGGACTATAATCATGTTTTACAGGTAATTAGTATGAAACTAAATCCAGCAAAAACATAATTGGGTGTCCCCAGATTTAAGCCTGGCCTTTATAAAGTTTATATCGTAAGTTCAAGCCCCTAGGTTTAAACATGGCACATTAATCATATTGTACTTAACGTACCATGCACGATGTTGTATGAAGTACGGTCATTATGTTCTATAGTTACGCTATGACCTAATTAATTTCGTACAACAAATGACCTGTGTAACATACGTAGGTCATAATAAACGTAATCAAGTTCAACAAGGTGTTTACCAATACAATAACATAATGACTGTACACAATAGCTTATATCAATTAACATGCAAAGACAATAGACTTTATAACATGATATCTACAAACAAAAACAGCTGTTTTACTCTAGTTTAAAATATTTGGTTACAATGATAAAAATCCATGAAAGAGTCAATAACCAGTTAAAAAATCAGTATGCCAAGCAAAAATCAGTATGCGAAACTTGCGTTGTATCATTTATCCGAATGTATAAGTTCCTGAAAATCGCTTCATGTAAATAAATGAATTTTTTATATAAATTTGGCTTTTACTACAATATTTTTTATCATTCAACCAAATGGGTCTTTTCAGAGATGATCTATTTGATAACAGACTTATACAATGTTTGCACAAGTGCACAGTTTACAGACTACAAGAATGACAAATATGATCAGATGATAAGCGTTTAGTCTAGACATTTATAAACACCATGATGGCGCTGATAAAATCAGTGTACAATAATTATGAACTGCCATGTTAATTAATGAGATTTTAATTAATACACAGACTTGGAATGACAGTACAAAAGGATAACAGGAATCCAGTACATAGTTAAGTAAAGACGTAATATCATCCTGTGCTTTATAAATATCATACCTCAATTAATGCAGATAAATGAATATTAGTAATTAAGACCAAGACAATCAATCGTTAATCTTATTTTTTATATATTTTATAATGCAACTTCTATTTTCTGCATTAAAATAATATGATAAAATATAAAGACATTTATGATATGAGAGCATAAAATTATGAATAAATGTGTGAACTAGCTAGAAGTCATATTTCAATTAGGAAACAGCTGTAATGGAATCTATCTTAGCCACATGTCGCATGCGAGTCTCGACGACTACGGTAAGGCAAGTTTTTTTTAACAATATTGCATAAAAAATATGTAATACATGCTACGAAATAGACTTCAATACTGATATTTTACAAGGCGGGATTATACATGTATGGTGGATGTTAGAGTTACTTACAATTCTTGCTATAAATAACGTCTTGTAGGGATCTGTAGATGTATTCTGTGCATGTGGGTCCCCTAGTACAAGAAAGTGAATACAAGGTACAATAAACATATATTCATTGTAATAGCAGTATACAATAATCAAAATAATTTAAGATGGTTATTTCGGTTTAACACCGATTCTCAACCTTTTTCTCAGTTATAATTTATGTACGGCAGCAGCTTCACCTAACCAGTGTTCTTGGGCTGCATCCTAACCAATACTAACTTACCCTTCCACAAGGAACCAGCAACTTCTCCACATACAGTCTGCCACATTAACACTTGTACGGTGGTCCGGGACAAGTAATTGTTGATTCGGGCAAGTTACTTCTGCAGAATTATGCATCGAGTATATGGGAAAACTATTCAGTTTTGCCAATGCAGGCAAGTTGTTTAAAATCCTAAATTCACTGACCGCACATGTGGAGGTAAATCAACAATGTTGTAATTAAAGTATAAAATAACTTGATCTGACATTTCAAGATTTGTAAGTAGTTACTTCAATACTTGCAATGAGTAAGATGTTACTTGCAATGAACCAAATACGAATATAAACATAGAAATAATAAACATCAATGTGGATTGCAAATAGGCAGTGTGGTACTGTGGTTGCACTCGAGTAGTATGTAAGTACTGAAGTAATAATAGTACTCAGTACTCACTGAAGTTAGTTTGGTACTCAATACTTACTCTAGAATACTTACTCTAGAATACTTACTGTATACAACAATACTTACATAAAGCCAAATCCTGTTCCAATTTGTAGGCAATCTGTTCAGCTCTTTCCTTTCTCTAAAATATAGATAACAACAAATAATGATATTATACATGTATTGTTTTATAATATAGTCGAAACATGATGTCTGATGTCTAGTACCTTAACATTTGTCATAAAAGTAACATACAAACAATGTTTACTTGTTATATTAATTCATATTTCTAATTTGTCATTATCTATGTAGTGCACATATAATTATATGATCTTATGTGCAACTTTTTGTGACAAATATCAAGAGTGATCTCCCTTGACAAGGTGTCTTGTTAAGTATACTTGTGTTAGGATGGATTGTCTCCCCTCTATGCCCATTATTGGAAATAATGGATGGACAATGCATAGAGGCCTGAATTGATGAACCTACGGTACATAAAAGTACAAGGAGATTTAACCAACACATTGACACAAAAGCTAATAAAACAAGAATAGAGCCGAGTCTTGATAGGACTTATTATCTAGTATAGGCTCTAAATTTTGAGTTGACCAGTCTTTATGTCTTATCCATGAGGCGAGCTTTAAGTGAGGTTTTACTCTAGTTTCATAATCACTTTTTGGGCATTTAATTATTGAGCCATTCAGTTTAACGGTAACACAATTTCTCATGAACCACTCTTTTTATACATTTATACATGTACTTATTCTACACCGTACCAAGAAAGAGACGTGCACCAGTTAAGAACAAATTGGTAATTTGGTATATTGATAATTTTCCAAATATGGCTGTAAGTTGGCCATCTACTATAGAAGCTGGCTAATATATCAAAGTCTTTCATCAATTGTCTGTACCTTCTGATATATATGTGTCTACTAGAACAGTGTAACGTAATCTTCAATGTGTTAACCTCTCCCCTGACTATTTCTATAACGGACTGGTCCATTGATTCATTCACATTAACACATAAACCACTAACTTTATGATGTTTCTGAGGAACAAATGTACACCAACCCGTAACAAACACACCATCCCTAGCCATACTAAACATTCAATATACTTAAAGTCACTAAATATAGATAATAGAAAATAACAATGACTCTTTTTCAAATTAAGAGTTGTCATTAATTCTATTACTATATAACCACTTTCCTTAAGTGAGACTTAAAGTCTAAATATAGTTTTAAACTTTAAAGTAAATCTTAAATTAAAATAAAAGCACACTTAACAAAATATATGTTTTAATTGTTTGTGAGTATAAATGTATGCAACATGTTTTAAATTTCAAATGACCATAACTTAGTAAATACTTTGAATTTTAACATCAAATTACTTTTAATTTCTGCAAAAAGGTTCATTGTTTCTAGTGAAGCTGAGCAAATCCAGATTTTTGTACTTTTTCGATTTGTACAACCCCTGTTTAATGGTATATCACTACCTTCTCATTTGAAATGTCTTTTCATTGATAACTGTTCAATATGTGAGTTCTGCATACAGTTATAATGATTGAGTATAATTCCCCCCACAATACTCTCAATGTTTAAGATTCTTATAAGAATATCAAGAGATACTTATCGACCATACCATCGTGCAGACACGGTTTGCCCAAACAATACTAGCTCTTCAGTTCTGTTCTCACTGAAAGCTTACCTCTTGCACATGCTGCACAAATAAAACTTGGAACTCATGACTGTATTTATCTTCCCTCAAGTGTGTTAATCTTAAGGCAATACATACTGGGTTTGAACATATGACCATCTGACAGACTATAGTAGCCTTGTGCTTAAATGTTTCATTAAAAATGATTAATAACTAGGCTTAGGTGGTGTATTCTTAAGTCATCAAATTCATTGATTAAAAATATTGATCTCCAGCAATGAATTAACAAATAATGGCTCCTTTCGGACAAATAAAAAATAATAGAAAAGAATAAATTATCTACAAAAATAATTTCCCCATATAATATAATACAAGTTTAACCCACAGTTAAGCAAATTTATTCAGTTCTTGTGAATATGATATTATTTTCATTTGTGTACATTGATGAATTATAATCGTGTTTTTAATTTTCAAAACTAGGTAGATAGTAAAATACTAGGTATGTAGTATATAGATGAACCTATTAATAATTGTTAAGGTCAAATTACGGGGGGTTAAAGAAAGCTATTATAACATGGCACACCACAAGCCCAATCATGTTTTTGGAACGATTAAATAAAACTTCCACAATGTACGCTAAACAGACAATAACAAGTCATGGAGAAGAAATTAATATAAATTTCAATGTATAGGATTAAATATCGCCCGATAATAATCAAGATTGCATTATTATACGCAAAATAAAACCAGTCAACACACCAACAGCCATTCATAATATCAAACAGAATAAGCGGGTGTATGTTTATGATACTATTTAGTATTATTTAAGGCAAAAACTGTTTAAGTACATGTATGTCACAAATCAGGTTTACTAAACTTGTCAGACAAGATTTCGGTATTTTAAAACAACATGTAAATCTTGGATGGTATGGATAACATGGTAGGCTATAATTTTTTTATGTCTTTTCCATAAATATGTTATCAGATGATGAAAATACTAATTTTTACTACATTGGTCACATTTACAAAGAAAATTTCATCTTTGAAGAATACGTGTACGGTACATACATATTTATTTTTCAAAACAGGATGGCATTATTAATTCATTATATTATATGTAATGGCATGAATAGTATTTTTGAACTTTGATGATTATGATAATATACATGTACTATATAACACAGATTTGAAATTACAGTATGGTCATTACAAAATATCTTGACAGGAGTAAGTGGTGTTTAACTTGTAGCAAATGTCGGTAATGTGCATACTTGAGTTCTCTACTATGCTTGACTTTGAACATCACAGAATAATTTACCATTCAGTCAAAAGTCCAAGTGAAGAATGTGTCTTTTGTGAAAATTTCACAGGGTCAACAAAAACCAAGATCACCATTATGCAGAACAATATTAACAGTTCAGTTAAACCATAAACATACAGGTAGCAATAACAGAAGACAACTCAAACATGTAAACCATATAATTTACAGTTTTAAATTTGAAAGAAGGCTTTATAAACAATGTACATGTATACTTGTACAAACGTTTTATTTGTTTATACCTTCCGTTCTTTCCTTTCATCTTTTGTCTCAACTCTTGTAGGAGGGGGTGTGTCCTTGGGATCCTGCAAATTATAACAGAAAAACAATTTTATTACAAGTACTTTGTAAAGGTCCCTTGTGAAGTTGAAACTTCTTGTATTACTTAATTCTGCTCAATGTTCATTTATTCCTCTCTTCTGCTTCAATGATACTACATTGTAGTATAAAATTTCCCTCAGAAAACCCGAGTCAAATAAAATATTTTCTATACAGTAATTCAGTTGTCTCAGCTATTCTGAGAGTACAATTAAAAACAGCTGGTGAAATCAATACGAGAAGCTAAATTGGTGATTATCTCCAACTTTAAAACGTGCAAAGAAGCAAGATCAATATAAATCGCTTCCTTAAAGCTACTCAATGTATCATACTGCAGAGTTGGAGAGAAAGCCTTTCACTACAGGTAATTACAAGCCAGCAATTTCTGTGTTCCCCACGAGAATTTTATCAATCGTTGTCAGATTTATTGAAATTAAGATCAATAGTACTTCCTACCACACTATTCATAAAGCTAGGTTAAGCTTAGAATGTAAAAACCAAGATGCTAAAACTCAAACAAAATAAGGATTTTTTTTATTTGTACGGTGATTTTTGTCTAATTTCAGCCAAAAGACTTAGATGCGAGTGAATCACATCGTCTTGAGAGAATTCAGGCTGCCAAAAGGATACGAAGGAGTAAGTCAGCACCTAGCAGTGCTCGCACGGGTTCTGTGACAGTCAGTCCGCAAACGGAGGAAGAGGACGACACCACGTCAACAACATGCCTTCCGAATATTTTCAAAATGCAGCAGAAGTCGGATAAGCACAAAGACAAGGAGAAAGAGGAAACATGTGCTGACATTCCATCACCGGTCTCTGATCCACCACCATATGAATCTGTGGGACATGACCATAACGAAAACGCTCACGGAGGAGTCGTGACGCCGTACAAGAATTACCAAGATGATGGAAATGAACTCAGGGACGAATCAACAGCGCCACTTCTCGGAAATTGCGAACAACCCAGACGGTGAGTCTAGCTTTAAATTTATAATTGAACGCACTGGATAACTTGATTATCCAATAGCTTGAAAAACTATTTTTAAAACCTCTAGTCTACCGATTCAACTTATTAAGCATAGCTAAATGTAATGCTAAGATATCAATTATTATTATTACATATCCTTGAAATTTTGTTGTGCCACCATTACATACTATACAGTACTTTCTAGTTTCATTTTGTCATCAAAATTATTGATCAGTCCGCATTTTTTTTTCTGTCTACTTAATAGTCAGTTGTTAGCAGTGTCTATTGGCGTTATTCTAGCGCCGCTTGCCAAACGCCTGTCAAGTGCAATATGTACAATTATGTTACGGCCATAAAATGCAACTAAATATCGTAACAGATCGATGACTGTTCTAGATAGTATGAAATTTTGATACTAAGTACAATACATTTGGATGCTTCCAAGTTAAAAGAGTGAAATCAGGAATATATCAAGACATTATGCCTGCTCACTGATCTCTGCTTCAACATAAACCAGATTATTGATTTCAAGGCAGAATCAGATATTATGATCAGCCTTTAGCAACCATTCCTAGCACTAGCAAGCAACACTATTATAATAACCGAACGAATTGCATTGTTTACTAGAGTGACTATTCACTGAAACGGATTGATTTTAATCGTGTTTTGCTTCGATAGAATTGAATGTAGCCACCCTTTAAAGATGCTGCATTCCATTGGTTTAATGCTCAAATTATGCTAAGATAACTGACTGGCTGTGAATAATTTATGGCAATGAATAGGAGACTGGACTGCCACAATAATCAGAAACATTTACTAGTGCTGGAATCTTTATAAACAGGAATTACAAATCAGTGAAAAGATGCGTCGAGTAAAACGTGATTTCTGTAACAGTTTTCCTCTAATGGATTTAACATAAACCGGTAGCATCTGGATATAGATACACATTGTATCGACTCTGTGGTAAAATACCCTCAGATAGTAGAGGCATGACAGTACGATGGCTACTCTAGTTTCCGCCATATTGGAAACACTGTAAGTTGAGTTTTCACTTTGTTACGAAACACGAAACGTTGTCAGTACGTTTGTTATACTAAATAATGATGAACAAATCGAAAGAAAAGTATTATTTACCTCAAATTCCTGTAAAAACACTGCAACACCGCCAAAACTGTTTCTTTTCTTCTCATGTCCTAGTTTATCGACTGGCGGTAGGTAGGGGACAGGGTCCCTAGCAGCAAATAATGCCAGTAAATTTGGTGGCAAAAATGCCGTCATATTAAACCGTTGTCTATGCTACACTTCTAGGAATATAATGCACTGGAGTATCACTTCCTCGTGAGTTTTATCGACGTTTTCTCGTTGGCTAAACTTCGCTATACGCAATCGATTTACACGCTGACTACCTTGTACCTTAAAACCACAATATTCTATACACACTTGAGTGTATTTGTATGCGATAAATGTGCGCCGTATATCTACGACTGGGGAATATGCGTTACCGCAGTGAATATGTTGTCGTCTTTGAATGGCCCGTTTGATAGTGAAAATAAGAATTGTGATATTAAAAAGAATGTCAATTCGTTAGTATTACCGCTATCTTTGTGTTAATTTATTAAATTTGTAATTTTTGAAAATATAAATATCTCAATTTGTAGGACATGCCGTTTGAAAAGTTAGCCTTGAAATGAAAGTTATTGTGCACTTTCATTGGTCAACACATTTTTTAGTCCGTGTATGTTAGGCGCTTGTGTTGTCAACACGCGCAAGTGTCAAAATTCTTGCGACATTCGCGTATCCGTTTTGGAACATTTTTCGCTTTTAAAGTGAATTAAAGTTATCCAATGCATATGACAGTTAAATAGATGAACATGTTATGATCAAGTCGCGCGTGTTTGTAAATATTTCCGATTGACTTCTAGCGTTGCGTTTTATGGATATTTTCCTTTGCATGGACTATTGCTTTGCCTGCTTGCTACACTGTAGCGTAGGATATAATAGCAAGCACAAGATCTATTGTTAACTCATCAATATAAATGAGCGCAAATAGTAGTGAACGGCTATACAGTTAACGTTTTTGCTCAATTTATGACGTCAGCAATTCGATCGACAACTGACTTTGTTGCTTCGGCATATCTAACCAGTTAGCGTGTGTGTGTGTTTGAATGTGTATACCAGTATCGCGCTGTCAGATGTCTAGAGTCAATGGCAGTAACAAGCACATGCTTATGGGAATTATATAGTTATTATTATAATTTGTTGCTTTTTAGCATGTAGGATATTTGTGACATTAGGAACTATTTATTTAGGCATGCATGGAATTTAGCTAATGTAGACAGTGGCTTTATTTGATTTGTGAGTTTGCAATGTGCTTTATGGGATTTTTAGATAGTGAAATCATGTTGACTTCACTATACCAGGCTGCTTTAACGCAAACTGCTCCTTAGTTAACCCCCTTTATAGCATTAAGCATGGAAGTTGCTATGTTATGCGGTGAGGGGCAGGGTAATGGTGGCATAACCTCTACTTACATACCAATGAATCAACGTACTCATCGTTCAAATCTTCAAAATTCCAGGTCTTTCCCAAAACTCACAGAGGACGATCACATTCATCCGAATGATGGGATGGGCCAGCAAAGTTTGGATTACGACGCGTGTGAGCGAGTGGTGATCAACGTCAGTGGTCTTCGGTTTGAAACCCAGTTAAAAACTCTAAATCAATTTCCTGAGACTCTACTGGGATGTCCATCAAAAAGAAATAGATACTATGATCCGTTGCGAAATGAATACTTCTTTGATCGAAACAGACCGTGTTTTGACGCTATTCTCTATTACTATCAAAGTGGTGGTCGATTAAGAAGGCCTGTGAATGTTCCATTGGAGGTTTTTGCGGAAGAAATTAAATTCTATGAACTCGGAGCGGCTGCTATTGAAAAATACAGAGAGGACGAGGGATTTATCAAGGAAGTAGAGAAACCACTTCCACAAAATGAATTTCAAAGACGGGTATGGTTATTGTTTGAATACCCTGAAAGCTCAACTGCCGCAAGGATCATTGCCATTTTCTCAGTGCTAATTATTTTGCTTTCCATTGTGATATTCTGCTTGGAGACTTTGCCTGAGTTCAAGCATTACAGGGTTACGAATGAAACTATCAACGGTTCAGCTTCAATAGAGGAGGATGATATACCAAAATTCAATGAACCATTCTTTATTATTGAAACATGTTGTATAATATGGTTCACTTCTGAACTTCTTGTTAGATATGCATCATGTCCTGAGAAACTTGGATTCTTTAAGAATCTTATGAATGTTATAGACATTGTTGCGATCATTCCATATTTCATTACGTTGGGGACTGTCATTGCTGATGAAAGTAAAAGCAACAACCAGGCTATGTCGCTAGCTATCCTTAGGGTGATAAGATTGGTTCGTGTTTTTCGAATTTTCAAGTTATCTAGACACTCCAAAGGACTCCAGATCCTAGGACAAACTTTGAAAGCCAGTATGCGAGAACTTGGATTGCTCATATTTTTCCTAATTATTGGAGTTATTTTGTTTTCTAGTGCAGTTTATTTTGCTGAAGCTGATGCTGAGGCATCACATTTCAAAAGTATACCTGATGCATTTTGGTGGGCTGTAGTAACTATGACTACAGTAGGTTACGGGGATATGCGTCCAATTGGAGTTTGGGGCAAATTAGTCGGATCACTGTGTGCCATTGCTGGTGTGCTGACAATCGCACTGCCTGTGCCTGTTATTGTATCCAACTTCAATTACTTTTACCATCGAGAAACAGAGTATGACGATAGACAAACTTATCAACATGTACAGTCGTGCCCTGACTACCCTAAAAAGAAAGATTCTCTTATCTCCGACAGCGGTTCAGATATCCTTGAAATGGGTGAAGGTGGAAGCTGCTATAACATAATGGAAAAGACAAATGAAAATCATACAAACAAGAATAATAATCCATCTAGTGTTAACAATTTGAGTATCGAAACGGACGTGTAACATGAATTCACATAGTGTTTTAACACTTCTCACATCGTTAACTAAAAGCATGATCATAGAACTTCAACACGGAGTTAACCGCGGACTATGTTGAGGATAAAGTCAGTAGTGAGATTTCCAAAAAATAAAACTGCTTGAAGATTATGCTAGGGCTTGTTACAATGGCGGAGACTGGATATGATATTATACAAATGAAATGTCTACACGTTGGTATGAAACAACCCAGTACAAAACATGTTAATGTGGTAGAAATGCTCTCAGGAAAAACGAGACGTTAAGATTCGTAAAAAAAAACTTCAAAATGGTAATATTGTAAGGATAAGGATGCTTGTTGTGGGGAAGGACGTGGCTATATGCTCTGGGTTTATGGAGAAAATGTTGAGGAGAACATTTATTTATATCCATAGCATACAATACTGTACGTATAAGAAATAATGTACGTACAAGACTCTAGTTGGACTACATAGAGTTTCAATGATATGACTGAAAAACGTAAAATGTAGCAGATGTTACAATTTGTGTGTGTGTTCTTTTCCATTTATTTCTGAACGTTTACCTGCTGTGATAATATATATGTTATGTATATAAAATTGATGTACAGTTACTAACTATAAGTTGGCAACAGTTTTTACATTTTTCCAATCCATGTCTTTCTCATGTAATCCTTAACCCCATAAGTTATGGACTTTTATCCATAGCCATAAGAGTTTATACCGTATATGCATTTGAAGTTCGGTTATTGTGATTTCTGCAATTACATTGTATATTCGGTTGTTGAAATCCTTGGATGAAGTTCGTTGAACACAATATGTACATATACACTTTTTCTGCCATTCTGGTGAAAATAGTTAAAACAATAGACGTCTACCTCAGAAAATGAATGTAGCCACCTATAGATTAATTTCTGTGCTTTGCACGACCACATGACTCGATTCCAACTCTTCTGATTCAATAACGATAGCAGCTGACTTCAAAATGCGGACTGTACCGGTTACCGGCCTGCAGAGTGCATGGATTCACATTCTAAGATATTCAATAGTGAATCATGGATTTTAATTATGAAAAGTTTTGGCTGTTCGAGAAAGACTTTTAACTGAATGTGTTTTCTACTATTGTCACTGTGCATCAAAATATGGACATGTATTCAACTGTTTTGATCACTTTAAACACTATGCAGTTTTGAAACATTTTGCACCATGTACCTGTTTTATAAAAAAATGGATCTAAAAATTATGGGATAATTATGTCTCCGGTGAAAATCATACATCAGTGCAAGGAGGGAAGACGACCAGAAGTCGATGTATGTTAGCACTGACTTGGACATGTGTAAACATTCCATCGAAAATATCTACACGCTCTCCAACCTGGTCCAGTCTATGCCAAAAACAAGCTAATTTCAATCAGAAGTAAGTACTGTTTCTTTCATGTTCATATATTTATATACTGTCTTTGCATACTATGTGAGGCAATTGTCTAGCAGGGGTTCCAATAATGCTGGTCTCAATTTTTATACTTTTCACCAGAATGAGATCTGGCTACTTTATTTTCATTTCAATTTTTCTTTTCCTATCTTACCCATTATGTCAATAATTGAGCCTATGGCAAGTACCATGTTCTTACAGACTGTTAAAGTGTCTGAGTCAACTTCAGCATCAAATCAAGTCCCTGGAGACAATGCCTCCCATATGTATTGTTATTTGCTGCTTTTTAATGATGCATAACAGTTACAGTTCAGCTGAGACAGGCCAACAAAAAATATATATATGACTGTCACTTCATGCCTGATTATCTCATTGTCATCCTCTTGCAATGAAGTTTTATCGCCCAAACTAGAAATTTAGCAGATCTAAAAAAATTCAAATAAGATTTCTAGGCAAATTACATTTGTAACATACATGTGTCATTCACCAATTATATGCCATATATATATATATATATATATCTCGCTGGGTTAGAATGAGAAGGTGTATAAGTGTTACTAACAACCTTATAAGACACATAGGTATTTGAAATCTGCATCACAAGGCGCTTCTTACGAGCCTATTTTTATTAAAATCGGAACAGGTCATGTTGACCAAACCGAAGTTGAAAAAGCTTGTTTATCCATATAAGTAAAGAGTAGTTTTCAGACAGTTTTTTCTTGTTTCTCAAAATATTCATTTTGTACTTACGACCTTCTCACTCTAACTTCTAAGCCAGCGATATGTTATAAGATTGTATACACAATATCAGTATATGTAAATCAAATGGTCAATCGGGGGCTCCATGTGACTTGAGAGGACGGGTTTTGACAGTTGGACGCTTGAAATTTTTGTTTAAAGGGTCATTTTCTCTAAAAATCATGGGTATTTTGCCTATAAAATAGTAAATTTAGTAAAAAGTATCAAAATGACCCTTCAAATTAGGAAGCTAGTGGAACCCCTGGTCTATGGAGTATTTAAAAGGGTACCTTTACACCTCACTGACACAGGCTCCTGGAGTGTTTATGTTGCACCTGCAAGAACTTTAAATAATCTCACCATAGTTTTAATTCATTTTATTCTGGCAACTAGAAACACTCTTTAATACTAAGTGTAACATAACATAGACATGTAACATAACATAGACATGTAACATAACATAGACATGTAACATAACATAGACATGTAACATGTGTTTTATTCTGGTTTTGGGCTGAATGAGAATAAAACTTGAGAAACATACATGCACTTGATTGAAACTGTGATCTTCAATTAACAGTATTGCCTTTGTTGTTAAGTTATTCTTGATGGTTCTGTTTGTCAGCAAAAGATGATTGAAAAATAATATGTAGTTACTGAGGTCTAGTTGCCACAAAATTAACACTATATAATATTATAGTATATATTACATATATATATGTTTTAATTTAGACATTTCGTTTTTTGCCTGGTATATTATAGAAACTGTCGAAAAACTTGTCAGTCCAAAGTGCCAGAATGTTCTTAGTTTTAATTGGAAACAGCAGCATTTTCTGTGTCCAAAACAATATTTGTCCAATCTGGACTGATAAACTATGGCGGACTGACAGGTTTTGCAGACTTATAAATATATTTCACAGAGTCTGAACCAGTGCCCATTTTACCTTTACCACACACATTTTTCAGCTTGGCCACAGGAAACATGCATTTTACTGACAATGAATTGTTGTATTGATTGACTGATTGTTGGACGGATAATTATGATCATACACTTGGTTCCTCTGCATTATTTATGATGTGAATGAATGTGTGAATAAATACCTGACTGTATGTAACATCTTGTAAGATGTACCAACATTACCATGTAAACGCTGGAGTGATGTTAACTTTACACTGTTTATACTGTATGATGTATATTGATATTCAGCATCACACACCAAGTGGTGTTCCTTCACCACTATTAATATGCTCCTTGATTAGTGTTCTTGCTCTTTGGCATTACACTCCAAGTGGTGTTCCTTCATCATTCTTAGTGTGCTCCTTGATAAGTGTTCTTGCCCTTTGGCATTACACTAAGTGATGTTCCTTCACCATTCTTAGTGTGCTCCTTGATGAGTGTTCTTGCTCTTTGGCATTACACACCAAGTTATGTTCCTTTACCGCTCTTAGTGTGCTCCTTGATAAGTGTTCTTGCCCTTTGGCATTACACTCCAAGTGATGTTCCTTTGCCGTTCTTAGTGTGCTCCTTGATGAGTGTTCTTGCTCTTTGGCATTACACACCAAGTTATGTTCCTTTACCGCTCTTAGTGTGCTCCTTGATAAGTGTTCTTGCCCTTTGGCATTACACTCCAACTCAAAGTGGTGTTCCTTTACAGTTCTTAATGTGCTCCTTGTTGAGTGTTCTTGCTCTTTGGTATTACACTCCAAGTGATGTTCCTTCACCACTATTAATGTGCTCCTTGATGAGTGTTCTTGCTCTTTTGCATTACACACTAAGGTTATTCGTGAGTAAATGTTGATGAGACAGAGTGTTCTTACTCTTGCATTATTGCTCTCACAGTTTATAAGTACATCATAATTATCACATTCCACTACACTTCCATTTGCACATTTGCACATTTGCTTGATATACAAAGACATGTAGATAATACTACATCATGACTTACCTATTCTATATGTATTCTCTGGTGTTCAGTGTTTACATAGATCGTGTATGCCTATAGTGAAATGGTGAGGCAGTAATGGAAAGTAGCACCAAGTTGTAGGAGGGATGTGGCATTGTATACATTCCTGCTTGTATTCATTAACATATGGTGGAACTTGCTATTATTTACCCATTATGTGATCAGGATCTAGACATATACACACATACATGTATAGCAGATATATGTTCATACATGTACATTCTGGCTAAAAGAAAATAACGTGTGCCTTAATTTTGGGATACGATTTCTGAGATAAAAAATAAAAACTCGGACAGGGCAGACAGCACCCAACAGAGCATGAAGAGCTAAAAAGAGCTAAAAAAACAGTATACAAATTAAAAAGCACTACAAAATTATTTTATTTTGATTAACTTAAAATCATTATTGAACTTGTAACACTTCGTATCAGGAGTCATACTGTACACATGTACAGCATTATATTATGAACATTGATATACATATAATAATACCTTTCGGTACATTGTTCCTTAAACATCACTCTATTTCCCTGGCTTAGAAGAAGAAGGTCCTAAGTACAAAAACGCTATTTTGAGAAAACAAAAAAAAACTCTGAAAACTACTCTTTATTTATATAAATGGAAAAACATGCTTTATCAACTTCAGTTTGGTTAACATGACTTGTTCCGATTTTCATGAAAATAGGCTTGTGATAAAATCAAATGTATGGGTCTTATAAGGTCGTAAGTAGCACTTACAACCTTCTAATTCGAAGCCAGCGATTTGTGAATACTAATATTATGAATTGCTGTGTATTAAATGTCTATTAAAATTATGTTAATGTAGGGTAACAAAATTCTGACATATTTTCTTTGTATTTTTTTAACCGCTTTCAAAGCTAGAAAATATTTGCTGAATCGGTAAAGAAGATATATAATTTCTCTATTCATGAGCTAAGAGGTGTGTACTTATTGCGAACAATGGAGTTTTTAATACTAAGGGTTTTCAGCATTTGTTTATTTTGTATCAAATATATTATTACAGTACAGTACATAACTGTGAAACAAACCTACTGAAGACAATCTTTATTTCTTGTAATTTACAGTAAATCCTGATGAAGGCCTTGTAAAAGCCAAAATGTTGGTCATTAATAAGTTTTGACGAACTTAACCTGCTTTGATTGTGTTTTTACATTACACTCTTGTGTCTTATAGTTTCTTGTTAATCTAGGACGATGTATTAACTGAGACCATGGATCATTCAGACAGTTTTGTTACATTTGTATTGTGTTTTATTGTTACTCCATTAATTATGCATTGTTTGTCACAAATTGGGCTTCTATTCTGGCAATAATTGTTTTCCTATACACATCAGCTTTGACAGTTTTGATGCGCTAGTTAACTCTAGGAAGAAATTGTGTATGTGAGCTGGAGTAATTGGCATCACTATCGATATAGATCTGATCATTTCTACACAAACCTAATTACATCAACGGCAATATTTGCCCTATTTTTTACTGAGGGAAATTGTGTGATGTTCGGAATATTCACTCGCTGGTTTGGGTCAATATTCTAAGAAAAATATATATCTTTCTCCATTTACAAGCATCATAGAGATTCAGTGGATGTGAATGTTTGATTGATGTAATGTCAGATGAATGTTTATACCCCCCATCTTTCATGAGGGGTATATTGCCTTGCTCATATCAGTCGGTCGGTTGGGCGGTCTGTCGGTTGACCAAATGGTTTCTGTTCAATAACCCAAGAACACTTTGCCCTAGGATCTTTAACCTACATGGAGGTTGGTCATCAACAGTAGATGACCCCTATTGATTTTGAGGTCAGTAAGTCAAAGGTCAAGGTCACTGTGACCTTAACCATTTCTGACTATTGGGCTGCCATGGGGGCATACCTGTTTTACAAACATCTCTTGTTCCTAATTCTTAAAAAAAATTGCTTTAATTTTGATAATCATATTTCACCTTCATTGGACTATCGGGTACATGATATATAAAAACCTATTAGGATTTTGTTGGTTCTTATCACAGTCCTTGAAAAATGCAGTTTTGATGGTATAAAAAGCCAGAATGTATTCATTCTTGTAGAGTACTACTAGATTATCAGTTTATTATAACCTTGCTTTTGCTTTAAGATAACTAGTAGTCTGTTCTAGGATATTGATTTCAAGTGAGTGTTGCTTTTTCCCTGTTTTAAAACATAATACATCAGTTTTGTGGAAAATATTCAAAAGAAAAAGCAAATGTTTCAAAATTTTATGAAACATTTGGATGATAAATTTATAATTAATAAATTAACCAAAACCAAATGTATTCATTTTAGCCTGCCTATTATTGTCAAAATTAGTCTTAACAATTATGAATAAAAAAGTCATTATCAAAATTTCTAGTTCAAAATTTATACTGAAATTAAAATATTTTCTGGACTTTGAACCAGTCCTGAAGACTTTTAAAATTGGTACCCTGTAGCGCACATTTTAATTTGGCTTAAACTGGTTTTTTTCCTAACATATATATATTTTAGTTTATTAACGAATACACCACCGAGCCACATACCCAGTGTATTGTCAAGCTTACACAGGCACTAAACAGGATTAAAGAATTCTGCATATTCAGGACAACTTTTGCTATAATACAATCAATCAATTACCCAAACAATTCAATTTGATCTCCAAACTATAAGTTTGCCTTAACAATCAAATATATTATAAATCTGATATAAGGACAGATTTGTACGAGTAGAAAATGGATATAAATTCTATGATAGAATAGTATCCTCTATTAATCCAGTTCAACGGATTAACTTGGTATTAAATTTTGTTATTAAAACAGCTTTTAAAAGGTTAAAGCTTTGAAGCAGAGAATTATATTGGCATGCTTTCAAATTGTTAATTAACATGCACAAAATTGTAATAAACGCATTAAATGTATACACCTTCGACCCCTTATCTACTGTCTGTCTGTAAACATCATAATAATGCTTGTATATGTATGTAATCTACTTACAGATAATGATTATTATATTGCTTGATAATCTGTGTTAAGGCCAAAAATAAAATATTCTTTGTTTCCCCAAGCAAAAAGTACCATACCCAAAATAGTTTACAACTTTCTGAAAAAAAATTGTTTTATTCTATAAGACAGTCGGATACAACAGTACAAAAACAAAAATAATTAACAATAAAATTTTAAAAAGATATACATGTACATGTATTTAAAAAAACCACTTTACTACCTATCTACCCCAGCCTGATTAACCTCTGGGTCGGGAAAGGGAAACAAACACTATATTAATTTTTGGCCTACACATGTGATGAAATCCACCATCATGCAAATGCTTGAAAGCAGTATATATAAAATACTGACAGCTCTGATAATACCATACAATGACATTACACATTCTTTGTAGTCTATTGAGTTAATGCCAAAACATGCTTAACATTAGTACAACATTATGGTATCAAACACATGTCTGCAAATATCATTTTCCTCTTTTCTGTAAGTCAGCTCTGTTTTTGTCTCACAATATTGCACAGCTGGCTATAGGGTATTGTTTAAGCCAATCTTTTTTAGAGAACCCGTTCTTTAATTGCCTCCCATAACTGCACAGGGTATTGTTTGGCCATTTTCGGACAACAGTTCTTTAAGTGCAACAATAATATTGAACCATCTTTGGACATCCCTTAATGTTGAGTTATCTTTGAGCATCTATTCTTTAAGTGCCTTACATACATGTAGTGTTGGGTCATCTTTGAACATCCATTCTTTAAGTGCCTCCCTTAATGTTGAGCCTTCTTTGGACATCCATTCTTTAAGTGCCTTACATACAGTAACATGTAGTGTTGGGTCAGCTTTGGAAATCCATTCTTTAAGTGCCTCCCATAATATTGAGCCTTCTTTGGACATCCATTCTTTAAGTGCCTTACATACATGTAGTGTTGGGTCATCTTTGAACATCCATTCTTTAAGTGCCTCCCTTAATGTTGAGCCTTCTTTGGACATCCATTCTTTAAGTGCCTTACATACAGTAACATGTAGTGTTGGGTCAGCTTTGGAAATCCATTCTTTAAGTGCCTCCCATAATGTTGAGCCTTCTTTGGACATCCATTCTTTAAGTGCCTTACATACATGTAGTGTTGGGTCATCTTTGGACAATAATTCCATTCTTTAAGTGCCTCCCATAGTTGAGCTATCTGTGAACATTACTATACCATGATAATTGTACTGGGTATTGTTTTACTTAATCTTGGTCATCTGTTGGCATGCGGTGCTCAGTGGCCCGTAATTGCCCAAGGTACTGTTTGCCATCTTTGGTTGATTGAGCATGTAGCATACAAATACATCATTGCTTCACTGTATTTCTATATTTGGAGTAGAGTTAGACTGTATTCACAAAGTTTGCACTACATAGTTATAGATGTTTAGACAAAGAAGAAAGGCAGCAATCAGACTGATCGAAAATCAGAATCTCAGACCTGTCTCCTAAACAAGACAGATTCACCATTGGTAGCAGAGGCCATTTCCCAGGTGAAGAAGGTGCTGTGGTACCCCAGCGCACTACAACCAGACTCAGCTTTCCCCAGGGCCTTAAATCCTAGCATGGTGTCTTAAAATCAGTATGGGTGTTAATATTGTGGTCTGTATTGTGTTATTTAAGTGATAATGGCTTGTATTGTGTGAAAAAGTTCTTAAATTAGCCTTTTATTTAAGGATAACCATGCAGTAATCACTTTTAAATTTTTTAGCCATTCTTGTAGATCTTAGTAAGCTTGAATCCTAGCAATGCCCCAGCGCCTACAAACATTTCTGGGGAAGTGCCTGGGTTGATATATGTCATCATGTGTCATTCACTTAAAGCTGTCTCATACAATAGTGCTGCATCTGTACAGGCAGTCAGTCTGTTTCATTTGATCAAAGTAATTATGTTACAAGTCCTGTGATGGTGTGGTCTAAAGTTTGTAAAGTCCTGAATATTGTGATGGTATGGTCTAAAGTTTGTAAAGTCCTGAATATTATGATGACATGGTCTTAAGTTTGTCAAAGTGATTTCAGGTCTGCTGAATTACTTATCTGTATAAATCTAGATTTGAGAAGTCTGGGAGCATTATTCCCTTACTCTACCTGGCATGTGTGAAGTAAACAATGGTACCAGGTTGTTCTATTGTTGTTAGATTATGAGCAGGATGTCCAGGGGTTCCATTTGACTCGGGAGTAGGGGTTTTGACCCTTAACAGCCACATTTTGACCCTCAAGATTTTGTTCACCAGGGTCATTTTCTCCTAAAAATTACGAGTATTCTGGTATTTTTGCCTATAAAATGGTAAAATTTAGTCAAATGTTTCAAAGTGACCCTTCAGATTCAGAAGCTAGTGGACTCCCTGTGTTGGCTTATAATGGCCCAGTCCCAATTCTGTAACCCTAAGTATTACTTTCATGTATGTAGTGCAGTGCAGTACAATTGCATAAAAGATAATCAAGGAAGGCATTTGGGAATGGTGAAAGTATTAAACTTGAGACCCAGCAGATAGTGGGTGGTACATTCACACCAAACATTGCTGAGTTTTTCCAATGAAGCAGTTTCTGTTATTATTACATTTCTTGTGTGAAGGTGGCTGAGTTCTGATAGAGAAATGAAACTGATGTGAATTACAAACATGTTATCATTCCGGTTTGAATGTATGTTAATTATATACCTGTGCTAGTTATTTCCGTGATTTTCGCTCACCTGGGAAAGCTGGGATGGTAGTATGCTAAACTTGCAATACACATGGCATAGAGTCAGAATACAACTTAGTGTAGAATTATCTACTGTATGTTGCTTGACTTTGTTAAATGCTTCCTACAGTATGTATCGGGTATGTTTTATTAAAAGTCGATTAACCTAATGTATTAGTGCATTATAATACATGGTTTGTTAGAATTAGGGTTGGCAATGGTATGTCAGGGCGGTACTGGAACCAACTCTCAGGTTCTCCTGGCCCATCCTTAGTCTTTACATTAATTTTGTACTTGATGGATTGGAATTTTCACTGACACTAGATGGGTGCATTCATGTGTAATGTGGTTTCCTTGTACAGGTTAACTGGTTCCATTCTAATAAATACGTTTCTGGTTTCATATGCAAGTTTTTGCCGCAGTTTCAGAGAAATTCTGAGGTATGGTATGTATATATATATATGCAAAGCCATGTAGCTATATGTACGTATGTAGTTTAAAATTCAGACAAAACGGTTGTATTTAGATAAAGATCCAATATGTATTATGTGTACATGCTCTTCAAGCAATAAAGTAGGGTTTTAGACAGGGAGTTTCTGAAGCTAAGTGTCATACCAATACCAATTCATATATTTCAACAAAATCAAGATTGGTTTTTGGAAGCAAAAGGGCCATTTCATAGTCTTAGAGGTAGTGTTTTAAGTAAATTGGCATTTTAAAATAAAAGGGCCAGTCCAGAGGGGTTGTCTCTCTAAGTGTTTATTGAAACAAAAGAGTTACTCTGGAGGGGGTGTGGATCAAGGTGTGTTACTCTGGAAGGGTTGTGACTCTATGTGTGTTACTCCGGAGGGGTTGTGACTCTAGGTGTGTTACTCTGGAGGGGTTGTGACTCTAGGTGTGATACTCTGGAGGGGTTGTGACTCTAGGTGTGATACTCCGGAGGGGTTGTGACTCTAGGTGTGTTACTCTGGAGGGGTTGTGACTCTAGGTGTGTTACTCTGGAGGGGTTGTGACTCTAGGTGTGTTACTCTGGAGGGGTTGTGACTCTAGGTGTGTTATTCTGGAGGGGTTGTGACTCTAGGTGTGTTACTCTGGAGGGGTTGTGACTCTAGGTGTGATACTCTGGAAGGGTTGTGACTCTAGGTTTGTTACTCTGGAGGGGTTGTGACTCTAGGTGTGATACTCTGGAGGGGTTGTGACTCTAGGTGTGATACTCTGGAGGGGTTGTGACTCTAGGTGTGATACTCTGGAGGGGTTGTGACTCTAGGTGTGATACTCTGGAGGGGTTGTGACTCTAGGTGTGTTATTCTGGAGGGGTTGTGACTCTAGGTGTGTTACTCTGGAGGGGTTGTGACTCTAGGTGTGATACTCTGGAAGGGTTGTGACTCTAGGTGTGTTACTCTGGAAGGGTTGTGACTCTAGGTGTGTTACTCTGGAAGGGTTGTGACTCTAGGTGTGTTACTCTGGAGGGGTTGTGACTCTAGGTGTGATACTCTGGAAGGGTTGTGACTCTAGGTGTGATACTCTGGAGGGGTTGTGACTCTAGGTGTGTTACTCTGGAGGGGTTGTGACTCTAGGTGTGATACTCTGAAGGGGTTGTGACTCTAGGTGTGATACTTTGGAGGGGTTGTGACTCTAGGTGTGATACTCTGAAGGGGTTGTGACTCTAGGTGTGATACTTTGGAGGGGTTGTGACTCTAGGTGTGATACTTTGGAGGGGTTGTGACTCTAGGTGTGTTACTCTGGAGGGGTTGTGGCTCAATGTGTGTTACTCTGGAGGGGTTGTCTCAGAAGTATTATATGATAGATGAGATAATTCGGGGCACTGCTGCGAAACTAATCAATCTATAACATTGTTGCAGCAGTGTCGGTTATGCATCATAGAATTGTCTCATAAATAAACTAGAACTAACTACCATGGTAATTTGGTCTCCCATTCAATCCAATGACAAACTACCAGGCTTCAATATTGGAGACAAGTTTTCCAATATCTGTATGAGCGAGTGTAGGGGGAGCGTGAGGAAACCGTGTGAATTTTCAGAAAAAAATCGATCAGGTATGTTGTGGTAGAATTGATTTGCAAATTGTCAATTTTCAGCCCATATTTATAGAACAAATATTTTTACTTTCGCTATTCATGAATATATCATGAAGGAGACTGTTCAGCCATTAAATAAAATCATTGTGTAAATAATTTAAAATCAACACTAAATGTTTGTTGAATTTAATACTTTCCGTACAGTACTCTATATGAATGGTCCGGGACTCTCATATTGATATGTCAGCTATTTGAGAAATTGTAGACTTTATTCAGCGTATATTAAGTTCCATTTTTGACAACTATTTGATAAAATAACCACGTTTCATCGGGCTTAAGCATCAGTAGGATCGATTACAAAATGTAATCAAGCACAGAACTGCTTATAAGTTGATCTATATTTTATTATATGCATTGAAATCAAGGACCGATCTGTGAAGTATTCAAAACAACCAACATGACTGTTTGCATGTTATGAAACCTTCAGAAATAGAGTAAGTGTGACATTTATGATGACTGCTGCGCCAAAAAATGTGCAATATAATGAACGGTTGATGTTCGATTTTCTATTGCAAATCATTGCTCCATGTCAAACAGAGACATGTTGATGTGTAGACCCACAGATATAAGGGGAAATTGTTCACATACTATACCAGTAGTTAGCTTGTAGTGCATTTTGGCATATACTTGGTCACTTCAAATGTAACGAAACCGTCTTCAGACTATATTTGGTGAAATGTGTAGGCCCAGGCCTAATTAATGGCCTAGTGGCAGTTTTACTACTGCATTGACCTATTCAGGTTTCCTGTGATTAACTTCCAGTACTATAACTTGCTCTAAATCCACTAGTGGCTGACTTAACTTCTCCACATGTGGAGAACATGGTTAGCTAGTGCCACGGATCAACAGTTACTAGCTAGCTAGAAATTGTCTGCAAATCCACTCCAAATATTATTTCTGTGTATAGCACGGAGAATTCGACACGACTCTCAACCTTGTTAGCATACTGTTAGCATAATTTAACAGCTGATGCATTGTCTTTATTTATACCCCCTAGTGTATGACGAATCATGAAGATGCTCGAGATGTTATACCAACATAAATCTAAAGGACCGATATTGCACGATTGGCTCGCGGAAATTTATATATTCGACGCAAGAACCTTGTAATATATTCAAGCATAACGGTGAGGATCATGTTAAATTCTCCAAGCTATAATATTATTGTAGCACACAAGTCGATGTTTAAATTTAATTGACCTTGGTGGACTGTGTATGTGCACTAATAAGGTCACCTTATGAGGGTCGCAGGTTACCTTTCATATTATTAACTTAATCTATGGGGTAATTATCTAGCAAATGATAATTACTGCTGAATAAACACAACATGTTTTCAAAATTCAATCCAGGACTTAAAATTGACTGTCAAAGTTTTACCGGTAGTACTTAAGATTTTAATTCCGTGGTTTTATTTGATACAAATCTTCCTAGATCCTTATAAATATGTACACCTTTAATGCAGTCATATTTGCATGCAGCCCTGGATTCTCTCCAATTTATATTTGATACAAATCTCAGTTCAATAAAGTAGTTCTATATCATAATATCTATTTAAAACATTTTAACTCAGTTTAATAATCTGGGGTCAGTAAAATATGATGCCTATACCATTGCTCTAATTTCTCCTGTAGTGCTTTGATTTCACTGGTAGATTCACAGTCTTAACCTTTGATGTGGAAAAATGCAAAAGGCAAGGAATATTTAGTAAATTTATATGATTAAGTATTTGTTTAAATAAATCTGTGGCCAAACTTTGTGCATGTAATTACACATCAGGAGTTTTTAACTGTAACATTACCCCAGGGATTTGGATTGCTCCATGGGTGCACCCTAAATTGACCCCCTGAAAATTCCAAATGGTTAAAACTTTGGCTAAGTCAACCTACGGTTATTGTTATCACATTGAATTGTATAGTCTCCCAATAGACATACAGTGATCGGAAACTACAGGAGTATTTGCTCGCAATAAGTCATACAAGTTGATTGATATATGTGTCACAAGAAATGATACAGTGATTAGGTTTATACGCTGTGTTACTAAATTTGTATGAAAATGATTGATCTAAAGTAAAATTGTTTGCCATTTTTGACTTTTGTGAATAGAAGTATGATTATAGAACAAAAGGTTAATACTGGTTAATTACCCATGAACAATGGTTCAAGGTCACCTGAGCACTTTTCATTATTTAATTTGACACATTACCACCACATGCGTATATAAACCAAATCACTGTATGACTTATTGGGATACTTTACAATTCAACTTGTATGACTTATTGTGATTGAAACATCCGGTGATTTTCTATCACTGTACGACTTATTGCAAGACTTAACAATTCAAAGTGTACTCCTTATTGCGATAACTGGAAGTTGACTCGTTTTAAAATTGTGATTATGTCTGGCTTCGTATATAAAAAAAAACAATTGAGCTCTGATTGAGTATTTCATGTGAGTCTCTAACTATTGTCATGGTTTCCTGTGTTACAAGCTACCGTAGTTACTCAAGTATTGGACGCAGCTGTGTATTGGATACAGTTTTAAAAAATGGTAGAAAGATGCATAGAAAGTCAGATGCAAAAGGTTGTGACAATAATAATAATAATAAAGACTTTATTTAAAGAGGCAACACAGTTGGGTATACCAAGTCTTCCTTGTGAGCCTCATTAACACATTGACATATATTATGTATAGTAATAACAGAAGATCATAATATTGCCTAGCACTTTTAACTTGTCATCCTTGAATATCTGTGCTTATGGATTGTCCAATCAGAGTTGTTATTTTAACTAATCAAGACATTCTTACGGTGCAATAACGAAAACATTAATTAGTGACAGGTCAAAAATGCTTGACTATAACAATTAACACGAACAACAATATCAAACAACATAATGACATGGCTGAAAGAGAATTTAGTTTAAAATTTACTATCATGCATAAATAATGTATAGATACAGTAAGTCATTGACATAAATGGTTGAAAGCTAAGTTAAATGATCTTTACAATACAAGAAAGAATATAGCCTTTCCAGATTTGCCCATCAGAGAGACTTGGAAAATAATTGTCTAAATCTGTATAAAGAGCTTCTCCAAACTTTGGTTAGGTTTCTGTGTTGACAAAAATGTGGGCAGTACTTGGAAAATACGGTAAGGCTGGTACTCCCTAATGTGTACGTAAAGCCAGTGAAATGTTGTAATTTGCATTGTGTTATGATGTCTTATATTGATTATGGTGGTAGTCTTCATGTATAAAAGCTACCAGTTGATTTAAATGTCACATAGGAATACTATTTTCCATATCAGAGAAATCGGTAAGGCTAGGGTATTATAAATGTTCCTGGTCATGTCTCGGTATAATAATGCTCTCTAACATCTTTGGCAATTGTTTCGGCTGATTGAAAAAAAATATGGGGTTCTGGTGCCCCTAGATTTTTACAGCTAGGATATGTTTACAACAGGTGATGTGCCTCTACAACAGTTACTGCACAATGACTGTCATCGAGAGGCGACTCCTGTTGTAACCCGAGTACTTACGAAAATCTTAAACTTACGCTAAAATTCCTCATAATGCTTTTACAGCTGCAAATACGAGACAAATTTCGTTTATAGGAGAGCGCTAACTGAATCATTGTTAATATTCCATACCTCTTTACCAATATTTGTAGCAGTAAAGAATGATAAAGAATTCAAATTTGGACGTAAATTAACTGTTTCCGTAAGTGCTTTGATAAAACAGTACCCTGCACCTTCAACTGCTCATGATCATGAAACTTTGAAAAATCTAGACATCCATCTGTTGTTTACAATTCAGTTAAACTTTGATCATTATCTCCTTAACTTCTGGATGAAATTTGACCAAACTTCACTTGAATAAATCCTCAGATTGTCCTGCTAGAAACTTGTTCAAATAATTCTAGCCCATTGCAAAAGATTAAATATAGATTTTAAGACTTTTCGCAATTAAAACAATTCTTTGAACTTAAAGTTCAAAAGCTGTATGTAATACTTCAGTGTTTAATTCTTTATAAGCTGCCAATGTTTCATCCTAGCATTATTTCTAACTCAATTTGTTAATAGTCCAAGTCAAGTTAAAGCATGCATTAAGGCATTAAAGGTGCTCTACTCCATTTGACCAACAAAAGATTAAATATTTAAAACCAATGTAAGTGGTTTAAAGAATGTTTAAGTACTAATTCATAATTGATACTTTAACACACTTGAAATCTTAGTTTTCATCACAAATGTCAAATATTTTGCGTCATTTCACAGTTTAACCTAGTTGACTTAATTACTACCAACTAATTTTTGCATTTTTCAGTTTCCAACTAGACTTTCACAATATCTACTGACACTTTAACTAGAACACAATCATTTACAAATTTTGCAAAAGTTTTAAAAAATTAAGATTTTTATCATCCGAAGCTAAGTACCTCTAAAGTTGACTTTATGTTTATAAGGTCATTTACTTCCCAGCATAAAGCAACATTTAAATATTTAACTAACTGAGCAAAGCAAATTCTAGTTGACAGAAAAAAAGAAAGGGAAATTTATTGATTCTTCGAAATGGAAATGTGTAAAAACAATACAAAGCTTTGATATTCTTTTATTTGTAAATGTGCTGTCCAGGTTCTAAAAATATGGTAGCTAATTTATTCAGTTGGAGAATAAGGATCCAATCATATCGCCTGTTACTGACCTGAATAGTTTTATATGGTGTGATCTGATTGGTAGTCTTTATCCTTAAGGCAAGTAAGATCAATATGGAATACCACCCCTGGGCCCAGAATTACAATGAATATATATTTTTCTATAGGGTTGATAAAACATTGGCACACTGTGTTTCTATGAAATTATAAATTGTAGGTCAAGCTCAAAACATGTTCAATTAAATATGCTAAAAATTTGACCAACAGATATATATCTTCAGTAAAACCTTACAGTTTGCTACCTAGGTGTCAAAAAAGGCAGCTAGCATTCCTGAACAAGTTTAATATAAGTTTGTATCAATTGACAATGAGTGTTAGATTATTTTTATCATATGACACCAATAGCACGAAAATACACATCTTTCTGCTGAAAAACAGATTCTGGCATATAGTGATGTCATTTAGAAGAGAAATTGACGTGGATTCCTGTGGATATGAAGGAATGAAATTATTAGCGGATTGGTCAAGGAGCTTGTAGCTATATGTTCAAACCTCTAGCTGATTAGTCAAGGAGCCTATAGCTTTATGTTCAAACCTCTAGCTGATTAGTCAAGGCGCCTGTAGCTTTATGTTCAAACCTCTAGCTGATTGGTCAAGGAGCCTGTAGCTTTATGTTCAAACCTCTAGCTGATTAGTCAAGGAGCCTGTAGCTTTATGTTCAAACCTCTAGCTGATTGGTCAAGGAGCCGGTAGCTTTATGTTCAAACCTCTAGCTGATTAGTCAAGGAGCCTGTAGCTTTATGTTCAAACCTCTAGCTGATTAGTCAAGGCGCCTGTAGCTTTATGTTCAAACCTCTAGCTGATTGGTCAAGGAGCCGGTAGCTTTATGTTCAAACCTCTAAAATTCCTAATATTTTCAGGCCTAGAATTCTTTACCAGACATTTATAAGCAATGTCTGATGAGTTTTGTAGATCGTTAATTTCAAAACCTGTTGACCCTCCTGATTTATGGCAAGCATGAAACAATTATCCAATAATGATTTCCCATGATTTTACTTTGTTTGCAGACTTGCCTTATCAGAAATTCATTTATTTTCAATATCATTTTATTGTCAATCTCACTTTAAAATCTATAAAAACAACTGTGGTAATGTGCTAGGTCCTAATTGAACTCTGTTATTGGTAGAATATCGATATCAAGAAATCGAATTGGCATGAACGGCTCCAGAAGGGGTTCTAGACCCTCAAAATAGGAAATTTAGCAGAAATGTGGTTGAGGCCTATACATTTATTTAAAGAGTCTGACAGCTCAGTGCTCAGCTCAGCGAAACAGCTGGTCAGACCCCATCCTGAGTAAAACACCTGGTCAGACCCCTTCCTGAGTAAAACACCTGGTCAGACCCCTTCCTGAGTAAAACACCTGATCAGACCCCTTCCTGAGTAAAACACCTGGTCAGACCCCTTCCTGAGTAAAACACCTGATCAGACCCCTTCCTAAGCCAAAATTATTTGTTGGACCTCCCCTGAGAAAGATTTCTGTATCCGCACAGGAACTGGTAGCTATGAACTGCACCTATCTTCTACTCTATTGTGTGGAGTTTGATAAGTTTGTTTTTCTCACCTGAAACAGTGTAGAGTTTTCTATCAGTGTATATATAAGAAATGAAATGACGTCAAATTTGGTGGCACATTGGTTATAAGAAACCAGACTCTGATATAAACAAGCCAGATTGCCTCTTCCCATGGTGCCAATGAAAACATAGCACACAGGTACACAAGATATTACGAACAACTCCCTGATACTCCTATACTCTCAATGTTCTTTGTTATTTTGTACTTTTCAAACCTGAATTTATTCTTTGAATGAAATGGAGAGTACTCAGGGGAGATAATCAAAACAAAATTTGAAATGGAGAGTAATCAGGGCAGATAATCAAAATCAAATTTGAAATGGAGAGTAATCAGGGCAGATAATCTAAATAACATTTGAAATGGATAGTAATAATCAGGGGAGATAATTAAAAGAAAATTTGAAATGAAGAGTAATCAGGGGAGGTAATCAAAACATAACTTGAAATGGAATTGAATGTATTAAAGACTCCAGCTGTTTTACTAAAAAGAGTAGTTAAATGTCTAAAACTTACACTTTACTATAGCTCGCTGGTGATAACTTTAGCCTCATCATTAAGCTCGTTGGTGATAACTTTAGCCTAATCATTAAGCTCGATGGTGATAACTCTAGCCTAATCATTAAGCTCGCTGGTGATAACTTTAGCGTAATCATTAAGCTCGTTGGTGATAACTTTAGCCTTATCATTAAGCTCGCTGGTGATAACTTTAGCCTTATCATTAAGCTCGCTGGTGATAACTTTAGCCTTATCATTAAGCTCGATGGTGATAACTCTAGCCTAATCATTAAGCTCGCTGGTGATAACTCTAGCCTAATCATTAAGCTCGCTGGTGATAACATTAGCCTTATCATTAAACTCGCTGGTGATAACTTTAGCCTAATCATTAAGCTCGATGGTGATAACTCTAGCCTAATCATTAAGCTCGCTGGTGATATCTCTAGCCTAATCATTAAGCTCGCTGGTGATAACTTTAGCCTAATCATTAAGCTCGCTGGTGATAACTTTAGCCTAATCATTAAGCTCGCTGGTGATAACTTTAGCCTAATCATTAAGCTCGCTGGTGATAACTTTAGCCTAATCATTAAGCTTGCTGGTGATAACTCTAGCTTAATCATTAAGCTAGCTGGTGATAACGCTAGCCTAATCATTATCAATAAACAAACATGGATAATATAAACACCACAGGGTCGACTAACCACTTGTTATCATTGTAGACTGAAAAAGTAAAACTTTATGCATTAAAGTGATTATGTACAAGATTGAACAAAAGTGGACAGGGAAAATGCATTTAATTTTCATTTATATTTGTAAACAAAAGTTAGTGTTATCATGGGCAGACTATAGATGTATATACATGTGTGTCAATTCACAGCCCTATCCCATGTTCATCAACAATTACTTTTTAAATAATGAGTAGTAAGTGGGAATAATCAAATCTGCCGAGACAAACTTAACAAGACACCTCATTAAGGGAGGTCAATCATGATATTTGCCCCAAAAACTGCACATAAGATGCATACACATTCCAAGTTCTGATCGCTGGAATCCTCAACTGAAAGTAGGCAAAGACAGAGTACAATCATTTTTATAACAAAATAAACATACCGGTAATGATTATGATTAAGATTCAGTGATAATTTTAACAATAATGCCACTTGAAGGTATGAATACTTTGTTGTTTCTTTGGATAACTAATTGTTTTGTATTTTCTCAAGAGATATACTAGTGTTTAGCATTTACCGTTTAAATGTATCTGAAATAAAAATATTACCACAGGCCTTAGAAATTATATTACAAAATACAGAGTTTTGAAATTCCCTATCATCCAGTCATTACAAAGTTGGAAACGCTTTTTTCTGGCCCCTACGCTTTTTTCTGGCCCCTACATGATTCCACTATTTAGCGCATCATCGGGTCGGGAAACGGTTGCAATTGGGTCTGTAAGTGTTGTACTTCATAAAACAATTGATTTATCTACCATTTAACGTGTCTTATAACGTTCTGTATAAAGTACAACTATATGTTCTTTGCTTTGCTTAAGGTAGGTATAATCTGCAGTGTTCTCAGGTACCCTTAGTGCAAAGATTCGTACATGAAACAAAACTAAACACAGATGAAAAACAGTGTTACATTAGGTTGGGTTGTTTACAAAATAGTTTAAAGCCTAGTAAGGGGTATTATTTGTTTAAGCTCAGTTGGGTCTGCTAATCAAAGATTTAGGTTTTCACCAAGATGAATATTATTCTATTTTATAGCTTGGAATATGGCAAATATCAAACTGAATGTTTCAAGACTTGCTGAATGTAATAAAAGGTGCATGACCAAGTGTTTCACTTAAAGATGAAGGTCATTGGCCAATCTGGCTGGGTAAAACTGAATGATTCCCACTTACGACTCTCAGTCGAATGCAAACAAACAAACAAACAAAGAAAAGATTCTGTTAAAATCAATAATTCATTCATATTTTAAGTCATGTATCTCGACATACGTACATGTACGTAGATAATGTATTCTTGATGTAACTTTGAGATCTCGGAGGTAGAACAAGGTGTGGGGATTATGTGGTGGTTAATTATTAATGTCCCCATAGTTTTAGCTATGGTATCAATTCTATGCATTTTTAAACTGGTCTGAAAATGTGACCTAACCTGATGTCTGCCTTTGTCTGAACCTTTACTCCATAGATACATTCAGTATTACGCCCCTATATCCAGTGCATGTCCATCATCAATAATTTTCCAATAATGAATATCATTATATGTAGGGGAGACAATCCAATTAAGGAAATGAACTTAACAAGACACTTCATCAAGGGAGATAAATATTGAATTAAAGGACAAGTGTTTCATATATTTAAATTTTAGCTGCATCTGTTTTTCAACTCATTTCAATTACAAATGTGCTGATTCAGGTTTCGATGGTGATCAGCACCTTTGGGCCCTCTTGCCTTTCTCACATATTAGGGTTAATCAATGAACCTCAGCATATAAAATATTCATAATAATTATGTTGTAGCTTCAGAATTGTAAATTAGTCCCAACTTTTATTACATCACTGATTGCTTGCTATACCTGATGGCTAGCTGAATTAGGCATGCCTTGATATGTTCTGTATATCTTGGACCTATGTACATATCAAGCTGCCACCATGGTCCAGTGGTAAGTGCGCTAGATTTGCAGTGACTTTTCTTGAACAAAATTGAACAGCCTGTGCCTTTTAAATTGGGAAATTTTAGCGCATCAATTCGCGAAAAAGATTGTTTTGGTTTAAAGTGTTCATATTTTGCTATTTTCTACTGATAATACTCTAGTCAAATGTGGCAAAGGCTTTTGCAAGTTTGAAAATCTGTTGTTTTGACTTTGAAACAGCTATACTGTAGTTGCTTTGAATCCAGAGTGCACAAAAAGGGGAAAATATGCATACTTTTGGGGGAAAAAGTATGATTTTTTGGGGAAAATGGAGGTTATTTTGCTAGGGGAAGGTGCCTGTATTTGGCCCTGAAATAGCCCAAAAAAATCACTGATTTGTAACCATATTGCAAGCCATCCGGGTTCAATAACCAGTCAAGGCTAGCTATACCCGTCCATAAAAATTCGACAACAATGTTGATTTTACTCAACATGTAGAGAATTTGCTGGTTCCTTGTGGAAGGGTAAGATAGTACTGGTAAGGGTATAGTCTAGGTAAACTAGTTTGGTGAATCTGAGCCACACTTTGTTGAGAGACTGCTTTTAACCCGAATAAACATATCACTTGCTTAGAATAAGACGGTCGTAAGTGCTACTTATACCTTATAAGACAAGTACATAATTGAAATCTGCATCACAAGGTGCTTCTTATGAGCCTATTTTCATGAAAATCAGAACAGGTTATGTTGACCAAAATGAAGTTGAAAAAGCTTGATTTCCCATAAGTAAAGAGTAGTTTCTTGTTTTCTCAAAATATTGATTTTGTACTTCTCATGTACTTAGGACCTTCTCATTCTAAGCCAGAGATATATGTCGGGCGTACGTGCACAGTTAACAGTGAGTAGAAGAAAAACCTGATTATCAACTTAACATACTACATTAACAAGTTCTATGGTATAGGTGTAAAATGTCAGTGATATGTCATACATAAATAAATCAGAGAGACAATATGATTGTAAGATAATATCAATTGATTACGCCATGACACCTTCAAACATATCCTGTAATACAAGTATATATACCATTGCTGTTAAAGGTTGACCTGTATATTGTGTCAAATATTCTCGACATTCGTAGACAAGTCTGCCATCATTGTGCCATATGACGTAGCAAAGTCAGGGAAATTGTCATACATTGTGCCAGTACACAGTGTAGCAATACCATGTGACTTTGGGCTACAGGTCCAAGACAAAATTTGCTTCACTTCAAAAACTAAAATAGCCACAAGTATTTTATTTCTATACCGATTTATATGAAATATATGCCACGCTAAGGGAAACCTTGAAAAAGAAGAAGCTTTACACATACAGGTTTCATAGGGTGCTGGACAAAACGGCACAGCTGCTGAAAAAGATCTAATATTTCGTGAAAAGCAAATAATTTTCCCCTTAGCATGGCGTATATTTCATAGAAATCGATGAAGAAATATATTTGTTCCTGAAGCAAATTTCGTCTTGGATCTGTAGCCATTAGTGATGTAAAAGTCAGGTGGTAATGCTACACAGAGATCAACTCAGAGTGTAGTTTATGTTAGAACCAGATTGCATCTCAATGATTGGTGTGTGTTTATGAAGCTAGTTGGACCCCTATTCAGTTGTCCACTACTTTCACAAATTCAAGTGAACAGTGCAGCGGTGTACACTGCTGTTCTGATGTTTTCCAACAAATTGTGTGTATTGCTGGACGTTTAACTGTACGTCCGCAGTTGCAAGTACAATAAATGTTCCGAGATCACAAAGCCAGCTGTAGTTTACTAATTTTAATGAGTCGTAACAATAACAATCACAAAGTTTATATTCACAGAGTTCAGATATATCACAAAGATATTAATTATTTCACAGAGTCACAAGTTATCAAATTAAATCAAATGCACAAAGTCTATACTTCACAAAGATACTGTCTTTTCAAATTATATTAAGTTCTGTAAGTTCTGTCTTATGTCTAAAGTTAAGTCCATGTTTATAAGGTTACCCTTAACTCTAGCAGACAGAGTAATTCACTCAATCTGAGAAGCCAATCAAGTTACTTAAACCAAACATATCAGACTAAATATGTAAAGTATTTCACACCTATGATAATTCAATTAAAACTTGAAATAAAAGTATGATAACCATTTAAGAAATAATAACAAACAATCACAAACTGGATTGACTTAATCACCTGATTCACAAAGAACAATGCAAGATAATATACTTAGAAAGAAGTCCTATGAAAATGCATGAAGACATATGAAGACACACTGAGGCTAAATTACTAAAATAGGATAATAATCAGTTTAGAAATGGAATGAATGTATATTAATAAATTGGTAATCTGAGTTTGAATAGACAAATCAACATTTTTAAAAACCATACAAAATAGGGTGAAATTGTTATCATAATAGTTCCTGTTATGATTACAATTTCACCATATTTTGCATGGCTTTAAAAAATGTTGATTGTCTATTCAAATTCAGATTACCAATTATTATTACGCATTCATTCCATCTCTAAACTGATTATTATCCTATTTTAGTAATTTTAGCCTCTGTGTGTCTTCATATGTCTTCATGCATTTTCATAGGACTTCTTTCTAAGTATATTATCTTGCATTGTTCTTAGTGAATCAGGTGATTAAGTCAATCTAGTTTGTGATTGTTTGTTATTATTTCTTAAATGGTTATTATACTTTTCTTTCAAGTTATGGTTGAATTATCATAGGTGTGAAATACTTTAAATATCCAGTCTGATATGTTTGGTTTAAGTAACTTGATTGGCTTCTCAGATTGAGTGAATTACCCTGTCTGCTAGAGTTAAGGGTTACCTTATAAAAATGAACTTAACTTTAGACATAAGACAGAACTTAATATAATTTGAAAAGACAGTATCTTTGTGAAGTATAGACTTTGTGCATTTGATTTAATTTGATAACTTGTGACTCTGTGAAATAATTAATATCTTTGTGATATATCTGAACTCTGTGAATATAAACTTTGTGATTGTTATGGTTATGACTCATTAAAATTAGTAAACTACAGCCGGCTTTGTGATCTCGGAACATTTATTGTACTTGCAACTGCGGACGTACAGTTTAAACGTCCAGCACTACACACGATTGGTTGATCAACACCAGAACATCAGCGCACACCGCTGCACTGTTCACTTGAATTTGTGAAAGTAGTGGACAACTAAAAAGGGGTCTAACTAGCTTCATAAAAGTGCAAAGACAGCAACAGTAGGCATCTAAAAGTGTAACTAATTGTTTCACCTAAGGGACAACTTGCTCAATCAAGTATTTGAAGCCAGATTGCTCAAGTGACAATTGAGTGCCACATCCACTGTACTATAACCATCCATGTTACTGGTTAGATGTATTATCAGGGTTTCCATTTGTCCCTGGAAAATGACCATTTGACTCCTAAAAATTCTGGAAAGCTACATTTTCACATTCAGGATTTTGAAGGATCATATGTTATTGTATATTTCAAATTTATTATATTTTTGCCAAGAATTTGTAAATTTTACTGGTACAAAAGGATTAACATGACCCCCTGAAGTCACAGGAAAATGGAACCCCTGATTGTTATTACATCACAGTCATCCCTCTTGCATCATCAGGTGAAATAAAACCATGCCTCCTTAGCTTACTTTCATTGATTTACAAGCTGTGAATTACTGTGTATTGTAATGAGAATCCTTGCCTATCACCCAACATAACAATACCGGTATACATTCTACACTGTCATCTAATAAAATGCTGTTTAGTTTCTCTAAAAATAACTCATAATAATGCTGAGCCAGCACTTTCTTGATCTGGAGTAATAATACATTAATGTTATTGACAATGAAATAATAGTGATTAGAAAACACAAGGATTAAAAGCTACCTATAGATGTGCCCTCTTGGCTCTTGCAGTATGGGAACATTTGAAAATATTAATGGTTCTGGTAAATTATTACTGGGTTGCAGGTGAAAAAAAAACATGCATTGTTTTATGTACATTCAGTTTCAACGACATATGGATGTCAATAATTATATTTTGTATGCACCTAATTACATGGTATAACCCATTGAAGACAATTTGAGACTATTGTTATAAAATGGAAATTATAAATGTGAAACAAATAAGAAATTTTGTAGTCTTGTGGCCTTCATCTGTGAAATTTCTTAATGTATACATCCACTCTTTGTAGTTTTATTTTATCAAACTTCATTTTACAGTAGAACTTTCTGATCACCCCACATGTATACCAGTAACAACATGTTGGCTGTTGAGAATATAAATATTGTTATGCATGTTTGTGATACTACATTCAGTTCCTGTGTTTACATTCCAGACTGCAAGAATATTTGCAACACAAAGAGTGAATGTGTTAGTTTGAGGATAATTGTATGTTACAGTCTTACCATGATAAGCCCACAGTGTCTGGTACCTGTTCTCAGACAGGGATATTAAGGTTAATGCCATTAAAATGGCTATGCACCTTATCATATGTGATTCCCATCGATCACCTGTCATAGATTGCATGCACAGACACTTGTGAGTACTAGAGATATAAGTTTGGATTATGTTTGGTTGTTTTACTGACAATGAGTTACTCAAATTAATGAAACAAACTTTTTTTGCACTGTTTTACAAAACTGACATTTTACAGAAAATTTGGACTTCAAACTTCCCCAATACCTGGGTAAGCAGAAGTGTTCAAAATAAAATGAATCTCAATACTAAAACAATTGTACATTGATATTAGTTTGTTAGTAACAGAGCTTCATTGTCAGAGGGCCGTACTGATAATAGACCTTACAGACAAAACTTAACCATCCCAAATTTAGACCTAGATGAAAATAAGGGCCACACATTTCGACTGCAGTCAACCAAGACAAACTAAGGGGCACACATTGAACAAGTGGAATATGCCTTAAAATCTGTCATACAGTAAATTAGGATGTATTGATTTTGGTTACACTGAATATTAAGTGCTTTGATTGTGAGAAAGACAGGCATTATTCATGTATGTTTGTGATTGCATAAGGACAATGATAAAAATATACAGGACATGTGTATATATGTTGACATATTTGTTCTGTCTTAAGGCAATTTAGCGACTGCAAATCTTTGTTTCTTATAAGAGCTTTAAGAGTCATGTGTTGTAGCTTCTTGTACATACGGTATTCATTTAAAGCTGCCTTCTGTCACATTGCCTGTATTGCTCACAGTAAAACATTTCACTTAACAACAACATGTTTCTTCCTCCATGGCAGTCATTCAAGATGGTAATCATTTTACAAGTGTGAATGGCGTTTAACAATAAGCTCAGGTATAATGCTGTGCTGTATGAAACATAAACAGACATGGACCTTATATCCTCAGTGAAGCAGGTTTCTATGATTGCTCTTGGCAAGATATCTGTGTAATGGTGAGTGAGGTGGGGGTGGTAATATGGTTTGATGATGTTGCTAACTTCCACATGCATTGAATTACTCAGTTGATTGTTGTATGATTGAATCCTCAGAGAATGTAATTAAAGGCAGTTGATGGTAGTCTGGACAATTACGCAGATCATATTATTATCTATGGATGTTTCGACATTATGATCTACACTTTAATATTTATTGTCTGAATGTCAGTTCTTAGTGATGTCTGTCACCCATGTTTTCAATGGTTGTTTTTGTGTTCTTGTTTGTGCCTTTCATGCCCTGCTGTTTCTGATGAGTGCGGTCTTCCCTGTCCCATTTGATATTATGCCCCTCCATCTTTGATGAAACATCTGAAGCACAGGGTACCCCGGTATGTATCGACAAATGTTCAAGTTCTCTGGTCAATTCATTCTTTATCATTGGATTGCCTGGAGTTTGAGATTAAAAACAGTCTAAGATATCTGCATACAACATCCTTTACTACAATTGTACTGTTTTATTTTACCATTTGTTTATTCAGGTTTAATGCTGTTGTGCTTAACAAGTTTTTAGCTCACCTGCCACAAAGTGATTGTTTTTTGTCCGTCGTCCGTCCGTCTGTTAGACAATTCACCGTTAACACTCTAGCACTTTCAATTTTACTTTTATCTTCACCAAACTTGGTCAGTAGTTGTATCTCAATGAAATCTAGGTCAAGTTCGAAGTTGGGTCATGTGGGGTAAAAAACTAGGTCAAAAGGTCAAATAATAGGATAACCTTGTTAACACTCTGGTGGCCACATTTTTGCTTTAATCTTCATGAAGTTCAGTCAAAATGTTTATCTTGGTGACCTTAAGGTCAAGTTCGAAGTTGGGTCATGTGGGGTCAAAAACTAGGTCAAAAGGTCAAATAATAGCAAAACCTTGTTAACACTCTGTAGGTCACATTTTTGCTTTGATCTTCACTAAACTTGGTCAGTAGTTGTATCTCAATGAAATATAGGTTGGGTGATGTGGGATCAAAAACTAGGTCAAAAGGTCAAATAATAGAAAAACCTTATTAACACTCTTGAGGCCATATTATTGCTTTAATCTTGATCAACTTTGGTCAAAATGTCTATCTTGATGACCTTAAGGTCACGTTTGAAGTCGGGTCATGTGGGTAAAAGACTAGGTCAATATGTCAAATAATAGCAAAACCTTTTTAACACTCTGGAGACCTCAGTTTTGCTCTAACCTTCATCAAGTTTAGTCAATATGTTTATCTTGATGACCTTAAGGTCAAGTTCAAAGTTTGGCCTTGTTTAGCAGGTGAGCGCCCCAGGATCTATGATCCTCTTGTTAGTAATATATGATGGCAGGTTTTACTAACCAGTTTCCCTGGACTGTACTCCAACCAGTTCTAACTTATTTGTCCATAAGGAACCAGCAACGTCGAAAAAACGACATTGAAGTCCAATTTTCATGGAAGGGTTTGACCTGCTGCAACCAGGAATCGAACCCGGATCGCTGGGTTACAAATCCAGTGCAGTAACCGCTTGCATGGACCCAGGCCGCGACTTTTACTTTCAGCTTGTTACTTGGCAGAAATGTATTTGATTGTGTTGGTAGGAACATAATGTTAGGAAGCAGTTATGTTAATGTTTGATAATCAGCAGGATTGGAACACAGATAGCAATTGGTAATTATGTGCATTAGTCAGTAATTACACATGTGTGAAAGAGTTAGCCTTTGTTTGATGTATGTGTGTTGTTTATGTGATCAACAAGTATGTGTATATGTCGAAGTATGGTGTGTATAATTAGGTACTAATACTATGGAATGCCTGCAAACGAGATTGCTATTTCTTGCCAATCCTGCTTTGTGTGTTTTATAGAACCAATATGTTATACTGTAGATCTGACAAACTTCTAACAAGATGTATTTGTCTTGTATAGTTGTAACTAGGTCATACATTCTACAGTCTGATGGCACTTCATATTGATCTGTTAGAAAGTCAATTTTGTTGTAAAATCTGTTCAAGCACTTGGTTTAAATGGCTGATTATAGGAAACTTGTTGACTTTGGTTTTGTTAATATTGAATGGTTTTTACATTAATTGAATCTCCTATATATAGATCTACATACTAACTGAGATAGCCATGATTATTTGCTGATTTTTGCATCTTATCAGTTAGATAATGCTATATGTGTGCTTTCGTTGACAAGTTACACTTACAGTGGGCATTTAGCATTGAGAAATAACTTGCTCCCATTGAGTGCTTCCTGGCCAACACTTGGATAAAAGTTTAAGGATCCATCATGAGTGACCATGTTAACGAGTATGACCTCACCCTTAACTTAAATTTAACAATATGGCATGCTGTATGTACATCAAGTGGCATGACATGATACTGTTATAGTATGGAGATATTGACTTGATCCTAACCTTTATGAATGAATATATTACATGGTTCTTGCAGTAAATATATCAATTTCCGCGAGCAAATTATGCAATATCGGTCTATGATAACATACAACCGGGATTATGAATATAGACGGATATCAGCTGTTAAATTATGCTAATAGAAGGCCGAGGATCAGGTTAAAATCTCTGTTCTATACTTCACATATTTGGTAAGCTAATAACAATTTATTGTTAGGTTCTGATCAAGGAAATAAAATGTCAGTATCAAAGGTCTATAGAGCCTTGTTGGGCCGAACTTAATATATTCTTTGTTTCCCCATCCCGACCCTAGCAGATTTAGAATGAGTTGGTAGGTAGGGTAAATATTGTTTTTAATTGTTTCAGTATGATAGTTATTGGTTAAAGCATAAAAATAATCAATGAAATTTAGAATTAACTCAAAGGTGAAACTGAAAATCAACAATCCTAAATTTAATCGTAAGAAAGAAGCCAGTAAACAAAAAAATAAAATTTTCACTTCCAATTTTTAATAAAAAAAAATGTTATTTTAATTTGGGCAATAAAATATTTTGGGTAGGGCCCTTTTTAATCGGGTAGGTAGGGGATGGGGAAACAAACAATATTTTATTTTAGGCCTTGTGGCCCTGTTGTTGGTATATAGACTGACAGGAACAATTTGACCGACTTCTATAATTATCTGTAATTGTTCCATGAAACTCGCTCTCATTTTCTAATGATACAATACAAATATATTTAATGTGATTTGCATTGTATTGCCTATTGGTGTGTTAGCTTTCATATTCTGAATTTTTTATGGTTTTTCACCGGTTGTATTAAGTTACAGAAATTTCTGGGAATCTTCATTCTCTACCTCTATACTGTAAAATCATTAATTTTTAGCAGGTACAGTACACGCAAGGTGGGTTTTCCGATTTCCACTCGGCCACCGCGTCAATAATTAATTTGAGGTGGCATGCCACCGTGGCATGGCGGGCCCACCGTGGACAGAAAGTGCTACCCTAAATTGCCACCGTGGCGTGGCGGGCCCACCGTGGACAGAAAGTGCTACCCTAAATTGCCACCGTGGCGTGGCGGGTCCACCGTGGACAGAAAGTGCCACCCTAAATTGCCACCGTGGTGTGGCGGGCCCACCGTGGACAGAAAGTGCTACCCTAAATTGCCACCGTGGCGTGGCGGGCCCACCGTGGACAGAAAGTGCTACCCTAAATTGCCACCTTGGCTGGTTTACAAAACCGACGACCCTCAAAATGGGGAAAATTCAAAATGTGGAGGTCAAATGAACGAGGTGAACTCATTTTCGAAAAACTAGACTCTATTTTCTGTAAATAGACGGATGACGTAAACAGCGACCAAATTGTGAGGATTAATTCATTTTGTAAAAACAATTGGTAGATCTTAGATCGAATGTCTCACCCCTATTCAGCCCATGTCCAACTATTTAATTTTCTTATGTCTGTGGAGTGATCGGTCAGCGAGTGCAGTTTTTTTGTTGTACTATTGCATTATGGATTATCACAGTATCAGTAAACAATTTGATTGTATGCAATAAACCATTTGTATGGCTCGGAGAACAAAGTTTTCTATTTATTTGGAAAATAAATCGGAAAAAATGCAAAACTTCATGATTTAATAACGATCTATTGCCACCGCGTTTCCACCGTGTTGTCACCGTGTATCCATCGCGTTCCACCGTGTTTTCACGGTGGCAATGGCCACGGTGGGTTGTCCACCCTAATTTTAAGTCAAGGTGAATTTGGGTGGGTTCACGGTGGCATATTTTGCGTTGCCACCCAGAGTCGTCGCCACCGTGACGGGTGGACTTTGGAAAACCCACCTTGCGTGTACTGTATTAAATTTCGCGGAATTTGATAAAATGGTAATTTGGTGGTTTCTTAAATTTGTGGATTTTTAATATTGAAAGAAAAATCTCTTTTTAGGTCAATTTTTCAAGGGGATTTAATTTCGCGAACTGGTTCAACCATGATATCAACGAAAATTAATCCACCACAAATATTAATAACTTTATAGTAGATGTTTTAAGTTCATTTACATTATACAAGAATTATAAGCTGCTTGCTACACATATATAGGTAAAGTGTGATATGTTTTCCATGAATTCGGTGCAACTTGTTGATTTATGTATAACTCACTCGGCTAACATATGCTGTTCAGTTTATTCCGGCAAAAAATCTGAGACACTCATGGCAAGAATGCAGGGTATATTGCAGAAAGTTCTAGTTTTCTGAATGTTTTGTCAAGTTCCCATGTATTCGGCTCAAGATTATTCTATTCAATATAAATGTATTTCACACAATTTGTTTTTGCACACATACATGAATGCATACCGTATGTTGATCTTTGTTGTTACATATAGCACAGAGAATTTGACTTGATCCTGACCTTTATGCATGAATATATTACAAGGTTCTTGCGTTAAATATATAAATTTCTGCAATATTGGTCCTTCGTGCAATATTGGTCCTTTAGATATGTGTTGGTACGACACCTTGTGCGTCTTTGTGATATTTCCCGCTTATAAAAACATACAACCAGGGTTATAAATTCTCTGGACTATACCATCATTATAGCTGGGAGGTTCAATAGTCCGCTTTGAGTGCGGGAGGTTCTTAGTCTGTTTCGAATGCGGGAGGTTCAGTTAAGTCCACTTTGAGTGTAGGAAGGCTCAGTTGAATGCGGGAGGTTCAGTTTAGTCTGTTTTGAGTGTAGGAAGGCTCAGTTGTCCGCTTTCAGTTAAGTCCGCTTTGAGTGTAGGAAGGCTCAGTTGTCCACTTTGAATGTGGGAGGTTCAGATAAGTCTGCTTTGAGTGTAGGAAGGCTCAGTTGTCTGCTTTGAATGCGGGAGGTTCAGTTAAGTCCACTTTGAGTATAGGAAGGCTCAGTTGTCCGCTTTGAATTCGGGAGGTTCAGTTAAGTCCGCTTTGAGTGTAGGAAGGCTCAGTTGTCTGCTTTGAATGCGGGAGGTTTCAGTTAAGTCTGCTTTGAGTGTAAGAAGGCTCAGTTGTCTGCTTTGAATGCGGGAGGTTCAGTTAAGTCTGCTTTGAGTATAGGAAGGCTCAGTTGTCTGCTTTGAATGTGGGAGGTTCAGTTAATTCTGCTTTGAGTGTAGGAAGGCTCAGTTGTCTGCTTTGAATGCGGGAGGTTCAGTTAAGTCTGCTTTGAGTGTAGGAAGGCTCAATTGTCTGCTTTGAATTCGGGAGGTTCAGTTAAGTCTGCTTTGAGTGTAGGAAGGCTCAGTTGTCTGCTTTGAATGCAGGAGGTTTCACTTAAGTCTGCTTTGAGTGTAAGAAGGCTCAGTTGTCTGCTTTGAATGCGGGAGGTTCAGTTAAGTCTGCTTTGAGTATAGGAAGGCTCAGTTGTCTGCTTTGAATGTGGGAGGTTCAGTTAATTCTGCTTTGAGTGTAGGAAGGCTCAGTTGTCTGCTTTGAATGCGGGAGGTTCAGTTAAGTCCGCTTTGAGTGTAGGAAGGCTCAGTTGTCTGCTTTGAATGCGGGAGGTTCAGTTAAGTCTGCTTTGAGTATAGGAAGGCTCAGTTGTTCGCTTTGAATGCGGGAGGTTCAGTTAAGTCTGCTTTGAGTGTAGGAAGGCTCAGTTGTCTGCTTTGAATGTGGGAGGTTCAGTTAATTCTGCTTTGAGTGTAGGAAGGCTCAGTTGTCTGCTTTGAATGCGGGAGGTTCAGTTAAGTCCGCTTTGAGTGTAGGAAGGCTCAGTTGTCTGCTTTGAATGCGGGAGGTTCAGTTAAGTCTGCTTTGAGTATAGGAAGGCTCAGTTGTTCGCTTTGAATGCGGGAGGTTCAGTTAAGTCTGCTTTGAGTGTAGGAAGGCTCAGTTGTCCGCTTTGAATGTGGGAGGTACAGTTGTCCGCTTTGAGTGCGAGAGGCACTCATAGGCGGTGCTCTTGTTTTACTTAGAACTTCGGATCATAGATGAGCAAGTGTACTATCAAAGTCAAGTATCCAGTGTGTTCTTGTTTACTTGTAATCAACAGTAGTCTTATAAGTACAGGTTATGTACTTTCAGTGAGTGTTGTTATTTAGAAGTACATTCTGTAGCCTGTCTGACACCTATCTGTTTGTCTTATTACATTGTATTTAATCTATAATTAATCAGCTCAGATAAACATCTCTGATCTATCCAGCATTCAGTAAATATCTCTATACCTTGATACTCCAGGTTTTTATGGACTATTTCTATAACATAATAAGCTGACATTACTCTTCTATTGACAATCTCATGAAATTGTTGCAATTTTGAATATACATTTCATCGTTTTAGGAGATTTCGTTGTCTTAGATTCAGTTTGATCAATTTTGATGTATTCGGCTTTGTGCTTTAAGTATATTTTGGAGGCTTTTCAAGACATATTGATTAACAATTACAGTATCATCTATCATTTTATTGCTCATAACTGTGTATGATGAAAATTATATGGGACTACGTTCTACAGTATTCTATTGATTGGATACATTGAGACTGGTAATAAGCCGCTCACATTTCATACATATTAGGCCAAAAATAAAATATTGTTTGTTTCTCCCCCAGGGACCCATGACATTAAGGGTTTAAAAACAAGACTGCGTTCAATAAACGCTTATGCCCCCTGTGGAAGCCTTGTCCATAAACAATTCTAAGTCCAAAATTAGGTCAAGGTGAAGGTCAAAATGGGGTTAGGTGATACAGGCATGTGGAGAGTGTTCATATACAACATCCATGCAAGTATGAAAGCTTTGTAGCCAGCCATATTAATGCTAGAAGAAACGGTCAATTTGGGTTAACCAGGACGGACGAACGAACAGGTGAATCACTATATGCCTACCGATCTATCGATACGGGGGCATAAAAATATTTTTACAGAAGACAATTTTTTTTTAATTTCTTGATAAAAAAACTTGAAAAAATGTTTTTCAGAAGATTAAAGGCATTAATTTCCCTAATTTCGTTCCCCAACTTCTTTTGGATTTAAATTCTAATCATTTTTTTGAGGTAGGGGTTATTTTGGCCAGCTGGTAGGTAGCTGGACAGGAGACAAACAATATTTTATTCTAGGCCTTACTAGTGTATATGTCTATATATTACTGGAACAATGCTGTGACTTGGCATGAATTTGATGTGAGTAAGAACTATGTGAGGGAAACATTGCCAAGTAATATTAAACATTGAAGACATTCTGTCTATTTATCCCGTTATAATTGATGTGATGTGTTTATAGAAATGAATTTAGCCAGTAATTATTTGGTTACTATTTACCTTAGATAAGATGCATGTAACTTTGTCAGGCAGTCAACCAATCAATATGGAAATTTATCAATCAATCAGTCAATCAATCAATCTGTCAGTCAGTCATAAGACAATTTATCCATCAATAGGTCAGTCATAATACAAGTAATCCCTCAATCAATTAGTCAATCAATCATTCAATCAATCAGTCATAATACAATTTGTCAATCAATTGGTCAGTCATTAGACAATGTCCTAATACAAGTAATCCAATCAATCAATATGTCCATCAATCAATCAGTCAGTCATAAGACAATTTATCCATCAATCAGTCAGTCATAATACAAGTAAACCCTCAATTAATTAGTCAATCAATCAGTCATAAATCAATTTATCTATCAATCAATCAGTCAATCGATCAGTCAGTCATAATACAGTTAATCCATGAATCAGTTAATCGACTGGTCAGTCATAATACAATTTATCTATCAATCAATCGACCAATCACTTTGACAGTCATTCCGTCAATGAATTTTTCGAAAATGTTTTTTTTAGCTCCCCTATTAATGTGACAGGACGGGCTTTGTGATCAATCTTCGTCTATTCTTTGTTCGCCCATCAATGATTCGCTTATGCAGACACTAGAAATAATATTATATTTGTGAAACTTGGTAACAATGATCATCTTACAAAATTTATGCCAAGTTCGATATTGGGTCATCTGGGGTAAAAAAACTAGGTCACTAGGTTAAATCTTAGGAAAACCTTGTGTAGTCACTAGAGGTTACAATTTTGGCTAATATTTATATTTGTATGATCCTCTTTATAAAACCTAGGTCCAGTTCAATATTGGGTCATCCAGGTAAAACACTAGGGTTATTCTAAGGTCAAATCAATTGAAAACCTTGTGGACACAGTAGAAGTCACAACTTTGTTCACAATGACCATCTTTATAAAATCTAGGTCAAGTTTGGAGGTCACATCTTTGGTCACAATGACCATCTTTATAAAATCTAGGTCAAGTTTGATATTGTGTCATATAGTGTCAAAAACTATGTCAATTTAGAATATGGGTATTTTTGGTTGAATGCATTTATGGGATATAGGGTCATCTTTGCCCTCTTGTAATTGGTCATTTCAGCTTCACATGTTTTACCGTATATCCTACTTACCCCACAGCTGATACATCATTCACCAGCCTACAACTTGGATCTAGTACAGACCACTTCAAAGTTAGGACCGTAATTTTCAGGTCCATTTACACTGTTTTACTCTTTATTTAACCTCAATAGCCGACCTTTGACCTACTTCATAGTGACACCAATTTTCAAGAGTCCCTAGAGTGGTCTTAGTATTAATGTTGTAATGTCATTATATAGGTTATATAGGTACAGGTACTTGTATAGTTTATAGACCATTGTATATATTTATACAAAATGACATACATTGTATGTTTGTACCATAGTATCATTATTATTATTAATTTTCCATTATTCTATTTGCAGTGGAGTGTACAAAATCACCTGCGGAAATCCATACATAGCTTCAAATGTTGCCAAATCTTTAACGTGATCCCGATATAGCAAATCAACATTGTGATCCTGACATAGCAAATCAACATCGTGTAAATCCTGACATAGCAAATCAACATTGTGATCCTGACATAGCAAATCAACATCGTGTAGATCCTGACATAGCAAATCAATATCGTGTAAATCCCAAGATAGAAAATCTACATTGTGTAAATCCTGACATAGCAAATACGAAATTGTGTAAATCCCGAGATAGAAAATCAGCATCAACATCTCCATTTCCTGGAATGTGACAGACACCATCTCTCCATATATCAGTGAATGTTTCTTGGATTATGCTTAACGAAATATGTGTTGTAATTCTGGCAATATCGCTTGCTTCATTATATAATGTACCAGCATTCTGAAAAAAACTACGAACATGTACATTGCTACAGTACAAATACGAACGACTTTCAATAACGGATTAGAAAACTGTGAAAAGGCTAGCTATTTATAAGTGTCAGTTTTAGTATTTTTATACATAAATCACCAAGGAAATATTGGGTATGTATATATACTGCAGCCTGTATTAACAAGAATTTATCCATGTACTATTTGGAGAGGCCATGTTTTCGCATTTGTGCCTAAAGTTACACTGAAATGCTTGACCCATATATAAAAGTCTAAGAATTAGATACACTCTGACCAAGAAATGGGTAATATGTCCAAAGGCTTGCTATACGCCATTCTCGTGCAAAACAACTATGGCCAAAGACTGGATAACATGTCTAAAGGCTTGCAATATGTCATTCAAGTGCAAAAACACTGTGGCCAAGAACCGGATATGTCAAAAGGCTTGCAATATGTCATTCTTGTGTAAAAACACTCTGACCAAGAACCGGATATGTCCAAAGACTTGCTATACATCATTCTTGTGTAAAAACACTCTGGCCAAGAACCAGATATGTCCAAAGGCTTGCTTTATGCCATTCTCGTGTAAAAACACTATGACCAAAAACTGAATATGTCTAAAGGCTTGCTATACGTTATTCTCGTGTAAAAACACTGGCCAAGAACTGAATATTTCTAAAGGCTTGCTATATGTCATTCTTGTGCAAAATTGCCATAGCCATCTGCATGGATATATAGTCCCAGTTTTTCTATTGACTTTATACTTCAATTTGTATGGCTCAAGACTGCTAAATTTTGTATTACTGTGCAATTTGTATACATACAGTAGTAAATTGGCCCGTATATTGCATTTTGTGGTAGTATTACGTGTTTTATGGACAAAATGTATTTTGTTTTCTACCTAGTTATAAGAATCCACAAACTATCAAAGTTAACTTGTGCACCCATTTTTCTGCATTCTGCACATATATGTCCATTCATTATATAGTCTCTTACAGGAAAACATATTTAAAGGAATTTGTAGCGCACCCATCATTCTGAAATGTGACAAAATATAGTGTCTATTTCTTTGTGATTAGTTTGTGGTCAATATATTTATCTTTGCCTATGTGTTAACACTTTCTGTGTACATATATTACACACGTTGTGCATGTTAGAGTGAATCTTTGCTCTGACCAAACTTCTCATACATTTTGTTATAAAGTCTGATTGATTTCTGTACTTACATTATTAAATTATTATTGTATTCTTGAATCATTGTTAATGAAGACAGCCATGATTTAATATTCTGAATTAATAGTTCATAGTACCTGATACCTTACTTCTATTGAAAAGTATCATTTAGGCACATTAGGTCATTTTGCAATTAACTGTGTCATAAGGCTCTTGAAGTAATTCTGAAATTAACCAGGTACCTTAACCGATTTGATATTCATTTTTTGACAAACTGGACTGCTAACATTCTGCGTTCCCCCTTTTCCGAATCATAGTTGTCTTAACATTTTGTTGTAATGAAAATATTACATAAAACAAATTGAATGAATGTTGAAGGTGGTTGTTTAGCCGTGCGTCTGATATAAGTTGTTTAGCCGTGCGTCTGATATAAGTTGACTATATTAGTCTGCTCCTGTTAGAATGATACTATGATTGGTGACCGTGTTATTATAAATGAAAGATTTCATTCAGTTAATCCTTAATGTCCGTTACCAAAACGTTAATATGATAATGTATGAACATAGTTAGCTGCTTGTATTACGTTAGCAACATTTTACATTGGCCAGTTTCAGTCATTCAGTTTTCATTATCCCCCTAAGCAGTCAGTGAAAATAGGGGATTAATGCCACCCCTGCTTGTTTGTCTAGTGTCTAGACCTTCAGTTTTATTCAATATTTTTGTAAATATATTGTACTCGTCTAGTTGTACCTCATGCTGCAACGGTTAATAATGCAATATTTGTGTCAGAGCTGTTTGAATACTTTGCATTATTTATATGATTTCGTCCCATAAATGCATCAATCAACGAAGAATGCTTTAAGCACTATCGTATGTATCTACTATAGTGGAGGCGGCAGTGTCTTACTGATATATTACTCCGCTTCAACTTTTCATTCATCTTTAAGTCTCTATTTTGTCCAAAATGAAACTTGGTATAGTTAAAACTATTTTGCTAGAATTTGTTTAACTTATTTACTGCCATTGTTATTGCTATAGTACATCCTGTATTTTTGTCACAGGCAACATCGTAGATGGCTTTAACTGATAGCTGCTCAGTATATTCAAAATCAACATATATTTGAGATAGACATAAACGCAACATGCAATGTATATACAACCAATAACGCACTGGTGTCTAATATGGTTCTTATAGTCTTACTTATGATATGATTTGTCAAGAATGACCCATACAGTCATTCCCCCAGACACTCATCCTCTAAGTCCTGGGGTGGTATCGTATTTAATTGGAGAATAAGGATAGCCAATCATATCGCCTGTTTCTGACCAAGAGTTTAATACGGTGTGATCTGATTGGTTGTCCTTATCCTTAAGTCTAGTAAGATCAATTTTGAATACCACCTCGGCCTGCACTCAAAATTACCATCAAAATACAAAATATTTTAAAAACCACTGCAAATTTTTCTAAGAGCCGAGTTATTATTATGACATTGCCAGTTGATCTTGCCAGAAATTCCAGTGAAACTTTCATTTACGAACTCTATGAAGAATTGCTTACTTGGGTATGTCCGCTAGGTTTTAGTTACCTAACATATGTTGTGATTTCAAGCATCAGTTTCAATAAGAAATTATTATTTCAACCTTTTTTGATACTATTTGCAGTGATTTGAACATATTTCATATTCTGATGCTTACTGTAAAATCACATATTTTCGTGGGTATTAAATTTTGTTGATTTTGATTAAATGCATTTTCGTGGGGTCGAATATTTGTGGATTATGTCCTGTATATGGGAGGTTGATTAATCATGGGCATTTTATTTCGTGGTCATGTTCAACTACGAAATCAACGAAAATTCAACCACCTCGAAAAATAATGATTTTACAGTAGTTCTGAGTTGTGCACCTTAAAGATGCAATAGGTTCTCATACAAGTTGGTTTCAATCTGAACTGCTTTAGTGTTCTAAACTATTTTTATAAGGTGTAGTTTGCTAGCTTGCTATTAAATCAATTGGAACAATGCAACTGTTCCTGACTTTTGTTGTTTGAAAAAAAAATTGTTTGCCTTGAGATTGGCATCCTACATTTGTAGCTATCTATGATATCGACACTAAAATAAATCATGTTTTGAAACTATTGTTCTATAAGTTTTTTAAAAGAATTTGAAACATTCTAATTACCGGTATTTGATATGAATTATAAAGATGTATACACGTGTTTCCCAAGTAAAACTGAAATTAAGTAAAATAGTAATATCAGTATTTGTAACATGGGGAACTGGCTTTTTCTATTTGCCTTCTTTTTTGGGGGAAATCTGCATGTTATTAAAAACTTATAAGAGTTTCAACTTTGCAAAGTTTAAGTTATAACCATAGGTATTGTACATTTGCTGACAGCACTTATTACTGTTTTACATGAGTACTATATTTTTCAGCATAGAACTATTTACTTTGTACAAGTGTGATAGGGGAAATCATGTGTTACTATTTTTAGAATTCAGTGTTGCAAGTTTCAGAAACTGATTACGGTATTGCTAAAACAGCATTGCATTACAACATTGTTCAAAATCCCTGGGATGCGACCATATACTGACTAAACGGATGTTACCATATACTGACTAAACGGATGTTACCATATACTGACTAAACGGATGTTACCATATACTGACTAAACGGATGTTACCATGTACTGACTAAACGGATGTTACCATATACTGACTAAATGGTATCAAATTGTAGATGTGAGCAGATTGTTATACTTAGCATAAAATCTATATGCAAAAAGCAGTTTTGAAAATTTCCCACCATATAATGTTAGTTGAGCTACTTGTTTTATCTCCTAACCGTGATATTTTATAAGTAAAAAGCGTGTTTTCACCAAAATGGTAACTTTGATCAATGAAATTGTCACTGTTGCAAACTGTCTTGACTAGATGATGAATACCATTACCTGACAAAAACTGTTGGCACATTAAGTTTGTTTATGCTGATGTCTTGTTTTAACTCCATATAAATGGCATCATTATTATATTGAATATATTATAACTTAATAAAACTGCTTTCTTTTTTGAAGAGTTGGAGATATATTTTGATAGTCTTGGGACTTAAACAAATGGCTTACCGTACTAGGACGGCAAATGTTGCATAAATGTAAGATTCTGATATGACTGCACTCTATATTATACCAGTATTAATTGTATCCTCATGAACAATGACAAAGATACATGCTCAAGTTCACGTTTCAAGTTTTTTCAAACACATGTTTTTTGTTGAAGTGTACCAATTATTGCGTGCCTCATACTTATACCCATAATTATTATTCTAATGTTATTTAAGTCTTTTTTCATTGATTTATTTATAGCTGTATGCATGTCAGAGAAAATGTGTATGTTATATTTGGGTATATATTATATGTATATCATAATATACGATCTGTTATACTATAACTGTTACATGTTTATGAGAAATCAGATGATGACGTTTTTTAGTTAAAGGCGCTGAGCTTCAGATGTCCGTCAAAATATGAAATATTTTAAAACCACTGAAAATGTCTGTCAAAGTATGAAATATTTTAAAACCACTGAAAATGTCTGTCAAAGCATGAAATAGTTTAAAACCACTGAAAATGTCCGTCAAAATATGAAATAGTTTAAAACCACTGAAAATGTCTGTCAAAGTATGTAATAGTTTAAAACCACTGAAAATGTCCGTCAAAATATGAAATAGTTTAAAACCACTGAAAATGTCTGTCAAAATATGAACTAGTTTAAACCACGGAAAATGTCCGTCAAAGTATGAAATAGTTTAAAACCACTGAAAATGTCCTTCAAGATAATTATGAAATACTTTAAAACCACTGAAAATGTTTCTACAAGTCGATGCAATATGAATACATAGGTATTCAGAGTTATGTTGTCAGTACCACTGAAATGTCCGTCAAAATATGAAATAGTTTAAAACCACTGAAAATGTCCGTCAAAATATGAAATAGTTTAATACCACTGAAAATGTCGGTCAAAGTATGAAATAGTTTAAAACCACTGAAAATGTTGGTCAAAATATGAAATAGTTTAAAACCACTGAAAATGTCCGTCAAAGTATGAAATAGTTTAAAACCACTGAAAATGTCCGTCAAAGTTTGAAATAGTTTAAAACCACTGAAAATGTCCGTCAAAGTTTGAAATAGTTAAAAACCGCTGGAAATGTCCGTCAAAGTTTGAAATAGTTTAAAACCACTGGAAATGTCTGTCAAGATAATTATGAAATACTTTAAAACCACTGAAAATGTTTCTACAAGTCGGTGCAATATTAATACATAGGTATTCAGAGTTATGTTGTCAGTAGATTTAAGTGTGGCATTCCATCAAACAGTCCATGAAATCTGCGAAAAAAGCTTGTGGAATATGTCTACCAGTTAAAATACAGACCTTACAATATGATAGTTTTATTTTGACACACCTCTGCAATTTATTATTAAAACATTCATTAAGCCATGATTATTTTGCAATGGTTTTAAAATATTTCCTTTTTTGGTGGCCATCTGTTGTTCAGTACCTTTAATATTGTATATTGTTTTTACATATTTCAAGCCAAATGTGACTTCACCAGTTCAAGTTCAGTTATATAGTACGGTAACTTAGAACTTTATTGATAATAGTGTTTTTATTACCTATAGAACATCAATGAAACTTGTTTATAGTTTAATATTTTAATTTGTCACGTACAATGTATTTGAATATAGTACTTAGAGTTCACTTAAAAGCACCAATTTATACTTGTGAGGTTATTCAGCAAAAAAAATATACTTATATACTATTTTACATGATTTGTAACGTTTTTAAGGTACCAACGTATAATGGGAGGAATTTCCATGCGTGTTGACTCTTCAAAACAGCTGCTGGAACTTTAACCTGGCTTTAACACAGATTGTTTAATATTTAATAAAAAATTATAATATTATACCTTATTTGTTCACTTTCCTTGAGAATTGATGATATATTGGGTGTTCCTTACACAGAAGTTTTTCATCTGGTATGTTTCGTGTTATTAAAAGAATCAAATTTTATTTTGTTGATGAATACGTTTTTGTCTGATGTGAGTTTCACGGTTATGGAAATGGTTTTGTTTTCATTATTTCTCGTTTTTTCAATGCAAGTTTTATATTTATTTCGTGTTTGTTATTGTTTAAGTACTATTCTCCATTCAGGTATTGACGGGGATGATTTAAACATAATGTACTAATATTTGATTTTCAGATTATATGGGGGAATGTCTCAGTTGTAGTTTTAATATATGCACTGGAAAGAATCTCATTTCCTGAAATTATTTGGTACTTTGTGCTGCATATTTTGGTACTTTGTGCTGCATATTTTGGTACTTTGTGCTGCTAATTTCAGTACTTTGTGCTGTTAATTTCAGTACTTTGTGCTGCTTATTTCGGTACTTTGAGCTGCATATTTTGGTACTTTGTGCTGAATATTTCTGTACTTTGTGTGGCTAATTTCGGTACTTTGTACTGCTAATTCGGGTACTTTGTGCTGAATATTTCGGTACTTTGTGCTGCTAATTTCAGTATCCTGTACTGCTAATTTCGGTGCATTGTGCTGCTAAGTTTAGTACTTTGTGCTGTTAATTTATTTGGTACTTGGTACTGCTAATTTCATCATATTATTAGTTATTTTAAAAATTCAGTTGATTTTATGGGTTTAGGTACCTTCACTCAATATTTAGTTTTAATTTATTAAGATATTATTTTTTCCATTATTATTATTATTGATTAAGTTATTATTTTTAGTTTATTTCATTTAGGTTTAGTTTTTACAATATTATTGGATCCATAGTTATACTCACACCCAGTCACTCACACATTGTATGATGTATTTTTTGTTTATGAGTAGTGTATATTATTCTATGACGTGTTACCAAAGTGAACTTTCTTCTTTTTGATGCCGGTTACTGATAAATAAATACCGTTACATACTATAAACAATGTTACTTGTTGTATTGACCTTGTTGTTGATTTAACCCTCCACTCTATATAGTAGATGCCTTACAAGAGATGTTTGTAAAAAAGTTACGCTCCCATGGCAGCCGAATGATAATGTAAACGGTCATGGCGACCTTTGCCTTACTGAAATCAATTTCTATATGGATCAACTATATATTTGATGGTGACCAACATCTCTATAAAGTTTGAATATCCTTGGCCCAACCATTCCTGATTTATTGATCAGAAACCATTTGATCTATTCTTTTATGTTAAAGGTCATGGTGGCCTTGACCTACTGACCTCAAAATCCTACCAGACATGTATATGGAAGTTATTGACCAGACACAAAAAATTGAGCTTGGCATAGTCATAATTTGATTGAGCATTTTCCGTGTCCGGTCCATAACATCAGTACATCAGTGGTTAGTCAAGTCCTCAGACTAACTGATTTCCACATGATAAAGAATACACTGGTGAAGGTGAATGCAAGGCAGAGGGGCTAGAGTGGCTGTAATGTTCAATGGAAGGAGCTAGAATGGTTGTAATGTTCATTGGGGGAGAGGCTAGAGTAGTTATAATATTCAAAGGAGAGCGGCATGTGTAGTTGTGATATTTAATGGGTGGGCTAGAGTGGTTGTAATATTCGACGGGAGGAGCTAGAGTAGTTTTAATATTCAAGGGGGAGGGGCTAGAGTAGTTATAATATTCAAGGGGGAGGGGCTAGAGTAGTTATAATATTCAAGGGGGAGGGGCTAGAGTAGTTTTAATATTCAAGGGGGAGGGGCTAGAGTAGTTATAATATTCAAAGGAGAGGGGCATGTGTAGTTGTGATATTCAAGTGGAGGGGCTAGAGTAGTTGTAATATTCAACAGGAGGAGCTAGAGTAGTCATAATATTCGAAGGGGAGGGGCTTGAGTAGTCGTGATATTCAACAGGGAGGGGCTAGAGTAGTTATATTCAAAGGTGGCATTTAAGGGGGCCCTGTCAGAACAAAAACATGATTCTGAAAGGTTCAAATGAAATTTAGCCTAATCTTGATGCAAGTATGGAATTTAGCCTTGTATTGATCCATACAGAGTTACTTACCTTAGTAATTTGAGCCCCAAATAATTTCAAGATTTTAAAAAATCTTTGTCTCCTTGATATATTAAGATCCTGTTCTGCAACTATACCCACACACCAAGCAACTAAGGAGCTTTTGATATTTTTGTAGCGTTTAAAAGGACTAGCATACACGAAAAATAATTTTTTTTAAATGCTTTAAGAAACACAGAGAGTACTGTGTGCTCTTTCAAAACATTTTCAAAGAAGACTACCGTGTTATTTGAATGCATTCCATAAGAAACACGAAGTGCTAAGAAACACCAAGAAAACTGCACTCGTTGATAGCATTCTCTAAGAAACACCAAGAATAATGTGTGCTCTTTGAAAGCATTCTCTAAGAAACGCGAAGAATACTGTTTGTCATTTGAAAGCATTCTTTAAGAATAGCAAAGAACACTGTGTGCTCTTTGAAAGCATTCTCTAAGAAACACGAAGAATACCTTCGTACGGACGATGACAAAATTGCATGTAATGTCATTTTGGAAGGCTTAGACTAATTTTAAGGCGCAATAACGAAGAATTTTCTCTTTGAATGCATTCTCCTTGAAACACAATGAATACTACATGCTCTTTGAAAGCATTCTCTAAGACAATATACACAGATACTGTGCTGTTTGAAAGCATCACTGTATTTACATCAGATCACGAAAAGGCTTAAATTCAACATTGATCTTAAACTCATCATTATACTCTTATTTATCTCAACATATGTAACAAATGTCTTAAGTTAAGTTAAAAAATTGATTTTGAGAGTGATATTGGTCGAGCCTTCGTCATTTCTTGATCATGTGGTCTCACAGACGAATCGGCAGCGCAAATATTATATTTCGTAGAGTATATATCAATTACTATTCTCTGCCTAAAGCATTAGCATGAAGATAGATGCTTCTTGTGAAATTGCAAGTTTACATTTAGTCTGCCTATGTCGGCAGCACGTTAAGACAGATATTTCTAACTTGGAATTCCCTGTTGGATGCATCATATTACACACTTTCGTCTTTCCCCAGAATAATTCCTGCTACAATAATTATGTTCTGGGGATAATCAATGAAGATATTCAGACGTCTGTATAGAATCATAGTTATTATTTTGTTGTAATATTCATATCCAGCCAAAACGATGTTAAGACCGTCCGATAAATCGTTCATTTTGATCCAGGCACATACTGCTCAAATGCGCTTACTAGTTTCGCAGGTGGTTGCATTCGTGGACAGAGCATCTTTTTGTTCCCATGGTTGCATTCGTGGACAGAGCATCTGTTTGTTCCCATGGTTGCAAGCGTGGTTAAAACACTGTCGTGTCCATAGGGCTTGCATGGTTCAGGCACCGTCTTGTCCCCATGGTAGCATGCGTGGTTCAGACACGACCCAGGCACTCAGGCAGCTGTATTCGTACTATTATGGTTCATTGCTATAGTGCTATACTGAAATCATTTTGGAATGATATTCAAGTTTCATTTAGCCTGATTTTACTTTACCGTGTTTTTACGGGGCATGCTATGAATCATCCGACGGAGGACGGTACCTATGTGGCGACTGTTGCTTTGTTCTTTTCCCAAATGATGTCGCCTGCCTTATAGGTGCAAGCCCCAACAGGAGCATACTGGTAAAGAACATAATAATACGTTTGTTCCATTTTAAGCCCTTAAATTACTGCTGAAATAGGGCAAAAAAATAAAACCTTCTAGTTGTTATATACATGTACATATATACAAAGCGAATACAGGGACGGGCATCCAAGAAGATACAAATGTAATAGATAATCGGACAGGGAAGGCAGCACTCAACACAAAGAGCCGAGCACAGAAAACATAAAAACATAACACACCACAATTACACGGCACAATACCCAACACTACAAATAGGCTAATCGTTCTAATCAACTCTACGGGAGCCGTATTCAAACGTTTCCTTTACATATTTCAATTCCCCCGAAAGCTTGAATTGGAACGGGGGGGAGATATTCAGATGCTCGTATGGGCTCGGTCTGTTATGGCCACTATACCACCATGGTAGTGAGCCACCAGTATGTTAAATACATGTTATATGCCTGTGTAACTGACATTAAGGATCAGGAAGTAAATATGCCCGCAAGCACGAGCCTCACAAACATTTCACTTTCAGCGTAAATACTAGTACAGCATCGAAGATCACAAAAGGATGTAAAGATTAGCACAAATCAAAACGATAAATTATCTGATTTGACCAGATTAATCCGACCCAGCAGTCCTTCTCGCTTTATATAACTTAATCTGACAGGTCCGCTAGGGTTGTAATTTTACTAAATATTCTGTTTTTTCTTGACTAATTCAGAAAATCTCAGAATGGAAATATAAGTAAAATCAATAGATATACTTTGCATTATACTGTATAAATAGTAACAAGCTCTGTGATGCCACGATGTGTCTATAAATTACACGTCTGACCCTCTTCTACTCTTCTGATAACTTTCTATTCTTGGCTATGATTTGTTCAAAGACTATATTTTCTGACTGGCTAATAACTGGTATTTTAGCTGTATCTGGCCCTGGGCTAAATGTGAGTAATGAAATGAACCACCTTCAGTTTGTGCTGAAGTAATCATTCTACATATTGACCCTACGTATGTAAAGCATTAGACAATAGACGATATAGCGATCTTCAAAAATAGACAATGCTCATAGCCAATGTCGGATATACAGAAAGAGAACATAGTCATAGCCCATGTCGGATATACAGAAAGAGAACATAGTCATAGCCAATGTCGGATATACAGAAAGAGAACATATAGTCATAGCCAATGTCGGATCTACTGAAATGTCGGATAAACAGACAGATGACATAGTCATTGCCAATGTCGGATCTACTGAAAGAGGACATGGTCATAGCTAATGTCGGATCTACTGAAAGAGGACTTGGCCATAACCAATGTCGGATCTACTGAACGAGGACATGGTCATAGCCAATGTCGGATCTACTGACAGAGGACATGGTCATAGCCAATGTCGGATCTACTGAACGAGGACATGGTCATAGCCAATGTCGGATATACCAATGCAAAGAACAAAATAGCAATCTTCCAAATGAGGACATCATGACAATGAAACAAACAATATTATCATCTACGACCATAATTTTATGCTGGTAATGGTACCTTGAACATTGGTAAGAAAAATACTTCATACTTACACTGATCCAATTATAAGAGGAACCAAGGTTAGAGGACCAGAAACACGAATAATGAGAAACCATAACATCACCGGTTGATGAAATTAACCAAAAATATGTAGCTCCATAATCAGGTTTGTTCAATTATTCATGTTCTCAAAAATAATTTATTTCATTACAAAGAGAAACTATTCAGATTTAATAACATAAGGATCATGAATTTTGTTGATGTGGCAAGTGTTAATGACAAAATTAAGAAGAACTCATATATTTATGAAACATAAACAGAAATAAAAGGATAAGTACAGTAGATTAATTTGAAATTCAAAAATAAAAACGACTAAATAACAACGACACCGTGTCTTCCGAATTTCGGTGTAAACAATTAAGTTATACGTAGACAGCAAACTAAAACATGGGGTTATTAAGTTGAGGTCGTATCGTAGTAACTGTTCTCTATCTGTTGTGTATCATTGTTTAATTAAGGGCGTGGTGGATGCCGTGGTACAAATGCACACCCGGTGCGGTATTTCAGTTATTGCACTCTTACACCACCATACAACAATTATCTAAACGCATGTTTTTCAATGGTAGCGCAACAAAAATAGTTCCCAATTTGTGCTAATGATGATTAAAATTTAATTTTCAAAATTCTCGTTTTCAATAAAAATGTAACTTAAAAGCAATTGACAGGAATTAAATTAGGAGTTTGAGCACATCTCTATATTCAAGGTTAATCATTTCTAAGTTCTAAATCGAGAAGTCGATATTTGTATCTGATGACCCAAGATATTCAAGTCCCTTCGCAAATAAATAACTTTTTGCACGTTTGTACTTGTATTAACAAATTATGTCTAGTACATTGAGTACATTAAAACGCGCACGCATTGTTTGGTATAATTAAGCATGATTCAAAACATTACACGATACTTGTAATGAACAACAGACAATACATAAACGTAAATGCATCAAGTATATTCTCATAAGAAGTACAGAACAACTTAGAACGAAGTGTCTTTAAAAAATACACTACACTTGACGAATGTTCTAAGTACACACTTTTAGAACTAGAATAAATCAGGAACATAATCATCTCAACTCAATAAAACTGTTAAGATAGCGTATGTTGGTGATTGTCTGTAATACAGAAGAAGAAAACCCAAGATCTACGTGAAAATCATTGATGCGTGACAAAAATGACAAAATCACACTTTTCTCGTGCTCACACCTCAAATATGTGTAAATGTGTTTAAATCATTTCATACACGATTAACATTCGACCCCCAAATATAAAGCCATAAAAATAGTTCGTATCATTTGACACAAATGACGCGTGAGGAGTGCGCAAGTGCGACATGAATGCTTGAAATTGGCATGCCAATAAGACTGGTAAGATTTAATTCATTAATTGTCTGTTTTGGGGTTCTTAGCACATGCACAAACTTTTTATTATGTTTGTTGCATTGAATTCTCGAAAAAGCTGCATGTTTCTATTGACTCGATTTAAAATTGAGACGTCACATGGCGTCATTTACATTTAGTCCTTACATTCGTCAAAACACGATTATGACAACATCTGACTGATGGTTGTATCACTTAAAGATTGTGAAATAATGTGGAATCGTTGAATTCAACAGAATAAGTCCATTTATTTGTATGGAGCAATTTGAAGTTGAGCATGGAAGTAACTTTCAATAGGCATTTGTCATCCGAATTACTACTACAATTTAACAAAAACTCACTAGTTTCGATCAATCATGTATTTTGTAAGATATGAGCAGATTCTCATCACATGGAATTTGATTTTGATGCAATTTCCTATTTAGGTTGCACGACTGAATGCCCGCCTTGTAGCCCGGACCAAAATCCGATATAATACGTCTGGGATAAGTTGGGGCGACGCATCCGAGCACGACGGTAACACCAGAACGTACAGGAACTCACAACGAAACCTTTACTAGAATGGAATGCACTCCAGCAGCAATTGGTACACATCATTATCAATTTAATGCCTCAGAGGACGTCAGGCTATCATCAGGGCAGACGGTGGTCATACATAATATTGATGTGCGACTTTGTTGTTTTAAGCAGTGAACTAAATGGTCATTTTCTAGTATGTTGTTATTATATTTCAGAATGGTGATTAACTAAACTTGATAGACAATAGTTTCCTGATTCCAATGGTATATTCGATTCACTGATAGGTCTAATACTTTTCCTGTTAAATGAAAATTACAAAGTGTGTACTTAGAACATTCGACTAGTGTATATCTGGGTTATGATAACTAGTTACAGGTAGAAAAATAAATCAGATGTTCGTACGTTCGTCACTCAATTATATAATGCAGTATAATTATAAGGCAGTCAACTATTTGATATTTAGAAATTAACCCATGTCCGGACATTTAGAACAAATGCAGGGGTCCTACGATTCCGGAAATCCGGATTTGTGCTGGGGTCCAAAAGAGGCATTTGCTGCATTTGAAAATATTATCTTTTCCTACAAAATAAAAGTTATTTGGTGAAAAAATTCAAAGAATTGACAAAGTTATGGTCATTTGAAGTTCCATAATATGAATTTTAACTATAAAACACTGTTTGAAACCTAGTTCGTGTGTTGGGATGTGTGCTAATGGCACCCGAAACAGACTAGCGACTCATTGTCAGGATTGGGCACTATGCCTCTGTAGGAACCCTGCACAGGTCATACATAAAATATGTAGAGATAATCCGACACCATACGCCGAACACGAAATGGCCAAAAAGCGTCGAGAACATCAACGTTCATAAGTTCATATGAAGAATATGTCATAAACCAGACGTCGAAATAACACAAAAATATTAATTATATTTAAAAAGTTCAAAGTTTACCGGTATTGGCATAATGTATGGGTTTGTTTTTAACTCCAAATCTATTTTTACAAATTCTAATGTGTAATTTATCAATATCTTAAAAATCACAACCCCATATTTGAAGGCCTAAACCACATAAAACTTGAACTCGTAAGACTTGAAGTAGCATAGCTTGGTTAATGTGGTCAGACAATACAACCGATCCATACAGAAGTTCAGGAACAACCATTAACATTGTACAATGTAATAATAAATGTTAGAATGTAAGAAATAAAGACCACATTCACACTTATAATCACACAGGAGCAAGACACTAAAGTTCTTGTAAACTAACACATGATTTGATGAAAGCAGTCCACATGATTGTGTTCCTGCATTTATTGAAGAAATACCTCACCGAGATCTAAATGTACAAAATGGCCAACTTCTTCTTCTGCGCTTACAAATATACCTCGTCGACTTGTAAACTCACGCATGATGAAAGCAGTCCACATGGTTGTTTTCCTGCATTTATTGACAAAGTGCCTAACTAAATGCACAAAATGTCAAACTTCTTCTACGCCAAAAACTATACCTCGTCGACTTGTAAAATTATACCACATGGACATTATAGAAGTACTATATATACAAGCTATATAATAGAGACAATAACTAGACCCTTACTATTGTGTCTTATAAAAGTCAACATTCAAAAATATACATTGTACGTATATACACATCGCAATTCTGCCTGAATTCTATTGAAATTCTCTAATGCCTTTCCCATCATTCGAGAATCTCACGACTGAGCTGAGAGCGTGAAGAGTCCTCGACATACACAATAATCAATGTTACTCCCTCGTTACTTTATTCTTGTTCGCAAACATGTCGTAATCATCTCTATTTCTAGAGCTGTTGTCAATGATTCTGTCTTTCACAGCCTTATAATTCTATCAATAAATGCTTGTTAAAATCCACGACAATGTCCATTGTATACCATTTCTCTAGTATTCATTTGTATACAGGACACTGAACAGCTTTCGCTACTATTGCAACTGCGTATTTAACCAGTATAGGAAATGTCATTCACAAACATGATGTTTCTTTTGGTGCACTGTTGTAATTGCACTGTTTGACGTTGCAGAAAAGCGGTTTGAGTACATGACACCATTTTTATTATGACCCTTTTCAACCCCGTTTCCGATAGAGATAATTACATACAGCCCTAAAACGTCGTTGGTAAGGTAAACAGTACCAATTTAAAGTCTGCTTTCAGATGAGCGTCCATTCGACCGTCTGTACATTTACCCCTTTATAATTAAGTCCCAACTGGACTGTAACACTCGACACGACTGGTAACAACAGTACAGGTGTTCATACATACAAAAGGGTTAAGTGGAGCATTGTTCAGAGAACAAAATCAAGCTGTGGCACAGACGGGTATTGAACCGGGTACCTCGATATCCCAAAGTGTGCACCCACGGTCTAGACCACCGTTCTCAACAGTATGCGTCAGTTTGAAAAGAGATTTGTTTTTAAATTAATAACGTCGTCTCCATACTGACGCCATAAACTTAACGCCATATACCTGTAACCATACTGACGCCATACACCTCACGCCAAACACCTGTAACCATACTGACGCCATACACTTAACGTCATACACCTGTTTACATACTGACGCCATACACCTCACGCCAAACACCTGTATACATGCAAACGCCATACACCTCACGCCATACACCTGTATACATACTGATGCCATACACCTCACGCCATACACCTGTATACATACTGACGCCATACACCTGTATTTATACTGACGCCATACACTTTTATACATACTAAAACGCCATACGTCTGTATACATACTGGCGTCATACACATGTATATATGCAGACGCCATACATCTTACGCCCTACACCTGTATACATACTGACGACATACACCTCACGCCATACACCTGTTTACAAACTGACGCCAAACACCTCACGCCATAAACAAGTATGCATACTGACGCCACACACCTAACGCCATACACCTGTAACCATACTGACGCCATACACCTCACGCCATACACACGTATATGACATGACGCCATAAACCTCACTCTATACACATGTAACCATACTGACGCCATACACCTCACGCTATACACATGTAACCATACTGACGCCATATAGCTCACGTCATACATCTGTAACCATACTGACGCCATAAACCTCACACTATACACCTAACGACATACATATGTAACCATACTGACGCCATACACCTAACGCCATACACCTGTAACCATACTGACGTCATACACCTAACGCCATACACATGTATCCATACTGACGCCATACACCTAACGTCATACACCTGTAACCATACTGACGCCATACACCTAACGCCATACACCTGTAACCATACTGACGCCATACACCTAACGCCATACACCTGTAACCATACTGACGCCATACACTTAACGCCATACACATGTAACCATACTGACGCCATACACCTGTAACCATACTGACGCCATACACCTAACGCCATACACCTGTAACCATACTGACGCCATACACCTAACGTCATACACCTGTAACCATACTGACGCCATACACCTCACGCCATGCACCTGTAGCCATACTGACACCATACACCTCACGCCATACACCTGTATCCGTACTGTCGCCATACATCTGTATTCGTACTGACGCCATACACCTCACGCCATACACCTGTATACATAGTACTGACACGATTTGATGCCACAAACCTATTTAGACACATTTCCCTAATTTTCATGGAAATGATATTTTGTTGGGTGTTTCCAGTATTATGTTTAAATAACTAAAACAATGTACACTATGTTATTTTGGCTTTTGTTTCGGTTAAATCCAAGTAATTATTTTGAAATCATGCAGATGTTTGCCAGTTTAAGGTACCAAAGTATTTGGTTCACAACAAAAAAGGTTAATAAGACCGATTCGCTAAATTATAATCACCTTTTTGACTGGTCTTATTAGCGGAACTTCACTGTGTATATTTTTACTAGGTCCCCTATCCGAATTATATATAGGTTAATACATATTAGGTGCATATTGGTTAAATGATTAAATTATTAAACAAAGTATCAATAAGCCCCACTCCCTTATATTATCCGGATCAACACCAATCCTACCCGGCACAATCCGGCATGTGAACCGTGTACACATAGGTCCGAGGCAATCCATATTGGTCCTGGGACATCCGAGATACGTTCAAAGCCGTGTTCGTCTTTGATTTTCCTGGTGGATGACAACATCCGGGCTAGTCCGTGTATCTGCCGTGTAGGGTCCAGGGAACACAGAATCTCTTCCTTGGTGGTCAGGGGACATCCGTTTCTCTGCTTTGATGGGCCATGTGCGTCCTTGACGGATCGGGAACATATTTAAGATCCCGGACAATCAAGGATCATGACGGCAGAAGTATGGTTATCTCCGGATCCGGTTACCCGGAACACGCCAGAAACTTTATCACACCAACAAATATTAGAATGGTCGCAAAAGTTGACGTAACGTCTGTACAGTCCGCGTAGACTCCGTGTTGGTCCGTGTTTATCCGTGCCTCTGTCGTGTTTGCCGGTCGCTCGGCAGCGACAGTCCGGGAAGTCCGTGTTGGTCCGTGTTTATCCGTGCCTCTGTCGTGTTTGCCGGTCGCTCGGCAGCGACAGTCCGGGAAGTCCGTGTTGGTCCGTGTTTATCCGTGCCTCTGTCGTCTTTGCCGGTCGCTTGACCGCGACAGTCCTGGAAAGTCCATGTACATCCGAGTAGGTGTCTCGTTGATGGCGTTTTGCTGCCGTGTTTGTGCGGGTTCGTTTGTCTGGCTGCCGTGCTACCATCGGTGTGATGATCGTTGGGTGATTGTCGACGCTAAAAAAAGCATGGATCGTCCCGGAACTTGACCCGGCACTCTCCGGTACTGCCGTGTTTATCCGAGTTTTATATGAGACTGGGGCTTTAGTTTATATAGTTTACGACTATTTTATTCTGCAGTTCATCAAAACTCGGCCCTAGACTGCATGGATATTCTTTCTTAAAAGGAATCGATGCTCTTAAACTAACATTAGTATTCATGCCATAATTTTAGTTCTCAAATTGCAGTAACGTTGAACGAATATTAACGAACTGGTGCAAGCATGCGTGCACTCCTTTTGGTGTACATGAATGATCATACTCGGTACTAGGCCAAATAAAATACTATGTTTGGTTCACGTAGCATGATCAAACTGTAAGAGTCAGAAGGTCAGAACACAACACTTTTTTGTTTAGAATTACCCTTCCTACCACGATTGTCCCAGCGGCTAAAAATGTGTCGTTGTTTACGTTTCAGAAGACGAGTTTACAGTAAAAATCCCTTCATACGCACCCTCCTAGAATTTTGTTAGGTGGGGGTAACTTCAAACATAAACCGTTTTAAGGTCAGTCAAATTTAAAACTTCGTCTGGAAATGTCTGTTACCGGTGTAACATGTACGTGTACAAATACGTATTGGTCTGAAAAATCTTGAATATATTGGGAGACCTGAACCGCATATATTTTATTATCTCAGCCATAACAATCATGAAGTTGTTAATTTATTCAGGTGTTTGGGATCGCGGTTTCATTCTGTGTGAAGTCAGGAATCTAAATCCAGCCTTCCATTTCACAATGTTTCAAGTCCCCTGTGATTTTATCAAACGAAATAGCAAAGTGACAGATTGATTTTTTAGTTTTTGTGTCACAGAGGGACCGTGGATTCCGATATGTTTCATTGGTTCGTGAATGAGATATGTTTCATGCAGTGTGAATCGTGAAGCTGATGTTTTATGTGTTTTAACACGAATGAAATAGCGTGTTAGTGAATAGTTCCGAGTCTGAAAATAACACTTACTTACCACTAGGATTAAAGGTACTGAGCATAAAATGACCAACAAAATATGAAATGTTGAAAAACTACTCATATATATTGTCAAATGCGAAAAAATAAAGTCTATGATAGTACATGACTGTATTATTATTACGTTGTACTGAGTCAGTTAGAAACATTTGGAATCGTTTTTTTAAATCTAGACTGTTTATCATCAGGCTGGCGTTTAACACCTTAAACTCTATAAACACGTTGTTAAGTGATCTGAGCTACACGTCGTCACGTGATCTGATCAACACGTCATCACGTGATCTGATCTACACGTCGTCACGTGATCTGATCTACACGTCGTTACGTGATCTGATCTACACGTCGTCACGTGATCTGATCTACACGTCGTCACGTGATCTGATCTACACGTCGTCACGTGATCTGATATACACGTCGTCACGTTATCTACTTGTTACTCGGTACTGTACAAGTGTTTGTACTGAATATAGATTTATAACGTTACTCGACTGGCGTTCAGCACCTTTAACTATATCTACAAGTCGTCACGTAATCTGCTTGATACTCGGTACTTTTATAGTTTAAACTCAATACCCTTTTATACGTAGTTTTCATAATTACGATAGTTATCTCCCTCATTTTCAATTATTGGTAACTTTCTGATACTACATGCAGTGTGTTAATTAAGAAATAATGAATACGTAGCTATGTTTTGTTGCGTAATAAAATATAGGCTGCACGTGTTTGGATGCGTAGTAATCAAATCACGAGTGCGTAGCACGAGTGATTTCATGTACGCATTCAAACGAGTGCCTATATTTTATAACACAGCAAAACACAGCTCCTATTTATTATTTCGATTCTAACATCGCCAATGCTCTGCCATTTATATCACAACAAGACAGGTTGACGTCAAACTACTTTCTTCCCTAGGAACGTTACCGTCACGTCATTTGTCATAGTATATGACGTCAACCATGACGTCATCATTCAGCTATATTTTATCGCGGTAATAAAATATGGTAAGCTCAATATACGCAAAGAAGTCAAATCTCACGTGCTATGTTAGAATTGAAATTATAGCATAAAAACGGTGATTTTGCCTATACGTTAACGGGACGAAAACCATGCGTAAACATAAAGATTCACGCACTGTTAACGTCCAGTTTTACGTATGCTTATTTCAGGGCCGCGCCGGCGACTAATATCAATATACAGCGTCAAATGAACAATAATTCCCATTTTATTTCTAACTACTAATAAGTTTTTTATAATATTTAAATTATAAATTTAAACAAACCCGCAGTATCCATGTTTTCTTGGTATTTGCCGATCCCGGAAGTCGACGTGCATAACAATAATTGGTATGACGTTACGTTTGTTTTCGCGACGTCGCCACAAACTCTCCCGCCAAAATATCATTATTTTGAAATACAAACGTATTAATTGATGTTTAGTATGCTATACCCTAGCGGGCTTGGGCACCAACCGTCCCTCGGGACTCTGCAGATGTTATAGCCCGAAAAAGCATGCGTTAACCCTGCACAAATCAGATGTTATTAATTAAGCAACTGTTAAATTAATTCAATAACGAATTAATAAAAGGCCATTAACGTTAGTACACAGGTTTAATAAAATAGATGTCAAGTATGAATTCCCTTGCTACAAACTTATCTTCAATTAATGGCAAACAAAAATAGCCGACAATTTAAAGCAAGGGACGATAACTAAACATGGAAATGTGGTATTCAATATTTACTATTCAAACTCATGGCCCTAGTATACTATTTACACTGCTTTCTCTAATACACGTGCAGCATTGCTGAAACGCGAGATCGTCATATAATCGGGGGGACGTAGTTTACAATAATGGTTCAACGCAAGCCTCATATTGAGTTCACCGGAGACGAGGACGCCATTGCAATGTTACCAGGTCGTCGACCAATGCCAATCGTGAAAACTCGGCTATTGTATTTGCAAAAGGCTGAGGTGGTCAGAATGCCATCGGTGCATCCACCTTGAACAACGTTTAACGGAAGAAAGCCAAACTCTCGGTGGTCGGGATTAAGTTCGTTTACTTCAGTCTTCAATGGCATTTGCAATCGTCAGACATCGGTTATTTCCATTTTTTGTTAAATAACATGTATGCATATTAAATGGCCAATAAAGATGGTCAGAATGTGGCATTTGGTTTTACGATTGGTATTATGTTTAATTGGATCTGTCGGTTGGTTATGATAATGTTGCATATAACTGACAGTCCGGATGATGTACGAAAATCTATGTATGAATTATTCATGCTTCTGAACATACATGTACAGTAGGATTAGTTCCCTTTCCCCTTTTTTTTCGCTTTATGTTGTTCTGACCGTGACTCTTTAAATGATCCATGGTTCAATAGTCGACCTTACTGGAATACTAGTAGACCGTTGTCCGACGTTCCATAAAATAATCCAGTTCTGGCTTTACATTGTTTCGGTAGCTTAGAATTAGAAGGTCGTAAGACTCATGTACATTTGAAATCTGCATCTCAAGGCGCTTCTTATGAGCCTATTTTCATGAAAATCGGAAGTGCTCATGTTGACCAAACTGAAGTTTAAAAAGCTTGTTTTTCCATAAGTAAAGAGAAGTTTCCAGACAGTTTTTTTTTCTCACAATATCGAGTGTGTATTTGCGACCTTCTAATTCTAAGCCAGCGATTTATAATGGTATATTTATACAAGTATGAGTATGTTTTTGTTCATTCATCTTGTATTATGCCATTTGTCAACTGGGTTTCAGTAAGTTGCTGTCCGTTGTGGCAACACGTTTTCTTAGAACTGATTAACTGATTTGATCACCGCAGGCAACTGAAAAGGGCCAACTCATTATCATGGCCCTTAACACCGCTTTTAAGCTTTGAACATGATCCACCCAACCCGAAATGGTAATCGAAACATCGACAATGCATAACGACCGAGGTAATCGAACCCTTATCCATCGGGTCACAGTCTAACTTTACCAACATCACTAGCCGAAATTAAACGAATACAATAAATATATTAGACCTAAAATATTGTGTTTGGTTTCCCCTTTCACTGTCTACCCTCCAAAATCCTCCTTATCCCAAAAACTGTTTGAAACAATTTTGGACGAAACTAACAAGAAATTTGTTCAATATTACTTCCTTAAAAGCTAAAAATATGCAAAAAGACGTTCCTATCTATATACCCACCTTGAATTGACGTGACTCGCGGGAGGGGAACTAGAATCTAACCATTTCTTATTTAAGGTCTTCTATGAACATCATATTTTATAAAATGATAGGTTCAATTGTTTTATATACTGGTAATGTCAGGGATTGCTGTAATTTATATTCACAGAAATCTGGTTGATTGAAACGACGATTATTTTTCACAAATATTGTCGAGATTCCATTGTTAACAGTACAGCTCTTGTTAGCGAACTCTTGTGACAGTAATATATATATTTGTGAAATGATATTCATGCGCGATAGATCAATCAATACACTGTTTACAATTCGCTTCAGTCAATATGGCCGTCAGTCATTACGACCGCAAGTCAATATGGGCTGTTGAGGTTTATCAATTATGTATGCTAATGGTTTGATATACCTTATGATGTAGGGAAATGAGTGATGCATTGATATATTATTCATTGTCCATGGGTCATCATATGTTACACGTGGGTACACTTGTTTTTATTTATTTGCCAAAGGTTTTTGTGTTAAAACAGAGCTCTTCCGAAGAAACAAATAAGTTATTTAGAACTGATAAATGTTAATGACAGTCGTTTATTTAACATTGATTGTTAGTTTGTTTGCTTTTTGTGAAGCTATATTCTCATATATAACTATGAACTTCCGGGTATGACGTCATCGTAGAACATTAAAGGCACAGAACTTCAAATCACTATAAAAATATGAAATATTAAAAAAAAACTTTGCAACTGAATTGAAGAATGTTTAAAGGTATACATGTACTATGTAGTACTATGTATACTATGTCCATCTGAACAAGTTGCAACAACAAAATATTCCATCGCACAGTGATCGCATCGGCTATAACATCCGCAATTAGAATCATTGAGATAAAATTGCAGCTGAAAATATCTCTCTACGTCGCGTTATCACGTGACACGACTAGCAAACTGCAGTATTTTTTAAAATTATTTGAAGTATATTTGTATTAACATATTCAGATTGCAGTCATATTCAAGAATGGCATGATACACAAATTTACCCATATTTACAGTTTTACAAATTGTTCAACACGAACAAAACTTACAAAATAGGCTACGGTAAAACGATAATAATCAAATAGGGCAGTAAGAAAAGCAGCAACAGGAATAATCCCGACTCCCCACACTGACCACATGCCGCCTCAATCAGTTACACTGTAGATAATAATTGGACACCAGACAACAACGTATCACAAGGACACACCTCAAAATGTACAAGAAGACGTACGCAAGTCTTAACGACCAACGCAAAATTTACGAAAACCTTAATTGGAGTTAGACATAGCACCCAAGAGCACTTAAACTACATGTTTAACGAACGCACCATTAACATTGCTGCATGTCTGTCCCAGGGGCCTCTTTAACCAAATACTAATAAGTGTTATTAAATAATACATTTGATGACATTTATAATAATCATCGTTTTATTTCATTTTAAGTGAGTTCAGTCGGCGCAAGATCATGAACCCGAGTATAATGTAGACCCTGGGACATTTTCATGTTATTGAGTCATGAACTCCGCCATTTTACGAGAGATTCAATGCTGTTATGACAAAGAGGGATTGTGGATTTATCTGTTATAGTGTCAAAATGACTGTTTTAAACAGGACAAGTTGTGTTAACACCGATTTGCTCAGTGCTAACCATATTTCACATGGCGCAAAAGTAAGATGATAAATCGGATAGGGGAAGCAACATTCAGCAGCAACCACAGAACAAAGAAACACCGACATATCACATATTAAAAGCGCAAGTCAAAAGGACAAATATCAAATAAACAATAAAAATTAGACAGCGACAGACAGTTCATTACATTTTGAGAAATCATCATTTCATACGATTTCTTACCACAAACGATCTATACTGCATGTTAGAAACCGGCGCTAGATCAGAGTATTGACCATGGAAGTCGTAGCTTGGCGGTACATAGTTGCTCCTTCTTCTGATGTGCTACAATCCATTGCTCTAGCGTAAGTCAGTTAAAGCACATTCAGTGCAAACTGTTGCTGATCACCAGACTGTCTCTATGAAGCCAAAACTGACCTCTTTACATCGATCTTTGTTTATAAAATCCAGCTTTATTAATTCTAACTGCGTTGAGAACAACGTTTGCTGTTGTTAACGAATGTTTTACATATTAGTTTTGGTTGCAAACATTAGTTATTTTTACGGTTTCCACAGTAGTCCCAAAATTGACTGTAGTATATTCTGATAAGAATGCCATACTGAATTGCACCACGCGTCGAGAAACGAAATACACGTACCTGTTCGCATCAAATTTATGTTTGCACTTATATTGTGGTATGTTTGAGATTGTGTTTTATGTACATGTACAAGTATACTGTGAGCAAAAGTCATGCGTTTTAGTTTCACATTTCTATACGTTTTTCTTAGATGAGAGGCTTTCGTATGCCGGCAGCATTTAGAAAGTCAAAGGCCCAACTGCGTTTGGATTCCCGGGCAATGTAGGTCATTATCTTCCGTAACATTTATGACGGTCAACTATATGTGGAGAAGGACTAATTAGTACATTTAAAAAGATTTTCTGTTTTCAGGATTGAGAATCGGGAAATACAACTGTTCGCTGTATACATAGATGATGCAAGAAATGTGATTGAGCACTTAGTTAGTTTTTCTGCATTCTTAAATGTAGGAGCATTCTGGATATTGAAGAAAAAATGTATTTGACACCCTTATTTTGGGTCTTTTGAAGAAATGATAAATGCAAATCACTAAAAAAATGAAATGCTTGAAGCAAAGAAATATATTACAAACGGAAGCATATCAGATCATGATTTGTCTCATATTATAAAATCTAGTAATATTTCTGGAAGCGTTTGTGAGTACTCCTATTGTCCTAGAGCTGTGGTGTGCGTGCAATAGCCCGGAATTGTGAATATTATTTGCATAATATGTTGACTTCTGGGAGAATATGGCAGATAACTGAGGATAAAGATTACGTTATTATGCGCATATTGTTCTCTAGATTGCTCGTGCCTACTGTTGGATACGTCGGGTCATTTGCAATATGGATTGCATATGACGTACTAATCGTGATCAGTACATGCACTTTCTTTATTCTTGAACTTATACTGACGTTTAAATCTTTTTGATCACCTCAACCTTTATGTATTGTAATAAACTGCAATGTAACAGGAATTAGCCGATGTATTACGATTGCTGCATAGTTCGGGTCACTGGTGTTAGGCGAGTATTGCTAAATAGTTTGGGTCACTGGTGTTAGGCGAGTATTACTGCATAGTTCGGGCCACTGGTGTTAGGCGAGCATTGCTGCATAGTTCGGGCCACTGGTGTTAGGCGAGTATTGCTCCATAGTTCGGGCCACTGGTGTTAGGCGAGTATTGTTGCATAGTTCGGTTCACTGGTGTAAGGCGAACATTGCTGCATAGTTCGGGTCACTAGTGTTAGGCGAGTATTGCTACATAGTTCGGGTCACTAGTGTTAGGCGAGCATTACTGCATAGTTCGGGCCACTAGTCTTAGGCGAGCATTGCTGCATAGTTCGGGCCACTGGTGTTAGGCGGGTATTGTTGCATAGTTCGGGTCACTGGTGTTAGACGAGTATTGACTACATAGATCGGGTCACTGGTGTTAGGCGAGTATTGCTAAATAGGTCGGGTCACTGGTGTAAGGCAAGTTTTGCTGCATAGTTCGGGTCTCTGGTATTAGGTGAGTATTGCTACATAGTTCGGGTCACTGGTGTTAGGCGAGTATTGACTACATAGATCGGGTCACTGGTGTTAGGCGAGTATTGCTAAATAGTTCGGGTCACTGGTGTTAGGCGAGTATTGCTACACTAGGCGAGGTACTTTGGACCACTGATGTTAGGCGAGGTGCTTAGTCAAATCTCAACAAATACAATGAACACATTCAAACTTTGTCAATATGCGACGAAATTTAATCGAGTAAAATCTGATTTGAATTTTCTTTCGGTCTTCATTCTTTATGATACTGCGAGTATAGACCGACATAATACATAAAATCATATTACTATTTTGAACAGTTTATGTCAAGAATTGATTTAATGGTGTCATTATCAAACACTTGTTACAGTTACGTAGAAAAACGATTGAATGACGTTCGCGACGTCACACTAAAAACTTCGAATATGGACTTTACAAAAACACAGGTATCTTCCTTAAAACTCTAGATATTAACAATGTTTCTTTTGCATTTTGCTTCATTAAGATTATTCTTTAAAACTATGGAAACTCTTAACGTTATTATTTTTGTCAAAACAGCAGAAACAGCAGGTTTTCCTGGAGACTGGCTCATATATAATCATTATCATGAAAGTCGTGATGTACATGTATGGCGTATAATCAATTAAAGATATTAGTTACCAAAGAATCCGCCATTTTATTGCTTTGGAAACAATCGTTAGTCAATGGGTTTCTAATAGACGTTCTCGACTCCAAATCATTTTCCCAAATGAGCAACATCGAGAGTCCTAAAAGCAACAACCTGTTTCTCGGATAATTACTGGCGTAATCTATGCCTCCTTAGGTACCCCATAGAACATGTAGTTTTGACAAGATATTGTTCTTACGACGATTGTTAATATTAGTGGAGAGCAACTAACGTTTCTTGTACATTTGGAAAAACACGGGCATGGGGAGAAAAGATCTGCATGTATTATAATACTTTGTAACAGTATGAATGAAACAAGACTGACAAACTATTGATGCTCTTGATAACAATGTAATTATAAAACCAGCATAGTACGGGAACACTTAAACAATCGCCTTTTTCTTTTGTTGTTATTATCTTGGGATGCTTCGTGTGCGTTTTCTACAAGTGTTGTATTCAAAAGAATTCGGCGAGTTTCTGCTGTTTCTAAAACTAATAAAATGAGATAATAAATTGTTTGAAAGTCCCACAAAAAGACATTCACAAAGAATATGGAAGGAATCAATAAGCTAACAACATAAGGGAACGTTTAGATAGAATCTATACATTTCATGCACATTCCGTAAAATAAGATATATCCGCGAGGTTTAAAATTCGCGATTTTTTATTCTGAAATAGTTCGCGAGGTTGTATGTTCGCGATTTTCAAACGTCAGAAAGAACTATACCCTGAGTTTTGAGGCTGCTGTACTGTTGTTCAAATTTACGAGCACACATTTTCGATGAATATCGCATTCGCGAATATAGCGAAACTTATCCTTCCGCGAAAATTTCAGATTTTGCAGTAACATCGGAACAACGTTGCTGCCTTTACGAACGTAATTTCCATGGTATTCAATTATATTAACATTTAGTGTAACATTTCTAGAATATAATATATATAGCTAGCTACAAAGGTTAACATTCCTGATATTGCTATACATGTATGTTATATGATAGATCGAGTTGATAACTTGATAATTTTCTGTCGTCAACATTCGCTATAAACTTGCAATATTGACACAAGAGACTGGGCGACCTTATCTTATATAATCGTAAATATAGCACGGAGCATTTGACATGATCCTGACCTCTATGCATGGATACAATTATATTACAATGTGTTTGCGCTGAATATATAAATTTCCGAGAGCTAATCGTGCAATATAGGTCCTTTGGATTTGTGTTGGTATTACACATCGAGCGTCTTCGTGATACTTATGAAAATATACAACCCGGATTATAAATATAGACAATACATCAGCTGTTAAATTATGCTAAAATAAGGTCGAGAGTAGCGTCAAATTCTCCGAACTGTACATACATAAACGGTTGCACTTCCAAATTCATTTGCCAAAGTGGGCTCCCTAATCAGTGGAAATGTCAGATGTTCATATATGTATCAGATGAATAATGATTCACGGCTAATACGAAATTGGTGTTAGAATTCACGTCAGTTGTCAATCAAGGGCTTATGAGAACATTTTAGCGGTATAGTGTTGACTCGTACATGATCCAGTGAATGTAATGTACTGAAAACCTTCGACATGCAACCTTCGACAAAATTAATGATAAGGCGGAGCGATATGTACAAGCGTAACATCAATTGCACCGTATACTAGTAATAGTACATGTACTGACAAGTTGAATGTTTGTCCGGAGGAAAATTGTATCAGGCAGTTGAATTCTAGGATGAAGCATGTGATTTTTTGTAATTAGAATGTGCAAAGTTGCATACATATGTATAATGTTATTTTGACATGAAGAATGGAATGCGTATATCAAAATTTAATACTAAAAAAATTATAAGCGCATTTTATCAGCTTATACTGGTAAACACTGACCGCACAAACACGTCTATAGAAAGCTAGTATTATATCTTGGTGTGTACCTCACTCAATGATTACACAACAGTACTTGGCAGTGGTACTTGTAAACGAAAACAATTAAGTCTTCTCTGTATAATTTACGTTTAGTCAAAATCAACGCGTTGTGTATTTATATATATTGCAGTGTCTTCAAGGAGGTACTAGTCTTCAGAACTTTTTCGCTTGGTGTAACACTCTTATATTCTAAAAATAGCTACATCCGGAACCTCCAAAATAAATTCTAAATATAGCTATGCAGCCAGGACATTTGATGGAGACGTCATTTTCAAGTTCGAGATAATAATCTCTGGAATCACTGGAACGATTTCTGTTTCGACTATTTATGTCTTATATATCAATGATTTATATCAACCAGTTCCTTATTTAAAATCATTTAAATAACATACTTCGATGATTAGAAATGTTTAACGAATGTTAAAAAGCATTGGATGTAATTTAACATACCTATATAGGCCCGCAAATAGACCCGCAGAGTTCCGCAGTTTAAACATGATATTATTTCGGGATCTTTCGGGAAGTATCGTAATAATTCGGTGCAAGAAGTTGTGATTTGTGCATTGTGAGTTCACCGCGCAGTGCTATAACGCAATATTTTTCGTGTGTGTTTTATTTCGACAATTTCGCAGTTTCTTCGAGAGGTTGCACATTGGTCTAGTGGTAACGCGCTTGACTACAGATCGAGAGGTCCCTGGTTCGAATCTCGACCGGGGCACTTGGTCATTTATGAAACGCTTTTCAGAGGTATTTTCGCGTGTATCGGTGCTATACACTGAGCACGTTAAAGAACCAAGGAGTCTATTCGAAATGAGCTAGGGTAACGCACCCGGATTCCTTGTATCACACCTCTTTCTCTTGATTTTAAGTCTGCCTAGACAAATGTCTCCGTCCCCGTAAGGGGTTTGACATTAATGGAAGATAGATAGAGAGTTCAGGAATTTTCGACATCGTTATTCGGAAGTCTTAGGGCATATCTATGAACTCGGCATGGAAATTGTTGGTAAAGATAATGAATGATTATGCGAGATTAGCTCTTCGATGGGAAATCTCGCAAAAATAAAAACCTCGTGAAAACAATGGTTTTTATCGAAGGCCTAAATTTGTATTACATTGTATATGCACAGAACATTCGAAGCCATAGAAGCCATGAAACGGCGGCAGCGCTTAACCACCCACACAAGAGACAGATACATATTGTACTATCCATATCCCCACCACAGGACAATTCAATTAAGCCTATATACCACGGTATGAATCCGATACACCGCTTTTCAGTGAGAGAATTGTTCTGTTTTCACATGGCTCTGACGGAACTGAATTCAAATGTAACACTCGGGATACATGAAATCTGAGTTCCGTCCGAGCGTAACATCGGTTTTTAGTTCCGTCAAAGCCTTATGAAAATACATGTATAACAATTATTTCACGGAACTGAGAAGCGGTGTATCGGGATTCATACCGTGATATACTACCTCACACAATGAATGACACTGCATGACTTCTTAAATAAATATAGTACTGTAAGTAATTGAAAATAATATTCTTGAATTGGTAATACACCCCGAGTTTCCAACAGTACCAACTATTATAAGGAAATATGACTTTTTTAAAAGTACATTTGTACGTTACAAGAATGAGCTGTACTTAGAATACGAGCCGTAAGTCTGCTACTATAGTACTATGTTAGTATTCTTAATTCGGATGTCTGGCGTAAGAAACTGCGGTTCATACATATCAGTTGTGTGACATAACATATATATTACTATGTGATGTTTTGACGTAGATACCTTTTTATAAATGTGCTAGACATGAATAGTCTCAATACATCGTCAGAAAATCGTTAAATGGTCGCGGAGGTAAAGGTTCGGAACAAGAAAATAGTGCGCAGATAGAAATAGTAGTGAACTCTGCTGCCTTAATACCACCATATCCTGAGTTGAACCATGATACACAACATATAGAGAACAAACACCAAAACAGCTTATTCAGTATTTGGTAACGCTCTCTATACTCAGTAAGACTGATCTCTATATCTAATACATTGTTTGAATGTACCGAATGACATGAAAAACATACTGAGATATTTTCTGGATAAGTATGGTTCTCAAATAAACTCCTCTGGAATATTTTGTTATATTCTGAATGTCAGTTAGCGTTTATGAAAGTATTCTGTTAGATTCTGTATTGACTTGTACTCTTGATATAATTACCTGGTTCATGTAAGTCTGTCAATATTTTGGGGGAAAATTATCGAAGATAAATCACAATCTTTAGCGGACAATAACAACTACGATGTAATATATTTCAACTGCGTTCGTATTGAATCATAATATTTGGCAGAAAGTAACAAATATATCGCATTTAAAAACACCTTGCACTTGTTATCGTGCTGTATGCTCTTTTTGTATAATATAAAACTTATTTCTCAAATTGTAAAAAGTACGATACCGCCACCTCAATCGTGAAAGCTCGGCCATTTCCGTTTGTCTCCGGTAAATATTGCAATGTATAAAGGCCGAGTGTGAAACACTAACATGCCTTTAATTGTCCGTGGTTTGTGAAACACCATCATGCCTTAAAATGGTCTCTGGTTTGTGAAACACTAACATGCCTTAGAATGGTATGTGGTTTGTGAAACACCATCATGCCTTAGAATGGTATGTGGTTTGTGAAACACTATCATGCCTTAGAATGGTCCGTGGTTTGTGAAACACTAACATGCCTTAGAATGGTATGTGGTTTGTAAAACACTAACATGCCTTTAAATGGTCCGTGGTTTGCGAAACACTAACATGCCTTTAAATGGTCCGTGATTTGCGAAACACCAACATGCCTTAAAATGGTATGTGGTTTGTGAAACACCATCATCCCTTAGAATGGTATGTGGTTTGTGAAACACTAACATGCCTTAGAATGGTATGTGGTTTGTGAAACACTATCATGCCTTAGAATGGTATGTGGTTTGTGAAACACCGTCATGCCTTAGAATGGTATGTGGTTTGAAAACACTAACATGCCTTTAAATGGTCCGTGGTTTGTGAAACACCATCATGCCTTAAAATGGTATGTGGTTTGTGAAACACTATCATGCCTTAGGATGGTATGTGGTTTGAAAAACACCATCATGCCTTAGAATGGTCCGTGGTTTGTGAAACACTAACATGCCTTTGAATGGTATGTGGTTTGTGAAACACCATCATGCCTTAGAATGGTCCGTGGTTTGTGAAACACTAACATGCCTTAGAATGGTATGTGGTTTGTAAAACACTAACATGCCTTTAAATGGTCCGTTGTTTGCGAAACACTAACATGCCTTTAAATGGTCCGTGATTTGCGAAACACTAACATGCCTTAAAATGGTATGTGGCTTGTGAAACACTAACATGCCTTTAAATGGTCCGTGGTTTGCGAAACACTAACATGCCTTTAAATGGTCCGTGATTTGCGAAACACTAACATGCCTTAGAATGGTATGTGGTTTGTAAAACACTAACATGCCTTTAAATGGTCCGTGGTTTGCGAAACACTAACATGCCTTTTAATGGTCCGTGATTTGCGAAACACTAACATGCCTTAGAATGGTATGTGGTTTGTGAAACACTATCATGCCTTAGAATGGTATGTGGTTTGTGAAACACTAACATGCCTTTAAATGGTCCGTGGTTTGTGAAACACCATCATACCTTAGAATGGTATGTGGTTTGTGAAACACCATCATCCCTTAGAATGGTATGTGGTTTGTGAAACACCATCATGCCTTTGAATGGTATGCGGTTTGTGAAACACCATCATGCCTTAGAATGGTATGTAGTTTGTAAAACACTAACATGCCTTTAAATGGTCCGTGGTTTGCGAAACACTAACATGCCTTTAAATGGTCCGTGATTTGTGAAACACTAACATGCCTTAAAATGGTCCGTGGTTTGTGAAACACTAACAAGCCTTAAAATGATTCGTGGTGTGTGAAACTCTTACATGCCTTAAAATGTTCTGTGGTTTGTGAAACTTTAACATGCCTTAAAATGGTCTCTGATTTGTGAAATACTAACATGCCATAAAATGTTCTCTGGTTTGTGAAATACTAACATGCCATAAAATGGTCTCTGGTTTGTGAAATTTTAACATGCCTTGAGATGGTCTCTGATTTGTGAAACATTAACATGCCATAAAACTGGAGTTAAACAGTTCATATATTCGTGTTTAATTCACCAATCATCCCTATTAACCAAGTCGTCCCTGAATAATGTTAGACTAGTGGTCTGTTTTCTGTAGTAAGGGGAATATTCAGGACATTTGCATGGCTGATAAATGGTGACGTAAGGCAATGTTCGACCAGATAAAAGTTTCGACGTCGTCATGGCAATGTACCAAGTAACTGGATATAATGTTCGATGTAAATGTTTTATTTCTGTGGAACAGTATAGGATGGAATAAGTATAAGGAATATGGAGATGAGCACGAAAAAATATAGGGTTACAGTAAAACCTCACTTAAAGGTCATCGCAATACAATAGAAGGATTGCAAATAATAATTGAAGTATTAACACAAACAATTAAATGAAACAAAACTAATGACATTTGGCATTTTATTTTGAATTTGGCATTACTGTTATCCAAAGGTTGCATATCCGAATTATCGCCAGGTTTTCTTCATCAACAAATATATTTACATCATAATATGTGCTAATCAGTTAGTCCATTATCTGTTCATTCTGTATATATCCTTTGCAAAATGTCGTCCAGCATAAGGCTACTTTTAAAACTTTATTCAACAAATGATGTGTCTGTTGGATGTTGTTTTGGGTGTTGTTGCTTGTGATGTCTGGTCGTCCTTGTGATGTCTTGTCGTCCTTGTGATGTCTGAACGTCCTTGTGATGTCTGAACGTCCTTGTGATATCTGGTCGTTCTTGTGATGTCTGATCGTCCTTGTGATGTCTGATCGTCCTTGTGATGTCTTGTCGTCCTTGTGATGTCTGAACGTCCTTGTGATGTCTTGTCGTCCTTGTGATGTCTGATCGGCCTTGTGATGTCTTGTCGTCCTTGTGATGTCTGATCGTCCTTGTGATATCTGGTCGTCCTTGTGATGTCTGATCGTCCTTGTGATATCTGGTCGTTCTTGTGATGTCTGGTCGTCCTTGTGATGTCTGATCGTCCTTGTGATGTCTTGTCGCCCTTGTGATGTCTGATCGTCCTTGTGATGTCTTGTCGTCCTTGTGATGTCTGATCGTCCTTGTGATGTCTTGTCGTCCTTGTGATGTCTGATCGACCTTGTGATATCTGGTCGTCCTTGTGATGTCTGATCGTCCTTGTGATGTCTTGTCGTCCTTGTGATGTCTGATCGTCCTTGTGATGTCTGGTCGTCCGTGTGATGTCTGATCGTCCTTGTGATATCTGATCGTCCTTGTGATATCTTGTCGTCCTTGTGATGTCTGGTCGTCCTTGTGATGTCTGGTCGTCCTTGTGATGTATGGTCATCCTTGTGATGTCTGATCGTCCTTGTGATATCTTGTCGTCCTTGTGATGTCTGATCGTCCTTGTGATGTCTGATCGTCCTTGTGATGTCTGGTCGTCCTTGTGATGTCTGGTCGTCCTTATGATGTCTGGTCGTCCTTTTGATGTCTGGTCGTCCTTGTGATGTCTGGTCGTCCTTGTGATGTCTGATCGTCCTTGTGATATCTTGTCGTCCTTGTGATGTCTGGTCGTCCTTGTGATGTCTTGTCGTCCTTGTGATGTCTGGTCGTCCTTGCGATGTCTGATTGTCCTTGTGATGTCTGATCGTCCTTGTGATATCTTGTCGTCCTTGTGATGTCTGATCGTCCTTGTGATGTCTGGTCGTCCTTGTGATATCTTGTCGTCCTTGTGATGTCTGATCGTACTTGTGATGTCTGATCGTCCTTGTGATGTCTGATCGTCCTTGTGATGTCTGATCGTCCTTGTGATGTCTGATCGTCCTTGTGATGTCTGGTCGTCCTTGTGATGTCTGGTCGTCCTTATGATGTCTGGTCGTCCTTTTGATGTCTGGTCGTCCTTGTGATGTCTGGTCGTCCGTGTGATGTCTGATCGTCCTTGTGATATCTTGTCGTCCTTGTGATGTCTGGTCGTCCTTGTGATGTCTTGTCGTCCTTGTGATGTCTGGTCGTCCTTGCGATGTCTGATTGTCCTTGTGATGTCTGATCGTCCTTGTGATATCTTGTCGTCCTTGTGATGTCTGATCGTCCTTGTGATGTCTGGTCGTCCTTGTGATATCTTGTCGTCCTTGTGATGTCTGATCGTCCTTGTGATGTCTGATCGTCCTTGTGATGTCTGTTCGTCCTTGTGATGTCTGATCGTCCTTGTGATGTGTAGTCATCCTTGTGATGTCTGATCGTCCTTGTGATGTGTGGTCATCCTTGTGATGTCTGATCGTCCTTGTGATATCTGGTCGTCCTTGTGATGTCTGATCGTCTTTGTGATGTCTGGTCGACCGTGTGATGTCTGATCGTCCTTATGATGTCTGATCGTCCTTGTGATGTCTGGTCGTCCTTGTGATGTCTGGTCGTCCTTATGATGTCTGGTCGTCCTTTTGATGTCTGGTCGTCCTTGTGATGTCTGGTCGTCCTTGTGATGTCTGATCGTCCTTGTGATATCTTGTCGTCCTTGTGATGTCTGGTCGTCCTTGTGATGTCTTGTCGTCCTTGTGATGTCTGGTCGTCCTTGCGATGTCTGATTGTCCTTGTGATGTCAGATCGTCCTTGTGATATCTTGTCGTCCTTGTGATGTCTGATCGTCCTTGTGATGTCTGGTCGTCCTTGTGATATCTTGTCGTCCTTGTGATGTCTGATCGTCCTTGTGATGTCTGATCGTCCTTGTGATGTCTGATCGTCCTTGTGATGTCTGATCGTCCTTGTGACGTCTTGTCGTCCTTGTGATGTCTGATCGTCCTTGTGATGTCTGATCGTCCTTGTGATGTCTGATCGTCCTTGTGATATCTGGTCGTTCTTGTGATGTCTGGTCGTCCTTGTGATGTCTGATCGTCCTTGTGATGTCTTGTCGCCCTTGTGATGTCTGATCGTCCTTGTGATGTCTTGTCGTCCTTGTGATGTCTGATCGTCCTTGTGATGTCTTGTCGTCCTTGTGATGTCTGATCGACCTTGTGATATCTGGTCGTCCTTGTGATGTCTGATCGTCCTTGTGATGTCTTGTCGTCCTTGTGATGTCTGATCGTCCTTGTGATGTCTTGTCGTCCTTGTGATGTCTGATCGTCCTTGTGATGTCTTGTCGTCCTTGTGATGTCTGATCGTCCTTGTGATATCTGGTCGTCCTTGTGATGTCTGATCGTCCTTGTGACGTCTTGTCGTCCTTGTGATGTCTGATCGTCTTTGTGATGTCTGGTCGACCGTTTGATGTCTGGTCGTCCTTGTGATGTCTGATCGTCCTTGTGATGTCCGATCGTCCTTGTGATATCTTGTCGTCCTTGTGATGTCTGGTCGTCCTTGTGATGTCTGGTCGTCCGTGTGATGTCTAATCGTCCTTGTGATGTCTGGTCGTCCTTGTGATGTCTGATCGTCCTTGTGATGTCTGGGCGTCCTTGTGATGTCTGATCGTCCTTGTGATGTGTAGTCATCCTTGTGATGTCTGATCGTCCTTGTGATGTGTGGTCATCCTTGTGATGTGAGGTCGTCCTTGTGATGTATGGTCATCCTTGTGATGTCTGATCGTCCTTGTGATATCTTGTCGTCCTTGTGATGTCTGATCGTCCTTGTGATGTCTGATCGTCCTTGTGATGTCTGGTCGTCCTTGTGATGTCTGGTCGTCCTTATGATGTCTGGTCGTCCTTTTGATGTCTGGTCGTCCTTGTGATGTCTGGTCGTCCTTGTGATGTCTGATCGTCCTTGTGATATCTTGTCGTCCTTGTGATGTCTGGTCGTCCTTGTGATGTCTTGTCGTCCTTGTGATGTCTGGTCGTCCTTGCGATGTCTGATTGTCCTTGTGATGTCTGATCGTCCTTGTGATATCTTGTCGTCCTTGTGATGTCTGATCGTCCTTGTGATGTCTGGTCGTCCTTGTGATATCTTGTCGTCCTTGTGATGTCTGATCGTCCTTGTGATGTCTGATCGTCCTTGTGATGTCTGATCGTCCTTGTGATGTCTGATCGTCCTTGTGATGTCTGGTCGTCCTTGTGATGTCTGGTCGTCCTTATGATGTCTGGTCGTCCTTTTGATGTCTGGTCGTCCTTGTGATGTCTGGTCGTCCGTGTGATGTCTGATCGTCCTTGTGATATCTTGTCGTCCTTGTGATGTCTGGTCGTCCTTGTGATGTCTTGTCGTCCTTGTGATGTCTGGTCGTCCTTGCGATGTCTGATTGTCCTTGTGATGTCTGATCGTCCTTGTGATATCTTGTCGTCCTTGTGATGTCTGATCGTCCTTGTGATGTCTGGTCGTCCTTGTGATGTCTGTTCGTCCTTGTGATGTCTGATCGTCCTTGTGATGTGTAGTCATCCTTGTGATGTCTGATCGTCCTTGTGATGTGTGGTCATCCTTGTGATGTCTGATCGTCCTTGTGATATCTGGTCGTCCTTGTGATGTCTGATCGTCTTTGTGATGTCTGGTCGACCGTGTGATGTCTGATCGTCCTTGTGATGTCTGATCGTCCTTGTGATGTCTGGTCGTCCTTGTGATGTCTGGTCGTCCTTATGATGTCTGGTCGTCCTTTTGATGTCTGGTCGTCCTTGTGATGTCTGGTCGTCCTTGTGATGTCTGATCGTCCTTGTGATATCTTGTCGTCCTTGTGATGTCTGGTCGTCCTTGTGATGTCTTGTCGTCCTTGTGATGTCTGGTCGTCCTTGCGATGTCTGATTGTCCTTGTGATGTCTGATCGTCCTTGTGATATCTTGTCGTCCTTGTGATGTCTGATCGTCCTTGTGATGTCTGGTCGTCCTTGTGATATCTTGTCGTCCTTGTGATGTCTGATCGTCCTTGTGATGTCTGATCGTCCTTGTGATGTCTGATCGTCCTTGTGATGTCTGATCGTCCTTGTGATGTCTGGTCGTCCTTGTGATGTCTGGTCGTCCTTATGATGTCTGGTCGTCCTTTTGATGTCTGGTCGTCCTTGTGATGTCTGGTCGTCCGTGTGATGTCTGATCGTCCTTGTGATATCTTGTCGTCCTTGTGATGTCTGGTCGTCCTTGTGATGTCTTGTCGTCCCTGTGATGTCTGGTCGTCCTTGCGATGTCTGATTGTCCTTGTGATGTCTGATCGTCCTTGTGATATCTTGTCGTCCTTGTGATGTCTGATCGTCCTTGTGATGTCTGGTCGTCCTTGTGATATCTTGTCGTCCTTGTGATGTCTGATCGTCCTTGTGATGTCTGATCGTCCTTGTAATGTCTGTTCGTCCTTGTGATGTCTGGTCGTCCTTGTGATGTCTGATCGTCCTTGTGATGTCTGGTCGTCCTTGTGATGTCTGATCGTCCTTGTGATGTCTGATCGTCCTTGTGATGTCTGGTCGTCCTTGTGATGTCTTGTCGTCCTTGTGATGTCTGATCGTCCTTGTGATGTCTGGTCGTCCTTGTGATGTCTGGTCGTCCTTGTGATGTCTGGTCGTCCGTGTGATGTCTGATCGTTCTTGTGATATCTGATCGTCCTTGTGATATCTTGTCGTCCTTGTGATGTCTGGTCGTCCTTGTGATGTCTGGTCGTCCTTGTGATATCTTGTCGTCCTTGTGATGTCTGATCGTCCTTGTGATGTCTGATCGTCCTTGTGATGTCTGTTCGTCCTTGTGATGTCTGGTCGTCCTTGTGATGTCTGATCGTCCTTGTGATGTCTGGTCGTCCTTGTGATGTCTGATCGTCCTTGTGATGTCTGATCGTCCTTGTGATATCTTGTCGTCCTTGTGATGTCTGATCGTCCTTGTGATGTCTGATCGTCCTTGTGATGTCTGGTCGTCCTTGTGATGTCTGGTCGTCCTTGTGATGTCTGGTCGTCCGTGTGATGTCTGATCGTTCTTGTGATGTCTGGTCGTCCTTGTGATATCTTGTCGTCCTTGTGATGTCTGATCGTCCTTGTGATGTCTGATCGTCCTTGTGATGTCTGTTCGTCCTTGTGATGTCTGGTCGTCCTTGTGATGTCTGATCGTCCTTGTGATGTCTGGTCGTCCTTGTGATGTCTGATCGTCCTTGTGATGTCTGATCGTCCTTGTGATATCTTGTCGTCCTTGTGATGTCTGGTCGTCCTTGTGATGTCTGGTCGTCCTTGTGATGTCTGATCGTCCTTGTGATGTCTGATCGTCCTTGTGATATCTTGTCGTCCTTGTGATGTCTGGTCGTCCTTGTGATGTCTGGTCGTCCTTGTGATGTCTGGTCGTCCGTGTGATGTCTGATCGTTCTTGTGATATCTGATCGTCCTTGTGATATCTTGTCGTCCTTGTGATGTCTGGTCGTCCTTGTGATGTCTGGTCGTCCTTGGATTGTCTGGTCGTCCTTGTGATGTCTGATCGTCCTTGTGATGTCTGATCGTCCTTGTGATATCTTGTCGTCCTTGTGATGTCTGGTCGTCCTTGTGATGTCTTGTCGTCCTTGTGATGTCTGGTCGTCCTTATGATGTCTGATCGTCCTTGTGATGTCTGGTCGTCCTTGTGATGCCTTGTCGTCCTTGTAATGTCTGGTCGTCCTTGTGATATCTTGTCGTCCTTGTGATATCTTGTCATCCTTGTGATGTCTGGTCGACCTTGTGATGTCTGATCGTCCATGTCTGATCGTCCTTGTGATATCTTGTCGTCCTTGTGATGTCTGGTCGTCCTTGTGATGTCTGATCGTCCTTGTGATGTCTGGTCGTCCTTGTGATGTCTGGTCGACCTTGTGATGTCTGGTCGTCCATGTGATTCATTGTTTGTCTGCTGGCTCTTGTCGTCCTTGTGATATCTTGTCATCCTTGTGATGTCTGGTCGACCTTGTGATGTCTGATCGTCCATGTCTGATCGTCCTTGTGATATCTTGTCGTCCTTGTGATGTCTGGTCGTCCTTGTGATGTCTGAACGTCCATGTCTGATCGTCCTTGTGATATCTTGTCGTCCTTGTGATGTCTGAACGTCCTTGTGATGTCTGGTCGTCCTTGTGATGTCTGGTCGACCTTGTGATGTCTGAACGACCTTGTGATGTCTGGTCGTCCTTGTGATGTCTGGTCGACCTTGTGATGTCTGAACGACCTTGTGATGTCTGGTCGTCCTTGTGATATCTTGTCGACCTTGTGATGTCTGAACGACCTTGTGATGTCTGGTCGTCCTTGTGATGTCTGGTCGACCTTGTGATGTCTGGTCGTCCTTGTGATGTCTGGTCGACCTTGTGATGTCTGGTCGTCCTTGTGATTCATTGTTTGTCCGCTGGCTCTTGCTCCAGACGGGTTATGTTTGACTGACTTCTAGAGGCGGCAGTCTGTCGGAGTAGATTGTCGTGTTTTTACCGCTGTTCGGTGTTAGTTTATTCTTGCTCTTGTTTGTGGCTGACCTTGTTACTAATTGTTCTTGTAATCTGTGATTTTTTCTTACCCGGGTGTTGTTTATGTGCCTTTCGTGCGCTAATTGTATTTGTTGAGAGCTACCTTTCCAGTTCGATTTGTTTACCAACACTATACGATGTATAATGAATACATGCAGGTGATATATTGTTGTTCTGACATTGCCCGATGTTTCGTTGTCTTGAGGTACAAGATTACAAGGAGCCATGTCAATTTTATGTACAATAACATTAGGCTTATTGTACGTACCCAGTTGTGTTTCCATTTCAGTCGTCAATCGTGACTCGTCGGTTATTTCCGTTTATCTCCGTAACACAACAACTGCTGTGGTGTTTTTGTTTGTTTATTTATACTTGTAGGGTACGAAAGGACAGGGTTCACTTTATATAAATGGCTGAATTTGGCCCTGTGTTTTTCTTCAAAAAATAAAATGCATGTTCCTGTAAATCTGTTCTACAAATCTTATAACTGAGCAATGCCTTTCAAAAGGATAAGCATGGATATCATAATGTTTCTTGTAATACTTACAATTATGTGAAACACTGGTTATGTAGAAATATAAAAGTGTAGCATGACTGCAATAAATTCATTATTACGTCACGAATTTTCACACAAATGGCGAAAATTCCAATAAAACAGACAGGAAACAGCAAATCACCTTATTTACATGGGCGCCGCCATTACGAGAGACGAAATGGCTACACCATTGAAATCAATCACAAAATACAACAACAAAACAATATGTCTTAACTTCAAAAGAACATTGAAATCTCCAAATGTCCAGTCGCATGTTTACGGAATTATTCGAAGTTCCAATCGCATTTTACCGAACACCTCGAAGCTCCGATCGTATTTAACGTAAATCCACGAACTTTGAGCAGGTTGTTAAATTCGAGTGTTCGACCTTCCGCTACCAATACAGGTGTCTTAACCAGCCACGAAAACGGCATTCTCATCATAATCATTGGCCTTTACACATGGCACGTTTATTTTCCGGATAAAACGGAAAAAGCCGATGTTTCGCGAGTGACGGAAACGGTAGCCTTTTTGGACTTAAAACACGCCTCCCAGCCAAATCTATTTTTTTCAAGTGCCAGTATTTACCCAATACGTTGTACTTTCAGGAAATATTAACAATTCAACAATTCTACATTTGACTGAATAATAAAATGTAAAATGAGATCTACGCCTTGTGGAAAGCTTTGTATAATGTAGTCTAATAAATAAGTAGACACGACTAGTAGTGGTAGTAAAATTAGATTTGTTTCCTGGGAGAAAGTATTTAAGGTACAAAAAGGCTACGTACTGACTGCATATGGATGAAAGTACATATGTACATGTATACGAGGGACGTTCATAAATAAACAGGACTGGGGTCCTCACAGGTACAGTTTTATCGTGTTACACTATCATGTCCGCTCATAATATTTCAATTTGAAACCATGGTAACACCCACCGGGCGCAGCCCATCAATTACAATTGATGGCGACAACGTAATGAGGCATTACGTTAGTACTATGCTATCGTTACATCGCCAAAACATCACATGCTAACTCTAAGAGTGACAACTTCGTGACGCAAAAGGGACGTAACCAGAATATATAAAAACGGACAAACACCAAGTTTTGTCAATATCAAGATGATAATGTCCTCTGAATCATATGAAATTATCGTAACTACATTGAGACACAGTTCTGCAAGTCGTTTATCAGTTTTAGAATGGCACAAATGCTTTAGGGATAACTGTTCAGTTTTTAAAGGAAGGGAAGTAATAAGAAAGTATAAGAATGTTTGTGACGTCAGTTACCGAGACAATGTCATAATACCAACGTTTAATAGCACGGATTCTCGCCCAGATGTTCGTTGTAAGATCCGGAAAAATACGTGCGATTCTCATCAACGCTTTACTTGTGTGGCTCAGTAATGTATTCATCACCATAATTATATCACTATGAACATCGTATTTCATAGTCCGATGGGATGCACTAACACCGTGTAAAATAGCGCGACGTCATTTTGTGCGCCGGGTCTGCATAAGTAACCCTGTTTAGGCGACTGTAACTCTCGGACTGCGTATTTGATTTTGCTCATAATTTTACTGTATGTGGATTCCGATTTTTGATGTTATATAATTTGATTCATTTTGTTGAACCACTTGTAATAGTCCTGTGCATTTTTGAACGTCCCTCGTATATGTCATTATAAACATTGATTTGTGGCCCTCATTCTAGGATGACATGTGATCAGTTTACAAACCAAGTTGAATGTTTCTCGAAGTACATGACCTAGCCTTCTAGACAACTTGTATTTCTATGTCATCTTTAATCTCCACCTTCTAAATTTCTATTAATGTAAAATCAATATCTTGTTTACATTTAATTTCGTGAAATTTTGTTCAAAATTACAAGTTATTTCGTAAGATCATAGTTTATTGGGTATTCTAACACGATCAGCGGATTAATCCACATTCACATAGAGAAAACCGAACCATGTATTATCACCTCCATAAACCATGGTATCAAATTGGCTGTTACTATTTACGCCCCGTATCACGTGACATATTTATGAATGAATGAAGTAAAACCTTATACGAGTCGCGGTGGCAAGGCAAGTTGCACGAGAATCCAGTGTTACAGCTATGACGCATCTATTTTTAGAAGAATGTTTAAAATGTGTTATTTCCTTCAGAAAATTACGAAGGTCGTTTTCGTTAACGAGGGAGGTAATTGTACCAGCTGATAAGCCACTCAATTTCAGCGTGGAATTATGTTCAATGTCAAATGGGTGAAAATGGAATGCGCGCAGTTAAATAGTGCGGGATATTATCGTATTTAGAATCGAAATAAAAACTCTGTTCTTGTATTTTGTCGGTGAATAAAACACGGACACTCGTTCGGATGAACTCCTGCCCATGTTTTATTCACCGACAAAATACGCGAACAGATTTTTATTTCTTAATCAATTTAATGTCTAAGTGTAGCCGGTAGTAAAACTCATGTATGTACATTGTATTTCGAAAGTTGCTTAGTAGCAATCATTAGATTTCGTGGTCATTTTTATCAACGAAAACTAAATCCCTGCAAATAATTCAAATTTACAGAATAATATTATATAATGCAATATGTCACTAGTACACTCATGTTACAAAATGTTATAACGAACTATCAAGTCAGTACAACACTCACGTTACATGTTATAAAACAGTCATCACAACATACTGTATCGTAATTAGACGTAGTTCGCCGGAGACAACTCTAGACTTACTAATAAACAAACATGCATGATATAAACACTGCAAGATCGACTGACCACCGCTTGTTATTAGTGTAGAGTTAAAGAATATTTCATTAAAAGAGGAATATGCACAAGACTGAACAAAACTGAACATCGGAAATGCATTTAATTGTCATTTTATTTGTAAACAAAGGCTATTGTTATCTCCGGCGCACCATATGTCGTGTCGTCTACCTTTTCATAAACATGGCACATTTGATACATGGTGCGAGCTTATAATACCGGTCAATTTTGATACCTTACACTTTGGTTTCTTGCTAAAACACATTGATTATTACACTGTGTACAGACCCATAAAAATGTCAGTCGCTTATTATCCAGCAACATTGAACAATAGGTTTCAAACTGATATTGCTAACAACAGTAGGTTCCTCCGAAACCGGAGGTCATTGACCGAGTCGAGTCCACTATTACGGTGTAAAACCAATTATAAAGGCTTATACAGACAACTATAATTCCAATGCTTAACTAACATATTATATGCGCTCTACCTATTCAGACAATGATGTACACATAAACGGCAACATCACTCTCGCAATATCCTAACTGGACTGCATGTACAATACTGGACACGGTTAATGATGTTCGCCCTGTGATGTATCTGTACTCAACACTACTCATACTGACTACATTATCCCCTTTACATAATCCCTGATGGTACTTCTGGTAGTAAGAAACATCACAACAAAAGACGGGCAGAAAATCGCCGAAGTAATGACATACTTTATACCAGATCTTGATTTATTGCCGCGGTTCAACAAAGCCTTCCATTGGATACCTACCAAACGTGTCCGTTATGTCTGTATAATAAAAGAAGGCTTATGCATACTTTACCGTACTTACGACTCCTAATGCCTATTTGCCCAAGTTTTGTATCCACATTCCTTATTGTGAGACCATTCCGGAGTGTACTATTGTAATAGTTTTATTCCTGTTGTTAGTATTTCTAAGATGACGACAGTATTGATTGTAGCATTCCTTCGGAGACAAATATAATACCTCCCCTTCCAACCCTTCAATTACACTTCACTATTTTATGAGAAGATCAATTTTTGCATTTATTATTTGTTTAACTACAGCTATGTAACAATTGTACCGATTATCGTTGCGCATGGTAATTGGGATACAGTTGACTGTGTGATGTGTGGTAACTGCGGTAACTTGGGATACAGTTAACTGTGTGATGTGTGGTGACTGCGGGGACTTGGCATACATTTGACTGTGTGATGTGTGGTGACTGCGGAAACTTGGGATACAGTTGACTGTGTGATGTGTGGTAGCTGCGGGGACTTGGGATACAGTTGACCGTGTGATGTGTGGTAACTGTGAGGACTTGGGATACAGTTGACTGTGTGATGTGTGGTAACTGCGGGGACTTGGGATACAGTTGACCGTGTGATGTGTGGTAACTGTGAGGACTTGGGATACAGTTGACTCTGTGATGTGTGGTAACTGCGGGACTTGGCATACATTTGACTGTGTGATGTGTGGTGACTGCGGTAACTTGGGATACAGTTGACTGTGCTATGGGTTGTAACTGCGAGGACTTGGGGTACAGTTTACTGTGTGAGGTGTGGTAACTGCGAGGACTTGGGATACAGTTGACTGTGTGAGGTGTGGTAACTGCGGTAACTTAGGATACAGTTGACTGTGCTATGGGTTGTAACTGCGAGGACTTGGGGTACAGTTTAATGTGCGATGTGTGGTAACTGCGAGGACTTGGGGTACAGTTAACTGTGTGAGGTGTGGTAACTGCGAGGACTTGGGATACAGTTGACTGTGTGATGTGTGGTAACTGCGAGGACTTGGGATACAGTTGACTCTGTGATGTGTGGTAACTACGGGGACTTGGGATACAGTTGACTGTGCGATGTGTGGTAACTGCGAGGACTTGGGGTACAGTTTACTGTGTGAGGTGTGGTAGCTGCGAGGGCTTGGGATACAGTTGACTGTGTGAGGTGTGGTAACTGCGAGGACTTGGGATACAGTTGACTGTGTGATAACTGCGGTAACTTGGGATACAGTTGACTGTGCTAAAGGTTGTAACTGCGAGGACTTGGGGTACAGTTTACTGTGTGAGGTGTGGTAACTGCGAGGACTTGGGATACAGTTGACTGTGTGAGGTGTGGTAACTGCGGTAACTTGGGATACAGTTGACTGTGCTATGGGTTGTAACTGCGAGGACTTGGGGAACAGTTTAATGTGCGATGTGTGGTAACTGCGAGGACTTGGGGTACAGTTTACTGTGTGAGGTGTGGTAACTGCGAGGACTTGGGATACAGTTGACTGTGTGATGTGTGGTAACTGCGAGGACTTGGGATACAGTTGACTCTGTGATGTGTGGTAACTACGGGGACTTGGGATACAGTTGACTGTGCGATGTGTGGTAACTGCGAGGACTTGGGGTACAGTTTACTGTGTGAGGTGTGGTAACTGCGAGGACTTGGGATACAGTTGACTGTGTGATAACTGCGGTAACTTGGGATACAGTTGACTGTGTGAGGTGTGGTAACTGCGGGACTTGGGATACAGTTGACTGTGTGATGTGTGGTAACTGCGGGACTTGGGATACAGTTGACTCTGTGGTAACTGCGGGGGACATGGTATACAGTTGATTGTGTGATATTTGGTATCTGCGGGGACTTTAAATGTAACTGAATAATGTGTTCGAAATATAGAAACTGAAATGCTAAAATGTAACTTCTAGTCTACAAATTCTAAATATTAGTCTGAGTTTGAATCTTTAATACTTCTGAATTAAATTACAACTATGGAACAATTTACTAACCCGACTTGTCATTTTTCTAAAAGGCACCTTTAGATGTTTACATCTATGTTTTTCTTGTATTGATTTCATTGTACGATTATTACATGTAAAGGTATCACATCTTTGTCCTATAAGTGTTTACTCTGCTCTTGTCTTGAATATTAACTGATCCTCCTATAATTGCTGAGTATGTGTTGGTTATTACTGGATATATTACTGGTGAACAATTAAATCATTCCTCGTGTCGTACATATGTTAGGTCAGCCAGGGTACTGTATAAGTGATTATGTTAGCAAAGTGGAAATAATGGCAAATTTCGCGCAATAACAAAATTGGCTAAAATGCCCATCACAGCCTTGATTTGTCAGTCAGCTTTCTACTGAAACATGACGGGCATATCGATACCCCACTGGGATTTGAACCCGGATCGCCAGATTAGACGGTAAGCGCGCTAACCACTGAGCTACGGAGGCTAACATATCCCTTAAAGTGTTTGACGCCAAACGTCTGAAATTTAAAGTTCAAACTTTTTGACCCGCAGACTGAAAATATTTCTGATGGCCGCAGCAATGGATGATCAGTGCAAAAAATATGGAAATAATCAAAATAACAAATTCAATTACAGTATACTGTGAAAATACTAGTTTTTGTTCGCGCAGCGATACATATAAATTACACGTGCTTATTTTAATTTTTATGAGCTAGGACCTTAATGCAGCTACCTGAAGCCGCAGTTCCTTCGCTGACGGAGGTCATTTGCCAATCCAGCAGGAAATCACACGCACTTGGCCTCTGTCACGCACGCACGCACGCACGCACGCACGCACGCACGCACGCACGCACGCACGCACGCACGCACGCACGCACGCACGCACGCACGCACGCACGCACGCACGCACGCACGCACGCACGCACGCACGCACGCACGCACGCACGCACGCACGCACGCACGCACGCACGCACGCACGCACGCACGCACGCACGCACGCACGCACGCACGCACGCACGCACGCACGCACGCACGCACGCACAAGCAGACAACACAACACTGCTCATTTGTTGGCCTGTCTTCACCACATGGACAGGTTGGTCATAATACCAGTATATTTGTCCTGTCCTTGTAGCCGAGTGTAGTCCAAACATTGCCACTTGTTCTCTCCTTAGGTAATTGTATCATTGAAAAAAAGAAATTGATACAAAAATCATATTTAATTTATTTTCAATTTTAAACAGCTTTTTCAATGATGTGTAGTTACCTACCTGTGCCTCTGTTTAGAAATACATGATAAAATATATAATGATTTAGAAATACATGATAAAATATAATGGTTTAGAAATACATGCCTTTTGTATTTGGCATATTATTGAACCGGCATTGCATTCCTCAATGTTGCGACTCGCCTTTAGATAACCCCGACTTCAATACATACGTATATGCTAAAGAAAGAAATCCCGTTAATTCATTCACTGAAACTTGTGTATTGATCGGAGAGATTTTATTGAAGGAAAAAAGTAAAGTTCAGAATTTGCATTAAATACGTCAACAACTTTGTGACACAATTCAAGGCTAGACAGAAAATGACTCCCAAAACATATAACAGTAGGAGCACATAATCCCATAGCATGACATGACCAATCCCGTTGGAGCATTGTCAATAGAAATGCCGTCAAAAATGCAAATCTAAAATGGTCTCACGCGTGTTACTCTGAAATCTGGATGCAACAGCTGTCATTCTCAATGATAATGCATCAAAATTTGCACGGCACACATTTTTTTGGTGTTTCGGTGTTTTTGTTTTAAGACAATACAGTCAAACATGTGTTAGTGGACTCCGGAATAAAGCAACACAGACTCGTCTTTGGTCGCTATCGATTTATTTCAGCGGGTACCAGTCTACTGTCCGCAATACCAAATACAGTCAAACATGTTTTAATGGTCATGTAGATTTAGCAAACATCTGTCTTAAAGCAGCCTCTGTATTTGGTATTTGCTTATTTTAGATGACCATTAGCACATCCTCGGGTTGCTCGGGTTGCTCGGGTTGCTCGGGTTCTTCTTCTGTGTTCCATCTTTTACGGCCGTTTATATTGTCAGTTTTTATGTGGTGATGAAATGCGCCATCTTTTGTCGGTTGCTGTCATCTCCCCTCGGCTTGGTCTCGATAGACGTGTCTGTTGTCCAAACTTTAGATGGCGTGATTCTTCCAGATTTGCAGTATATGGAATGGCGTCTGCTCATCTGCCCCGAATTGACACACAGCTGTTTTTTGCAAGACCCTGTCTTTTAATATGTTTCCGCAGACGACACTTCCCAGTACATAGAGGGAAGATGATAGTTGGACTATGCATGTAAGTGTATGTAGGCTGTTTTCACCTGGAATATAGCCTCCGTTTAAGAAACTTCCAGTATGATCTGTAATTGTTTTTCACCAGTCTTAAATTGCTTCTACATATGTTGCAGGTGCTAAAATTCTATTGCGGAGAACATAAGGGTTGGACAGTTTTGAAAAATGGGGGCTTTCAACCGATTTGTAGCATTTAAAACACGTATATGCAGTGCAACGGCTTCCTTACATCGATGTTTGGTTTGTTGGTTTTGAAGATCTGGCTATCCCCAATTAAGACATAGAGCAACGTGGGCCCATCTTTTATTTTTGTTGCATGATAGGAGTTTCGGCAAAGCATATCTCAAGAACCGCTTCTAGACAATGGAGCACGCAAGGACTACTGTAGGTGAATCAGCAAATTTCAGTTAGTTAATCACGTGACAAATAAAGGCCAGCGATTTGTTAACTTTTTAAATTGCATTTGTTTAATGAATATGCAATCTCCCGAAGAATCTTATTAACACCCGCTCAATATATTGTTAGCGAGTAGTTTGTCTTACTGCAAAAGCATTAACTATCAAAAGCACTTGAAACTAGAAACTTAAAATTATGAACACATATTTTTGCAGGACATTATACACTCGGCAAAACTTATAAGTACACACTTGTTTATTTGCCCATAGCTCCGTCAATGCGTGCATGATCGTGCTGAAAATTTCAACATATGTAAATTGGATATGTAGAGTTACAATACAATCGATGTTTTTAACATCTGATTTAAATTGTCACAAACAGAATAAACTAATGATGCCAACAGCAGAATCTAAAAAAACACAATAATGCCGTGTGTTCATAGGGCGATTGTCAGGTAGCTATTGCACATATGGCCCCGCTGCGCTGATACAGTACTATGGAACGCCATAGCTGCCTTCTGTTGGTACTAGTCAGTTTGTTGTGTGTATTTACTAAGTTGTTCTGTGCTACCATCATTATGTTATGACTATTTGCCAAATCGTTCTGTACTTAAGACATTTTGTCTTGTGCAAACACCAGTTCTTTCTGTGCATTCGTCTTTATGTTATGAACATTTACTAACTCGTTCTGTACAAACGACGTTTTGTTGTGTGCTTACATTGTTTCTTTCTGTGCAGTCATTGTGTTAAGTGTATTTAACATATTGTCCGGTAGATAAACTATGCTGTCCTGTGCATAAGTCAATATGCTATGTGCATTTACCAATTCGTGATGTCCTAAAACTGTTTGTGATGAGCATACATCATTTCGTTATGTGTATTTGTCATTATGGTGTGTGCATTAATCATGTTGTTCTGTGCTTACATCATTTTGTTATGAGTGTTTGTCATTATGTTATGTGCATTAATCATGTTGTTCTGTGCTTACATCATTTTGTTATGAGTGTTTGTCATTATGTTATGTGCATTAATCATGTTGTTCTATACTTACATCATTTCGTTATGAGTGTTTGTCATTATGTTATGTGCATTAATCATGTTGTTCTGTGCTTACAACAGTTTGTCATGTGCGTACATCATTTCGTTATGTGTGTTTGTCATTATGTTGTGTGCATTAATCATGTTGTTCTGTGCTTACATCATTTTGTTATGAGTGTTTGTCATTATGTTGTGTGCATTAACCATGTTGTTTTGTGCATACATCATTTCCCTTGGCATTTACTAAATTGTTATGTGTTAGCAACATGTTGTCTTGTGTAGACATCATTTCGTTCTGTGCAAACATCATTATGTAGAGTTCATACATCGTTATTATATTTGGATCAATTATCTTGGGCATTAAAACGTACAACACCGGTATAACTATGTAGGTAGCTTGTGTGAAGATGACACTTTTGAATGAATAGGGGCCAGTGGGTTGAAGGTCAAGATCACCATTACTAAAAATAGAAAATACGTTTTCACTCGATAACTTTTGTTTGGGAAGATTTATCATGATAAAACTTGCTGTGTGGTTAGCTTGTGTGAGAAAGTGGGGCAGTTAAGGGTCAAGGTCAAGGACACTGTTTCTAAAAATAGAAAAGAACATTTCCGTTTAACAACTTTTGGTAAGGAATAAGATATCGTGTGGCATCTTCCCACAAGCTATCTACACATCAAGTCTTATCATGATAACTCATTCCTAACAAAAGCTATTGAGTGAAAACGTATTTTCTAGTTTTAGTAATGGTGATCTTGACCTTGAAACCACTTTCAAGTTTCATTATGATATCTTATTTCTAACAAAAGTTATTGAGTGAACATTTTTTTATTATGTGCTTTCAGTGGATTATGGAGATTTTTCAGTAAAATTTTAGTGAAATCACCACTTTGTTATTTTCACTGTTTTAGAAGCTGGTTCCAGAAACGTAACGTCAACGGCGCCGGGCTTTGATATATGCATTACGTCATCATGACCTCATAATTATCACGTCGTGACGTTCTTATTCCGACGTGATTTTTTCCAATTATGGCACATTTTTTAAGAGAAATTGAGGCATTTTATAAACAGAAAATTTGTTAATTTTTGGTGTTAGATCGATTTTATTTCACTTGTGATCACGCCACTCGTGAAAATATTGATTTTCTGTGATCACTCGGTGAAATAAAATTCGATCTTACACAAAAATAAACAAATATCCTCTATGTATTTTTAGTAACGGTGACCTTGACCCCACCAGCCCCCTTTTCAATCATAAGTGTCATCTTCACACAAGCTACCTACTTTGCAAGTTTCAATATAAAATCTCATTCCTTACTCAAGTTATTGGGCGGAAACGCTTTTTCTATTTTTAGTAACAGTGACATTGACCTTGAACCCACTTGCCCCACTTTCAAGTTCCATTATGATATCTCATTCCTAACAAAAGTTACTGAGTGAAAACGATTTTTTTCTATTTTTAGTAACGGTGACCTTGAACCGACTGGCTTTATTTTTAATCAAATGTGTCATCTTCAAACAAACTACCTACATAGCAAGTTTGATAATGATATCTCATTCCTAACTTTTAAAAGTTATTGAACGGAAACATTTTCGCTATACCGGTGTTACCCGTGTTCATGCCCGAGATAATTGATCCGAACATAATAACGATGTATGCACTCTACATAATGATGTTTGCACAGAACGAAATGATGTAAGCACAGGACAACATATTGTTAACACAACAATTTCGTAAATGCTAAGGGTAATGGTGTATGCACAGAACAACATGGTTAATGCACACAACATAATGACAAACACACATAACAAAATGATGTAAGCACAGAACAACATGATTAATGCACACAACATAATGACAAACACACATAACAAAATGATGTATGCTCATCACAAACAGTGTTAAGACATCACGAATTGGTAAATGACTAAATGCACATAACATATTGACATATGCACAGGACAGCATAGTTTATCTACCGGACAATCTGTTAAATACACACAACACAATGACAACTGCGCAGAAAGAAACAATGTATGCACACAACAAAACGACATTTGTACAGAACGAGTTAGTTAATGTACATAACATATTGACGAATGCACAGAAAGAACTGGTGTTTGCACAAGACAAGATGTCTTAAGTACAGAACGATTCGGCAAATACTCATATAACATAATGATGGTAGCACAGAACAACTTAGTAAATGCACACAACAAACTGATTAGTACCAACAGAAGGCAGCTATGGCGTTCCATACAGTACGGTTTCAAGTCTATGTTTCTATCACGGACACAGTAATAAAGAAAACAATGATAGGAACAAGCACACTTTAGGTTTAAAAATATCAACTTCTGATAAAAAATGAAATTTGGAACATGGTTAACTCCCCTTGACCATAACAATAAAAAATATTTTTAAAAGTAAAAAAACACCATGTTGTTGTTTGAAAAATCGAATTATTTTGTTGTTTTTTTAATTTGACAATAAATCTAAAATTCAAATTTACCTTACATAAAAATAATTTGCAAATACGCGTCAATTTCACGGCCATTTTACGGCTTTTGACGTTTCATGGTTCAATGAACCGCTGTATTTAATTTTGTAGAAAAAACTTTATTTATCCAGTCCTTTGACAGTCAATACCATGTACACAAAATTTCATGCAAAAATAATAAAAACTAAAAAAGTTATAACGATAAAACGACGTGTGTACTTATAAGTTTTGCCGAGTGTACATTGCAAGATGACACAAGTACACAAATTTTCTTTTTGAAAAAGTGTTCATTGGACTCCACTCGTATTAGAACCAGCTGACATATTTGTTAGACCATGGACAGTAAATGTATTGGTTGATTACCACAGGTGTTAGACCATGGACAGTAAATGTATTGGTTGATTACCACAGGTGTTAGACTAGGACAGTAAATGTATTGGTTGATTACCACAGGTGTTAGACCATGGAAGTAAATGTATTGGTTGATTACCACAGGTGTTAGACCATGGACAGTAAATGTATTGGTTGATTACCACAGGTGTTAGACCATGGAAGGAAATGTATTGGTTGATTACCACAGGTGTTAGACCAATGACAGTAAATGTATTGGTTGATTACCACAGGTGTTAGACCATTGACAGTAAATGTATTGGTTGATTACCACAGGTGTTAGACCATTGACAGTAAATGTATTGGTTGATTACTACAGGTGTTAGACCATTGACAGTAAATGTATTGGTTGATTACCACAGGTGTTAGACCATTGACAGTAAATGTATTGGTTGATTACCACAGGTGTTAGACCATGGACAGTAAATGTATTGGTTGATTACCACAGGTGTTAGACCATGGAAGTAAATGTATTGGTTGATTACCACAGGTGTTAGACCATTGACAGTAAATGTATTGGTTGATTACCACAGGTGTTAGACCATTGACAGTAAATGTATTGGTTGATTACCACAGGTGTTAGACCATTGACAGTAAATGTATTGGTTGATTACCACAGGTGTTAGACCATGGACAGTAAATGTATTGGTTGATTACCACAGGTGTTAGACCATGGACAGTAAATGTATTGGTTGATTACCACAGGTGTTTGACCATGGACAGTAAATGTATTGGTTGATTACCACAGGTGTTAGACCATGGACAGTAAATGTATTGGTTGATTACCACAGGTGTTAGACCATGGACAGTAAATGTATTGGTTGATTACCACAGGTGTTAGACCATGGACAGTAAATGTATTGGTTGATTACCACAGGTGTTTGCTTAGTTCGTGACGTCATTGGCACAGGTTTGACTTTATAGTACTACCTCTCTACCAAGAGCAACAACATTCGACAAACACAAAGTTTAGTTGTTGTACAGAAGCAGTTTCTATGGAAAGGTTGCGTCTGTGACAATACGATAGTGTTGCTAAAGAGAGGTTGATGCTCAAAGGAGGCCGCTCTGGAGAGGTTACACTGTATATATAACCGAGATATTTATATATAACCACAATACAACAGTAAACACTTGATACATTCACATTACAGCACTCTGGGGTATACATTGTACATTGTAGTACTAATTTCTTGGATGCGGTGGCTCCCTCGTCAATAGATTATACATAAAATGTTAATACATGTATACCCCCTGTGTATGGCGTGGGTAACAGAACGACGTACTGTAATCAATTATCAAGAAGGCGACGTACGAGTGGAGAATATGCAGATAATTATAGGTGACAGATATAAGAACTTGGCCATAATACGAGTTCCAGATAAAACATTGTTCTACCTTTGTGTCAGTAAATTTATAATGTCTGGTGTATAAGTGGTCGTTGAATGTATCGTTATGTGTGCCAACAACAGAATGAGGGGTTTGAAGTGTCTGCTTGTCTGTGTTGTGTTATAGCTTTATATGTCACAAGGTAATAGATACAGCGAGAACAGATTGAAACCTTATTGGTTAAGGAGTGTGGCAAGCTAGATCCTCCTTAGATCTAACACATCAGAGTTCACTTACCATATGTTCTAATTTATTTAGAATGTAACCTGTATTGTGATTGACAGAAGGATCTCAATGCATCTCATTAAAATGCGCTTTACATGAAAACAATAGTAAAAATCAGAAAGGGAAGGCAGCACTCAAACTTAAACAGCCAAGCACAAAACCAAGCACAATTACACGGCACAATGACCAACACTACGCTTAAAATGATCTGTGGCGTCATCTCTGTCCCAGCGTATTTTTAAAATGTAGGTTAAAATATAAATTTTTCATTGGGTTATAAATCTATGCCGTTTTTCAATCGGGTTTCAATTAAAGTGTTTAACCTGATCAAAGTGAACTTAGAATTACCCACGGCATTGTTTTCTTTACAAATATATTGAATAAGCGCCTTAGCGAATGAATTTACCATTAATTCCGCTTTTACGGTGACTACAATTCAGTATTATGTCGTCCATATTTAGAGGAAATATTGTAGTCTAGCATGAATCTTCCTATGTACAGTCTAAAGTAAATATAATGTAGTCTTGCATTAGGTTGTCTACATCACAGAGTATACATGATTGTATATACTATAGTCAAGCAATAACCTGTCTACATCCTAGGGTAGATATACTGTAGTCTAGCATTAAGCTGTCTACATCCTAGGGTAGATATACTGTAGTCTAGTATTAAGCTGTCTACATCCTAGGGTAGATATACTGTCGTCAATCATTAAACTGTCTACATCCTAGGGTAGATATACTGTAGTCTAGCATTAAGCTGTCTACATCCTAGGGTAGATATACTGTAGTCTAGCATTAAACTGTCTACATCCTAGGGTAGATATACTGTAGTCTAGCATTAAGCTGTCTACATCCTAGGGTAGATATACTGTCGTCAATCATTAAGCTGTCTACATCCTAGGGTAGATATACTGTAGTCTAGCATTAAGCTGTCTACATCCTAGGGTAGATATACTGTAGTCTAGCATTCAGCTGTCTACATCCTAGGGTAGATATACTGTAGTCTAGCATTAAGCTGGATATATCCTAGGGTAGATATACTGTAGTCTAGCATTTAGCTGCCTACATCCTAGGGTAGATATACTGTAGTCTAGCATTTAGCTGCCTACATCCTAGGGTAGATATGCTGTAGTCAATCATTAAGCTGTCTACATCCTAGGGTAGATATACTGTAGTCTAGCATTAAGCTGTCTACATCCTAGGGTAGATATGCTGTAGTCAATCATTAAGCTGCCTACGTCCTAGGGTAGATATACTGTAGTCTAGCATTAAGCTGTCTATATCCTAGGGTAGATATACTGTAGTCTAGCATTAAGCTGTCTACATCCTAGGGTAGATATACTGTAGTCTAGCATTAAGCTGGATATATCCTAGGGTAGATATACTGTAGTCAATCATTAAGCTGTCTACATCCTAGGGTAGATATACTGTAGTCAATCATTAGGTTGTCTACATCCTAGGGTAGATATACTGTAGTCAATCATTAAGCTGTCTACATCCTAGGGTAGATATACTGTAGTCAATCATTAAGCTGTCTACATCCTAGGGTAGATATACTGTAGTCAATCATTAGGTTGTCTACATCCTAGGGTAGATATACTGTAGTCAATCATTAAGCTGTCTACATCCTAGGGTAGATATACTGTAGTCAATCATTAAGCTGTCTACATCCTAGGGTAGATATACAGTAGTCTAGCATTAAGCTGGATATATCCTATGGTAGATATACTGTAGTCTAGCATTAAGCTGGATATATCCTAGGGTAGATATGCTGTAGTCTAGCATTAAGCTGGATATATCCTAGCGTATATATACTGTAGTCTAGCATTAAGCTGGATATATCCTAGGGTAGATATACTGTAGTCTAGCATTAAGCTGTCTACATCCTAGGGTAGATATACTGTAGTCTAGCATTAAGCTGTCTACATCCTAGGGTAGATATGCTGTAGTCAGTCATTAAGCTGTCTACATCCTAGGGTAGATATACTGTAGTCTAGCATTTAGCTGCCTACATCTTAGGGTAGATATGCTGTAGTCTAGCATTAAGCTGCCTACATCCTAGGGTAGATATGCTGTAGTCAATCGTTAAGCTGTCTACATCCTAGGGTAGATATGCTGTAGTCAATCATTAAGGTGTCTACATCCTAGGGTAGATATACTGTAGTCTATCAATAAGATGGATATATCCTAGGGTAGATATGCTGTAGTCAATCATTAAGCTGGATATATCCTAGGCTAGATATACTGTAGTCAATCATTAAGCTGGATATATCCTATAGGCTAGATATACTGTAGTCTATCATTAAGCTGGATATATCCTAGGCTAGATATACTGTAGTCTATCATTAAGCTGGATATATCCTAGGCTAGATATACTGTAGTCAATCATTAAGCTGGATATATCCTAGGCTAGATATACTGTAGTCTATCATTAAGCTGGATATATCCTAGGCTAGATATACTGTAGTCTATCATTAAGCTGGATATATCCTAGGCTAGATATACTGTAGTCTATCATTAAGCTGGATATATCCTATAGGCTAGATATACTGTAGTCTATCATTAAGCTGGATATATCCTATAGGCTATATATGCTGTATTATCACAGGACTTTCCTTGTATCTGGGTTAGTATAATTAATGAGTGCGTGTATTCTTATACTATACTAGTGTAGTACAACGTTCGCATGATCTCACTTTCTCACCTTAATGAAGGCATTATATGCCGTAAATGACGTTATTTTAAGCATCATTAATATAAAGGAAATATGCGTTTTTCGTGTGATTGGTGTCATATGATAACAAGAAATATCTTTAAACAAGAGGGCCATGATGGCCCTGAATCGCTCACCTGAATCACCTTGCTCATGATATTTTTATATATGAAACTGTAGCCTCTTAAAGAAGACAAGTGCCCTAAATTTGAGAAAGGACCTTATTAGGATGCTAGAGACCAAATTTTATGAAGATCCATCAAGCGGTTCAAGAGAAGAAGTCTTTTAAAAAAAATTCTATATCTCTTATGTAAAATTAAGGGAGGCACAGGGTGGGGCCAATATTGACCCAGGGGTCATGATTTGAGCAATCTCGGTAAAGGTCTTCCAGACAATGCTACTAGCAAAATATCTAAGCTCTATGCCTTGTGGTTCCAGCGAAGAAGATTTTTAAAAGTTTTTTCTATATATCTCTTATACAAAATTAATGGACCCCCGGGGCGGGGCCAATATTGACCCGGGGGGTCATGATTTGAGCAATCTTGGTAAAGGTCCACCACGCAATGCTTCATGCTAAATATCTAAGCTCTATGCCTTGTGGTTTCTTAGAAGAAGATTTTTAAAGGTTTTGTTACCTGGTTGCCATGGCAACCAGAGTTCTTGATGGATCAACTTTATTTGAGCAATTTTAAAATCCCCTATGTCAGGAACATCCAGGCAAAATTTCATCAATATTGGTCAAACGGTTTCAGAGGAGATGTCATTTGAAAGTGTGGACGGACGGACAGACGACGGACGGTGAGTGATCACAATAGCTCACCTTGAGCACTTCGTGCTCAGGTGAGCTAAAAAGATAAACAGCGTTAAGATAGCAGATATGTGTACTCGTTTTCAATAAAGATGTGGACGTTATTTCATATCGTTGAAATTGAAAACACTAACCAAACGCTGAATTACTGTTATAAATCCATTCTATACTTGACCCGATCACATTAAGGTCAAACAGTTAAAAATAGAATTAATAAGAAATACACTACGCACTTAGAGAAACACGAATAACAGATCTCTGTGTGTATCTACCATACCTTTGGTTACAAGTTTAACAGAAATGTAACTTTTTTCGCGGTATCTTTTGTGATGAGTATAGCATATTCTGACCAATGGACGTAAATAAAATTGTTTCTTCTATTATTTTTACAAACATTTCATTGGTTTTTAAAGTAGATCAAATATCAAGCTAGAGAGCTATAACGCTGAAAAAGAATCCATCACAAGTTGTCAATTGGTACAAACTTATATAAAACTTGTTCTGGAAATATTATCAAGCTTGCCAGAGGCTTGCTTAATAAAATTTCTAGAACTAGTTTAATGTAAGTTTATATCAATTGACAACTTGTGATAGATCATTTATGTCAAGCATTGAGTTACTACATCTTCTAATAGTATTTATACAACAGGATAGCAATAATTCAACAATCTCAACAATCAAGTGTTCTCAAACCAAGATGCACTAGCACAAATATTCCCAAATTTCTGTCTAGATCACTTATTGATTTCAAACTTTCCTTTGATAACAAGAGCTTGAAATTCTATGACGAAATTTTCGCAAAATTGATAGTGTATGGTATATATTACCATAGCAACCAAAATCCATAAATAACATTGACTACATCGCCTTGCGAGCATTACTGTCAAATATCATTAATTTCACTTTTTTTTCAGAAAATTGTAGAAATTGCTCCACAGAGAATTAATGTTCAGATCTTCAAGTGTTTTTGTCTACAAGAAAAAAACCATAACAAAAACCCCACAAGAATGGTATAAGCATTATCAACGTTATTCGTCAATAAGTACCGGTTTTATCACATATTATCTGCTTAAAATTATGTTAACTGGTCTCCAAGGATTTTGGTTAGGGTGAAATGAGACTGAACTTGGGAAGAATAATGGTCAGTTCGTGAAGTTGCTAGATAACAGTTGGCTGACTCTCATATTGGATATTATTTTATCTACTTCATGAATGTTTTTTAGTTTATTGAACAATAGGGTCCCATATCGGGAACATTTGGCATCTTGAATCGGTCGATCATTAAGTAAATAATACTTTCAGGGAAGTTAGTTTATCATAGATCCTATCATATGGTACATGTATATAATACATTCCAGGGACAGAAAAACCTTGTGTAAAGATAATTTCAATCATCAGACCATATCAATGGTTAGTCCTACAGGGTTGTCGGTCATTTAATATTTGTTTGTTGTAACAATTGATCAGTTATATACAGCAGTTAATATACCTGATCAGTTTTCCTGTATCATATTCTAACCAGAACTTATACATACCCTTCCAAAAGGAATCAGCAACTTCTCTACATGTGGTGGAAAATTAACATTGTCGTCAAACTTTTATAAAAGGGTTTGACCTGAGGTGACCGGGAACATGCTCCTATCAATATTTTGCCCCATGGGGAGGGGTGGGCATACACGGACAGACTGGAACTTGACTCAAATGATTCCACCTCCCGGGTTAAAGACTTTGGCCGCATCTTAGATCTAGGTGTTCAACACCGCAAACAAGCAGACAACTATTTAAAGATGATGTGACATTTAATTGTGGGGATTTAGACAAAATGGTTGACTCTATGCAAGAAAATTAGACCACAAACAAAGAAACAGCTTAGACAGAATCAGTATTTGTTATGATATGACCTTAATATTTGATTTAGATTTTACAGTGACACACTTTGTGGTCAGGTTTAATAAAGTTGAGGTAAAAAATGTGACTTCTAGAGTATAAACAAGGTTTTTCTTCAATGTGACATGGTGATCTAGTTTTTTACCCAAGATGACCTTATTTCGAACTTGACCTATATTTTACAGATACACACATTGTGACAAGTTTCATAAAGGTAAGGCAAAAAACGTGACCTCTAGAGTTTAATAAGGTTCTTCTTTGATGCGACCTAGTTTTTTACCCTAGATGACCCAGTTACATAATTGACCTAGATTCATAGTGACATACATTGTGACCAAGTTTCATAAAGATCAAGGAAGTGTTAACAAGGTTTTTCTTCAATGCGACCTGGTGACCTAGTTACATGTATTAACCCCAGATGACCCAGTTGCAAACTTCACCTAGATTTAATAGAGACATACACTGTGACCAAGTTTCATTAAGTTTATGTCAAAAAAGTGACATCTGGAGTGTAAACAAGGTTTTTCTTTGATGTGACCTAATTTTTTATCCAAGATGATCCAGTTACAACCTTGACCTAGATTTTATAGCGACAAGCATTATGACCAAGTTTCATAAAGATTAGGTAAAAATTGCGACCTCTAGAGTGTTAACAAGGTGTTTCATGAATGTGGCCTAGTGACCTAGATTTTGACCCCAGATGACCCAGTTACGAACTTGATTTAGATTTCATAGAGACAAACATTGTGACAAAGTTTCATAAAGATTAAGTAAAAACTGTGACCTTTATAGTGTTAACAGGTCAAATTGTTGACGACGGATGGTGGACGACGGACATTGGGCGATCACAATAGCTCACCTTGAGCACTTCGTGCTAAGGTGAGCTAAAAATGTCTAAATCCTTGGGTCTGTCTGTATTTAGTCATGTAGTCAAGTACTGCAATATGTGTAAACTGTTTCAAAATTTTATTTTTGGTCAGAATCATGTGGATTCATCGGCATACTACGCACAGGTAGGTACATTGTGCTCAGCTAAGCTTGAAATAGAGCTGGAATAAACCAAGACAAACATATGCATTCAGCCAACATATCTATTTTATTGGTAATACATATATACCAACACATTGCAAGGATATCTGTTCAAAAACAAACATAATCAAATTATTATGATATAACTCTAGCACAATACATTGCAATACAAAAACAACCTGTAATACCGTTATGGATTAAAGTCAATGACCGTGGTGTTCCCAACCTCCAAGATAGTATTTAAACATACACTATGACATATAATGTTTACATGCTCACATGCCATAAGTATAAAACATCTTGCGCTTGTTTCCGTACTACAATTTATTTTGCTGCAGTTATAAACATTCAAAACTTATGTACTACAAGGACAAATGTCCTCCATTGAACTGCTGTCAAAGTGACAGTGACTCATAGTAAACAACTGTCTTACGTTAAAACCGTCTAATGTTTAAACTGAACTGTCTTATAATAAAAGTCACCGGTGTATAAACAGAATAATTTCGTAGTAAAACCCTCCAATCTATAAACAGAACAATTTTGTAGTAAAATCCTTTGAAGTATAAACAATCATCATCAAAAACATATACCAGTAACAACAAATGTAAAAGTTTGATGTAAAGGTTCAAAACCTTGAACATAACATACATACATGTATTTTGTGGAATAAAATCAATGTAAAATTGTTAAAATTAAAAGTACAGTCGGTCATGGTCCTACTTTCACAGGGCTTTCATTACACTCTTGAAACTGTATTTTGACTCTTGAATTTGACAAAAAAGTGCCAGTTTTGACTCTTGAAGCATGACAAAGGTGCCAGTTTAGACTTTTGAAGCAGGACAAAAGTGGCAGTTTCGACTCTTGGAGCATGACAAAAGTGCCAGCTTTGACTCTTGAAAATTTCAGCTGAAGAGTCAAATTTACTACACCAATAAAACAAATCTTCGTGTAATATTCTTTTACTCTTGACAATTGAGAGTCTGCAGTCATTTTGACTCTTTAATCTTAGAGTCTAGTGAAAGTCATGCTTCAGACCTGAACATTATAACAGTGTGAACACAGTAATGTTGTAAAGGATAAAATGAGACTAGTTATTGATCATCAAAATCATGTATATAATGGGGAAACAATTAGGAATCATAACAACACATGTATCTAGTATGAAATAAATGTGAAATGGCTAGCATCAAAGTTAGTGCGATTGTTAAAACTCCATCATTAAACAGAAATCAACCCGGAATTAGAGACTTACAGGTAATTGACTAAATGGCAAATTAGAGAACGCACTGCCCCATTGTTTGTCCAAGGTCATTACGCAAACATGCGCAATATTTACAATGTTTTTACATACAAAATTAAATATTTTCATTTGTAAACTCAATTCTCGATTTACATATATGTAAACATCTGACACCTGGTCAATTATTCACATGTTACAAGTTGCAGTTATAAACGATCTGCATGTAATAGTCAGTAAAAAACATTAGATCAACATGATAATACACTAGTGCAATGAAGCCTTGACCTGACGTTGTTTGAACTATATGAAATGTTCATCAAATTGACATGTTTATAATAGTTAAAGAAAGAGGCGTTTTAATGTTTCTGTCAAAAAAGATGTCTTGTGATTAAATGAATACATTTGTATTGCATTTGTAACTTTCCACATTGAATTGAAACTTGTTGAATAAATTCAATATGATACGACTCTCATGTAATAGCCTCCATATAAAATAATGAGGAAGATAATTTTGTTTCTTTACGCCAGTTATTGCCAGACAAACTTAGGAAGAACAAGGAAATAGTCAAACTTGAGTTAATCATTGTGGCACTAGTAATGGTATTATATATAGTAACACCTGAGATTTGACCTTTCATCTGTCACATATATTAAATACATTATCCAATCAGAATCAAACACCTGAAATTTGACCTTTGATCTTTCACATATATTAAATATACCATCCAATCAGAATCAAAGAAATTCTCTCATATTTGAGTATAAGCTCCATCTGGTGGTGTCGGAACTTCTGTCGGGTCCAGTCCCATCTTTTTCATATCTACAGCCATTTCAAACAGATAATCATAACACTCACACCTACAATATAACAAACATATAATCATAACACTCACAACTAAAATATAACAAACATATAATCATAACACTCACAACTACAATATAACAAACATATAATCATAACACTCACAACTACAATATAACAGGTAATCATAACACTCACAACTACAATATAACAAACATATAATCATAACACTCACAACTACAATATAACAGGTAATCATAACACTCACACCTACAATATAACAAACATATAATCATAACACTCACAACTACAATATAACAGGTAATCATAACACTCACACCTACAATATAACAAACATATAATCATAACACTCACAACTACAATATAACAAACATATAATCATAACACTCACACCTACAATATGACAAACAGGTAATCATAACACTCACACCTACAATATTACAAACACAGGCATAGTAAAACTCGTAAAACATGTGATAGGAAAGAAAATAAAAGGAATATTTTGCCCGTCATACAGAAGGTTTTGCAAACCCGTTGCTTGAGACTTGTGATGAAAATGCAGGAGATTTCAATAAAATGAGGGGGATTTTTCTTGCTCAAACTTTTATTAATTAAGTTTATATGCAGTTTTCCCTTAATTTACTTATATGATAATACCCGTGCATGCTTCATGAAGCAATTTAAACTAATATTTGTGATCATTTTCATAATGTAAACAACAAATGTCATGTTCCAGTATGTCCAAAACATGTGTGATATTTCATCTTTTTGCCTGCAAGCGTGAGTGAATAGTCTAAAATGTGCGAGGCTCACATATGATGCAGGAGGTCTGACATGTATGCAGGTAGACACAAGAGCTATCATTAAAGGTAATATTGTTGTTGTTGTTGTTGTTGTATGTGTACAACTGAGACAGTTCTAAGTGCGCAGACATTCGTTTTTTCCTGCCAGATCGATGAATGACCGTCAAAGTCAGGGAAGAAATATTTGTGTGATTCAAGGAATTTAAGGTATCTAGATGCGTTAATCTAGATCTTTCCGAATAGACTCTTTGGTTATTTAACAAGTCCGGTACACAGCACTGATGTACAATAGACTACATCTGTGTTACCAATCAGTTTATCTCTAGTTGGATGGGAAATATCAAGTGTTTCAGAAATGACCAAGTGTCCGGACTGAAGATCAAATTAGAGACCTCTCGATCTGTGGTCAAGTGCGCTATCCACTCACCCACCATGTCACATAAAGGTGATGAATACCATAACATACAATTATAATTTATGATGTGTAGTTCCTCTTTACAAATTGTTTTACATATGTAATTATAATTTATAAATAAAAAAGAAATCCGTCCACAGGGCATGGATGACCATACTTGCCATTTGACAATATCAAAGGCCACAACTCAGATAATACTGAATTAATCTGAATTGTGCCTAGGGCAAATAATGTACATGAAAATCAAAATATCAAACAAGAAACGTCTCCTAACAGTAGGGGACTACACCTAGACCTACTGGACAATATTCATATGAAGTTTGATGAATAGCTCAATTAATTTACTTAGTTACTTGTGACGCATTTCGTGACAAACTGATCACAGATGATTGAATAAAAATTGCTTTCTACATGACATTGTACATAATCAACAGAAGTACAACAGATATTGGATAAAAGGGGCCAGGGTGTAAGATAAAACTTACATTGTCTTTGCTTTTTCCCAGGTAGGACCCCACACATATACTCCATGTCTCCGTACCAACACAGCACAGGAGTCTGGGTAATCGTCCATCGCTAAAGCCATACGTTTCTCCAAGTCTCGTTCATGACACGTATTCTCAATGATTGGTACCACTAGTTCTTCATCATAACGGTAATATTCAGCTGTAAATTAACATAAACAGAAATCATTGACATGTCTACACTGTTTGTTGCAACTAGTGACGCTATTCAATAATTTTCGGTCATGATGACACAGCTAAATTAGCTCTTCCAACAAGTAATTAGTGATTTGGACAAGTAAATTCTACAAGACATATGTATAGAGTGTGAAGGAAATCTGTTTGCTGATTCGGACATGTAGTTTCAAATCCTGAATTTTAAAGACTGTAGATGAAATAAGATTTCCAGCTATTTAATTATCAGCAAGTAATAACTTGCTCTTCCGCAAGATGTTGACAACTTCTCCATATATGGAGGACATGACAGTAGCCAATTATCTAAAACCACTACCAGTACCCAGTGATCTAAAACCAATCACTTGAACATTATTAAGCTAAAAGGCCGCTTTATGATTGTGTTGAATGATGTCAAATTCATTAGAAGTACATTTAACCTATGAATTTACTCAAAAAGTAAAAGGTAACCACAGTAAAGCCAAATTTGAAAACGGGTCTTTTTATTCAGTTGGCCTTAATATTGGTGTCAAATAAGAATAAACAGTAAAAAGGGAATTGAACTAATTTAGAGGCGATTTTATAATAGAAGAGGCTTTAATTAATTATCAATACTTACATTTCATTCCTTTCTTAATGCCCTTGATCATTTCTTGGTGCGTGATTCTAAATTCAGTGCCAGGGTAGAGTAGCGTGGCCATTACAGCATGTTTAGAGTGAGTATGAATTACTGCCCCTGCATCTGTTCAATAAATATAGTATGTATATAATGTCTGAGATAAGACGAAGAAAACAGCTTTTATCAGTAATTCTACCACAACCAGCAGTGTCTCCTATATAAACATAGAGGAAACCTAGATGTGCATGAATTACTGTTAAAACACAGATACGGTAAATAACCTAATAGTTTTGAGGAAGAAAATATTGCAGTGGTTACAATGTATTGATGTGTTGTCAAATGTGAAATATTGGCTATGTTAGAATCGAAATAATGAATATGTACCTGTGTTTTATCGTAGAATAAAGCAGTCACTTGTTTGGATGCGTACATTAAAATCACTTCTGTTATGCACTCATGCTTTAATTACTACTCATGATTTAATTACTATGCATCCAAACTCGTGACCATGCTTTATTCTACGATAAAACATAGGTACATATTTATTATTTCTTAAATCAAGAAGATAACAAGGGTAAATCTATATGCCTCTCCCAAATATTTGGTGGGGGGGCATAAAAATAAACAAAATGTGTATTTATCATACAAGGGTATTCAAAATGTTTTGAGTCTGGCCAAATAAAGTAACAATAAATGCCAATTTATAGAAATTTGATTCATGTGTACAAGTTCATAAAAACACCCTTTCCTTAAAAGAAATGCACCTTTCCACCCGAAGAAAATTTTAGTCTTTATTGCACCTATCTCAAAACATTTTAACATCCCTCGTGATACTTAGAAAGATTTTGGCCAGGTGACAATGATATTTAACTAAGACCTAGTTAATTGGGGAAATGAATTACATTAATGTTTCAGTTGGGAATAGTTGGGAACTTTAGAAAAACTTTGTTTTGTGCATGGGTTATTACTTGACCTTACCTGCTTTCCTGTAAGCATTCATAAACAATGGCGTACATTGACTCTTCTTTAACTTTTTAGCAGGTGGTGGACCATCTAGATCTTCATCATCTATGGTTTGTACAAACAAATCATCTGTCTGAAATATAATACAATACAAATAACAATACATACAATACAAGTACACTTCAACAAATTTGTAATTGATCACCCTATAAAATATAATATTATGCGCTATATTCAATCAAGAAATCATCAAAGTTCATTCCACACACTAATCTATCGATTTTCAGAAAGAAATAACATTTTCATATACAAAATTATCCATGCAAAACGGTTGGTGCGAAATGCTTTAAATGCACACTAAAAATCCAGTACACAATGATCCTTTAGATCAGAAAACGATGACCCCCCCCCCCCTGTAATGTAGGAGATATGTACCTGTATACGTTCTTTCTGTACACCAGATGGAGCAATATATATCTTCTCACTGCAACACCAGATATATCAAACATTATGATAACAGTCAATAAAACAACATGATTGTATACAAGTATTATTATGTACATTGTAATTAGTTTATACTAATTTATTTAAGGTCGATTGTGAAACAAGTTTTTTCAACTTATATTAATCACTCTCGACACCTCATTCCTGATGTTATCTATCGCCACGAGGGTATGAGAGAAGATAAGCCAGTTTCCCTTTTATGCTGAGCGTCAAGCAAGGGAATTTCTGGTACCATTTTATTTCATCTTTGGTATTGGTTTGGGAAATAGTCAGTTTAAAAGCTCATAGCCAGTTAAATAGCTCTATAGTTGGTTCAAAAGCTAACATGAGCTTACGTTAACTTGTTTAATTGCTTTGCCAACTCAAAATAAATCTTCTCTTTATACAAGAAAACACAGTTAAACTTCAATGCCTCTATCTGCCTTTATGGTGGTACTTGGATGATGAACTGTATATGCACAATCCTGGGTAAGGCCAAATAAGGTAAAATGTTGTTTGTTTCCCCTTCCCTACTGACCTGAGCAAAAAGTCCCCTAACCAAAATATCTAATTACCTTATTTTATAAGATGGTCAGATACAACAGTACAAACAAATTTTTTTTTTACCTGCCTACCTATCCCAGCCTGATTAACCTGGGCCGGGAAAGGGAAACAAACAATATTTTATTTTTGGCCTAACTGATAACATAGTGACAGGGTGAGATAATCCAGATTATGCTACCAGACAGTAGATGTTCAAATCCTGGGAAGATTTTGTTCTGGTAAGGCAGGTCGGTGAGTGGCCAGCTAGTTCAGTAACTACAAAAGTCTGGTAGATGTCTAATATGACATTTCAACTGAACACATTTTCATTATTTCAACTTCAAAAATTTGTGATTTCAAATTCAACTTTGTGAATTCACAAATTGAAATGCAAAAATTGACAATAAAACAAGACTGCGTTCAATAAACACTAATGCCAGGTGGAAGCTTTGTCCATAGTCAATCAAGGACCGTAATACTGTTGAAATGTTGAATAGTGTTACATGGCGTTGACAGTGACGGTGAACAAGTATGCTAAGTTTGAAAGGAATTCATGGACTTTGAAAATACTTGAGTTTTTATTACTTGAAAGTTTTAGTTAACATTATCAATGGGACAAACAGACGCGTGGATGAACGGACGGACGGACAGGACAATCACTGTATGCCTCCTGCATCAGTATATAGACGCCGGAGCATTTACTACTTTGTGATAAAATTTACCCCTTTTTTATACTGACTCCGCCTCCTGTCCCTGTAACCCATCCAAGATGATAGAACTGATTACATAATGCTGGTATCAATCTACGAGGGTGTTCCTGAAATATAAACATGAACTCTAAACTGTGATATATTCACCAGTATAGCACACAAAACTAAGATCTATTTGCATTCTAACACGTGTAATGTGTGCAATCTTACACTGACTAATTTGTTTGCAGAGTGGTACGTTATTTTTCATGTTGCTATAGATAACTTCAGCTGTTTCAAGTATGAACATCCATACCTGGAATTTCGACTTTTTGTCTTATCTATTAAAATTAATGCATCTTTAGATCTCATACAAAAGCGAACTGTGATATACCGTTTATTTAATCACGCAACAGTTCTATACGTTTACATGGAGTAAAATGCAGACAGTGTATTATATAGTCCGCCCAGGATAATGTGATGTTTACAAACATGAATCGGTTTGGTCAACTGTGGCAAAATTGGTTTTACAAATCACTTAAAAAAACAGATAATGTCAGTAATGTACTCAAAACATCATTGATAAACCTATCACATAATTGTAATCCACCTTTGTGGAATATACCAAATTTTCCCACCTATCACATTATCCTGGGTGCACTATAATAATTACCTGTGGTAAATCCAACATTGCTATACCTGGATAAGTCAACTATACCCAAACTCTAAATATGTAAAAATGATGCAATCTACATAGACTTATTCTAAAATGATTACCATACCAAGTAGCCAACAATGCTCTAGTAAGGTAGGCAGGACTGGTCTAGTAAATGTAAAATAAACAGTTTGGCGATGTATAGAACAGAGAATTTGACACGACTCTTGACTTTCTATTTGCATTATTTAACAGCGGAAATATTTCTATAATAATAATCCCAGTTGTATGTTTTCATAAGTGGGAAGTGTCACAAAGACACTTGATGTGTAATACAAACACAAATATAAAGGACCAATATTGCACAATTAACTTGCGGAAATTTATATACTCAACGCAAGAACCTTGTAATATATATTCATGCATTAAAGTCAGGATCATGTTAAATTCTCTGTGCTGTACTTAGTAAGTTTATCACAGACTGACAGCATGATCACATACAGAGGAAACATGACTTAAATACATGTACACAAAGAGCCAAGTTCAAATTCTAGATTATGATAAAGGTTCACACAGTACTATAAATAATACTCAAATGTCAAGGTCGTGGGAACAAAATTTACAAACTATGCCCTTATCACTCAACAGACTCAATGTGTCCCACTTTTATCATGACCCATTCATGTTTAATATAATTAGGCTAGAATAAATAACTCCCTAGATACTCATCCTTTATCATTCAATATTTTCAAGTCATATTCACAAAGCTATAAGGTCTGCCCTGCGTTCAAGGAAAAATACCTAAAAAGTACATAACAGGTACGAAACGTGCGTCACGTGATTTTTTCTTGAACACAGGACTGGACAAGGGGAAGAGTAAGATCAGGTATTGTAGGGGTGGATGTCCCTTGTGGGGGTATAGGGGGAAGCCCCCTCCCCCAGCAGCCGGTGACACCACCACATAGAAGATAAACCAAATTGACATACCTGCCCAGAAATAAACACTGAATCATAATATTAAATACTTTGGACAGATCAGCCAAACAACTCATTTATCAAAAACAACCCTTGAAGTTTTCTATCAAGTCACCTGAACCTCAAATATCTTTTATTTGACCTGAAATACTGACCTAGTCCGCTTTGATATGGTCATGATGATAAACAATGTTGACATACTATAGTGCGCCCTGGATAATGAAAAAGGCGGAAAATTTGGTATATTCAACAAAGGTGTTTTAATCAGATGTGCACGATTTATCTGTGATACTTAAGTACAATACTGACCTTATCAATTATTCTGTTTACTTTAGTAATTTGTAAAACCAACTTTGAACAGTTGACCAAACAGATTCATGTTTGTAAATATCACATTAACTTGGGTGCACTATAGCACACTAAGGGCATGTTCGTAGCGTCTGTTCCGCACATGTGCGGGATGTTCTACAACTTACGAACAAAACGGAACTGTCCTGCACAGTGTGCCGAATGTTCTACTCCAAACACCTTACGAACAAAACGGAACAGAAAGAAAAATGTTTCAGATGACCAAAATTGTAGTTGCAGCCGTAATATTGGAGAAAACAATATGCATAATGATATATTTTAATGTGACTGTTTGCCCGCAATGCCCCATAATTGGAAAATAAATTTATTATATTCTATTTTATGACACAAGCGACCATTGTTCTTGCTGTAATCACGTGACTGTTCTGGCTGCACCACCTCTGTGGCGGGCACAGAAAGAACATGTTCCGAACAGTGTTCCGGTTTGTTTGTAAATGTGTTCCACTGTCCGGAATGTGCGGAACAGCGTTACGAATGCGCCCTAACACTTTACAACATCATGAATGAAATTTTTTAAAGTACATAATTTGTTATCAATAGTTGAGTTTGCAGTTGAACAATATGACGGAATTTTCCTTCAGCATGAAAAGGAAACTAAATAGCTGGTATAATATTTGAGTTAAATAGCCGGAATAAATAAAGGGAGCTAACTACCTGACATTATAAAGGGAGTTAACTAGCCAGTATAAATAAAGGGAGCTAACTAGCAGTGATAAATAAAGGGAGCTAACTGGTTCGGATACATAAAGGGAGCTAACTGGTAAGGATAAATAAAGGGAGTTAACTAGCTGGTATAAATAAAGGGAGCTAACTAGCTGGTATAAATAAAGGGAGCTAACTAGCTGGTATAAATAAAGGGAGTGAACTAGCTACTATAAATAAAGGGAGTTAACTAGCTACTATAAATTAAGGGAGTTAACTAGCTACTATAAATAAAGGGAGTTAACTAGCTACTCATAAATAAAGGGAGTTAACTAGCTACTATAAATTAAGGGAGTTAACTAGCTACTATAAATAAAGGGAGTTAACTAGCTACTATAAATAAAGGGAGTTAATTAACAAGCTGATATAAATAAAGGGAGTTAACTAGCTACTATAAATAAAGGGAGTTAACTAGCTACTATAAATTAAGGGAGTTAACTAGCTACTATAAATTAAGAGAGTTAACTAGCTGATATAAATAAAGGAAGTTAACTAGCTACTATAAATAAAGGGAGTTAACTAGCTACTATAAATTAAGGGAGTTAACTAGCTACTATAAATTAAGGGAGTTAACTAGCTAACATAAATTAAGGGAGTTAACTAGCTGGGATTTTTCTAGCAACAAAGAAATTTGGTATGTGCAAACACACAATGGGTACAGCTGTAGACAGTCAAGCACATATAGACACATACTACAAAGGCAGCTGCATTAATTAGAGACAAGAAACCAAAAAGTAAGTCTGGATTGTAATTGAAAAAAAAGTTTATTTTAAACCCATATCAATATATAATATTTCATTCCACTATAAATTGTGAGGATCGAAATACAGTTACCAACTTTACAGGCCATATATTAGGAGCAGGATATATAAACTTTCATAAACTTAAGTTGTTATTTATTTTAATATACAAAAGGAATATTGCTGCCGATGTTTGCTGCAAGATACAAGCCTGCAAGATACAAGCATTACGAACATAGACGAGTCACTGAGGTACAATGTACAAAGCAAAAGGATCGGCAGGTTTGTTCTGGATATAATTTTGTCACTGACCTGTACTGGTAAGGCAACATAAAGGCCTTAACTTGGAAGATATCAGCCTGTGAACATATCTCAGACTATCAACAGAACATGTATGTTTTACACAAAAGTCATATCAATCCAATTCATTAACACTATTGAAATTCCAATAGCATTTATATCAGAATAGATATACATATATAGGTTGTTGTTCAAATCTAAACAATCATTCAATTTGATAGGCCTGACCATCTAAATCAAGAAGGGTCCATTGCCTTGAAGTAATTTAGCTCTACTGAGCACTCCAAAGCACTTTCAGTATTTTTTTGGCTAAAATATATGGAGATATTAGGCCCCTTTCCCCTCTCCGCAGAGTATATATTTTCACCCAAATATTTCTAAATTTTCCCCTTGGAGTCTTGCATAATTTTTTCCAAACAAATTAAGTAAATTGTGTTAATAAATGAATGCAGAATGGATTGAAATACATGTATGTTTTTACCTCCCATGCTTAAAATACTACTAATAAACAATCATACTAGACAGACTAGACAATTCCCATTTCAGTTTTTCGACGCCAGGACCAGGACCCATTTCCCCCAAGAGTAAAAAACCCCCACTGACTTTGCTATGAAATGGTTTGCTACCAAAAAATGCTTTCATTTTTTGAAATCATAGGCAAAATATTTATAGGCTACTAGTGAGTGCTCACTGATACCCTATCATTGTACAGCATTACCCAAGGGGTTTAATGCTGTATGTAATTGTAAGGAAAAGTAAAAGAAAGCGATCACCTAGTGGCTGTAGCAGAGCGCTGAGAAAAGTTATGCTACCAGTGGTCGCTCACAAATACCAAAACAAACTTGTTGTTGGCAGCATGTCATTGTATAGAAGTAGGAAAATGCTTTTAGGTAGCCGTTTGATGGGGTCCTCGTTCAGATTAATCACATTGCAGGAAACAAATTCACCAATTTTGATCTTCCCTAATCAAACACAAACCACAATGCATCCATAATATAATAAAAAAACAACAATTTTCAACAGACCATCGAGGGATTTGGCATAGTAGAGATAAATTATTAATAGGGGACGAATAAGTTGGTACGAAAATAGTTTGTACGAAAGAAATATTCACATTCGCGAAAACTCATGACATCTCTTCCTCAACCAATACCTTACGAGTTTTATTAGTTGTAACGCATATTATAATTAAATATATACATTTTTTATACCTCTGGTATGTCTAACTCGGGCATTTTCTCTTCAAAATCATACGCGCGTACAAAAAGGGCTCAAATTTTCGGGAACCAGACGCCGAAAGTCCAAAATGGCGTCGTCCGTATTGAAGTTCGGTCGGGTCATCAGAAAAAATGGATTTTTATCACGATTGAAGTCAATGCCAAAGGTTTCGCTGCAGAAAGGACAACTGCATACATGTGCACCATGTTTCGGTAAGAAACTAGCTTAGTTGTTAGCCTAAATCTTTCTACAATTCGGCCTCTAATGTCAAGGTCTTTGGCCTTCAGAGTGTACTAGTATTCGGATATAACATAGTTGTACGGTTATTGTATGTTTATGAATTTCACCCAGGTCAGAAACAAGTAAACGGATACCCATGCTGTATAAGTAGATGGAATTTTAGTTCATAGAATCTTAAATACCACAAATGATTTGCAAATGCGGACATGATTCAAATTTTCAAGTCCATTCAAGCTATAATCTGAATTCTGATAATTTCAACTTGTCACAGGTTGAGTTACGCAGACATTACCTGAAGTTCGAGGCCAATATATGTTTTAACAATGTTTGACTTCGCATGTTCAGTCAGAGGTCCATATAGTTCTGGATACCATAACTAAATGGTCTTTTATTTACACTGACATGTCGACCTTTTACTTTTAGTTATGGAATTATCCTCTGTTTAAGCTTAACGGCTAGAATGCAAGTCAATTGTTCAAAATTCGCCCAAAAACTATCATTTACGTATACTGGCTGGCAACCACCAAATCCAGACGACCACCAATCCGGACAGACTCAAAAACGCTTTATAGCGACCATTAATTTTGATCAAGTCGTCAATTAGACAGATAAGCTGTCTGCAAGTGGCTGCTAAAAATTCTGACGGTCCAGCCACTACAGACAGACACTAACTAGACAAAAACACGGTCGGAGATTGCGCACGTTTTTTTAACGCACTTTCAGCTCTTAAAAAATATATGAAAACGTCAAACCACTATGAAATATATAGCATGTATACGAAGAATGAACCTTTATCTCGCGATAGACACCGATAACATTTTAAAAAATGCACAGCAACGTGTCCATCCGACAACTTAAACACGACTATATCGCAATTATGACCTCAATTTCAGCCATCGTTCTTGTTGTTATTGTTTGCGTCATACGGCATTCGCTTATCGACCAATCAGAATACTCAGAAATTGGCGCGCTCGATTTCTAACAAACGGACACAGTAAAAAAAATAATCGAGTCGAACCTTAAATGAGCTCGATTAAAGCTAAAACACAGAAAATTAACGAACATTTGTAGTGAAATTAATATGGTTTTGTTAGAAAACGACAAACAAACAAAAAACACCATGAGTGATCGCTTTTTAGGCTCGTTTTAACGATTCGAATAATGTTCCGGTCGAATCCGGTCAATACGGATAACGGTCTTTAAACTTGCACTGTTTACATGAGATTTACGGACACGGTGCGCGCTGGTTTATTTATTGTTTTTCTGATTATAACGGCCAATTTTACCAGGTATTCAACGGGTTTCATGTTCTTTTATTGTATTTAACATGTACAGAGCCAAAAAATGACAGAATTTGGCTTAAAATGCTCATTTCATGAAAATTTTAAATGCACCGGATTTTGGGCACTTATGGTTTCGACGCTTATACGGGCATCCCTGTATAGATTGCGTCGAAATGGTTTGACTAGTCGTCAATCAATTAGACGCTTGATTTTTGTCAACACAACGAAGTAGCAACGATTAAAGTTAAATATTTTACAAGAAATGTCGTATTTATTTTCGTCTGCACTCGCGAAGCTTGTTTACAATACGGGGGAAGTCGAAAATCGTATAACTGCGTATGCGCAATACTTCTGCGCAGCCCCGAAATGTAAACTACGGTCCTTATGCTAAATATGAGGTAAGCCGATGCAATGTTTTCTAACAGATAAACCAGGAAAATATAGCTTAAGTAAAGTACGTCCAGAGTTTCAAAAACATCGTACAACCTCATTTTGTATCAAAATGCCCGCTTTGAAAAGTGAACGTTTAAAATTTTGCCGCTAAGTTTTGATTGATATTTTTCCGATATTCACAGGAGATAAAGCGTACAAATTTTGTACATATCGTTTACTTGTGCTCTCCCTTGATTCATTACACAGTTTAATTCGATATTTAACGCCTTTTTCGTAATAAAAAACGCGACAACACGATGAAATGGAATGATCATCGTCAAAGACCTTGGACTAAGGTCCATACAGAGTACCGGTAGTCAAACCAACATACGCAATATTTTTAAGGATTTAATATCATTACGCTGGAGCTATATCTCTTACTACCAAATTCATCAATGCACAAATAGTCGCGACATCTATTGGGCATTCTTCAAATGTCCTAGAAGTAGTAATTTTTAGGAAGTTTTAGTAGTTCTCTATGAAGCCACGGAAATACATTAGACGGAAAAGCAACTCATTCGACTCCCACTATTTTTTCTATATAGGCCGCCATATTGGAAATATCGCGATCGGCTTACTTGTACGAAACTTAGCGAGACTTGACGAGATTCTCAAGTTGGCGCTATTTTTCCCGCTAGCTGCCGCCATCTTGGATTATTTCACAAATTCAGCCTGATTTGTCAATGAGATATTTGTTTTCATTTAAAGCAACTCTTCGTCAAAATAAGCAAAGATGGGAATTTATTTGTTCCGTTATGTGTTTGAAAAGTTTTTGTATAGATAGTTTGGACGATTCATCTGTCAATTGTGACATAGACCACATTTTCTGTGACCTATCCTGATCGATAAATTTTCAATCGACGGGTTTTGGATTGCTTCCGATATTTACTTTTTTAAATCCCTAAGGAAACTTATCTACGACTGTTTTTCTTATAAATCAATATTTTTTGTGATCTTTGGGGTGTCCTCTATTTGTTGAAAATGATCGAACCACTTAGTTTTGTGGTTTTGACACGAAAAAAATATTTCTTTTGGATAAGTCATATTCACAATTATCGTGCTTACCGAAGCGCGCAATGAATTATGGGTAGTCAGGTCATAACTAGGCTATTTTTAGACCTGCATATCCGTTCTGTGTACATCCGTGACGAAGCGAAGTATTTACATATAATTTAATTTTTTTACATCAACTACCTCACTGAAATTCATATAAAAACACTGTGTTAATTTTGACTATTAAATGTAATTTGCACTGACTAATTTCTTTTGATAAAATAACAGTCCAAAAATTACTGCTCTCCAGACCATGTTGTGCAGAGTCACATCATCAGTTTAGCTTTTATAAATGAACTGTATTAGCATTACATTTATAACCATATACATGTAGTGTGGTAATGTCTTTATTATAACCTCACATACGTGAATGCATATAGATACTAGCTTTCTCTAGACATGTCTCACTACTTCAGAATCCTGCTTAGGGGGTCGGCTGTCATTCATGGTTTACAAGCTTACCATAGAATGGGGAAATAGGCGCTCAATAATTACCACTTTTATGCGCTAATTTTTGTTAAACGCATTTTATACATGTACACCAAATAATATGCTCCTTCATACATGACAGGTTTTGCTGAACCATTTGCAGGAGATTGGTGATATAAATGCAGGAGATTTCAATAAAATGCAGGAGATTTTCCTTGCTCGAACTATAGACTAAAATTAATGAAGTTAATAAGCAGTTTGACAACACCTTGCATTCATGCTTCGTGAAGCAATTTAAACTAATATTTGTGAATATTTTCTAACTGCAATCAAATAATGTCAGGTTCCAGTATGTTCAAATCTGACTCTCAGTTCAAAATATCACGCATGATCCGGGAGGATGGCATGTCTGCTCCTTTTTACAATTATTTAGATAGCCGTATGCGCCTATTTTGACAAGACTGGCAGGAAGAAAAAGAACATAAAACATGTAAAACTTTGAGCTTTAATAGCAGCAAACAAACCCCACCTGTACTCTCAGTGCTTTGATTGTAAAAGCAAGTGAGTAAAGAAGGAATATTACTAAAATTTTAAAGAAGTCAAAATTTAAGTAAAAAAAAATAATTTAAATTTATCTATGGCGTTGTATGGGACAAGGTGCTGAGTCAGTCTAAATCTCGTAGGAGCACAAAATAAGGCTAAAATGAATGATTGATTGGACTTTTTTATTTGGAAATCACACAAATATTTTATTTTTTCAGCTGCTAGTGAGATTTTAATGCCTTCCTTGTCACCTACTATGACTGAAGGAACAATTGTGAAATGGTACAAGAAAGAAGGTGAGAAACAATAATATTATAATCTTCTCTCATTAAGGAGAACTTAAGAAATATTCGCTGTATTTTCTTTAAATTACAGGGAAATCCCCAACATGATAAAATTAATTTAACTCTGTACATGTATGTACCTTGACTTCTACCACATCATAAAAATGGCTCTTGAATTGTATGTCGAATGTTTGTTTTGTCGTAATTTTTGCGGTCCCAAAAATTTTAAGATAACAAGAGTTGACTCACGGCATACCAGTAAATTGCCTAAATTGATATGGAATGGCTAGTAAAGTTAAAGTTTTGTTGTTTACATGAACTTCCCAAACCTCTGCAAATGATTGGAATAACAATTTGAAAATATACCTATTGAACAGTTATTATATATTATACAACATGAATTGCTAGTATACTGATTCCTGACAAATATTTCAGGAGATGTTATCAATCCAGGAGATGTGTTATGTGATGTGCAGACAGACAAAGCGGTTGTTTCATTTGATGTTGAAGAGGAGGGAATAATGGCTAAAATACTGGTACGGATTTAGTCTGAACTTTTTGTGGACTATAATTGTTTTTCATGCATGAATATAACATGTTATTGAATTTCCAAGATTCTTATGCTGAATATTCAATTTCTCCAACTTTTCTAATGTGAGATAGGCCCGTTGCTGTTGGAAAATAAGTCTATCATACATGAGTGCACACGCGACATAGAGTGGACTATTTTAGTTTCGGGCTTTACATGTTAAATATGAAGTAAAAAATAATCGGTTTAAAAAGTTCATGTGTTGTACTATTATTTGACAGAAACCAGAGAATTCAAGTGAAGTTAAGATCGGTACATTGATCGCTATCATGGTGGAGGAAGGTGACGATTGGCAGAATGTAGAAATACCAGCAGAAACTGAGGCTCCAGTAGCTGACTCTACACCATCACCAGCCCTGGTTACCACGGCAACACCACCTGCACCTACCACAACCCCTACGCCAGCTGTTACTGATCTGGGAAATTTACATGGTCATGGGTATGTATAATTTAGTGGTTATACCATGTGAAAAAACTTAAAGGGATGTATATTGGAGTCATGTTATGATTGATCTGTCTTATCATTGAAACCACAAACAAGGGACATAGCTTCCTATATTTGACTTCCAAATTTTTATCAAACATCAATTTTGTTTAATGGAATACTATCAAGGCCATTGAATGGCAACTTTTCGTGTAGAGGAAATCTCACTAATTCCTTAGCTTCTTTAAGATTTCAATGTCAGAATTGTGGAATGAATCTATTGAGAACATGTACAACATTCTTTCTTACTTTCAGTATTGGACCATCAGTAAGGAAGTTGTTAGAGGAATATGGTATCAATGTGAACAGCGTATCAGGTTCTGGACCATACAACAGACTAACCAAGGGGTAAGACAGGCTTATCTGTTTACAAGTTTGTTAATCCTGACCCTGTAGATATACCAAGTTATGCTGCTGGGAGCTGTCTTATTTCACAAGTTATTTTTAATAGATCTGTTATAGTCTATAGCAATTTATAAATAATGCATTTTGATTTTCACAAAATTAATGAGCCATTTATACCCTCCTAATAATGAACAAGGTAATAGTCCTTTACATGATATCAATGTCATTTTACTATTGTAAACAGCCTGATATATTTCTGTGTGTTCCATTTTTTTGCAGTGATGTTATGAACTATGTCGCATCACAAGGTCTCCAGAAACAAGATTTGACGTCTGTATCAGGGGAGACTACTCATTCAGCAACATCTACAGACTCACCAGCATCATCAGGGAGTTACGTCCCTTCATTAATACCAGAACTAGGTATTGCTGAAAATTATTTTGTCCAAATTTTACCTTACTGTGTATACATAATTATATATATACTAGGTGGAAGTAAGACAAAGTTTCTAAAGTTCAGTACAATAAACATGATTAAATTCCGAGTTTTATTGCCGGTAAATCCAAATTCTGGCGGAATATCCATAAAATCTCCGATTGTAAGTAACACATTGTGACAAAATACTTTGACATACTTTTACAAATGAATAAAATTAGATTTCAAGCGTGTTTCACTCAGAATTTTGTATTCAAACCATTTGCAATGCTTTTCAAACATTTTATATTTTGATGGTAGTCTGGTGTTCCGCACCTTTAAACTCTGTCTGTGACATCACATGTATGACATCACATATACTGTATGATATATTTACCTACAGATGGGGAGGAGTTTGTGGATATACCAAATACAGGCATGAGAACTACCATTGCTAAAAGACTCACACTTTCTAAGGTAACTAGTTTATACATATCTTAACTCACCTAAGCACAAAATTATGAGCTATTAGGATGTACATCATGTGTCAACCTTTTCTTAAAAGCACTTATTAGTATCCATGCACAGATACACTGGGGTTCGGGCGTATCCCATCTAGAATTTTGGCAAAAATCTAGTTGTCTTACATGTTTACACCAGTTTGTCAAGGTTCAGAGTGTGATGTAAGAAAGTAGCTGGTGAGATCTACCTGACAAATATAACTGCATCTGTGCATGGTATCCTTCTAAATCACTTGAGGTTTTCTACCAAACTTTACCTAATCAAAGTATTATGGTTATAGTCTGTTGTGCTAGTAGGTCATTCATCAAGAGCTAAAACTTTTTTTTAAAGTGGAAAATCCATTAGGTTTGATGTTTGGTGTGTAGTATTGTCTAGTGTGTCAAACTAATCCGATGTTGTTATATTTCAGACTACGATACCACATTCATATGTGACCATGAACTGTAACGTGGGACCTGTATCCAAACTACGTAAACAGCTGAAAGATGAAAACATGAAAGTGTCAGTAAATGATTTCATTATAAAATCTGCTGCCTTGGCTCTACAGGTAAATACAAACATGTATAAGGTAGTAAATGAGTGAGTGACATCAACGATTTATAAATTATCTCCCTTGGTAGATAAAGCCCAAAGTAGACCAATTGGTAGAGAATACTTCGTCCTTTTATATGTCAAACGCTTATCATGCAATAGTTCCAATGTTTTTACAACCAAAATATAATCCTTTCAGTGGTCACAAAAAATAGGATTGGGACGATTGCTCGGTTAATTGGATACAAATTGATTACAAGGTGAAATCGGTTTCAATTTTGCAAAACTGCTAATTGTTTTAAAACAATCAGGGGTCCTACAATTATGGAATAATCTGGAAATCCGGATTTGCAGCATTAGAAACAATTATCTTTTCTGCACAAAATAAAAGTGATTTGATGAAAAAATTCAAAGACTTGACAAAGTTATGGTCATTTTAAGTTTCATATCTGAATTTTAACATTTTAACAATGTTTCAAACCTAGTTAAGGTGTAGAGATGTGTGCTTATGGCACCCAAATCGTTTTCAGGATTGGGTCTTATACCTCAGTAGAACCACTGAACAATACAGATCCTACAATGCCAATAAAATGTATATCATTGAATGAATACATCATATTTTTGACAGAAGCATGCATGTTTATGGACACATAAATAGGTAACATGGCTGGATTTATTGGGGTAACTTGAGATACATAATCTGTATGTGAATTAAAGTCGTCCATTGTCTGAATGTAAAAATATCTGTCATTATATACTAAAATTTATCATTTAATGTAGCTCTTTATTTTATGTTTCAGAGAGTACCACAAGTGAACTCAGTATGGCAGAGTGATACAGCTAGTACCATGATGAATGTAGATATATGTGTTGCTGTAGCTACTGATAGTGGATTAATCACACCCATTGTAAAAAATACACCACAGTTAGCTGTTGATGAAATTTCGTCTACTGTTAGAGTATGAAGCTTTTGTTCATATTTTTGAAAACTCTGTTAATTTAACTTGTTAAATGTCTCGCAAATACCAACATGCCAATTGAACTATAAGAATGCATCATTAAATATTTGAAAGTTGTATGTATACCCTCTCTCGTCGGGTAAGATTAGAACCCACCACCCCAAGTACTGTTAATTGGTGGAAAAATTAAATCTCCACTCATACCATTGGATTGAACCTATAACCTCCTAATTGTCTGTCAGTTTGTGAACTAAATTACCTGTAATCATGCGGGAAGTATTGTTATTACTCAGGGGTGCACACAGGACTGAATTTCAAAGGTGGTTTTGGTAATTTCACACAGGAATTGACCATTTTTATAGCAAAAATTTTTTTATAGCAAAAATGAATCCAATTTAAGTAAGTTTGATCCTTCAGTGAGAACCTCTATTATTTTATTGGTCCAAGTATTACTGTTACATTTACTGTGTATTGGATGCTGGTATAAATATGAGAAGACTGAAATGATGCAAAATAATCGTGAAAATGTGACATCAGACACATGGAAAATGTCTAAATCTGTACTAAGGATGCATCCAATTTAGGTTATGATTCAGGTTGATTATGTGCAGGCAATACTTGGAAGAATATGATAATGAAGTCATATTGTACATGTTTATTTCAGGACCTGGCTGTCAGAGCGAGAGAAAACAAATTACAATTACATGAATTTCAAGGAGGCACCTTCACGTAATTATTGTTATGATTAACTACATATAAATTTAGATAAAACATATCTCCTATCATTATACATTATGCTGAATTACTACCGGTATGTCTCCTACGTAGAGTGGAGAAGACATATTGATTTTGTGCTAAATGCCTGAATGGACTTCACTAAGCTTGTCTGCACTTGTTCTCATTAACCATTGGTTAGATTTTAATGAACCTTTGTATTAATATTTGGTACCAAGCCTAGTTTTGCATATTGTCAGGAATTATAGGTTAGATGATTTTTGCTAAAGCCACTGTCCTTTGTAGGAGACATGCTTTCTTGTGTCAAAAACCCTTGTATTTTGTCTTGATGTTTACTAGATGTGGTTGCTTCATGAGTGATGTCAGTACTTTTACCAATTAAACACTGTTACAATATCTGGTGACAGTAAACCAGTAGTAATGTGATCAACGATAGCAATTTATCTATATATTCAAAGCAACTCTCCTTTTTCAAATTACTGCAACTAAACAATACTCAAGTGTTTCTAAAAGATTTGAAACTGACCATTAAATTTAGATTATTTACAAATATTTATTGTGATCCCCTATCTTAGATATTTTGTACCAAGATTTAATCTAGTCTTGGCAAAAGTTTCTCTGACAGCTATTTTTCATGCCTGTGTGTTTTGTACTTGCAGGATCTCTAACCTAGGAATGTTCGGTATTGGTGAATTCTCTGCTGTTATCAACCCCCCACAGACTGCCATTATGGCTGTAGGTTCATCACGTCTTGCCTTAGGACAAGATGGAAAACCAGAATCTCAAATGACTGTAACTTTGTCTTATGATGCACGAGTCATAGATGAAACTGAGGCATCACAATTCTTAGAAGTGTTTAGAGACGTTATTGAAAATCCGCAATTAATGTTAAGTGGTCGATCGGCTTCTAAAAGATCTAACCCTATGATGTGATGTGATCTTAATATATAGTATGTTTAGTGTTGTTACCTTATTAAGTTATTGTTTTAATTTTGCGTTACCAATAAAATGCGAGTTCCAGTTATATATTGAGTGCTATTTGATTGTCTGCAATTTAGTATAAAATATGTTACTGAATCAAAGTGCTAGTATAAGGATATTTTTGTTATAAAAATTCTAATGTTTTGTGTAACACAAGTGTGATGGCGTCGACGTACCATGTAGATGTAGATGAACACAAGTTTTAATATAAGGAATAGGGAAAGTTATAGCCAATATATGTTCACAGTAACTTGTGAGAATTTCGTAATACTTTATGGTATAAATTGTGGTGAATGTGTAAACAAGTTATTGTATGGTATCTATTCAATGTCCATTGCCAATTTTAGATACCATGGTTCTGATATATTAAGTGTTAATTGGTGCAATGACAGTTATTGCACTATTTAAAGCACTGAATATTTTGCAATGGTATGTGTATTTATATTGACCATTTATGTAATTGTAGTTTGGTTTATCAATGTATAATCTTTGACTTACTAATTTGACTAACATACTACATTGTATATTGTACCTTGTTTGTTTTAGACGTTTTATTCTAAGTACAATTAGGAGCACATAAAACTGTTTTATCACATGTTTGATGTCGCGGCAGCGTAATAAAGCCATTATTTATTTTTGATAATACACTAGTGTAATAAAGCTATCACGCGACGTCATTCAAAGGATAGGCGACGTCGTCAAAATTGCGCGTTTATTATAGTGAAAAATAGGTATCTATTTAATGTTTCGGCCGGAAAAGGCTAACATGTGATAAAAAGAACATTACATTTGTGACTTTCCACATTGAATTTATTAAACTCGTTGAAAAAAATCAATAAAATGCTCGGCAGAGCCTCGCATTTTATTATTTTATTCAACTCGTTTAATAAATTCAATATGGAAAGACACTCATGTAATATCCTCTATATAGTCTATTTACTAGGAAAGTGAGTATATAGTAAAATAAATGTATTTATTATTTGCTTTCAATGGATTATGGAGATTTTTCAGTGAAATAAACAGTGAAAATAACAGTGAAATTACCACGTTGTTATTTTCACTGTTTTAGAAGCTGGTTCCAGTATCATGCAGAAAAAGAAACGTAATGTCAACGGCGCCTGGCTTTAAAATATGCGTTACGTCATCATGACGTCATAATTATCACGTTGTGACGTTCTAATTTCGACGTGATTTTTCCAATTAAGCCAATTAAGCACATATTTAAGAGGAATTGAGGCATATAATAAACAGAAAATTTGTTGATTTTTGGTGTAAGATAAATTTTATTTCACTCGTGATCACAGAAAATTACATTTTCACTCGTGGCTACGCCACTCGTGAAAATATTGATTTTCTGTGATCACTCGGTGAAATAAAATTCGATCTTACACCCAAATCAACAAATATCCTCTATTTAATTTATAAATATGAACACATTGATTACACTGGTTTTCAACATGTACATGTATGCTCTGTGTGTATGCTGTCTGGTATCCCAATATTTGGATAATCTGGAGTTACTCCCCTTTTTAATGTGCACTCCATTTACCCAAATAATTTAGAAATCTGATGTTTCTGCAATATTTCAGCCATTAAAGTGTGTACCTGGAGTTTGATAGAATCAAGTTTTACAAGAGTTATGGCCCTTCTGTATAAATCAGGTTTTTGTGGAAAGACTTTTGTTTCTTGTTCTTAAGTAAACTATTATGTAATAAAATACTCCAGTTATGTTGTGTTAGAATAAATTTGTTTTACTAGAAAATGGGGCCTGAAATAAAATATTGTTTGTTTTATCTCCTGCGTCATTTATGGTTGGGTAGGTAAGTATGACAAATATTTATACATGTATGTACATATTTTTTTACAGAAGTACCATGGATTTTTTTTCTGAATAAAGATTTTTGCAGGTAGTAAGCGAGAATGGAAACAAATGATATTTTATTTTAGGCCTTATTTACAATGTACCATGTACATGTATTCTGGTCATTATCTTATCTGAGAATTGCTGTTTGTTATAGGCTGGATGTGAAAATGTTTGCTTGTTACGTGTATGAATCATTGACAGAATAAAATAGAAAACACATATCTGTCTTAGTTTGCTTGAATACCGGGGTATACCAGTAATAGAGAAGCATTGTTAGGCATAAGACGGCGAAAGGCGACAGAAAAAACTTCTCTCATCCAGCCCAGATAACCCATGGATGGAGTTCTGTCCAACAATCACTATTGTTGGCCAGATTAAAATGAGACTCCAAGCGTATGCTCATTCAAGTGTGATGAGTCTCAGCAACAAGGATTCAGTTGACAGTAATTAAATTTAGAGAAAACTTCCAAAACTTCACATGTACTTTGAAATTTACTGTGACTAACGTTATTATAAGATACACATGTTTATTTATATGTACCTGTAAAAACCGAGTGCTAGTATAGAAGATACTGCAGCCAAATAAGACAGAGAACAACCAATCAGCACTTTGATCATGTTGATAATTCATTGATGCTAGAGACTATAGTTGGCAGTCTCTGTTAAAAGTACATTTTGTATTGACAATAACCAAGTGGGTGAGATATCATTCTGTTCCATTACTCTTCCTCTCTCATCAATTAAATCCAATCACAAATGTCTGATGACAACTGACATTAATTAATTGTAAACTTTGGTTAAAATAACTTTTAGGACCAATCAGCATTCCTGGCGCCTGAAGTTCATCATAATTATGATAAGTAACATTGAGGTCCGATACAAAGTCGAAAGCAAGCAAAGCCTAGTTTTGTGTGGCTTGAGGGTCCATTTAGAGACATTTCAATGATGATCAGAATTAAGGGTTGCGATGTAATATAGATAGAACTAGTTTACCACCCAGATGGGCAGGTGCATTTAATTCAAGACTTCAAGCTCCTCATAGAGTTCCGTCACACTTTGCACTATACATAGCATAGCAACACGGGAGGTCACTGCATACAGGAGCTATTCTATTATCTAGGCCCTGCTGCATAGGAGCTTGACTTCAGTGCGGTAAAATTTAACAATTAGACCAGTCTTGGAGCCCTTGAAAACTAGTGTCATTATAGAGTTGGTCTCAATGCCGGTATTGAGTATAAATATTTGAAGATCTAAGAAGTGGAAATGGACTCCAAACTTAAATTTTACTTAATTCTGAGTTGGTCTTATTGTTGAGTACGAACTGGTTGGTACGATATCATTGGGGACGATACAAAATTGCGCGGAACGTCGATGTTATGAAGTTCTGTCAAAATGTGTGATTTTAGTCTTTGGGTGGAATGAGTCGATTGAATTTGATGATCAGCGTTACTACACTCAAACATAATTCACTGTTAAAATCATACGACTGATTTCATGCGGGGAGAGTCGTGATAGAGCCCGAATCAGTAATGTAAGTTTCGTACTAATGAATTTCGTACCTGATATTCGACCTGTGGATATTCGTACCATTACGGGAAAGTGGAATTGAATTTATAAGCTAAGTAACGTAATATTCAATGAAAAATATTTTAGAAATCCATATTATTTTAGTAATCAATGTTTATTTAAAAAAATCAATATTTATTTTAGAAATCAATATTTGTTAATTCATCTTATTAACTTATTCTTTAAAATAATACAATCTCCTGATGATTAGGCCTACATGCTCGGATCCAGAGGGTATTTGAACATTTTTTTAACCCCTGCAAGTCTTTGTCAAAAATTAGGTAACTTTATGTATTGAGGCAGTTTTCAATGAATTTTGAATTTCAGTAGATTTTCTATTTTAGCCTCATATATTATATATATAGATATACAACCTACATAGAAGAATGGTAAACTGTGCTTCCAATGTTAGGGTCTCATCAAGACTTCCCAGGGAATGGCATGGCTTGTTTAGAAATTTGAACAAATCTGTTGAGAATGCAGTTCAATGGTTTGTTGAAGAAACATCATCTCGGTATGGATGTCAACCTATATGGCATAGTCTGATATCTGCTATTGTTCATCATGAACCACATATTGAAGGAGAGCAGCTTGTATTGTAAGTGTACACTAAATCTCTTGGCTTTCTTACAAGCTCATGGGTTTTAAAAACAGCCCTTTCCATCTTAGGATTTTAGAGATTATTCAATTCACTTAGGCCATTTTTACTACAAAACCCAAAACTTAATTATCACACCGATTTAGTCTTGCTGTTTCAGGAGTACCTGATGAATTTGGGGGTTCAAACTGAAATTCAATAGTTGTACATGTATTGATATGTTTGTGTGTGCATATTTCTTTATAACAAATAAAAGTATAGAGATGATTTAATGTTTGTAAAATCTCACCTAAATACTACATTATACATTGAACCTCAATATAAGGATACCCCAAAATTAAGTTCACAATTTTCTTGTCCATACTTGCTGTTTATCTTAGCTCAATACACTACGCCGAATTTCTAATTGGCCACCCTATAAAATTTGATACTATGTGATATATTCAATCAATACATATGAAGTTGCGTTATGTTTTCATTCCACACTGTGACACATTAATCTATCGATTTACAGAAATAAAACACGTGCTCAGGTACAAAATAATCCATGCGGAACAGTTAGTTCAAAATTGGTTTTATGCCTGGGTGCGTGTGCAAGGTATGAAATATTTTGTTGGAACACATCCTCTGTGGATCTCCTTTTAAGAAAAACTTAAAACCTCGCGAGAATGAGCAACGGGAATGTGCTCAAGCCGTCAGATGTATGCATGCACTTCAATAAATTTCTGTTTGACCACGTGTTTTTTAGAAAATGTTTTTGGAGATGAATACAAATAATCCAAAACTCGATGATGTCTACTTAAATTGATAGGAAAACATGTTTCCCACAGTAGTTTGTGCTAAATTAAACGTAAATAAAGAGTTTGCAATTTTTTAAAAGGCGTGTGGCGCACTTCGCTGTTTTGGGTGGCGGAATTTCGGCGTAGTGTATTAAGAAGTAAGACCAGTTTACAAGGATTCAGAGAGTGGTCTTACTATTGGAGTTTTACTGTACACTTCTATAGAAAAAAATGACTAAAGTAGTTTATGATAATACAACTGTTTACTCCATGTACACTACAGCTAGAATGTGTACATATCTTATGTGCAGCTTTTTGGGACAAATATCTGGAATTATCTTCCTTTTAAAGGTGTCTTGTTTAGTCCATCCATGTAATTGGATTGTCTCCCCTGCTTACTAATTATTCGAAACTAATTGATAATTAATGTATCTATGGAGTAAAAGGGTTTAATGTAATCATTGTAATGAAATTACTTTTTAAAACGCATAATTCAACTTCTGTTTTGATCTGTTTATTTCAGTAAACCCGGATTCCTCATCTTGCCATCAAGTACACAAATCAATCTTATTGAATTCCTTTTAAGTCAAGCCTGTACTATACCAGACAGATGTATACTGGAATTTGTTACAGCTGTTTTACAGTATACCAGCAGCCAACCCCAGCTTCATAGTCAACTTATACAACTTGGAAAACAATCAAAGGTAGGTCTCTTTGTCAAATGCAGGGATTAAAGTGCACATTCATTAAAAAATGTCATTATGTATGTGACTTTTAACTCTTCACTCCATACACCTTACACTTTTCTTATAAGAGATGGACTGGAATATGTACACTTCTCATGCGCAGCTTTTTGTGACAAAGATAAAAATTTATTTCCCTTGATGAGGTGTCTTTGTTTGTTGTGAACAACAATTATAGTCAATGTAACCCTTTGCACTTTTGCTAACAGTCAAACCCTGGATAAAAAAACATTTGCCGTGTGATGGCCATGGCGTGACTGTTGTGGCGTGACTGCAATGGCGTGACTGCTGTGGAGTAGATAACTACCATGTTGCTGAACCACCATTCTGTGCAGCCACTGTGCGGTGGTCATAGTGTAACTACCATTGTATGATATTGATATTTATGCCGATATTTTATTATTTGTTTATAGAATCATGAAGTATGGTTACACACTGTTCACCTGCCAGGTACCATTGATGTGACAGCTGACATAGTTTCTAGTGCTGAACATGGTAAGTTGCTGTGTCATCGTAAAACTAATACCATGACTGCAGGGCGTGGGGTAGGAAAGCACTTATATTTGGTGAGGATAAATAAAAGCATATAAATAAAAAACACTTTTTGGGGATATGGATGGTTTGTTCTATGTCAGACTCTTGCGTTGGTGGCTAGGCGCTGTCGTCGTAGTATTAAGTACTGGTTAATAATTAAGTTAATGAAAATAGTTGAAAAACCGCTCTAAACTCAATAAATACCAATTAAACAAATTTTGTCAATGATTTGCTTATGTCCATGTAGATTCTACTGAAAACATTGTTTCATAAAACTTTTCAAATTTATTTCAGATTGTCTGTTGAACTTTCCTTCATCTTTTTAAAATAATTATTGATATCTCACTTCTAAGATTAGTTGAAATTATTATTTCCTTACAGAAGTTATGGATATGAAACAAGTTGAAGAGTCATCATTGACTGGTTCCCAGGATTGTATTATAATTGATACATCAGACAGTGATACTGGTATCAGTCTGGAACCAGAACCAAAACGTAGGAAGCTTGAAAATAATGAGAACTCGCTATTGGATACTGTACAATCTAAGGAAGAACTTTCTGTTAGTGAATGTGATCAACATGACGGGACGACAGGGGAGATAACTAGGGACAATGATACTGTGCTTGCTAACGTGGATGGGAATGATTCGGTAACTGGTGGTAAGGAAAGCCTGGTTGTAAGATTGAAAGAGGTCTGGCAGAATTGTGTTAAGGACTTTGATGTCGGAGGTTTGGAAGAAGTTTCTAAATATTCTGTTAAGGATATTGAAGAATTTTGTCGCCTTATTGAATTTGACAGTATGTCTGATGATTCTATCGAGTTAGCCTGTGAACATTTGTGTACTTTGTCGGACACGCTGAGCTATGATAGCACTGTTATAATTCTTAAATACGTTCTTGGTAACAGAATTATGAAACTATCCCAGAATGCATCACGGAAATTATCAGGGGCAGTAACTCTGGTGAGTCAGAAGTATCCGAAACATACTGTTGATAGCGTTTTCGTTCCTTGTTTGTGTAATAGTGACATCAGCTCTTCTCAGAGTGAGATATTGAGTAAAATCTTAAAGGAAGGTTTAAACACACATTCTAGAGGATATTTGATTCAGAAACTTGTTCAGAAAACTTTCATTTTGACCGACTTGAAGATTCCAATGATGCAGTTAGTGATTGATAGTGGTTGTGAGATGACCACAGAGATTTTGGAGAGGCTTCTGAAGTGTTTGGACGATTCTGCTGTAACCATGGCAACAAATTTAAAATTCGGAAAGTTATTATTAGCTATAGTGATTAAACAAAGTAAAATCATGTCTAAGAGTCTGAAAACATCTGTGGAAATCATCTTAGACAAACATGAATCATTTTTGAAGAAAAGTATTAAAAATGCTATGAATAAATTGAAACTATAACATTCATTACATGTTTTGACTTTTTAGCTCCACTATTCGTAGAATAAGGGGAGCTGTTGCAGTCACCCGAGCGTCGGCGTCGGCGTAACACTTTTGTTAAAGTTTAGGTACAGGTTTTTTAACCTCTTATATTCTCTAAGTCTTTTAAGATATTGCTTTCATACTTTGCATACTTGTTCACCATCATGACCCCAACCCATATGCAGGAGTAGGTAACTGTATCAGGCATTTTGTTGAAATTATGCCTTTTTTTCAACTTAGTGCAAATAGTGCAAATGTTAAAGTTTAGGTACAGGTTTTTTAACCTCTAATATCTTCATAGTGCATTGACATATTGCTTTAATACTTTGCATACTTGTTCACCATCATGACCCTAACCCATAAACAGGGGTAGGTAACTCTATTAAGCATTTTGGTTAAATTATGCCCCCTTTTTCAACTTAGTGCCAATGTTAAAGTTTAGGTACAGGTTTTTTTACCTCAAATATTTTCAAAGTGCATTCACATATTGCTTTGCATACTTGTTCTCCATCATGACCCCAAACCCTACACAGGGGTGGGTAACTCTATCAAGCATTTTGTTGAAATTATGCCCCCTTTTGGACTTGGAAATGTTAAAGTTTAGGTACAGGTTTTTTGACCTCTAATATCTCCATAGTGCATTGACATATTGCTTTGATACTTTGCATACTTGTTCACAATCATGACCCCAACCCATACACATGGGTAGGTAACTCTATTAAGCATTTTGGTGAAATTATGCCACCTTTTTTCAACTTAGTGGAAATGTTAAAGTTTAGGTACAGGTTTTTTCACCTCTAATATTTTCAAAGTGCATTCACATATTGCTTTACATACTTGTTCACCATCATGAACCCAACCCCTACACAGGGGTAGGTAACTCTATCAAGCATTTTGTTGAAATTATGCCCCCTGTTGGACTTGGAGATGCAAATGTTAAAGTTTAGGTACAGGTTTTTTAATCTCTAATATCTCCATAGTGCATTGACATATTGCTTTGATACTTTGCATACTTGTTCACCATCATGATCCCAACCCATACACAGGGGTAGGTAACTCTATTAAGCATTTTGGTGGAATTATGCCCCCTTTTTCAACTTAGTGCAAATGTTAAAGTTTAGGTACAGGTTTTTTCACCCCTAATATTTTCAAAGTGCATTCACATAATGCTATGCATACTTCTTCTCCATCATGACCCCAACCCCTACACAGGGGTGGGTAACTCTATAAAGCATTTTGTTGAAATTATGCCCCCTTTTGGACTTGGAAATGCAAATGTTAAAGTTTAGGTACATGTTTTTTAACCTCTAATATCTTCAAAGTGCATTGATATATTGCTTTGATACTTTGCATACTTGTTCACCATCATGACCCCAACCCCTACACAGGAGAAGATATCTATTTAGCATTTTGTTGAAATTATGCCCCGTTTTGGACTAAGAAATGCTTATTTGTTGGAGGATCTACACATGAGTAGGTAACAGTCCTGCATAGTTTGTCCAAATTATCTCCCTTTTTTACTTAGAAGCACCGACCTCTACACAGCAGAGGGTCATGCTGCTGTTATGAAGCATTTTGTTTTGAATATAATGATTGTACTATCCTAGCATGGCGCCGCCAATAGTGGTGCGCGCTGTTCGTGGACAGCTCTTGTTCAAAGTTTTGTTTATTCTAATTTATTTTAGGTTGATTCTTATATTAACCAGTCATTAAGAATTGCAAGCAATACAGAAGTCTGCTACCTGTTTATGTTGCCATAGCAACCACAGGTCGGAATCAAAATATTTTTGGACGTGCATTATCCACTTATTGCTCCCTATCCACATACCAAGTTTCATAAACCTAGCTTGGAAACTGTTTGTTATGTCAGGATCCAGATTTTTTGACGGACGGATGGACTGACTAACTGAGGGCAAACCTATAGTACCTCCGGTCAAAAACTGGTAGGGGACTAATAACTCTTAAAACCTCATTTGTATTAACCATGGCCACAAGGGTATGAGAAAGAGAAGCCAGCTTCCCTTTTGTGCAGATTGTCTAGCAAGGGAATTACTGGTACCTTTGGTATGAAGCAGTCTGGGATCAAACCTGGGACCTCTTGCACTTAAAGCAGATGTCAAAGAGGTCATCAGAAAATCTATTCATCACCCCTCGACAAGGAACACCATAGTTGTAATTATGCAATCAGCAGGAAAAATCAGTCACTGCGTTGTCTGTGCTGGCTCATGTGGAAAAGTTGTCCGGTTCTTGTGGAAGAGAAACATTAGTTTCACATATGACAGGGTAGTGAATATTACCAAAATATCATAACCAAATTGAGTTTGATTTCTAGTCGCTGCAGGTTCCATGATTATTTGATGACAATGTTGATTTTTTTCCACATGTTGAAAGTTGCTGGTTTCTTGTGGAAAGTTAAGTTAGAACTGAACTACTTGTTAGGATCCAGCTACAACTGTGTGGGTAATAAGGTCTTTAAAGATGAGAACCAAAATATTTATTTCTTCGCAAATTCAGTTTTATTACAAAACAGCTCTAACGAGTATACATAATTGATACATTGGAAAATAAAATATAAATAAAACTATATAAAACAGATTTTACCCTACCACAAACAATACACATTATATTCATGTATCATGAACAGAGTATAGTAAGTATTAATGTCACTAGATACAGATTTGTGAACCATTTTGTATTTCCAGACTTAATATGCAACTCTCAATGCAACGACAAGGTCAGCTGTTTTTCAAGGGACTTCTACTAAAGTATTGAAATGAGAAAATAATTCACAAAACTATCAAGTCAAGTGTTATTGTAGTTTTAATCGTTTCTGAGAAGGTGGAATATGTCCACCACTTCTGTTAGGCTTTTCAACGATGTAGCACACTTGTCCAGACATAGGTTTACAATACTGGTTTACCATACCGACAGTATGGCAGACCCTCCTAGTGGCTGGATTCACTGTTTATTATTTTATTGAAATAAAGTTCACATGCGTAAGATAAATAAAGAATGTCGATTGATTGACTGTATTATAACTGAGTCACTGAATATAGAATTTGTAAGTACTTATCTGATTCAGTTAACATGAACAGTTTTCCTTATTCTATACATATTTCCTGCAGAAATTACAAGCCTGATTCAATAGTTGCTAGTCCTAGACAACCAAAACAAGTGCTCATTTCGCAGACTGAATTGACCAGTAAAATGAAAATTCAAATTTTGCATTATTGTGTTCTTACCTCTATAATTTATGGGTGGTCTTATTATTGTGGTAGTTTTAAAGTGATGATTTTCTGTAATAATAGAATATGCACACTATATTGAACAAAGTTGCTAGCCTTTGTATACATGTATGTTACATAAAGTAATAAAGTAAATTCACTACTTGTACAAAAGGTGAGCAATATTGAATCATTCAAATTATGCAGTACAAAAATATAAACTAAAATCTGTTTTGGTTCACAACCAATTGGTGTATAAACAAAATATGTAGAAATGCCAGTTTGCTGATTGTGCAAAGCCTAGACAAACACAATAATACATATTGCCAATAAATAAATACCTTTAAACATACAATATCTACAACATGTAGATGCTAATGATTGATATTTGTACCAGACAAATGACATTTTGGCACTAGGACAAGTTTAACATACCATAATTGCTGTATAAACCTTGACTGACTACATATACCCCGACACTATTTTCATATCAGATTAGTAAAAATGAGTACACATCTAATATGCAGCTTTTTCCACTTTCAAAATAAAGAGGATTATTGGCACCAAAGCGCTCACCTGAACAGTGCTATTTTGGCACAATTAGTAAAATAGATCAACTGACATAGGAGTGCTTAGAGCATTGTAAATATACCTACTCCTCAAAAATGGGAATTAAAATCATGACATTGCAACCGTCTGCCGACTGATTTCGTCGATCTACCTTTAATAAGCATGGTAAAACACATATTGTCCAGCAATAAATAAAGCCATATAATGTAAAATCACTTATTTTCATTGGAATTAATTTTCAAGTATTTTGGTAAAATGCATTTCTCTGGGTCGTAAACTCGTGGATTACACAACATGAAATAGGAATCCCTTGTTTCGTAATTGGGAGGTCGATATATCGTGGGCATTAGATATCGCGATCAGGTTTTAACATTAAATCAGCAAAAACTGATCCCCATGAAACATAATGATTTTACAGTAGGCAATAATGACTGATGTGATAAAGAAAGACTGGCTCGTAGTTTGGCAATAATGAAGTGAATGTTGTGGTGGATGATCAGTCGACAGATAAGTATTTCAGTGCTTTGATTCCATATTTCTGTGATAAATCCCGTTGAAACTCTGCCTTTAATATCTTCAAACATCTGAAATATGAAAAAAAAATGTTCAGCTACTGTTATAACTAGCATATAACCAGTTCTCCTAGACTGTATCCTAACCAGTTCTAATTTAACTTTCGACAAGGAACCAGAAACTTATCCCCATGTGGAGGAAAACTGACATTATTATCAAATTTTCATGGAAAGGTATGACCTGCTGGGTTACAAATCCAGTGCACTAACTATGGCCTCAGCGAAAGAGTAAACTTAGATGATCAATCAGACCATTTTCAACAAGAGATGTTTGTAAAACACGCATGCCCCCGTGGCAGCCAAATAGTCAGAAATGGTGAAGGTCGCAGTGACTTTGACTTGCTGACCTCAAAATCAATAGGGGTCATCTACTGTTGCTGACCAACCTCAATGTGAAATTTGAAGATCCTAGGTCAAAGGGTTGCCGAGTTATTAAACGGAAACCATTTAAATAGCCAGAAATGGTAAAGGTCACAGTGACCTTTGACCTACTGACCTCAAAATTAATAGGGGTCATCTACTGTTGCTGACCAACCTCCATGTAAAGTTTGAAGATCCTAGGTCAAAGCATTCTTGAGTTATTGAACGGAAACCATTCAAATAGTCAGAAATGGAAATGGTCACAGTGACCTTGACCTTTGAACGACTGACCTCAAAATCAATAGGGGTCATCTACTATTGCTGACCAACCTCAATGTAAAATTTGAAGATCCTAGGTCAAAGGGTTGCTGAGTTATTGAATGGAAACATTTTAAAGAGCCAGAAATGGTAAAGGTCACAGTGACCTTGACCTACTGATCTCAAAATCAATAGGGGTCATCTACTGTTGCTGACCAACCTCAATGTGAAATTTAAAAATTAATAGGGGTCATCTACTGTTGCTGACCAACCTCCATGTAAAGTTTGAAGATCCTAGGTAAAAGCATTCTTGAGTTATTGAACGGAAACCATTCAAATAGTCAGAAATGGTAAAGGTCACAGTGACCTTGACCTACTGACCTCAAAATCAATAGGGGTCATCTACTGTTGCTGACCAACCTCAATGTAAAATTTGAAGATCCTAGGTCAAAGGGTTGCTGACTTATTGAACGGAAACAATTTAAAGAGCCAGAAATGGTAAAGGTCACAGTGACCTTGACCTACTGACCTCAAAAATTATAGGGGTCATCTACTGTTGCTGACCAACCTCCATGTAAAGTTTGAAGATCCTAGGTCAAAGCATTCTTGAGTTATTGAACGGAAACCATTTTATACGACCGTCAGACCGACCGACTGACAGACATGTGCAAAGCAATATACCCCCTCATCAAAGATGGGGGCATAATTATATACAACTTGTTTCGATAGACCACCTGTTTTCAATGACCATCTTTTCTGTTCAGATTGACAGTTTTTATAGACAGGTTTCACTATACATGACTTACCTTCTGTATAATGAACTAGATCTAAACTTGGCTATATCGAAACTAGGAGCATGAGGCATATGTATGATGTATGCATTCGGTAGAACCACTAACTCATAACTGAAACAAGAAAACAATATCACATTATATAACCCAGTTGCGAACTTGACCTGGATTTTACAGAGACGTGCATTGTGGCCATTAAAAGTCATTCGTAAAGCTATAATAAACAGCCATCACAATACTGCATGATAGCAACATCAGAGGTTTCATTTGATCCCCTGAGTTTCAGCTATATTCTTCTTCTTTGCTTTCAACTTAGACAGTCAAAGTGCGTGGCCATTCTGTTTTATTCCTGCCAATGACCATGGGCTTTGAGGAAAAAAAACTATATTTTGACCATAAAAATTCACAGATCATTTTTTCTATGGCTAGTAGGTATTTTGTTTCAAATAGTGAAATAAAAAAAAATACGAAAAAAACTGAGACTTTAGATACACCACCGAGTGAGACCCCTGCACTACCATAATAAACCTGGGGTTGCTAGTTCAATTCCCCACTTCACTCAAATATATGCAGTCCTTTTGGATAAGGTTTTTGTGTCGCCTGAAAAGGCGACATATAGGTGTTACTTTGGCGGCGGCGGCGGCTGCGGCGTCACAAATTGCTTGTCCGGAGCATAACTTTGTCACCTTAAGTTCAAATGACTCAAGAATTGGTATGCATGTTTCTTGCAATAAGCCGGAGTGCAGTGCGCAAGAACCATAACTCTACCTGTCATAGTTTTTGAATTATTTCCCTTTGATTGATTTTATTAGAGCATTTCTTGTCCGGAGCATAACTTTGTCACCTTAAGTTCAAATGACTCTAGATTTGGTATGCATGTTTCTTGCAATAAGCCGAAGTGCAGTGTGCAAGAACCATAACTCTACCTGTCATAGTTTTTGAATTATTTCCCTTTGATTGATTTCATTAGAGCATTTCTTGTCCGGAGCATAACTTTGTCACCTTACGTTCAAATGACTCAAGAATTGATAGGCATGTTTCTTGCAATCAGCCGGAGTGCAGTGCGCAAGAAACATAACTCTACCTGTCATAGTTTTTGAATTATTTCCTTTGATTGATTTTATTAGAGCATTGCTTGTCCGGAGCATAACTTTGTCACCTTACGTTCAAATGACTCAAGAATTGATAGGCATGTTTCTTGCAATAAGCCGGAGTGCAGTGCGCAAGAACCATAACTCTACCTGTCATAGTTTTTGAATTATTTCCCTTTGATTGATTTTATTAGGGCATTTCTTGTCCGGAGCATAACTTTGTCACCTTAAGTTCAAATGACTCAAGATTTAGTATGTATGTTTCTTGCAATAAGCCATGAGGTTGAATGACTTGAAACTTGGTATGCATGTTTCTTACCAAAAGTCCAAGTGCAGTACACAAGAACCGTAACTCTACCTTGTGCCATTTTTCAATTTTTTCCCTTTGATTGATTTTATAAGCATTTCTTGTCCGTGGCATAACTTTGTTACCATAACTATTAATGACTCAAAAATAGGAATGCATGTTTCTTTGCTGCGACATGAAGTGTAGTGCACAAGAATCATAACACTAGCTTGTATAGTGTTTGAATGATTCCCTTCAGATTGATTTTATCAGGACATTTTTTTGTCCAGAGCATCGCTTTGTCGTTTTTAGTTCAGATGACTAGAGAACTCTTGTGAGTCTGATATGTAGCCCTATACTGGATAGTTTTCCATGACAAATGTGCATTTCGTCAGGCGACACATGCGACTCGCGGAGCTTTTATTAACCATGGTTCAAGTAAAAGAACCAATGAAGCTTCTGGAATACGGGCATCTTCTGTATCATGTACTCTCCTTCAAAAAATCTTAAATGACAAAGATAACATTCTTCTGAGGGGCATTGCTCGTATCTACAACCTGGTGGCAATGATAAATCAAAACAATAATCAATGATAATACATACCCTTCAGCATCAAGCTGCATTATATGTGAGACTTTATTCCAACCAAACCCTATAAACCTCTGATCATATTGTGGAATGTTTTTATGTACAGCAACATACGGCTCAAAGTCCTGTTCCCACGCTACAGTATACGGACCAGTAGCATTCCTCCATTTCTCATAGTTTGTGGCAGCGTGGCCCTTTGCCCAGACATGATATCTGTAAAAACATTGATCAAGACATTTAATGGAACCTGCTTTATCAGTTAAATCTGGCATTGTTTGTCAGCCCCAATAATCTATAAATAGTGTATTTTAGCACCTAATTAAACGGCATTATCGATAAATGTTTCAAAGTGTATATCATCCGCAAATCAAGAGATGTGTATTAACAACACAAGGACTTGATCTAACAGACAATTTAGACATAAGTAAACCTGGTTAACAAACACGCAGATAGCGAGGGTCGGCAGGATTGCACACTTTTAAAGGACTAAAACAAGACTGCATGATTTCAGGAGTCTAAGAAGAATACATGGGATCAAATTTCAGGAGGAATTAGTGCCACAGAAGTAATGTCATTTTGACGTTGTTGATGTCTGGCTTGCGGCGATGTGCGTTAGTATGCATCATGTATATGCTAATACCTAAATAACCGTTCAGTGTATATTCATGAAACTTGGTGATCATATTCAAAATAGATTTCTGTAACTTTGAGTAAAATTTGGTTGTTTTTCTTCCATTGTGGACGATTTAATAGCATCAGTGACATTATTTTTGGATCTACCCACGTATAACTATAGAGTGACACATACCTGAATGTAAAAAGTTCGCCCGAGTCTAACAATGATAACAGATCGGTTTTTGTGGCTGGGAAAGAAAATCGGTATCTCTGTGTTTCAAATGCAGGTACTACCAATGCCTGAAAATATTTGAATGTTAAGCTACAACTAATGGGATAAAACTACTGTAAAATCATTTCATTTCAATGGGACATAATTTCATTGTTTTTGTAAAAAAGACAATTTCATGGGAAAGTGCTTTAACTCTTAAAACCCCGGTTCAAGAAGGGTAATGTGATCCTGTGGTAAAACAAGTTGTGTACAAGTTTGGTAACAAATCATGAATGTAACCGCTGTTTTACAGACAAGAAAATTGTTGACACTCGTAGGCTGGGTAATCCCAAAAGCACACTATGTAACAGATGGACAAAAAACTCTAAATGCAATACTGTAAAATCATAATGTTACATTTTTGTAAAAATTAGTTTTTCCTACATTTGCGAGTTTGATAAGTTTTCAAAATTCTACGCTCATGAACTTAAACAATGGGAGTAATGTGTAGAATGTTGTTTTCTCCGAGGCATAAAAATGTTGAATATTTAACAACTTGAACTACTTCAGAATATCAAATTCTCAAAATTTTGACATCATGAAAATATCCGAATTTACAGTAAATGGAATATAGATTTACCTTTTTCTCTTTATCCATGCTAGACATTGCCACCGCTTTCTTGAGATATTCATACAAACCATACATAGGTAGAAAATCTATATCTGATAAAAATGCATAGTCTGTTTGTATATTCTCTAAGGCAACGTTACGCAGATAGTTCACAGGGTAATATTGCTGAAAACAGAAGAAAACATTATAATATATTAATCAGAGGAACATAAATGGATAATTCACTGTTTCAAAACACATTCGAACACGAGATGTAAATAGAACATGGCCCTATGGCAGCCAAATAGTCATTAAGGTTAAAGGTATAGACGACCATGACCTTTGACCTACTGACCTCAAAATTAATACCTATAGATAATGACCTACCTACCAATAAAGTTTGAAGATCCTAGTCTAAACCCGTTCTTGAGTTATGAATGCCAAGCTATTTGGTTTACAGACAGAAAGACGGACCATCTGACTGATAGTGTGAGTGTAATAATCAACTTGTGACTCAATGATTGTGGGTAGAATCGGAGGTAAATGTGCAGTTGACTGAACAAACAGTGTCTGAATTTGAATTGGCACTTTACTTTTTTGTAAATCCAATAAACAAAACTAAAGCAAGTACATGAATCTATAAAACTTACCCCATCTTTATAAACAACATGATAGCCTATATTCTTCCTGTTCATCAAAGTTTCAGATCCCTGAGCATAACGAAGAAACTGTTGTGCTTCAGCGTCTGACATATATAACGCTAGACTCATTGGACCCTCCCAATGTTTACATATTGTCTCCAACATCTGTAATATACATGTACATTAAAATATCATTTAAAGATCACATCAATAATAAGTCTACCTCAAAATTAAGACCAATTTTTTTACACTGGTTTGCTCTATATTAAACCTCAATATTAAGACCAACTAATTAATGAGACCAGTTTTCTAGTGTCCTAAGGATGGACTAATTATTGGTATTTCATTGTATCAAATTTACTTTTCTATGACAACAACCTTTCAACAACCACCACCTTATATATCACCAAATGTTCGGGGAAGACAGTCATCACGAGTAATCCACTAGCTACAGGCCTGTAATTTTTCCTAATTTTTGTCTTAAAATCTTTGAAACAAAAATAGTTTAGATTCTGTTTGACCTACTCAAAAAGGATGGTTTTGCAGGGTAAGGGTGTTTCAGATTTTTGCTTTTGAAGCAATCACAGGCTGGTAGCTTAATACATAACAATGGGATTCTCCTTCCATTTCTTAAATTTAGGATTTTACAAACTTGCCTTTTTTACCATAATGTTCAAAAGATAATTATTTTACAATTTTGAAAATAGACATCCACTAAAATCAATATTTATTAATTTTTAAAAAATTGTGTTTTTACCAAAATCCACAGTATGATTTTATAGTATATTAAGTTACCTGTAATCTGTCCATACTAAGTTGTGCTACCAGAGTAACATCCCAATCTACAGGTTTATACTGGTAGTCTATGTAATATAAATGAGTTCTGTGCACTATAACACGTTCACGACGGAAATCATAACATTCATCGTCCTCCGATATAGCATTTATCTGAAAAATATAAACCAACCGATAGAACAATTCATACTCCCAATTGTACACTGAATTTTGAGCAAAGATTCCGGTACTAGTATACCAGAAAATGTACAACAAAATTTCATATTTATCATCATCTTGTTGCCAGGTTACAGATGTCCAACTGTAACAAAATCTATGTTACTATAACAGCAGTCACTCATGGTACGAGGGTTGTTCAAATTGGAATGCAAGTGAAGCTATATCTTTCTTGTATCAATGATTTTTTAAGAATAGTAAGCTGTTTATCAAAGAACATTGAATTAGCTTTAAATTGATACCTCACCTTTTAAAATCCGTTGAGTGTAGCTGTAACAAGACGTCATTTAACACTGTCTACTCGTGTATACTAATGCTTAAATTATTGGAAAAATGTCACTTTTTTCTGACCAAATTCGGTCCTATTTAAGAATCGTTGTTTTTTTAATGCGGGAGCAAATACAATATTTTACATAACATGTTTGGTGAAATGGTGGTATGATAAGTCTTTTTAATCATCTACTTGATAGTTTACGCAATTTAAAAGTGGTGTAATTTTATTTGGAAAGGAACCCCATGAACGCCATCCAAATACCGCAATATACTATAAAACGGTTGCGAAAATCATATTTGTTTTGGAAGCTGGTGGAATATTTACAATTAGGCAAGTAGCTCAATGTGTTGGCACACCATTAGGAGCTATTCATACAATTATCAAACATATTAAAAAAATTAGGACGATAAGTACACTTTGGAGACCCCTATCTGCTTAGAGACGCCAGCACACATGCCCTTGCAAACTGTCCACAAAATAGTTGAAACCAGTTTCTAGATAAAAAAGGTCGACCGTTTGCAAATGTAATGACCATAAACGAGACACGGGTTGATTTTTTTCACCCATGCGACAGATCCCTAAACTAATATGGGCCAGCAAACACAGAACAAAAGTATGCATTGCAAAACCCACCATGGGCGTCAGCAGAAATGTACACCTTTTTCTATATAAACCAAGTTTTTACCATTAAATTTGATGTATAAAATAGACAATGGGTAAATGCCAAGCTTGAAAAAGGAAGATTCCTTCAGAAATTGAAGAAATACTCCGACAATCGCTCTCAAAGCACATGTTTGAAGTATGACATGCTATTGCAGAGCAATGGGCCTCCACCTGCAGCAGCCATTAACGCGACTTTCTGAGAAGCGTGAAGGTTCTTGAGCTTTCCGACCATCCTGATTTGTCAGGCAATGTCCCTTGTGATCTTTATTTGTTTCAAACGACTCTTAAATTGCAATGTCGGAAGAAATATCAGATACGTTAAGATCTCGGTTTGCCACGTGTCCAGTATATGCACAGTGACCCTATGAATGATAATAAAATCGCATTTTAAATATGGAATATCTGAATGAAACTTGGCATATATACCGGAGATGAATACTGTAATAGGATCAAAGGCTAGTTTCAATAGAATCTATTAAGGAAAAAAATATACGGGCTTAGTTGCATTCCAATTTGAACAGCCCTCGTATAATCTGTCAAAGTTTCTGATCACTCCAATGATTTTCATATTTCGCCAAGCAACACAGCAAATTACCTTTAGTCATTTAGAAATATCAGTAACTCTGAATCTTATTCACAGTCAATAGACTACAAACTGAACCTGTATTTGATCATCCTATGCTTGTGTCCCAAACTTCTAACTTTGTCTATGACTTTACTCACATTTTCATGATCATGAATTAGCACATAAAACATGTATTAATTTGTTAACTACAAAATGTCCTCAAATCTGTCACAGAAGCTGAACAAACTTGCTTGCATCATCAATATACAATGACATTGTTTTGGTGAACTGTTTTCATAAAACTACCACATCGTTATCTTGAGCATTTTACCTGACACAATCAGACTTAAGATAACACAGTTTTACTGTATTATAATGTTCAGAGTATTACCTGTTTCTGTACTTGATCTGTACCATTAGTCAGTCCACAACCAAACAATTCCCTCCGAATCAAATTCCCGTCATACTCCAGGAACGTTAAATATAAATTACGGAAAAATTCTATATGTTTATTCTTCACTTTTAATTTTTTCGGTGAATTCCAATGTATTATCTGAAACAAACATATCAACCCTTTACTCAATAGATACATACATCATTTCATGCCCATATCTAATGTCCATAATCAATTGTTTTCTAATTACTAATAGTGAATATGGAGGGGAGACAATTCAGAAACGGAGCTGGATTTAACAAGACAACATTTATCAAGGGAGATCACTCTTAATATTTTGTCCCAAAATCTTCACATGAGGAGTGTACACATACTAGCTTTTGCCCAATTTTGAAATTCCCTTATTTTCCCCTACAGGGCATTTGTTTTTGGCATTTTCCCTGTTTTCCCGAGTCCGTGGCCACCCTGACAAAGATCAGAACCAGATTAATATTTTTGGACAATAAATGTTATAAATGTATCTAGAATATAAAGCACCACATAAATGTAGAGTAATCATTTACCTTTAAATCTGTAACCTCAGAATAACAATCTTCACTACGAGTATTATCACTGAGTTGTACATTCCATTGGCATGGTAATGTCTTCACTAGATGTGGATTTCTTTTCAAGAGAGAATTTATTATATCCTGAAAATAAAAAGAAATATCAGTAGATTTGACTTGTTTGTATATTCCAATTTGTCCCTGTTGTACTATTTCGATTAGTTCTGTGTTTGTATTGACCAGGTGAGTTGATGTACATCAATTCGGTACACCTACAGGACTTGCCGATAGCCAAACTGAAACCATGCCAGATAGTTATTAATAGCAGTTTACTATCAAAACATTAGAAGACAAAATAAGACAGGTACCAGTCTGAAGGCATACTGTAAAAGCATTTATTTTCGCGAGGCTAAATTTTTGTGAATTTCTAATTTGGAAGTAGTTCGCGAGGGTTAATGTTTGCAAACTTCAGAAAAAAATATAATTCTACTTACTCGGCAATATCCCAGGTGCATTATTTAGTTGCCAATGTGTGAAAATCACTCTGATAGTTACGACTACTGTTTGTACACTATAACGGTCATCCACCCAAGCATATTGATTTTAATTGGCCGATTGGCTTAACTTGTTGGTATTTACTACTACTCAATTAAGCCAAACCAGACAGTCTCATTGTGTAATGAGAAAACTGTGAAAGTATATTATATCGTATTCATCCCATTGTTTCCGAGCTTATCAGCAATGGCCATAGGTATTAAACATTGTACCAGTAGACCGTGTTTTTATACTGGTACACATTCATTGCAATTGAACTGCTAATTAGATTTTGACAGAAATATTGTATGTTCACATTTTCTTTTGTACAGTATAACCTCTCGAAACGGCACCTCTGAGAAGTGACAACCTCCGAGGAGCGGCACTTTTATTTCCTCCCATTCGTTTTCACTCTTATTTTAACCTACGTAGAACGACACCTCTGCAGAGCGGCAAACATCCTTTAAAATTGTATACCTTTTGTATGGTTTACCTCTGAGAAGCGACAGGTGTGTTTGTACAACGGCATATTCACACGTGTTTACATAACTCCATACGATGGTGTTTTCTATTTTTCGCACCTTCGTGGATTATAATAATTATCGCTCATCAGGTAGCCACGATCGCAAGTAAATTATCGACTGTCTTTGTGATCAGTTAGACAATATGACACAGTAACACCGTACATGATGAGATGCATAAAACTCGATTTTTTAAAATCAAAGTCGTAATTAATAATTGTAAATGAAATATCAATATGCGCTTATAAATCAGTATAAGAATGGAAATTCACGTACACGTCGTGTTAATGGTTAATCACATCGTCTAAAACTGTCAATATCAGCATATGCATTGAAAAGTTCAGTTACACGCGAGAGTTTAAACAAATTACCGATCACGTGTGCAAATTGTGTAGTGAGCGATATGACGTAATAGAGATTTTAACACTTTGAAGGTAAACAATTCAATTGAATACGGCATGTGCGTAAAATAATATGGATTCGGTTTATAATGTTAAATGCTAGACCCGTGAAATGTACGCATTTTTGTATCTAATCATTGATCTTATTAATTAAATAATCCTCAGAATTATGTCGCAAATCGTGCGGCTAAGAGTAGATCTAATTTTATGCATTTAATCACAAACAAATGACATCAATTAAGATTACCGGGATTATGTACACTCGATAGTCTATGAACGACATTCTGAACAAGACTGCGTTCAATAAACGCTTATGCCCCCTGTGGAAGCCTTGTCCATAAAGTCTAAGTCCAAAATTAGGTCAAGGTCAAAATGGGGTCAGGTGATACAGGCATGTGGAGAGTGTTCATATACAACATCCATGCAAGTATGGAAGCTTTGTAGCAAGCCATAATGATGCTAGAAGAAACGGTCAATTTGGGTTAACCGTACGGACGAACGAACGGACGGATGAACGAACGAACGGACAGGTGAATCACTATATGCCTCCCGATCTATCGATACGGGGGCATAAAAAGTCGACCTCTACGAAGCGACACCTCCGCAGAGCGACAGTTTTTTCTGCCTCCGCCGGATGTTGCTCTACGGAGGTTATACTGTATTGTTAACTTTTTGTAAATATCAATTAAATAAAGTTAGTTTATCAGGCAAAAGTCAGCGTAGTCGGCAGTGTTTTATCAATTCCGAGTAGATTGTAATGGTTACGCTTAGCTGTAATCAGTATTGAAAATATTTGAAGCTATTATGAAGGTAATAATTTCACGAGGATCAATTTTCGCGTATTTATCCAACTCGCGAATATAGTGAAAATTAAACCCTCGCGAATTATTCTGCTTTTACAGTTTTTGCAGTATATCAATCACATGATCAGGATATTCCGTAGCACAGATTGGCTTTACAATCAAGTCTAGTGAAGTTGATTTTAAAATACCTCCTGAGGCTGATATTCCCAAAAATAAAGTTAAACAAGACAAACTCCAAGATGTTTCTACGTTTCCACTTTAATAACAAGTCTTCATCAGGAATTTAAACACATGAAGAAACAACGTCATGAGTTATGATGTTATGAAAGATCACATTGATATTCACAAACAAATTTTAACAAGAGCACCTCTTACAAAACCCTATAATTTCTCGTACTTGAAAGTAACAAGAATGACCAATATGCACAACAAGTCTATGGAGTTTCATTAAAATATGGAAGCTATAGTCCAAACATAGCCGAGATATTGAATGAAATCATTCACATGTCAGATTATAACAATCATCCTACCTGATCAGCTAGTGATGTATGTAACATTGTCATAAGTTCTTTCTCAGCAACCTGTCTCCACATTGTCATCCAATCTAACTGTCGTAGCTTATCAAGGTTCATCAACATAACACCAGTATTAAACCCTCGTCCCTGTATACAAATACATCCATAAAATATGAATGTAGGTATTTGTTTTTTAACATAGCACATAACTCTACCATTGTCAATCTTAATAATTCTCAAAACCTAAATACCCAGGCAAATGTTTTAAAGGAAATATTTTCTGGTCCTAACATTTTTCATCATTTTCCAAACATATGACCCTGCACGAAAATGTATCTCAAAAACTTGAATGTGGATATACTGTTTTCTCCCATATATCTACAAATAAATGTCCAACGATATTTCCAGACAAAATTTAAAAATAAAATATTTTCCGACCCTAAAACTTTTCAACATGTTACCAGAACACTTGATTTTTATTTGCTTACAAAAAAATACAGGAATATTTCACTGCTACATTGTATTGATTGGTACATGTGCACAAAACTAAACGATAGAGAGAGGATATTTGTTTGTTTTGATTGAATATGGTTTATATCTCATCGTGTAGTGATAAAATTCAATATTTTCAAGAGCGCGTAGCGCGAGTGAAAATATTAAAATTTTATCACTACAAGATGTGATATTAACCATATTCAATCAAAACAAACAAATATTCTATTTATTTAATGCTTTTATGGTGTCAAAACTGGTACTATTTATGCCAAATTACCACTGTGGTTAGGCTACGTATGAATATGTTATTCCATTCATTTTTTCACTTCAAAATCCACCATCTTGGATTATGGTGAATAGGTGAAAACAACATTTTTGAGAATTTTGCATTAAATCATACACCAACAGGTAGCAAATGGTCTAAGTAAGAATAAAAACCCCCACATGACATGTTTCAGTTCAGTAATAAAAAAGTTACAGACATTTTAGTGTTGAGATTTTGGTAAATTAAAGTAGTCCCTGTGAGGGGGCGGAGCTTATATCAGTCACATTGTAGGTGATAACCAGTGACTGATATAGGTTTTATTTCACTGATAGAACTCCATATCTCATCAGTTAGCATTAAATAAAGTACTAGTACATATATTTACCAATGCTGGCCAGGGTTGATGATTCTTCCAGATTTTCCCCAGGTACCAATCACTCTGATTTTCTACCAAACCTAGAGCCTGCATTATAAACAATGTACAGTCAAACTGGGTTCCAATAAGGGGCTGGACATTTATCCATTTAATTAACATCATTTCAGTTTCAAATTATCTTTAAAACAAACAAAGTTGATACTGCAAATCACTTTGTATAATCAGATTTTTTGGTAACAGACTTGATTTTGTGGTCGGTTCCAGGATAGGCCTCCATGTTATGAACATATTTTTCATAGATTTTATATAGACAATATAACTCTGAATCATTCACTAAATATTTACAATTTACTGACTCTTTCAAAATTAATGTTGGCAAAAGTTGAAGCTTTACCTCATCAGCAAGAATTGCGAATAACTTCCAGAGTTCAGCTATATCTGAAGCAAATGTTATATCTGTATCCAGTACTATCACCTGTCAATGGAAACAAGAACTATGATAAAACTGTAAAATTATTATATTTTATGGTACATGTATAAGAATTCATGGATTTTGGTAAAAATTCTATTTAATCGGGCCATAAATTGTGGATGACAACATTTTTTTAATGGAATAAAATAATTTGTTATGCTTCTTCATATCGATTAATTGTGTGATTTTATATTGTTATTAATTCTCCAGGAAGACTTATGACTGTACAGAATATCTTCTTATCTAATAATTTTGAAAGAGTTTGTACAACATGTGTCATTATGTCTCTACTTGCAGCCAATTAATTATCTCATAATATTAAATTATAGTCACTGTCTCATTGAAACCATTTGTCTACTGCCCAATAAATATACCAATGTTGACAAGTTCACTTTAATAAATGTGTTAAGAGTTGAGAAATTACACTGTACCTTTTCTAAGTATTTAGGTAAGAATTTGGGTAGAACGAGTTTCATAAGTCCAAAGATACCGGAGTAATGTTTGTTTGGAATCCATTCTATATCCTGTTTCATACTCTGTGTCTGGTAAAAACTCCATTCCACTGTAATATACAAGTAGTTAATATTATCATGTAATAAAAACAGGAACTTCTGTAAAAAGTGATTTCTAAAAGGGTCCATTATCGGGTCCATAACTGCCATGGGTTCAAGTGAAAATGAAAATTGCGGATGTACAATATCATGCCTATGTAGACAAACATTCCTATAAGACAATAACTGAAATACCATAGGGTAAAGACTTTGTTTATTGAAATGCTACCCCTTTTGAAAGGGCCAGCCAATTTGACTTATGAGACACCTGTCTTTCCAAAATCCCTCCTCTTAAATATATTAGGTGATTATTCCTTTACTCCATAGAACCCAAACTAATTACCTATAGTATTAACAGTTCTGATATTAATGTATACACCATTTCTATACCACTTATTTGACAGTCACACCAATAAGGCCTAGCATAAAAAAGTAAATTTCTGTGATCCTAAGTTTTAATGGCTTTGGCAAAAACCAATATTTTCGTGATTTGTTTAGAAGTTGCTCTTAGTATGGTAAATAATATTCTGATCAGCCTATTTTTAGGGATATGTTACTTGAAACAAACATTTTTTGAGGCTTAACAGTACATGCATGAAGTTAGAGATAAACATACTTATATATATATACATCAGCATGGAACAATAAATATGTTACTACTGAGTAAAAGGTTAGCTATACTTACTTTCATTTAGATTCCAAGTTTTAAATAATTTTTCAAGAATAATTTGTGCAGCTGTATCTGAGATGAGGTGGAAATGTAGAGGATTTTTACGATAAAAGAGAACACTCTTGAGCAACGTGACGACATCCCTGGTAGCGTTGTGGCCCGCACAAACAATCGCTACATGAATCACCTGTCAATATAAAAGTTTATTACCGTAACAAACATATACTCATAATGAGGCTCACAGGGAAGATTGGGCCACTTCCTTACCGTGTAGCCATTTTAAATAAAGTCTTTATTATTATCATTATATTATTATGCAAATTTAGTTTTTACGCAGTCTCTCAACATTCTTCAAGTTACCTCAGTTTTCCAGGTCTATCTCCTAACCAGTACTGAATAACCCTTTCATAGGGAACCAGCGACTTCTTCAAATGTGGAGGAAACTCGACAATGGTGTTAAATTTTAATGGAGGATTAAGACTTGTCGTGACTTAAAATTGAACCAAGATTGCCCGGTTACAATTCCAGTATACTAACCACTTGACCACTTTGTCTGCGGTAACTTGTAAAGGTTAACTTGAATAAAGAATGAAATTGTATATTTTGTATCCTAATTTGTGACTCATAGGCAAGTTATGAACTTATGAACAATTTTGTATAAATGGTTATAATGGGCAGTTATAACTGTGGTTTAAATATTCTAGCTAACGGTCCTATCCCTAATAATTACCTCACACTTGGGTAGGTCTGACTTTTGATTTAAACAATCGAATGTACTCCGGTTCCTATATTTGGGATCAGATTCATTCTGCAGGGCAACAGCCATCTGTATATTCACATACTGGTTCCGGGTCTTACTGCAAGTATATCAACATATTTTACAAGCATTTGATAGAAACGTTTGATAAATAATCAAGAAACTGGGCAACTCGAGGACCAAGGTAACATTTTGTTGGTCACATACAATCAAAGAAAGTGAAGGTTTTCATTATTAATATTGTTACAGACTGGCAGGGAAAAAACAATTTGGTCAGGACCCTTCCTACAGTATCCTGTTGTTCCCTATTTTTGGGCATCTAAGCACAAAAATGATTTTAAAAGCATTTTAAAAAACTTTTTGAATTTTTTAATTAGAGGAAAATATGACTAAACCACTTAAGCAAAACATGCAATCAACAAAAACACGAAAAAAATAACTTGTATGGTCTATTTTTAGCATCACATCACGTGACCTCCATAATCTGAGTTCAAGTGAACTTTCTCGTATAGTCGTCATTTTCGTATTGTGCCTCGACTGGTACTCTTACAAACTTTATATTGGGCCCAATTTGTAATATTGTCCTTCAACCACATTTGTAAATTCTCATTTGTGGTTGAAAACCATTCAAAAAAAAGTTTGAGCAAGAATAATATGGGTTGTATCCCTTTTTTTAAATATACGCCATTTTTGTTGTTTTTTCGAAAATTTTCGTTTTTTGCCGAAATCTGATGCATTTTTTTGTGGAAATCAACTTATATCTGATAAAACTATCAAAATAATTCAAAATCATAACTCAGAAATTAAGTTTTGATGCTTGCCGAAAATACGAGAAAGCACGACGATACGAGAATCAGGGATAATTGTTAATAAAATTCTTCTTTTTTTTCAAAGAAATCAACCAATCCAAATACATATTTAACTATGTTTTCAATCAGCAATCGGTCGATGACGAAAACTGTGAATAGTGATAACACTAAATGTTAGCTGTAGTGGTAGTTTGAAGGGTTACCGTGTTATACTTTGCGCATTTTTTCCCTGAAAATCAACAAAGGGAAATAACTCAGCACTTTGAAGCAGGAGAATACTGCATGAATGATAACAAAGGAAGAGTATCATAATCTTATACTCTGACACACCCACTGACTCTGTTGTCTGCTTAGAAGATATCATACCTCAACTTTTTCTGTAAATACTGGTTCTGTTTTTCTAAGTCCCTGATTCTATTTGCAAGTTTGGCTTCCAGCCTTCCCAACCCTTCCTCAGAGCTGAACTCATTGACAGTACCTGGAAATATACACTTACATGCAATATTCCTGTAAAATGTAAAAATACCTAAAACAAAAATTGTAGCTTTCAAAGGAGTATCTTAAATTGGTATAATAAAACTTACATTATTATATCAGATGTTTGACATTGCTTGAAACTTGTAATAACGCCATAATTTAAAATGATAACACACTAGGGTAAAAAAGCTTTTGTGACATTATTCAAAATAAAGACAATGTCGTTGAATGAGCACATTTAAAATTGCTAAAGAAAGTAGCTTTTTGTTTATTCGGCTGTAAAATCTTTGTGATGAAAAAAACATTACATTTGTGACTTTCCAGAGAAAATTTAGAATGCGCAGCAAAGCCTCACATCTTTTTTTATTCAACTTGTTAAGATTTGTGTTTAAGTATTTTTAATTAAATATGACAGATTTTCAGCCTTTGTCAGCAGTTCTTTACAAGGATCAGAAAAGTAATCTCGATGCTGCGTCTATTACCATCAGAATTAATGGCCAAGTAGACAAGAGTGCACACTGGAAATGCTCCAACTATAACCAGAAACAACAACGTATTCCTCTTCAAGCGTATCATCATCGCAAGATGTCAGCACCTGGAAATAGAATTAAAAGATATTCAAGCACAAGAGATTTAACTTAACAAATTGTTCTGCTCCAAGGTGTGAAGGTACGTGGATCGACATGGACCCCACATCAGACACATTGTCTTACAAAAAGCGCTTCTAAATTGCGCCATCAAGCGCTTTACTATGTCAATGCAACAGCATACTAGTACTACCTACCAGCGAGCCCTCACCAATAGCTAGACAGATAAGCTGTCCAAGAGGCTGATTTTTAATTCTGATTGTCCTGGTACTGGTATGCGTCGGAATGGTTAGACTAGTTGATAACATACTAATTCTTAGCACTTTATTAGGTGAGCGCTACTGAGCACTTTCTTGTTCAACAGACAGCTTAGGTTGTGCTCTTAGCGGTTTGCTGAACAACGGTTTACTATCCGTGAGCGCTGGCCAGAAGCATTTGAATTATTCGCTTTATCCACTATTCTCGATATCGACATTGCAGGATTAAACCCGTTTTCGGGAATCTTCAATCTAACATTTCACAGCCGGGCCATTCCGGACAATAGGCGGCATATAGTGGGAGTGTAAATATTATTCTTTTTTCAACGTTTAAACAAGAAAAATGTATAAGAAAATATTGTTCATTATCATTAAACATCTTTGCTATTAAGATTAAGCAAATCATATCCTAAAGAATGCTTTAATTCATTGAAATATTGCTTTTTATTCCTTCCTGTCGCTTCCAAAGCTTGGCAATGATGGCGAGAAAATATACAGATTTTTCAAGTTTATCATATTATTTACATTTTTTGTATTAAAAAAGAATGTCAGCGAGGTTGTAAAATAGTGTTGTCATTATTTTCAAGTAAGATTTCACATAATTATTCTTATCTTTTGGCAGCAATAATCGCGAATATTGTACCCGTTTGCTCTATGCGCTATGTATCAACATCACCCTGACCTCGATTTTGATCAATTCTCGATATCGACATTACAGGATAAAACCTGTTTCTCCGGATTCGAAATTTCACGGTCAGGGGGGTAGCCATTCGGAGCACCTCATACATTTCTGTAGAATCATCACTGCCGCTTCCGTAGCTCAATACCGATGACGAGAAAATATACGCATTTTTCAAGTTAAACATATTATTTAGGCAAAAATATTGTCAGCGAGATCGTCAAATAGTGTTATCATTGTGTTCAAGTAAGACTTTTTACAAATTCTTATCATTTGGCTCAAATAATCGCTATTAATGTATCTGGTTGATCTATACGCTATATGCTTTAATCACCCTGATGTATATTCGGAATATCTCGCACATTGCCGCTCAACTAATTCCGGTATCCCGGAAACGGGTTTTAAATTTTAATCAGTAATGTCGATATGGTGAATGGGAATACCTTGCACAACATCGCGCAAAAAATCTGGAATTCCTGAAAATGGGTTTATACCTGTAATGTCGATACGGTGAATATAATGTAGCGCTTTTTTTAAGCAAGCCGTTTTCGATTTGTTTTGAATATGATGAAAACGATGTTTGACGGCCTGCCTTAAACAAGTGTAGTACCGTAGCCCTCAGCATAGTCCCAACAGAGACCAAACGTATCATTTCATTACATTACATGACTATAGTATAGTACTGTGGAACGTACGTAGAGTCTTATTTATGGGACTACCCTCAGCAGTGTACAGTGTATTGCACTGGGTTTGACAGCCTCATAAAAAGAGTGCCATACTGTAGTATAAGGGGTTATGGTATCAAACATTGACCATACTTATTTCCCTTGATGTACAACTTACTAAAAAAAGAAAAACAGAATTAATTACCAAAATTAATTTTGACATTTTTCCTGTAAAATCTGTTTCATTGACTATTCACTTAGAATGATGTCTGACGAAATGTATCAAGTATTTGGGAGTATACATGAGATAAATAACCCTTACCTAAGCTTCTTTAACGTTAAATTCTTCTTTGTGTATATAAATCATGCTTTAAATTACTTCAAGAAAACATCAAAATCTAAACAATGGTGGTGGATAAATAGTAGTAAAACCGTATCATGTAAATCCGGACGACATAATCATTCGGAATACCTTTTTTGGCCATTTACAGCGATGTCATCTGAGATATACCGATTGTGGACAAGGGACGGGTTTTCGACGCGGTTGGACTTTACACATTACCTTTTGTTACACGTAATCCTATTGGCTCGTTTTCGAGACATTGACCAATCAGCGTCCAGGTTAGGCAGTACTTCTTGGCTGTTCAGTAAAGATGGCGGCCGCCTCCTTGCAAGGAAAATTTGATCAATTTCTCCGTGATTTGAAGGATCAATATGCGAAGACAGTTCGCAATAATCCCGATACCGTGGCGCAGATAGAATCAGTTGTTAGAATTCTTTCGTTTCTTGTTGCAGGTATTTTGTTTTACGTCACAAATACAAACTATACTTCTACTTATGGTTTCTACATTTTTTGTGAGATGTCAAAATTGGGGACGAAAGTTTCTATTCTGCATTTTACCGAATTTGACCCTGAATTAACAAAATAACATTACCCAGCATGAAAATACTGGTAATGAGGGATGCGATTACTGAAGATGATGATGAAAACACTAGTCAATTGAAACCACCCACCCAACCCTTGGGAAGGGTGGCAGAACTCAGAACTTTCCCGTATTTTACCTTTCCAATGTCCCCGAACTGCTGTGAGAGTGCTGGGCTTTTTTTGCACCAAATAGCGGGGAAATATAGCTGTGACTGTGTGAGGTATAGGGTGGGGAAAATTGCAATGTTTTTAAAAAGGAAGTGGCTAGAGGTCCGGTAACCGGACCTCTAGACAATGGTTGTAGGACAGGCTAGAGGTCCGGTAATTCATTTCATATGTATAAACCATATATTTTATTTCGTGTCAAGAATTTAAATGACATAAACAAATGTTTACCTTGTTGTATAGGGTAGTCTATATTTAACATTGACTGGGAATAACAGTTATCTCGAGTGTTTCATTAGGCCTAAATGCAAATTATTGATCTGTGTTCAACAACAATTGATGCGAGAACCAATACACATTTATAACGACTTGAAGTCTAGAGGGGTACCACACATAGTATTAACTATTTGGGTCACTTTTTCACAGACACGCCCGACAGTACAACAAACTCTGCAAACTTCTCACTAAAGTTCTATGCAAGAATTTCGTAACCACAGGGAACAGCGCATGAACAACACGGTTCTCGAGAGGCTAAGAAATTATCTTAAAATTAGTTTGTACAAACATGGAATATGCACACACACATTTTGTGTTTAATAAAATATGATAACTTAAGTAGATAAATAATAAACAATTTATCCCATCTTTGATGAATTCCAAAAAAAGTAGATCTACATCCCGACACGCACGTTTTGATAAAACTTTGTGATCCCACTATCCAAACATTTAATTGAAACATATGAAGATCTGATTAAAAAGGATTTGTTTGTTTGCAGTGTCAAAACTGATGTGTGTGCAAACAAGTATTTGAGCAAATACCATCGAACAAACAAAAATAAATACGGGAATTACGTGCAGCATAATAACTTAATTAAGTGCGGCACACTTCTAATCAACTTGATTGCTAATCATTAATCAATTAACTATTTTTTACAATATTTCTGTCAAATACTTACCTGTACAGCAAGGTAAATGCATTGGAAGTCTCGACGGGATAAAATATATAGATATATTGTTTATACATATGAATTCAATTACCGGACCTCTAGCCTGTCCTACAAGCATTGTCTAGAGGTCCGGTTACCGGACCTCTAGCCACTTCCTTTTAAAAATCCCCACCATTCCCTGGGGTTGGAAGCCGTGGTTTCAAATGACTGGTGCATAATATGAACTATGGCACTCTTAACTAGATAAAGGGATCTGCAAAAACAAAAAAGCCGACATATCGTTATAAGGTGGGTCAAAATGAGCCTCATTCCCCACCAAAATAAATGTTTTTCCCATTTATTAGAAAAATTCCTGCTCACAATTTTTTTTTCAATTGGTGATCCCATATCTATGACAGGAGCAGCATACCAAAAAAAACGTTTAGTACCTCCGCTCAGTTAATTTTGATTAGTTTTCAAATTTTGTTGTTTTTGTTAGTCGTTACAAGGCCAAACATTAAATATTGTTTGTTTCCCCTTCCCGACTGACCTGGCCAAAAAGTCCCTGACTTTTTTCTGCCTTCCAGAACAAATTGAAAGAATGGAACGCAGACACTTTAAAAACGCGCTCATTGATCAAATTCAAGATCATTTATTTAATCATAAGCGGAAACAAAATTGAAAACATAGTTCTGGATACCATAACTACATGGTCTTTTATTTACACTGACGTGTCGACCTTTTAGTTATGGAATTACCCTCTTCTATAATCAACTGTTAAAGTTTAACGCCTAAAATGCAAGTTCATTGTTCAAAATTCGCCTAAAACTATCATTTATGTATAAATGTAATATTTTTCAAATGTTTTGTCATAAACCAGTCAATGTGGCACCTACTGATAATCATATATTGCTTTTTTTAAAAAGTTTATTTACTTCCGCGTTTGATCAGCTTCGGCAGCCATTTTGAATAATTAAATTATCGCAGGTGCGTGCGAGAGCTGTTTTCGAAAAATCCGTGATTTGATAAAGCATGGTCGAAAACGCCTTAAAACTAAATAAAACCATTAGATATACCTTTACATAAGAAACAGACATATTACTTTTGCTATAAATCATTTAACTCCTATTTACACAAATAAATATTGCAATTTATGCAGACGACAATCTTGAAAATTGAAAACATTGATCACTTGGTTCGTTTGGGAACCCGTTTGTTATTATCCCATTCAAATAAATGGCGATCGTAAACGAAAACGTTGAAATTGGACAGGTTTGAAACAATTGACGGAATAGATGGTATTTCTTGCATAACATTTTGTTTTTTGGGGTACATTGATAGAATATGGTCCAATTGATAGGGTATAGATGATTATTTTGTTGAAAACGTGCGTTTTGTCATAAAACGAACGCGACTCAAACTGAGTCGTCTAGCTGTAGGTTTCAAAGAACAAACGGCTTTGACGATGTAATGGAATGATCATCGTTAAAGACCTTGGACTATGGAAAACAGTGCCTATGAACGAGGGGTGATCAACAAATACGCGGAAAAATGCTTTGAAATCTTTTTTACGTGACCAATTTTGATGAAAATCTGTCTGGTAATAAATTGGAGTATTACAAATACATTCCTATTAAGCTTATATAACTATGCATACTCATTCATGGCACAAATCATACTGTATAAAGCATTGAACGATTCTCAAATATAGCTGTACAACCAGATACACTTCATTGACCTGTCAACCAAGATTTTTTTTTTCTTTGCAACTTTCATGTAAATGATAAGAATAAGCTGTGGGAGAACATTAAAATTGATGACGTAATTTGACGTTATTGCTGTTGTATAGCCCATTCGCATGTCCACATTGATTTCAGATGGCTACACATGAGAGAATATGCAAAACAGACACCTGATGTGTATGCTATAACATATTGTCATTGGTGTTTTATAACATTTCATTCGCAATACAAATTTTCACCGTCAATTTCTCTAACACACTCATTTTCTTACAATGATTTCGAAGCAAACAGCAGCTCTAAAACTGAATTTTGACGTTACAACATTTTTTGGAATAATGATTGTAATGTTATATTATTGCATATTCATAACCGACCCTTTAGAAAATTATAATATTACAAACGCACGAATGATACGTCATCGTTCGCTTCATGCAACGTTGGATAATTTGGACCGCATGACGTCGAATGACATTGCAATAGGAAACCGCGTTCGTTCCGACTTTGGTTGATATTGATGGTCAGCGGTGAATCACTTTGAAATAAATTTTTCTTCATGTTAAGAAAGTTTCAATGACTTACAACGACAAATAAAGAAATGACAGCACTTTTCTGCTTATTTGTTGATTACCCCTCGTATTGTTTGCAAAGTCAACACATTTGATATTGAATTCATTTGTCTGAAATTTCTGATGAGTAGGACTTTCTTCAGATGTATCACTAGACTGACATCATGCAAAATCCTCGTGTTATTAGCCCCGCAAATTTTCATACATGTGATCTTGCACCAAGTATTGAATTTGAACGTTGAATCCAATTGATGTGCATTATTTTCGTGACGATTTCCGAGTCTCAAACATTATTGCAAGTCAATATACCATCAAAGGTTTGTCATTTTCTTGGCAGTTTATTTCTGTAAGATTCTTTTTAATTTCACATTATTACTGGTATATTTTCAGGTAGATTTGAGAATGGAGAGCTTCTGTCTGAGTTGATTTATTCAGCTTCCAATTTGTTGGTATTCATGAATGATAATGTATTCAGAGCCGCCTCAAAGTATTTACCCAAAGTTCTTGTAAGTATGATTTGCATACATGTCATGAACACTTATTCATTCAACATTGATTTTAATACTTGAAAAGTTGACATTGAAATTTTCAAAATGGACAATTCAGGGATTCCTGTAACACCTTGAACGATTGAGAAATTTTGCTCAAATAATCGCCTGATCATGCTTTAAATGGTCAACTAAGCCACATACTTTGAGCTAGTAAGGTAGCATGAAAACTGCAATGGGTGCATCAAAATAAATGAACATGGATTTTGTCAAAAAGTATCAGTATGGACTATGTTAGATGTGTTAGAATGTACAGTACAACTTCTGTATGGTAACACCCCTTTGGGAGCTGCAAATATTGGCTGTTGTTCAAAGGTTGTTGCTCTACAGAGATAAAATTTACGGTGAATATCAGCTTGTGGAAATTTTTTATGAATTGTTGTAGAGAGGTTATTGTTCTACAGAGGGTCACTCTGGAGAGGTTGTACTGTATTTCTATGGAGTGAAGGATTAATTTATCATCATATGTGTATTACAGGATGCCACCAAAGAAAAAATCAAAAGTTGGTTGACCGTTTTGGAATATGGTGAAGTATTTCTCGAAATGGCCGCCAGAAAGAAATGGGGTAACAAAGGAGCCTGGATTGTGATAACTGTGGTACAGATAGTCAAGTATGAACTGTTGTTATAAGCCTAAATAATCAATGTGTGGTTCAATAAACATAATGAAAAAAGATAGATATCTTTGAAGTGATACTTCTTAAAATTATATTTTTTGCACAGAAAAATGAACTGAAAGATTGGGTCTTGTGGCCAGCAAAATTTCTTTTTAAATGCTGACATAAAATGTCGTTAAAAATTAAGAGAGTTTTTTATTCTGGTCAACATTGTATGTAGTTTATTATTGTTGTCTGCAGGACTGTGATGAGATTTTACATATTGTTGAAGTTAGATGGTGGACTAGGAACCACACCACCTATACAACCTGCTGATAGAGAATTATTGAAGTCAATAACAGAAGAGGAACATGATGTATGTAGGAGTTCTTCTCATTTAGGAATTCTTCTCATTTAGGATTTCTTTTCATTTAGGAATTCTTCTCATTTAGGTGTAAAATATTTGTTTGTTTCCTGTATTGCAGCCTACAGTATCCTAAAAATTAAATGTGATCTTAAATGTTTAATGTCATGGAATTTGAAAATATATATATCTATATTTCTTCTATTGTTTGTACTTTTTGAAGGATTGTTCACCTTCTATATTGTTACTGCTCAGGGCATAAACGCATCACGTTCACTGTTGTTGCTCTTATTACATTTTCCGATCCTGTTTTTGTGGCACGTTACTGGAAACAAACGCTTTCTTGTTAAGCCTTATATATTGTTAACTCTGTGCTAATTCATATGGCCCATTTTGATAATATTATGCTGGATTTTATAGCCAAATACCTTAATTTAATGAAAAATTGCCCTTTAATTTAGCCTGAATACTAACTTAAGGTTGGAAGGATGGGCTTTTTGGAAATTTCTACAAATGACAATTTGGCTGCCATGGTGGCATACATGTTTTACAAAGTTCTCTTGTTTATGCTTACAGTCACTGGAGGATGCCTGGGATGAGGAAACGGCATACAGTACCGAGGAGAAAACATACACATTACAAAGTTCTGGTCGACAGATACGTACATTACATGCATGTAAGTAAAGATTACCAATAGGAACCATGGTTCATATCTTTTATACCTTGTAATTTTCGTACAGGCAGTTTCAGACTTATTAGTTTTTGAGATGCATTTATTGCGCAATATTGATACTCAAAGTGTACTCAATATTATCTGGTATGACTGTGTTTGTCTTAGAAAAGGCTCAGGTGTAAATGAAAGAAAGAAATGGACTGCTTGATTTCACATTTTTTGAACTGATTTTTGAGACAAATATTGTGAGTGATCTCCCTTGATAAGGTATCTTTTTAAGTTCATTTCTGACAGTGGATTGTCTCCCCCTCATACTCATCGTTGGAAAATTTGACATATTGGTGGTGAGAAAGAGGTGAGATATTTCATATGTTCAACTAGTTAGGATCAAAGTGCTTATTGGGTACAGTCTACATTTTGACTTTATCTTTCAAGGGAGGCAATTTATTTGTAACTAACGTCTATCATTGACATATCTATAGACTAATGGGTTGAACAAAGTTGATTTATTTTACTATTGACTCTATACAGCTGAACATAATGGTATACGGACGTGGGGAGTACCACAGACTGGTGTACCGTCACCAACCACTGTAGTATCCAGGAGAAGGAATTTACTGAACCAGTCACAATCACCGCTGAACAGAAAAAGAGTATGGGGAGAAAGTTTATACATAGCTCGACCTCTTACACATTGTATCCTTTTATTTAACTCTAAATTCTGCTACTAATGTAAAACATTATTACTGATACTGATTTAATTTGCTGTTAAACATTTCATACTTATTTTAATTTTTGAAAAACAAATATCAATGACGGTGTATTATAGTACCATGAATTAAAGGGTTGATGGTGCTTAACTGGTAGGGCATGAAAAGACAATACCAAGGAGTAAAACTTGAATTATTAAAACCAATGATCTATATCAAGATCTTTGTTAAAACATTTGTACAGTAACATATATGTTATTGTTGAACAAGTTATTTTCATCAATAATCATGTACATATAATTGTTTGATTCTTAACTACATGTTCAGTATTAGCATCCTACACATGTGGCTTAGAAAGCTGGAAACCATGGTTACTGGCTTGTGGAATGGATTTATCAAGGTAAGTCTCTTATACATGTCACTGATGTATTTATAACTAAAATAAGTTTAAAGTACCAACCCAAGAATATGTCAATTTATAACCATATTAATTACTAAGTATTATGAAAAAAAACAAAAAACTTCTTTCCCTCTGGAAATTAGTTTATACATATTTTTTCCTGTGTCTAAGTGAATATCTATCACTTTCGATAACCTAGTGGTAGAGCATCCCCTTTGAGTGCGGGAGGTCCTGCGTTCAATCCTAGGTCACGTCATATCAAAGAAAAAATAAAAATGGTACCAGAAATTCCCTTGCTAGACGCTCTGCATAAAAGGGAGACTGGCTTCTCTTCTCTCATAACTTTGTGGCGATGGATAACATCAGGAATGAGGTGTCAAGAGTGATTAATATAAGTTGGAAAAACTTGTTTCACAATCACCTTTAAACAAATTAGTATAAACTAGTTCTAGTTAAAATCCCAATGTATACCATTCTTTTGTCTGCAAGGGCATGACTTATGACCTGATACTGCGTTCTGACATTTTATGTTATAATTTCATTAAGATGAACTATTTTCTACAGCCCTGTAAACTTTGAGATTATGAGAATCAAGTGTAATTATGTTCCTTGTTTCAGTTTGTTTTTGATGGGAGATACACAAAATTTGAAAGATAAAGAAAAGGCAGAAATGAAAAGAAGAAGTTTATTATTGTTATATTATTTCATGAGATCTCCGTGTTACGATCAAGTCACAAGGTATGTGAATGACTGATAGATACAGTGCTGTAAAATGATCTTATAGATAGTGATATTATTTGTTTCATTAGCCAAGCAGTGGAGTATCCACTTCAAATGTAAGATGTCCCCGTTTGATTCCAGGCCACGAAATACCAAAGTCGTTAAAACACGGTACTGGTATATCTCCCTTGCATGATCTTCAGCATAGTAAGTTCCAAGTAACAGCTTTTTTCATCTACAATTTCTTTAACCAACATCTCTACCTAAACTACTGAATGGATTTTGGTCTCAATACACAGAATTATCCTTGTGTTGATCTCTCACAAAGGTATGAAATAGTTCAGGTCCACTGCATAAGTATATTATGAGAGCTAAATACAAATTTAAAAGTGAAAACATTAAGAATCTTCTTGTCGAACACCATGCTGGTTCTACCAATATTTAGTATTTTTCATATTCACATTGTGCCATGGTAGTCATTTTGCATATTTGCAACTATTAAACATTTTGTATGTATATTTCAGGGCTCGGTTGATTGGAATTCTCAGAGTTGTATCCCAGTATGTGCCTCTCTCTGGTATCATCATCAGTAAGTATTACCTCCCCTTTCAATGTTGTCTTTGTTCAATATTATACATTTTGTTATGATTGGCTGATTTTAAATCCTTTATTATCATATTGACATTTGTCTCCCTTGCTTTAATTTGAACATATTTAGTTCCAGTAGACAGCTGGTTCACCAGTGTTCAGGATAATGTCACTGGGTAGTTTACATTTGACTGAAATAATATTGACCACAACGATATTTAGAAGAAAAATTTGCTCATTGATTCCAAGAAAACTATTTAATGCATTCGAAAAATTGGTTGAAAGAAGCAACAAATAAACCCCAAACAATGAATGAATTTGTGTGATTGACTTTCTCTTTCTCCTATTTTAGGACCGTTGTTAGAATATCTACCTACCTGGCAGAAGATGTACTTCTATGTGTGGACATCATAATCATGTCATTGAAAACCTTGTTGTCTTCTAAAGACCAAGATCATTCCATCAAGAACTGTCTGTACTTGATGGTTCTACACTTCATTGTACTTGTACAAATAAATCCTGAATTCCAGATTTAAGGGTTCTAAATACTGTAATTGTCATATAAATGGGTTGGCATTTAGCCTTGTCTTGATACATTCTGAGTTACTTCCCTTACTTTATTATGTTCCATTGGCTTTAAAAACACAAGTCAACTAATGACCTTAATCAAAGGCTCTACTGGAAGTGCACAGCCAAAAACGTCAGACAATTTTCAAAATTGACAAATTAGATTAGAACCCTTATGTATGGTAATGTTAAACATTTTGCAGGATATTTAAATCATTCGGTCATTGTATACAATTTCCATGGGTCATGTAGTTACAGTCAATGTGTCAAGTATTGAACTGGTACACTGTTAAGTGTGCCATAAGAACTGCATTTGTTCACCAAATAATTACACAGTCATACCTATGATAGTTAGGGCTGCGTAGCAGTTAAAATGATCGATACGATATTTGTATCTATACAAAATGATGTATATTCGATATATAATATGACATTTTCTTTTGGCCATAAAACATCTAAATACTGTAAATAGGCACTTGCAGACTTACAAAATGTATTTAACTTGCAGACCACAATTAAGTCAGACCTGAGATGTGATAAACAACCTATTTACACATGTTTTAAATTGCATGAGTGGTTTGCAAAGCAGATTCTTGTATGAAAATTAGCATCACTCTGACATAAGGTACGTCAATGACCTGGCCATTGTGAGATGAAATAAAAAACCTGACTGAAAATGGGGATTTTATTAATTTGTATTTTTGTTGATCGATTCTTTGACTGATGGGGACATGTTCGATACGATGTATAGATTGATTGCAAAATACCGGTATTTGATTTATATTGGAAACCGGTACGCAGCCATAATGATAATAGTCACCTTATCTAAGTAACCATCTGTCTTTAGCTACTAAAATCAGCATACAAAAGATGTCAAAAGTGACTTTCTGAAAAAAAGTAATTTGATTAGATCATTTTTTATTTTCTCCGTTTGGAATTGTGTTTGTTTCATTGCAATCATTAATATAGCACATTTTGTAGAATCTACTGTGATATTTTATATGTAAGTTATATATGTACATGAATATATGTATAAACTTAGTGTCCGGTAGTTCTGTAGTTCTCTAGCATTCTTTGTTCTATTACAGTAACTGATATGTATAGATACCAGAAACACTGTACTTTATTGACAAAGAAACATTATACTGTATAGATGTTGGAAAGTCTTAAACAAATTCAAACACGGTTGAAGGCACTCATATGCCTGCTATGTTTCAGCAGAAAGCTGACTTGCAAATAACTGCTATATGCTCGGCTATTGTCACTTGTGACCGTTCTGTGGAGAATACTGGTGTGTAACTTGTTGGGGGAAGAGTAAGTTAATACTGGTTGATTATTGATTTCCATGATTTCAGTTAAACTGATTAAGTTGATGACGTCCGTGTATGACTTAAAATGTTAAACATGGTGTTTTTGACATGACATGGACTCATATCTCATGTTACAGGGCATATCACTTTTGATAACTCATCAGAAACTAATCAACAGATATATTGTGTCTTTATTCCTATTTATGAAGTCCTTATAAATATTACAGCGTAATTTGTTTTCATGTTCAATAAAATTATGATAAATTTCATAACTTTTATGGAGATTGATGAAAACATTTAAGTAATTATCGTAAATTTGCATCAGTTTGATCTTAAACTCTGTTATCATATAATCTCAAGTTTTCATCAAAGATTTCATTCAAGATAAAAATTCTTTTTCATGTGAAAATATAGTAAAGAAAATTTCATGCAAAATGTGAAGGTTAAGAAGACTTTAATGCATTGCTGAACTTAACAAAAAGTAAAAAGATCAAACAGCCCTAGTGCATTATATTTATGATTGGCTTGAATGTTCATTATTAATGGTTTAAGACAGCAAGGTAATACACTCCTTTAATTTGACTAAATTTGATTGTGTACCGTCTTTGATACTTGTACATGTTTCATTGAACACATGTTAAATGTGTGCCTTCAGATCGGGTGTTTACACATCAGTGATTTTCATCAAATGGTCGTTTACTCATTATAATTCCAAACTGACACTTAATCACATAAATATCAATGAAACTATTAAATTTACTACCATGATATTTACAAATGAGCTTGATTTAATGACGTCATATATGTGATGTCACCATAATGTGACATTTGGTGAATAACAAAAGCTAAACAAAATGTGTTTAAGATGCACTGTTCCTTATTTAAATAAAAATTCTGGGGATGAACATATATGTAGGTAACGTTCCATGTCAAAATTAAGCTATAAGAACTTGTACAGCTGTGATGGGTATTTGCAGTTTGAATTACTCACCCACTTTCGTCTAGAACATTTACGTCAGTAATGTCTGAGGGTCCCTATTGATGAAAACGGAGATTTACTGATTAGTAAACATCAAGTCTTAGCCAATCAGAATGCACGGATTTGCTGGAATTATTAATGTAATATTACATTAATAATTAGTACATAAAAATATTTTTCAATGAAATAATTTTTAGGCAGTAATACGATAAATCATAAAACCATATTTATATCATACTTTTATTACAATGAGATAATTTTAATATCCTTTAGACTAAGTATTGTCCTTAACTTTCACACAATCAAGGGCGTGCAACATACATGTATTCGACGGTATATTTATATTCACCAATTTCGTTCAAGTTAGGCACTTGATGGAGGCAGCATCCTAGAATTTCTCAACACTATCATAGTTTCTCTCAAGTACTTTAGAAGTGAACTACTTGTAAATACTTGGGAGACTTTCCTGATACTTCACACAAAATAATTGACATGACAAGTTGTACAGTGTGACACTTACTTGGAGGCCTTCTTGGATATTCTGTTAAATATTTCTGACAAAGTGCTTTATGCTCAGTATTTATCAACTTTATGTTATAGCTTTAGTTTCTATCCTCCCATTTGTAAAATATTCATTATCACAAGATGTGCACTATGTCTGGGCTGTTATTTATCTCTAAATGAACGGCCATCTTGTTAATTATGTTTACTATTTTATCACATTTACTGTAATAAAGCCATTAAATAAAAATGATGATGCACTAGTGTAATGAAGCTTTGTCGTGAAGTATTTTAAAGTAATAGAAGACCTTTGTCAAATTGATTGGTTTATGATAGTTAAAGATAGTTGCATTTTTTAAGCTCCTGTCGGAAAGTTTATCATGAGATAAAAAAAATTACAGTTGTGACTTTCCACATTGAATTTATTAAACTTATTACATAAATTGATAAAATGCTCAATAGAGCTTCACATTCTATTTTATTCAACTTGTTTAATAAATTTAATGTGAAAATACATTCATGTGATATGTTATCACTTATGAATAATATCTTACACGAAAAGGCAGTCCTGTATAGCTTAAAAAAATGTAACCGTAAATTATGTTTACTACTTTGACTCATAGTCCTTTTGTATGGGAACATTTAATGTGATGTTATTCATTATAATGCATGATCTGTATTTAACATAAATTTAAGATATAATTATTCATTGATGTAATTTATGTTTGCATAAATTGGAAGTTAGTAGCATACTTATTTGATAAAAAGGTTATGTAGGACAACATACAACTACTATAATGTTTCGTAATGAGACCAGAAAAACAAGATGATCTCAACAGTTAAATCAGTTACAGTCTTAGACTTAGTAGGTCCTTTAAAAAGATGGCATGATTTCAAAATAATTAAAAAAGACAAAAAAATGAACATGAAAGGCAACACTTGACAGGCCACAAAAGGCAAAAAAAAATAATATGCAAATTGCTAGCTCGGCATGAAAGTGGCCCTTTTAGTTTTATAAATGGAATTGTAACAGTATATATGTATATGGAATAGTGACCACAATGTGTGGGTCAAACATGTGCAGATGACTCGGTTGAACCTCTTATATTATTTTTGTTGTTAAATTTTGTGGTTTAACTGTTTATTCATTGTCTTCAACATATTCCCTATTTTCGGTATTACAATATTTTTATGCCCCCCATCTTTGATGAGGGGTATATTGCTTTGCACATGTTGGTCGGTCTGTTGGTTAGTCGGTAGACCAAATGGTTTCCGTTCAATAACTCAAGAACACTTCACCCTTGGATCTTCAAGCTTTACATAGAGGTTGGTCATCAACAGTAGGGTGACCCCTATTGACTTTGAGGGCAGTAGGTCAAAGGTCAAGGTTACTATGACCTTTACCATTTCTGACTATTGGGCTGCCAGGGGGGGGGCATACATGTTTTACAAACATCTCTTGTTGTTTGCAGGTTTAGGGTTTCAGCATTAATTCAGACAGTGTGTTGTATGTGTTTTAGGTTAATCTATGTTATACAGTAGGGACCACAAAAATATGTTTCGGGATTATTTTGTCAGCAAGTGTGGTCACATGAAATACTGTTATAAGCATCTATTGTGTTGTGGTCTAAATACGTTTTGAATGGTGTACGGTAGTTGTCATGTTGACGAAAAATCCGGATTTTGGACTGTTAGGTTGGAATTTAGCCATGTCTTGTCACATGTGGAGTTACTTCCCTTACTAATTAAAATTCCATTGATTTAAAAACAACTTAGAATTTGTCTTTAGTTGAAGGTTCTACTGGATGCTTGCATCCTCGAAACTTCTGATACTATTTTAGGGATTGAGCATCTTCATGCCATAGAACCCCTGATTGTGGAAGTAGTATATGTAGTTCTTTGATCATGTTCCAATCTGTATTTTATGCTTTTTGTTGTTTTGTACACACATTTATTTATATGTAATTTTCTCGTTGTCAAATACTTTGTTTATGATTTTGATGTTGCTGTACTTAGTATTTTGTAATTACAAATGTTTATAATTGTGATGTAGCAATATTTTGTTGTTATAAATGATCCTATATAATTAAAATAAATGAATGACAAACAACATTTATTGTTTAATTATTTGTTTACTCCTGTAGTTAGTGTTCTTTCACGTCGAATCCTGGTAATCATTGTCTTCACCACATGTCAATAGTCAAGAATAGATGCAGTGGTGTGGCTGCTCCTAGGCCTGCTTTCCGGAACCTGCAGATTTTGCTGAAAGTTAGATTTTAAAAACTTCAAAACAATGTCTCCAGACTGTTTGTGGACGACATAAATATCATACACACAAAGTCTGATTTTTATGTCTCCAATTCTAGTAGGGGAGAGGGGACATTGTTTGGTATGCTATGTATGATACTAGAACATTTTGAACTTCTAGCATATAGAGTTTACAAGACTGAGATGATTAAATCAGCTTGCTTTCAGACATCTGAGAGGTTCCCTAACTTCCAGCGCTCTGTATGTTTACAATCCTATACTATGGAAAGTAGGAGAAGGAATGCAAAGGGCTGTTTTATCAAAGAATGTAAGGACATCTAAACATACATTGTACTGCCAAATTTAAATTCTTAATTATTCTTTAAGACCTACGCATTGGGGATAGATATTGGCTTAATGACTTTGTTGACTGAATAGTAATTAATACTGAACAACCCTTTGCCACAATGTGTAGCTGTTTAAGAATTGTAGACTTTAAATTCGAACGTAAGTTTACGATATCCGTAAGTGCTTTGATAAAACAATACACTGATGTGTGTTTTTCTGACTGGTGAACGAAATTGAACAAAAGAGAGTGAAATAAAAACGGGTCAATCTTCTACTAGTAGCTGAAGGAGTCAGGGAAAACGATACTAGTGACTAAACTAAAAATGAATCAACGCACCACATCAAAATGTCAAGGAAACTTAAAAAGTATATACAATCTAAATGGAAACCATTTCATGACCAAGTAGTTATTTTAATAGTTAAATGAAATTTAAAAGACTCCGATTGCAAAGGCAGATCAGTCTTTTGGTTGGCATACATGTACGTTTTGTTAACAACTTCAACCACTGCCTCAGCTAAGCGACATCGGGCAATATCGACCTTGTATAATATATAATGCTGAAGCAGCAAGACGGGGCATAGTTTGTACTTGCGTGTAACCCCCACGATGTCTAACTGTTATAACTCTGATATCACAGCTATCTAGCCGGGTAATGTGTTTGTTTATCAGTCGCCTTTAATAAGTGTATAAACACTTCAAAAAGTTCTATGATTTAACATATAAGGTAGCCGATTTAGGACATCTTATTTTTGTGTGATGCAAGCTCGAAAAGTGCCATCATGCTATAACGGCCGACATCGTACTTGTTGATTGCATTGCGGTCATCAACAGAACAAACGCAAAAGTGCCATCTTGCAATAACGGCCGACATCGTCCTAGCGGATTGCATTGCGGCCATCAACAGAACAAACGCACCTGTTCGTTTTACTACTCGTAGTATCTTAGTGGCTACAAATTACTTCTTGGTGAAGAATTATTTTTGTATGAACAATAGCACGTTCTACAAGGATTAGGCGACGAAAATGCTGCTTTGCACCTATCAATGTTTTCCCTCTGAGGGGGGGGGGGGGGGGGGGGGGATGGCATAAAGACTTTCCCGATGTACGGGAATTTGATAACCCCTGTCGTCACATGTAGTAGTAATTTAGACTTGGCCCGTATTTTATGGACCTGGGACGGGAATTAGAGAACAACCACACACCAAGGAATTAGACAGGACTATATCAGCACATGGGAGGGACATTTGTCAACCGATTTCCAAAAAATGTCTAATTCCCCTATATAATCCCGCCGCCCCGCCCCCTCCTCTGGAAAAACATTGACAAGTGCACTAGTTCTAGTAAAACGTTCTCGTAGTGTTTATTTCACTAACAATAGTTAAAAACCCAAACACCCAACGTGCATTATTCTGCATATGGAGAATTTGCACGAAAAAAGCGATGTCCAATATAAGGCTTGGCAAATCATATTATTTATGGTACAAGGACCATGTATTTTGCATGTAGGTTGGTCGCATTGTTGTTAGTCATCTCATATGTGGAGTGTTAACGAAGTACATTATTTTGTCGTTGGGATGCCTGTTGTGTGATGTGATGGCAGATCACATTACATGTACTGGTCATTATTTTGTCTTTCGGCAGGCAACATTCACGGAATAAGCGAAAGTGACCGCCTCCTCGATAGCCTAGGGCAGAGCGTCCGCTTCGAAGGCGGGAGGTCCCGGGTTCGATCCAAGGCCACAGCATGCCAAATACGAAACAAAAATGATACCAGAGATTCCCTTGCTGCTCTACATAAAAGGGAAACAGGCTTTTATTCTCTCATACCCTCGTGGCGATGGAAAACGTTAGGAATGAGATGTCGAGAGGGATTGATAGAAGTTGAATAAACTTGTTTCACAATCGACCTAAAATAAATTAGTATAAATTAAGCGAAAAGAGCATGGCGATCGATACGTGGAAAATCCGGTCCTTGTTGTATATGTGTGTTAATGTACCATAATCAGATGGCAATACTCGTCCACCGTAAACCTTCAATATGTTTTATTCGGACAAGTTTTCACAAGAAATTTACAGTCATGACATTCAAGGACATTCTCTTTCCTGTATTGTATGCATTGGTTGATTACATAATCTACACTACTTAATCCACATCCGTCGTTTGTACCACCAAAATACCTTCATTACCAATGCGCAAACTTGCACTCCAAACATAATCTCACCACATTTACAAACAGCCATGTTCTGGATACGTTATCACTTAAATAACATGAAAAAGAAAGTTTATACAAATATTTGTACATTCTGTTTGCACCCTAGTCTCGTAGCTTGCACACAAGGCTAGACCGTTTATACATTGTTTTCTGTTTGCACACATGTCTCGTAGCTAACGCACAAGTCTAGAACGTTTATACATTGTTTTCTGTTTGCACCCTAGTATCGTAGCTTACACACAAGGCTAGAACGTTTATACATTGTTTTCTGTTTGCATCCTAGTCTCGTATCTTGCACACAATGCTAGAACGTTTATACATTGTTTTCTGTTTGCACCATAGTCTCGTAGCTTGCACACAAGGCTAGAACGTTTATACATTGTTTTCTGTTTGTACCCTAGTCTCGTAGCTTACACACAAGTCTAGATCGTTTATCCATTGTTTTCTGTTTGCACCCCAGTCTCGTAGCTAACACACAAGGCTAGAACGTTTATCCATTGTTTTATGTTTGCACCCTAGTCTCGTATCTTGCACACAAGGCTAGAACGTTTATACATTGTTTTCTGTCTGCACCCTAGTCTCGTGGCTTACACACAAGGCTAGAACGTTTATACATTGTTTTCTGTTTGCACCCTAGTCTCGTATCTTACACACAAGGCTAGAACGTTTATACATTGTGTTCTGTTTGCACCCTAGTCTCGTAGCTTGTACACAAGGCTAGAACGTTTATACATTTTTTTGTTGCACACAGGTCTCGTAGCTAACACACAAGGCTAGAACGTTTATATATTGTTTTCTGTTTGCACCCTAGTCTCGTAGCTAACACACAAGGCTAGACCGTTTATACATTGTTTTCTGTTTGCACACAGGTCTCGTAGCTTGCATACAAGGCTAGAACGTTTATGCATTGTTTTCTGTTTGCACCCTAGTCTCGTAGCTTGCACACAAGACTAGAACGTTTATATATTGTTTTCTGTTTGCACCCTAGTCTCGTAGCTTACACACAAGGATAGAACGTTTATACATTGTTTTCTGTTTGCACCCTAGTCTCGTATCTTACACACAAGGCTAGAACGTTTATACATTGTGTTCTGTTTGCACCCTAGTCTCGTAGCTTGTACACAAGGCTAGAACGTTTATACATTTTTTTGTTTGCACACAGGTCTCGTAGCTAACACACAAGGCTAGAACGTTTATATATTGTTTTCTGTTTGCACCCTAGTCTCGTAGCTAACACACAAGGCTAGACCGTTTATACATTGTTTTCTGTTTGCACACAGGTCACAAGGCTAGAACGTTTATACATTGTTTTCTGTTTGCACCCTAGTCTCGTAGCTTGCACACAAGGCTAGAACGTTTATACATTGTTTTCTGTTTGCACCCTAGTCTCGTAGCTTGCACACAAGGATAGAACGTTTATACATTGTTTTCTGTTTGCACCATATTCTCGTAGCTTACACACAAGGATAGAACGTTTATACATTGTTTTCTGTTTGCACCCTAGTCTCGTAGCTTACACACAAGGATAGAACGTTTATACATTGTTTTCTGTTTGCACCATAGTCTCGTAGCTTCCACACAAGGATAGAACGTTTATACATTGTTTTCTGTTTGCACCGTAGTCTCGTAGCTTCCACACAAGGATATAACGTTTATACATTGTTTTCTGTTTGCACCCTAGTCTCGTAGCTTACACACAAGGATAGAACGTTTATACATTGTTTTCTGTATGCACCATAGTCTCGTAGCTTACACACAAGGATAGAACGTTTATACATTGTTTTCTGTTTGCACCCTAGTCTCGTAGCTTACACACAAGGATAGAACGTTTATACATTGTTTTCTGTTTGCACCATAGTCTCGTAGCTTACACACAAGGATAGAACGTTTATACATTGTTTTCTGTTTGCACCATAGTATCGTAGCTTACACACAAGGCTAGAACGTTCATCTATTGTTTTCAGTTTGTACGCTAGTATCGTAGCTGTTACTTAACTTTTGAGACTAAAGGCTGCTAAAACTATGTAGTTCAGGAATTTTACTGTTGTAACTAGGTCATTCAGCGTGGGCTTTCTGCCTTTTGTTTGCTGAATCTTTTCTATTCAATTTTTAAACTATGAGACAAGGGGCGTTTAATTTTCTTGGTCAGTATTGTGTTGGGCACTTCTTCGTTTTAAGATTGCTTACAGCTAAAGCGGGGCAATATAGTCCTTTTGCTGTGGAAACTGTGTCATTCAGCTAGTTAGTAGGTCATCCGACTATACGGGCCTTTCAACGTTTTAATACTGTTATTTAACTTTTGAGACTAAAGGCTGCTATAACTATGTAGTTCAGCAGTTTTACTGTTGTAACTAGGTCATTCAGCGTAGGCATTCCGCCTTTTGGTTGCTGTATCATTTCTACTGGGTCATTCGGCTAGTTATGGTTTATTATACTTTTCGACAGCTTGGACTTGGGCGGATCTGCGCTTGTTTAGTTGGGCATTGTGCTTTGTGTGTTTTTAATGTTACAGTGCTCGGCTGGTTAAGTTGAGTGCTGCCTTCCCTGTCTGACTTAATATAATCTTTTTGCACACAAGGCTAGAACGTTTATACATTGTTTTCTGTTTGCACCCTAGTCTCGTAGCTTACACATAATGCTAGAACGTTTATACATTGTTTTCTGTTTGCACCCTAGTATCGTAGCTTACACACAAAGCCAGAACGTTTATACATTGTTTTCTGTTTGCACACAGGTCTTGTAGCTTTGCTGCTAAATTTCGAAGTAATTATATGGTGCATTTGTTATGCATTATCGCAATTTTGTTGTTAGACTATGGCAAGAAAAACATGAAACATTTTTGTCTCGTTTTCATTATCTTATTGTGCTTAAATGTTGGCCATATTTTGTTAGCAAATGTTGCAATAAAGCAGCTCAAACCTTGAAGCAGGGATGAAATTATTAACACTCGAACATTGAATTTGAAAGCAATCTTTATTCGTTTGTTAACAGTAGTGCTAGTGCAACAAATGTAAGTCAAGAGCATATCTTGCCCAACCCGGTTTTCGGATTCAGACTGTCCAGGCGATCCACTTAACGTTGTAGGTTTTTTTTATGTTTTGAACGTGTCATTTTATATGAACACTTGTGCATGCATGTACGTATGTATGCATTGAATTTAGTTTTAGGGCCATTTATTTTTCAATAAAGTAATAACAAAACGGTTGAAAAGAACGACGGACAACTAATTACACAAAAATGTAAAAGCATTAAATTCGACGTAAGTTGAATACAAATCAACAATGTAACCAACATATTCGTCAAAGACATTGTCAACTTGCGAGTTGACAGGGCTGTGGTGTGTTGTATTGTCGTCTTTGTTGATTGGGTTACAAACTTCAGAGATAAAGTAACAGGATCTTAGCAACCAACAGTAAAACTTAATTAGAGCTTTATAAAATAGTTACACAACTTAGATGTGTGAGATAATCAATGTCGTGTGTACAAGTAGATCTACCTTGTAGCCTCCAGACTATATATATAGAATGCAGTTTAAGCAAATTATCAACCCAAGTCTATTTGATTACCAAAGGAATGTCAACCACAAGGTTAAATCGTCCTACAACTTTTATGTTTGGTATTCATGGCTTAAACGCGTAAATATTGTATAAAATTACCGTCGATAGAAATATTGGCATTGGTGAATTGTATGATGTCGGAACGTATCTACGTAATGTTTTCATCACATACACGCAGTGCTGAACTGACTTGCGCAATTCTTCGACACTTTGTTTAGATCCTCGAAAACGAGTTCAAATTGTTTCGGTCTGATGCATAAGTATATCAGGAGAGCTAAAATATGTAATACAAAAGTGAAAACCGTATCCAATTCATTGAGATATACAGCTTTGCTATTTGGCGTGTGGTCCTTCCGTAAAGGTGCATCTAGACAGTACATTTTGGTGTGTAAGTCTTGGATGTACATTTTGTGAAAGCCTATCATGACCAATAAAGCACACGGTATTTCACTCTTAACACTTGAAAACATAGTACATTTTGACTTAAAGGTAAAAATGTATACACATAAATGTACTGTCTAGACGCACCTTAAGGTGTTCGAATATGTCCCAGGGTCTAAACTGGGTTTACATAGAGCTATAATTATCGTAATCTACTCGGATGAACGATTTTGGACCGGCTTGGTAATATTGTTGAAAATAGATGATACACTGGACTTATTCTACATGCTTGTCTTTAATATAGGATTAAACGACCATTTGTTGACGTTCACTGTTGTGTAAACACCCGATCTGAAGCAACACATTGAGTAAAGCCCCGAAGGGGCTTTATGTTACATGTGAGCCGAGTAAATTCAATGTTTTTATTTATATTTATGTGATTAAGCGTCAGTTTGGAATTATAAGGATTAAACGACCATTTGTTGACGTTCACTGATGTGTAAACACAGGATCTGAAGGCTCTTTTTCCATCGTTCGTCTCCATGTCAGGACAGGTCTTCCCCTCTTCCTCCTCCTTTGGGGGTTCCAGTCAAGGGATTGGCGGACAATGTTGTTGGGGGCCTTCCGGAGTGTATGGCCAATCCACCGCCATTTCCGCTTCTTTATTGGCATGGCAATTGGGGACTGGTGGGTTCTTCTCCAGAGATCTCGGTTTGATATTGTCTCCGGCCAGCGGATTTGGATCTGACGTAGGCAGGTGTTTACGAAAACTTGCTGCTTTTCATCCAGCATGTTGGTGTGTCTCCATGTCTCTGAGCCATATAGTAGGACGGAGATCACATTGGAGTTGAAAAGCTTCAGTTTTGTTGATAGACGGATGTTCTTATTCTTCTGAGCATAAACAGCATATTATTATTATTGACAAAAGGAGGTAATTCTTGGAAAGATAAAGACGGAGAAAGTCTCAGGTGTATGTACTTGTACTGTAAATTTGCAAGCTATTTTACACAAATCAACTGGAAACATTCATTGGATATATCACCTAGTAAATCTTTTATAAACTGGACTTTAAAGAGTAAATAAAACACACTGAAGAAGAGAAGGAGTTTTCCGAAACATGTATGTGATAAATAGATCTACATTTCGAAAGTTGTGACTGATTTTATTATTGAATTTGAATTGGACTTGTCAAAGGCATGCACTTTCACGTTTGGCAGTCGGGTACTATCTTAGTGGACTGCGTACTTGGAGGGTGGACAGTAAAATTGCGCTAATGAATAAGAACAAAACAATAAACACACGTTTGTCTGAATAAGTTATCTTTTTATTATTTACAAAACAAGCAATATTGTCATGATTTTCACCAAACTACATACATGTATATAATGCCTACTATAGAAATGGCTGAACACAATGAGTCTTCAATAGCTTACACACATTTCGTACAAATAATGAGACATGGTGAATAGATGACGTCATACAAGACAATACAATGACGTCAAACAAGACAATAACATAATGCTAAATCTATCAAAATAATAGGTTTATGACAATGCTGTTTAAAGTATGATCATTTTATGATTAGAATTTATATAGATGGAAATGACGTCATGAAAACAAGTCGAACATCATGAACTATGATTATGACGTTGCTCATTTTTATGAAGTCGTATAACATTTTATGATTTTAATTAAATTCATTTTTATTACAAATAACGTTATGAGTTATAAATAGTTTAAACGCCATGGCCTATAACGACGTCATATTTTGAAAATATGTGGTAGACGTCATGAAAATACAAAAGTCCGAAAAGCATTCATGACTGCTTGTAAATTACGATATTGAATGAACGTTTACAAATGTCGTAACTGCGTAATATACATTCTTATAAAAATGACGTTACTGATCATAATAAATGGTTAATGATGTCATTACGGCTTCTAAAACTGACGTAATGAAATTTCATGATGTCATGGTTGCTACGAAAATAACGGTGTAGATCTACACTAATACAAAAACAATCACACGACACTATCTATCATCATAATGTTCTCGTACATCAGTCATCACAAATAATAGTTTAATGAATTTAACACAAACATTTTAACTTTTGTGTGTATATATAAACAATCAAAATGACATACGATATCCAAACCATGAATAAAGTGAAAGTAGGTAGAGCTAGACTCTATCAATCATACTTTAGACATATTCAAACAATCTACAGTGCAAACTCATTAAACACAATGAACCAGTCAATGACTCACACATTTACCGGATTATAATAGTATTATACAAAGAAACATGTATTTATAATATAATAATGCTGTTTTAAACTTTTAATACAGAAATGTATTTTATAGTAATGCAATACCCTATATATGCAGCACTTAATCTCCCCTTGTAGATGTACGCGATGTTTAACTTTTCCTTGTCGTTTCTGAATTGAAATTTCCATTTTAGGGTACAATATATATTAGATTCACTTGTATGGCGTTACCATCTCAGCATAGGTCAGTAGTTTAACTCAAAGCTTCTACTAGACAAATTTACTAAAATTCGTCAAGTATTTTAAATGATGCAACAACGACCACTGACACTGCAAAGTGATGGGTATGTAGTTTGTAAAATGTGCGGTATTTTATTGCAAGTTTTGTCTACGAAGCCAATTAAATGCATCGATTTAGGGACTTCATTTCTGAGAGTTATGCCAGAATAAGATATACCAATCCCAGACCAACATCTTAACCTATAAGCATAATTAATGATATTGAACTCCTGACAATGATAAAAAAAAACGTTTCTAAGAGTACCAGTATGCATATCAGCAAATGGTTGCCATCTTTATGTAGCATTGTGTTCCATTGGGTTGAAGAAGAAAATTAAAAACAGAAAGCAAATTGGTCCGGGCAATATCGCCAATAGATCTTTCGAAATTAAGTCCACCAAAATCTACGAAGAAAAGGTTATGTCTACTACGCAAAATATTAATCTAACAAAACTTAATGAGATTATTCCACGCGTGTGTCAAACATAATTTATTATTTAAACATTCTTAAAATCATTTGCAGTGTTACTAAAATATTCCATATTTAAATGATCGTCTGGAAATACCGGTTTTGAAACCACTTTTCTATCCGAAACCCATGCTATCAAGTTTGACCGACATGTTACAATTTGGTAAACGGTTTACATTAAATTATCAGTGCGTGTCGAACTAAACCAAATGCATATTTAATATAATTAACATAGATCTATACTAATTATCATATACTAATTAAAACTATCAAAGGCCGAGACAGTGGTTAAAGAAAACATTTATAAATGTGACATTATTGTGTAATTATGTACATACATAAATAGTGTACGGTCATGACGAAGAACAAACAATCAATGCTTCGGAACTACGGAAATTACCGGAAACTCCTGACAGTTACTTCCTGAGAACTTCCTGGAAGTGTTTTTTGAACTTCAATAAAGTATCGGAAAACCTTGAGAATTATCGAAAATACTGGCAGTGCTTTTGAACTACCAGAACTTATCAGAAATTTCCGACAGTTACCGGAAGTGCCCGAGCACACCTACAATGCATAAAAATATATTCGCATAGATCTAATTGATTTCTTTCTCAATTGTAATGCTGTTATGGTGAGTTTACAAGAATTTCTAGATCTTTGAACTCGGTGGAAGGCGTCGGTGAGATGGTGACTATAATAGTGACGTCATAATGACACGTCATATAATAGAATCATAGCACTATCATATACAAACAAACAATCATACGTCTGTATCTGAATATTAATGTGTTCCTTATAAACATGATTAATTATGGTGAGACAAAACAATTATATAACGAAACACATAAAAGAAACCTCACAGAAACAATTTGAAACGGATTAAGCAACAAATAATTAACGGAAACACATGATCAAAATATAAACCTGCTCGATAAAAGTAAATTGATTTAAACAGCACTTTAAATTTAGCACATTACATATATATTCTGAAGCACATACTAAAGGCATGATCATTATTGCAATCACAATAGCAATCCATGTCAGCGGAATACCATCGATGATGAAGTTCATGTTATAAATAACTAGAAAATAAATTAAGGAGATCTGAATTGCTGTTAACATTTATTCTATGTAGAAGGTAACGTGAGAAAATATTTGAATTTTGGCCCCATACTTCTATTATATTAACCCTTTACTCCATAGATCAGTAATAAGTTTATTTACCTTCAATATACTGATAGTAGGCTATGAACACTATTTCCATCAACAATATAGTTGGTGATTGACACGTGTATAACAATTTGCATGGAAATCGTATTAGTACAATAGATGTGTCAAAAGACATATACATTTTACATGGACTATGGTAGATACGTCAAAATATGTGTCCATGGAGTAAATAGTTATAGGAACTAGATATGGTAACTGTTACCCTGAATGAAGAGTCTGTATTAATATTACAGTCCAAGAACAAACAACGGTGTGTATACATCTTGAGTAAAGGAACATAACATAGACAGCAAATAGATACATACAATAAGACCAATATTCATTTTTGTACAATAGCACTTCTTTTAAAGATCAAAAATCCAGAAAATATACAACATGTCGAAAATCAGATCATCGTCTACCAAAGACGAACCCATTGGGAATAATTCAACTGAAATATGCTCACGGATTCTCATTGCATGTCAATAATGATATAACGTATCAGCCAAAAGTGAAACAAGAAAACATTGCATCAAAGTATCCAAAAAGCTTCGCAAAGTAAAATACTTTTCGCAATATGTGTATCATTCACTCTGTGAACATTGTTGTAAATATGAACAGGTGGTAAGCCAATACCATATTACTTCAATATTACACGCCTTTGGGTATGTACAATTATACAGCAATAATGTATCGAGGTGTGACGTCATCAGAAGTAACACAGTAAACGTTCACAATTGCAACTTTTGGTATTTTATGGGTGAATACTTAGCATGAACGTACTGCTTTAACTATAACATAAGGCGACACAGCTATTTTCGTATGCCAAACGAATCCAAATTACACGACACTGTATCAAATGATATTTTGACTTGGGAGAACAATCGATATATTAGCAGAAATTTATGAATGTGACGCCACAGAAATAATAAACCATCCAAATTCGATATCTTAAAATACATTGGTGTATATCGTTGAAAACCACCAAGTCAAATTCACGTTAATATTTTGAATGAAGATTATAAATGCCATTTCGAAGCAAGTTTTTAGAATACTATCATAAAATCTACCAGAAGAGAAAAATATTGTTTGTCGTTTTAAACGCTGCTACTGTTGACTTCACTATTACGATTATGTGCACACTCACACGTAGAATCAATCAAAGGTCGCGGTCACATACATCAAAACGTATTAATGAGCTAAACAACTGTTTTATTATTATGTACAGAGAAAAACAAGAGTTGATAGGCACTATCTATATACATCTAAAGATTTGTTTTACACCAAAAAATGATCACAATTCAAAAATGAAAGAAAAGATGACTAGTATGTAAATATGTGCATTGTATGTACCAGGTAATACACGCTTGTAAGGGAACAATGCAAGTTTGCACAGAGATATTCTACTTAACACCCTCAATTGTCACTTTGAGCTGCTTCAAGTGTCTCTTTGCGTTATTTTGTGCGTCTTTGCGCTACTTAAAATGTCTCTTGTATGCTATATAGAGTGTCTCATAGCGCTACTCTTAGCCACTTTGTGGTGTTAAATAGAATATACCATTTATCACATTCATATCAAACAATTAACAAATGACTAAAAGTACATACATTATGTCAAATTTAACGTTTCCAATGACTTCATGGTTGAATAATTAAGGTCAAAGAGTATATCTACAAATAATCAAATAACCCTCTGACCATGCTGTGTACGAGAACATCCGGTATCAGAGACTATCCGAATAATATAACACTTTGACAGTCAATAACAATCAAACAAATAGATACATTTAGCATTACTGAGATATTTAATAAGCCGAATACAATTTCGATGTTTATATTATATCTTTGGTTTATGAAACATAATGCAAACGTCAATTTGAATCCGCGATGTCTTTTATCATAGTGGCATTATTTATCGAAGGCATACTTTTGCTAATTCATGACGTTAGCTATAATGTTAATGCCACCCCCTGATTCACGACAGTTCCAAATGATTTCTGCAATGATTTATATCGCGAAATTTGTGAACTCGCATATATATAGGTATAAAAGAATTTGCAAAACAAAACACTCGCAAAATTAATGAGGTTTTACAGTATTCAAATCAATCAATAATATGGTCTTACAAATGACGTATAGAGTGATGACAATAGATTAAATGCTAATCATAGTTATTTAACATCAACATATGTCACAAGTATTTCGTTTCTAATATTTCACATTGATTTAAATACGTAACAGAAAATCGGATTAAAGCAATGACACTGAGCAGTTCTGTGAGGCTGCTTTGTAAAATGCATCGACTTTGCTTCGAACTGCAAGTCATTTTAATGAACATGAACAAGTCTTAAGCCCAGAAGCAAATCCACAAACACTGGGAACAATTGGTGACTGGTTCTGGGAATGGTCTACTTAAAAGAGTTTGGAGTGACAGTCTAACCAGTATCATGCAACCAGTCAAGGGGCGTTAATCACGTGACTGTTTAAAACAGATGTATGCAATATAAGACTGGTCACTTGGGAATACTAGTATCCGTATAGTCAAGTCCCTGTCTATACACTAACTCTACGCTACTCTGTACAGAGATAAGCTTCTCATGAACAACGTTTTTGGGACAAATGTCTATAGGGTATTCTCCCCTGATAACGTGTCCCAATAAGTCCATGTCTGTTTTTGAATTATGTCCCTTCAATATTAATTATGAACGATGGACATGTGATATGGGAGTAGATTTATGTTACATAAAATAAGGGTTACTATCAAAGGGTTGACGGTTGTTGTTATGGTTGCTGTGGATGTTTTGGTTTTGGAACGTTGTGATGAACACCCAAAAGCACATTGACACCCAACCAAAAACTATCAAGAAAGTTGCCGAGCGCTGCATTTTTATCTCACCATATTTGAGATAATATTTAAACACAATGTTTCCGTCTGTTTCTATATCTTGTTACGTTTAGCACAAACAAATAGTTTTCCCATTAATTTAAAATGTTCAACAGTAAACGCTAAATATGCAATATGCGTTTGTTAACAAGATAAGGCTTATCAGCATGTTATTTTTCTATTAAATGATAGAGGTGTTTATCTGGGAAAGTTTTATCAACGCGAACTGTTATTTCCAAATACGGAACTTAAACTCAACCACAATGTGACCGACATGTCGATGAATTTTAATCGGATGTCGGGTAACGTGAGATGACAGCGATAGGAGAATAAATTGCGTCGTTAATAAGTAAAGCACCACGTGATTAAGGGAACGCCTCCATTTTGTAATACTGCAAAAAGCACCATGATAACAGTGAAATGTCATTCGGAACCACTCGATAAATACTTTGTTAAACTCCTCAGATGTGCCCTGTTAGTTCTTTTAAACAAAATATAGATCTTCTATTTATAACCTGTCCGAATACCTTCAACACGTCATAACCTGACGTCATGTTTTTGTGCCATACGATAACGTTCGGATGAATCATTCAGGAAGATCATAATATACTGTCATAGGCAAGTAGCAAAGTATTCACCCAGTTGTCCCGGATGCGAAGTACGAACTATTTATAGTAATGAAAAGTGAATAGTTACAATGACGTCATGAAAAGTGAATTGTTACAATGACGTCATGTTGTTCTTCAACTACTTTGTGTTTCGTTTCCTTTTGAAAGCATTGGCGTTTTCTCATCAGACGACGAAGCATTATCAATTTTCTTCTCCGAATTTTCACTAGCAGTCGACGATGCCTTGGAATCGTTCATGTCGTCACTTCCGGTTCCGGAAGATAGAAGACGATCAGTTTCGTCGTCTTGCTCTTCACCAATGAATTTTATTTCACTGGCTGGTCTGGGTGAAGGGTCACCTGTAGGAAAAATAAAAGAAAGTTAAAACGAATTCGTCACATATAAATATTCATCTTTAACTCGTTCATTTAGGTCAATCATTTGTTTATATAGTCCAGAGAATTTAACACGACTCTCGAACTTCTATTAGCATAATTTCACAGTTGATTTATTGTCTATATTTATATCCCCGGTTGTGTGTTTTCATAATCGATGAGTATCACGAAGACGCTCGAGATGTAATACCAACACAAATCCAAAGGACCGATATTGCACGATTTGCTCGCTGAAAGTTATACATTGTATATTCAACGCAAGAACCTTGTAATATATTCATGCATAAAGGTCAGGATCATGTTAAATTCTCCGTGCTATACATAACATTTTGTAGATCCTACAATTGCTACTTCTTATTGGTTTCTTAATTTTAAGATACGTGGGACGTTCAAAAATAAACAGGACTGGGGTTCACACGGGTACAGTTTTCAATATTATACAAATATGAAAACATAACATGGAATCGGAATCCAATTGCGAAAATTTGATATCTGATTTATCGAGTTACACTTTCTCGTTTAATACTATCATATCGTTGGTTTTCAAACTTCGCCATAACATAACATGTTACATGTTGGACGATGACTGCAAAAATAACGACATTTTAACGTTAGGTATTGAAATATACAAAAGTTGAACTCCAAGAATGACAATTTCGTGATGCAGAAGTGTCGTCACCAGATCGTAAGGAAAAAACGGACAAACACCAAGTTCTGCCAACAGCAAGATGGTTAAGACCTCGGAATCGTATGAAATTATCGTAACTACATTTTGGAAACAGTTCTGCGAGTAGTTTATCAGTTCTAGAATGGCACAAATGCTTTAATGATAACTGTTCAGCTTTTTAAGACAGGGAAGTAATAGCAAATCATAAGAACGTCTGTGACGTCAGTTACCGAGACAATTTTAAAATACCAACGTTTCATGGTACGGATCTCGCCCAGATATTCGATGTAAAATCCGGAAAATACATGCGATTCTCACCAACGCTTTACTTGTGTGACTCATTGTGATACTGGAATATATTTGTTTTAGTTGATATTTTTACAGTATGTAGAAAAAGGATTCCGATTTACGATGGTATACTATAGTTTGATTTATTTCGTTTAACCATGCACGTTTTGTGACAATAGTCCTGTTTATTTTTGAACGTCCCACGTATATGTATGATATGAGTATGTAGCTTAGTGAATAAGGAATTGGTTTTCATTGCCTTTTTATCAGATTAAAATGTTCGAAACAATAAAAATACAATCTTATGTTATTACATTGTTTGTATACAAGTGACCTAAATACACGAACTATACGATCAAACCTTTACACAAACATGAGATACATGTCTCATTACTGAGTCAACTAGTCTAAAATAAGAGTACAACAGTGACCATGTACCTGGAAATAGAGGTTCTATTACAGTATATTATACAGTATATTGTATGTACAGAGTGATTCATGATATCTGTCCCAGTTTCATACAACATGTATAATAAACGTTTGCTCTTGTACAAAATACATGTGTATGTGTGTGTATGTAAATACATATACCATAACATTATATAATCATTTTGAAAAGCTTTTACAAATAGGCCTACAATACAGTTTTATCTAATATAAATTACGGGAAATGTTTTGACGTCATGACGTCTTTAACGATGTAATATATATGTGAGGATTCCAAGACATTGCTTTTAAGCGTAATGTTGCTGATGTCGGATCAGTTCTAAAAGTGTGACGAATATTTATGAATCATCTTGTATATGGATGCAAATGTTCAGAATAAACGTCTATTTAATGGTTGCAGATTGCATCTGACGCATATGTAAACTCCCCTTGTATGGGATGTTATAACATTTCTCCTTCAGAAACCAATTTATGGATGAAACCTAATGCAGTGTGTTTAAAGTATTTAGTCTAACGTGTTTTAAACAACAAGACATGTAAAATATGGAGTTCAATATATCTTCTTGAATCGGTTAGCTATTTACCACAGTTGCATCTGGTTTTAAACATAACCCATTTGCAAATGTTAAATATTGGTTGTTTGGGAATTTAATTTCAATTTGACAGGTGACAACTAACAGACTTGAATGTTTCATATACGGATGTAGGTTAATGTACATGTTTAAGCGAGTTGCATTCACATATATACGTCAAGTAAAGAAGCTGCTGGAAGTGACGCATTCTGGACTTGAAGTATCCAGGGCGTGAAAAGGGCGTGGCATTTCCATTGCATGTGTTCACACTTATTTACATCACAGTTCAACTTTGGAATGGAGGTAGCAAAGCGTGCACAAGACGGATGCAAACTATAGCACACATGTGTACAGACACAAAGACCGCTATCACCTGTCCAACATTGGTATCTAAATACAGTGAATTCAAAGGTACATATTTCATATGTATAATTCCATGAGCCAATCATATCCTATATTTACTATATTCGGTAATTCAAATGAAAAGAACACGTGACCAAAATATAAACAGCATCCAACAATTGTAATGTCTAAACCTAATTAATACTACATGTACGAGTATATAGTATTTAAATTAAATGACAATTTGAATGTGATTAAATAAATGCGCATTTGTCTCTTAGCCGATTGTACTAGAATGTGAAGCCAAATTGCTCAAAAATGTTATGTGGAATCTTGAACCTCTTGTAACCCGGATATTCCAGTTCGTATAATGAATACATATACCCGCATATTAACGCTTAATGTGATCATATGCATCTCCTGCATCGTAAATGAAATCACTTGGATTGGTTGATGGTGTTGGAGGGGCTGTATCCCCCGAGATAAAATAGTAACTGGCAGGGAAATTGTGCATACTGGACCAATCTGAGACACCTTTCTTGTATTTGTTATTGTTGGCATTACGCACGTGCGTTTTGTGCGTTTAGATTGTTACGCTATTGACACGCCCTGTCATTATAAGTTTTTTTAAAAGGAATACATGTACACATCATAAAACAATTAAAAGTCCACACGACTAGTGTGACTGCCGTTAATTGACCTCTGTAAAACAGTAATGGGTTCCTCTAATTGTTTTATTGCACAAAATTTCGTCACCACGAAGTAATAATTTTTCTATACTCTACAAACTTTTATAACCACCAAAAATTATGGTTTTATGGAACATAAACCATAACTTGCTCATAAAATTGAATGAATCATGCAAGCGCATTTAACGAATGAGTCGTTTTTATGCTAATTAACGAAACCTAACATTTTCATGCATTTGTTAATCACATCATTATCACAGCTCGTCTTTAGATCAAACATAATATTTGACGTTTATCATGATAGAACGAACATGCATACATCATAAAACTTTAACTGTAAACGTTTTAACAATATTAACGTTTTACTGTAAATATACACTGAGTTTCAAAAGCTGTGCTCCTTTTTAAATGCGAATGTTGCAATAAAGGGAAAGTTGCAAACCAATGGGTAAAAGTCGGTGAACAATAAAAGTATACTGTTATTTAATTAAACATTTAATCAACATTTAGCCATGTTTCAAACAGTTTTCTATTTTTCAAAACAAGTTTAAAACTTTTGAAAATCAGTATAGATGGATAGCATGTTTGAAAACTACCAGAGGCGCTATTTTGCCTCAAAATGTAAAATGAAATTTTCCTATAATTATATTATCCTGTAAAAGGCATAACTTGGTCGAAATATTGAGATGGTTATTATATCATACAGAGGTTTAAACGTTAGTTTGCAGGTTGACAACCATTGTTACTGACAATTTACAACCGGTACACCAACTAGCAACAGAAAACTCGACAACGTACATTTGGAGTGGAGCAAATGTGACATCGGGTGTACTTAATGACTTTGATCACGGCGGAGAAAATACTCATACACAACATCATGAATCAAACCAGCCAGCTTCTAGAGTGGCAGTCTATAAACATACTGAACCACCCGATCAGTCTAACAGAGACTCTAGAGATCAATGCTGCGTCCAACAGAGTCTTCAACTAAAGACGAGTATTAAAAACTTTTTTACGAAAATGGAATATAACTCAGTAAGGGAAGTAACTCCGGGTGTATCAAGACAAGGCTAAATTCTGCCCGAACGTTCAAAACCCGTATTCTGCAGGTGAAAATACACAATTCATTATCCTTAAATCTGAAATTCTGGGTGGAAGAACTCCTCTACCTGAGAAACAAGTTTTTGAACACATTTGTTATTATTTCATTTAATGAAAAATCAGTGACTACTTGATATGAAAAGTTGTCCTGTATATAATTCACTTTAATTTTAATGGTTTAACGGATAATTTAGAATTATTCTGATTACTCACTCATACAAATGTTTTTCAATGAATGAAATAAATTTACCAAATTGATACTTGACCTATCATGCAATTAGGCATAAGTCCTCTAGAAATTCTATATTTTATAATTAGCATTATTATTGCAAACACCGGGAAACAACATATCATGTGATATGAATATGACATTCCCTATTTCCCTTGTATCACCATCAATTATATACATAACAAAATTATGTAAGAAAATATCACAGATATGATTAAATGTTGGCCCTCTCATGTGGATCCCCACTCTGGAGCGGCACCAATATAAGTAATTTGCAGGGGGTATTTAATATCATAAGGACGGTAACAGGAAATGGGACTTCAACAAAAATCATAAAATATTACAGTCAGATAGCTTATTATAGCCAGCTGTGCCATTTTGACATTTAAGAATTGTACATAATATAATTAAATGTGTGATTCAGTTTATATTGAATTCATATTAATAAGAAACTTCCCTACAAAGATAAATCGTGATTGTGCTAGTATTTCTACTGAATACGAATATACATGTAATATATTTTCTTTGAATAAGTAATGTATAAGTTAACGTAGTATCTAGTATCATAATTACAGTTATAATTATGTAATTATATAAATCATTTATAAGTAAATGTGATAGTTTAAATACATGTAGACTATGCTAACATGACATTTAAGTAGAAAATTCATTGAAATTATAAATTTAATTGACAAAATCTCTCTATGATAAGTATGATAATGAATAGCCAAATTGACATTAGAATGAGTTTTTCAAGGTCATACCATATTGACTAGATTCCACACAAATTATATATTCTAAACCATAACACTAACTGTAAAGTCATTCGTTACAATTCGACATTTTTCGCCATGATTGCTGAGGTGACCAGCAATATCACGTGACGACAGTAACGCATTTTGGAATATCCGTAAGTAAGACTTAATGACGACATGAAAACAAGTACAGCCCGCTGATAAGCACAGCCAACTGAAAACAAATGGGATTTATTCCGACGAACCATAGATTAACACTCGATACACATTTTCTGACATTTCATTTTTTTATTTGAACAAACAGTTTACTATATTGTGTTACTATATAGTGTGTAACCCCTTCTTCTATCTGACTGAGTAAACATTGATTAATGACTTTGTCTAGAGTATATGTATAATATAAATGAATAATACATGTATGACGTCATAATCGTGAATTCGGTCTGCCTTTGATAGTATCATCAGTATGCTGATGGCTGGCATAAAATGATAAGACAAAAGGACACTTCAGAATAATTTCCTCACAAAATGGATACATACATTATATGTCTACGTGAATTACAAAATGTCTATATGGATAGGTGAAAAAACAAAAATACTGAGCTATTATTTAAACTATTTCATATAAGAAAAGATGACTAACTAAATGTGATATATGCGAATTTGGTTTTTATAAAGAAAGTTACACATAGCTAATACGATGGAAAAAATGAAAAATGGCGCGAAATTCAAACGTAATGCATAAGCAGGACTTTATATAAAAATAATTTAAATGGGAAAAACTACAAAGCATCCGGATTACCTCGGCTAATATGCGTATGCCCTTGTAATGTCATATACGCAGTAAAACCAGGGTCATCCGAAATGTTGAATCAGATGAAGTTATATATGAATTAGAATTTGAAGTTGCTTGCCAATTGAAATGTTAGTTTCTGTATGATGTTGAGTTTTCATGCACATACAATTCCAATATCCAAATACGTACGTTAAGTTACAAAATACCGGCTTTATTCAGGTTTTCTTTTGATAACTTGGTTTCTCAAGTAAATATACTGAGTTCCGAAAGTTCTGCACCAGTTTTGAAATAGATCTACATGTTCTGCAGTAATGTCACAAAATTGATTAAAAGTTGGTGCCAAATGAGCGTATACTTGCTCTAGAAGTTGGAACATAATTTTTGAAGAACGAAATGTTTCTCTTACATTTAACACCAATCTTTATCCTGATCACGGTTTGTAACATTACCATTTCCATAAAGGTGCAACAATTCTAGCCATCAGTGTATTTAATCGGGATTTGTCGGTAATGCTCATGCAAACTTGGTGGCATACTGAAGCAGTATGGAATTATGAAAAAAGCAGACGGAGTTTGAAACAGAGAGAAACCGGGAAAGACGGTGTATTCTGGACGGTATTTACAGATTATCATCTACATGGTTATGTTGTTTTTATTACATATGAAACGAACCATCGTTCGTAATGATAATCTGAATGAAATAATGTATTCTAACACTAACTACATTTCCGACCATTCCGACCATTCCGACCATTTCTGTCATTTCTGTTATTCATGGATACAAACATAAAGTTTTGCTTGGATAATGTCCGAGTATACCGTAATGATGTAAATAATGGATGTGCAGACAATTGCAGACGACACTTCAATGATGCAAGCACTACGTCACTACTTACGTAATATCAAAGATCCGGACGAGGAACTACGAGTAATGACGAGACCCGCCCACTCTCCATTATCCTCTACAAATTATACATGGAATAATCTATGTAAGTAGATTGACCAGACCATCATAACGTACACAGCACGTACACAGCACGTACATAACACGTACACGCACACACCGCGTACACGTACAATTCATGTTACAGACCATCGTCGGACCCTACGTTCGGTCGAGTACAATCGTAAATTGAAGTAAAAAAGAATGTATTGCCATGGGTTCCGACGATGAATATAGAAAACGGAAATAATGGGCGGCAAATTAAGCAGAAACAAAGAACAATTTAACCACCGTCCCAGAATTGTACCAATTTATGTATAGTTCCCGTAATTGCAATATTTACCTCCCTTGTTTTCAATTGTCAGCCATTTTGAAAGGCAAATATTTTATATATTAATATTTGAAAATATCATATAAGAGTTCAGAAAACAACTCGAATTAGTAAGCTCAATCATTAGAACGCACAGTCAATCCCTTTTAGGCTATTTGCTACGAAATAGTGTGAATTATCACATATTACGTATCATATGTGCCCTTCAAAATGGCCGACGATTGATAACACGGGGGTAAATATCTTTATTATGGGAACTTTGTATTGCGAATGCGGCTTGTTTTTTCTGCAAGAAAAGAATGCATGCTTCGAGTTCGGGTTTCATCCGGATATATTAGCTTAGAGAGAAATAGATGACGATATTTAACGATATGAGGTCATTACAGCATGCAAACTGCTCGGCTTGCACACAGGTAACGATAATAGTGTACAAAATATACGTCACAAATAAAATATATATGAGAAGTTTTTACATATACATGTAGTCTGTGAGTACGGTTGAATGTACGAGTATCTAAATACAGTATTTAAATAAAGTTTATGTTAATCCCTCAGAAATAACATAATATACATATCACTGAAAGCAGACGGCATGATGTATTAAGCATGAACATTAACTAGATATAAAATTGTGGAAGTATTCCGAAACGGAAAAGTCGATTATCAACTCAACTCTACAACTAAGACTTATTTTGATCATTGAAGTTCAATAAATTTGAAAAGTAATTTAAACCTCTAGTATAAATAAATACTTTAACAATACATTAGAGGTCCCTTCCTAAGTATGTGATAAAGTTGTGAGATTAGGTATAGAAAGAGATGTGGATATACATGCGGCGAGTGGCGTCACAACACTGGGTAAGCTAATAGACCCACACTCCTTAATGTGAATAAAATGGTAAATACTTTTAGCATATTTTGACCTAATATTGCCGCATATCTTTGAATAACTTGATAATGATTAATGGAAATTTATAATGGTTAATGAAAATGTATATTGTTTAATGAAAAATATTTACTACGTTAAAGAAGCAGAGCCGCTTGACCAAGACCACAAAAAGCAGCACACGGTGATGTACACACAACTACTATCAGCTATATAATAACATGTATCTAGGTAAATCATTGGATAATTTTAAATTCAGACATATTCCAATAGTGCAAACTAATAAATATTTATTTAGTAAGATCTATATTGCATGAAAATGTTAAATATTGTGCAATTGACAGACAAGAAAGCGTAGTCCCATTTTAAGACACTTTGGTAAATATTGATATAAATTGCTCGCGAGTCTTACCTCGTTTCGGGACCACAGGTGGCGCTGCTGCTGTTTTTTTAGCGGTTTCGCGCTTGATTGGCTTAGAATATACTGGGTCTGACCCCTTCTCTGGGTCCCTAGTATCGTTGGTACTGCCATTAAGTTTCTTGCCTGCAGGTATCTCATCATAAATACTGGCTTTATTAGCAGGTTTCTCACCATCCTTGTACTCGATGCCACTGCATTCTACCGGAGGCTTGCCGTTAAAACGTTCAGCCTGGATACAAATAACGATATTGTAGAAGTAATACCATAAAGAACTCTACAAAACTAATTTGATATGCATATTTAGCTAGTCAATGCCTCGAACCACCGTAATAATGTTCAAATATAATGGTCGATACTGACCATAGAATGTAAATAGCATTACAGAAAACACAGCCGACCATGCTAATCAAATAAGTCCCAACATGTGCTACGATTGTGCCTCATTTATGCCACATACAAAGTTTGGGAAAGCACGACACGTCATTATTTGTCTAGTAGTATGAATACACGTTTTAACGATACATTCATTTACTAAACGCCAAATAGATAAATTATTTCTCTAAACCGGATCTACGTACCATAAGTCCGAGGGTAAAACGGATGCTTTTTGTCAAAGCTGTTTGCTTATGAATGAAAACAGGACGTACACATGTTTCGAAAACTATACAATACTAAAGTATTTTACATCAAATCCAAGCTACAGGAAATGATAGCCATTAATGTTACATTGTGGAATTAATGTGGGAGACGACGTTCACTAAACGTAGACAGAACAAATGAACAGAAAATAATCACATCAGTACGAGATATTTAGCAATGACGCGTTATTAACTGAACATGCGAAGTCCTACAGAGCTTGCATGTACGAGAAAAACATCGAATACTAGTGACAATGAACGTACATGTATATGTATATAAGCATTGTCCAGTGACCGTACATGACCTTGACCATTTCTTACAGCTGTGTATTTATTATTAAATTGTATTGTATAATTGACATTGACCTTACCTCTAACACGTTGAAGGTCCTCTCACGACGACTGTTCCAAAATTTACTTGCTACAAAACCGAGTATAAAGAAGACGAGTGCAGCCACTAGACCGACCGTAACAACAACACCAATACTGGTACCACTTGACTGCCGATCCTCACCCTGCAAATACACGACATGTACAATGTATACGTATCAGACATATATACTGGAGACATATATACTGGTGACATTTATACTGGAGACATATATACTGGAGACATATATACTGGTGACATATATACTGGAGACATATATACTGGAGACATATATACTGGTGACATATATACTGGAGACATATATATACTGGACACATATATACTGGAGACATATATATATACTGGAGACATATATATACTGGACACATATATATACAGGACACATATATATTGGAGACATATATACTGGAGACATATATACTGGAGACATATATACTGGAGACATATATACTGGAGACATATATACTGACATATATACTGGAGACATATATACTGGAGACATATATATATACTGGAGACATATATATATACTGGAGACATATATATACTGGAGACATATATACTGGAGACATATATACTGGAGACATATATACTGGAGACATATATACTGGAGACATATATACTGACATATATACTGGAGACATATATACTGGAGACATATATATACTGGACACATATATACTGGACACATATATACTGGACACATATATACTGACATATATACTGGTGACATATATACTGGTGACATATATACTGGAGACATATATACTGGAGACATATATACTGGAGACATATATACTGGACACATATATACTGGACACATATATACTGGACACATATATACTGGACACATATATACTGATATATACTGGAGACATATATACTGGAGACATATATACTGGAGACATATATACTGGAGACATATATACTGGAGACATATATACTGGAGACATATATACTGGAGACATATATATACTGGACACATATATACTGGACACATATATACTGGTGACATATATACTAGAGACATGTATACTGGAGACATATATACTGGTGACATATATACTAGAGACATATATACTGACATATATACTAGAGACATATATACTGGTGACATATATACTAGAGACATGTATACTGGAGACATATATACTGGTGACATATATAATTATATATACGAGATAAACGCAATGTCAGACATACATTATATATAATACATTATGTGTACTAGTATAGCTTTATCAATAAACAAACATGCACAGTATAAACACGGCACGATCAACTGACTGCTTCTTATCAGAAAACAGATTGAAAGAGTAAATGGCTATAAGTACCAAAAGTGTTCACAAAGGCGGACTATTATACTGGAAATCAGAATTTCAATAATTAGACCATTTCGAGATCAAAACACTGTACTCCAAGTACAGAACAGAACAGGACAGGACAGGACAGGACAGTACAGGACAGGACAGGACAGGACAGGACAGGACAGGACAAAACAGAACAGAACAGAACAGAACAATTCTTTATTCACACTTAATATTAATACCAATTCTATAAGAAGATCAGTATGAAGATGCTCCAAATGTGGTCTTATTATGGAGGTTTTACTGTATGAACGATGAACGACCATTGAGCAGCTGAGATCAATATCAAAATCAACTCAGTAAGAACATCGGTTTGCAATGGCACCGAAGTTTATCCTATTATTTATTTATTGGGGTTTTTACTTTATGTATAACTCATTTATTTAGGTAAGCCATCTGTTTACATACCATCCTGTACATGAATATTGTAATATGATTTATGATATTCTCAAATTAACAGATGTATTTGTGTATGGTCTTGAGGATAAGTATAACTTTCCGAATCTGCCTTCTTATTCGATGGAAATGGTAAAAACACTAACAGAAATATGTTTTAGTAAAACATTGTTTGTATACAAGTGACAGACCTAAATAAACCAACTGTACTCTACATAAAGTCATTGAGTAGACAATTTTCTCCTGGTGACATTTTAAGCAATATTACAGAAACCTCCACGATCGCTAAAGATAACAAAAGTGTCTTATACGCTATAACATTAGCGTCTTATACGTCGACATTTAAACACTCATGATATAGTAGCAGACAGAGAGCAAGTTTGGGGGAAACAGTTAATCGATAGAGAAGTCTGAGAAGATGCTATAATAGTTATTCATGTTGTGATTGTGTTACATAATGATAAATGTACCGTATGCAAGCATGATTCTCTGTTCTGATACTGTAAACTACCTCATTTTCCATAGAAATAAAATTTTTGTGAATGTTGTAAATTTGCACAATTTCGTGGGGCAGTAATTTTGTGGATTTAGAATTTCACGTCATAGGAAGGAGACTCGTTTAGTAGATATTTCCGAGGCTAATTTAACTGCAAGGTCAATCGCATCGTCCACATCACTAATGGAAATGAATTCTTCACTAGTATAATAATAATAATAATAATAAAGACTTTATTTTACGAGGAAACTCATTTGACAATTAAATTAAATGGCAATCTTCCATGAGATCCTCATTAATTAATTTAAAAGTAACAACTCATTTACTGCGCATGTGCATCTGAAGAGTTACCAAGGAAAGATAATCTAGTTATAGAAAGGAGAACTATCAGGAGTTAGTGAACTTATTCTTAAGTACAGTAAAACCTCATCTAATGACCACCTTAATAATAAGACCAACTCAAATATAGGACCCCAATTTACGGGTCCATTTTTATCGGTTTGCTCATAATTCAACCTCAATATTAAGATTACCGGGTAAGTCAATAAAGAGACCAGTTTTAAGGGTCCCGGTGTGGTTTGCTTGTAGGAATAGTGAAGTATAATTATGCTTTTCTCTGCTGCCTCATTTAAGCATTGCAGTTAGTTGGGACCAACGAATTTCAAGTCTTGATTTCATGGTTATGTTTTTTATACAATACAATACAAAACACTTTATTACTAAATCTTATGAAACATCAATATTAATACCAGCTCAATAATAAGACAAGTTTTCTATAACAATGGGTGTTGGCTAATACGTAACCTTATGAAATTCAATACAATTTTATATCGAAACCACAAATTAAACATAAAAACAATAAAAGTTTAAATTTCACATAAACGAATGATTTAACCAAATGATAATGGGTAGAGAAAGGCATAGTGTATGTGGCTGATTATGAGAATATGATATATATACGTACTGGGATATCAGAAAGCGTGTTTTATTCACACGCCCCGAACCTTAGATCTTATATGTCAAAGGTAGGTAGATGCATAACACACCTCTATGTTTTTTCAAATTGAAATTACAAGAAATAATCAGTAAACAATGCATTTCGTTTCATTTCGGTTGGCAGCAAGTAATGTTATAGAGGATAATAAAGACAATCTAGTGAAATGGACCTGAAGGTAGTCGTATTATTGATGTGATCTTTTAGTGACGTTTTACTATATTTGAACAATTATAGTTGATGACTGTTGAAAGCTCAATTGATAAAATGGATCAGAGATTGATGTAGTTTCAATGGCCGTCCAAGACAGGGTATTGTTTACAGCATATGAGGAGAAGTCATGGGGTAGTGGGCGTGTCGCTCTGAAGAGGTTGTTGCTGTTCGGAGGGCCGCTCAGCAGAGCTTCGCTGTTGTTGCTTCTAACAAAGCCGTTTACGAGAAGAAGTCATATTGGAAGGGTCGCTGGGGAGAGCTAGTTGAGAGCTAGAATATGTTGTTTTCCCGAGGAATGGGTGCTCTGCAGATAGGTTATGGTATAAACCTATTGACAAACCACAATCATAAATATAAAATTATAGCCACGGTGAATATTATGTGCCTACTTGATTACACTGCATATCATTTTATAAATCAGTTTACCAAAAGTAACGCGTGTGGAGCTTTCATACGAAACCCTTGTATAATCATTATAATCAAGGCTGTCCACAGGTAATAAAATATAATAAACGATAAAACCTGCCTCTCGACTAAAATTATGACATTTTCAAGACCCTCCCGTTGAATATAAAGCAGTGATAAATTATGAATAAATGCCTTGTTCAACTCCTTATCAACATGCATGGTAGAGTTTTCAGAAATACCGCCAAGAGAATAGGAACGTTGTACACATTAAATGTTATAACCGCAGTAAGCATTGTTACTTCCAGATTCGTTTTTTATATTATATGTACATGTATTTCACATGGTTCAAGCTAACTACACACAGAATGTAACCCAGTCTACATCAAACAGCCTAGGAATCAGTCTACTTCAAACCACCCGAGAATTAGTCTACTTCAAACAGCCTGGGAATCAGTCTACTTCAAATAACTTGAGAATTAGTCTACTTCGAACAGTCTGGGAACCAGTTTACTTACAGCCTGAGAATCAGTCTACTTCAAACAGCCTTGTAATCAGTCTACTTCGAACAGTCTGGGAACCAGTGTACTTCCAACAGCCTGAGAATCAGTCTACTTCAAACAGCCTTGTAATCAGTCTACTTCGAACAGTCTGGGAACCAGTTTACTTCTTACAGCCTGAGAATTAGTCTACTTCAAACAGCCTTGTAATCAGTCTACTTCGAACAGTCTGGGAACCAGTGTACTTCCAACAGCCTGAGAATCAGTCTACTTCAAACAGCCTTGCAATCAGTCTACTTCGAACAGTCTGGGAACCAGTTTACTTCTTACAGCCTGAGAATTAGTCTACTTCAAACAGCCTTGTAATCAGTGTACTTCGAACAGTCTGGGAACCAGTGTACTTCTAACAGCCTGAGAATCAGTCTACTTCGAACAGCCTTGGAACCAGTGTACTTCAAACAGCTTGTAATCAGTCTACTTCGAAGAGTCTGGGAACCAGTGTACTTCTAACAGCATGAGAATCAGTCTATTTCAAACAGCCTGTAATCAGTCTACTTCTAACAACCTGGGAATCAGTCTATTTCAAACAGCCTACGAATCCATCTACTTCAAACACCCTGGTAATCAGTCTACTTCGAAAAGTCTGGGAATCAGTCTACTTCAAACATCCGGGCAATCAGTCTACTTCAAACAGCCTTGGAACAAGTCTACATCAAACAGCCTGGGAATCAGTCTACATCAACCAGCCTGGGAATCAGTCTACATCAACCAGCCAGGGAATCAGTCTACATCAACCAGCCTGGGAATCAGTCTACATCAACCAGCCTGGGAATCAGTCTACATCAACCAGCCAGGGAATCAGCCTACATAAACAGCCTGGGAATCAGTCTACATCAACCAGCCTGGGAATCAGTCTACATCAACCAGCCAGGGAATCAGTCTACATCAACCAGCCAGGGAATCAGTCTACATCAACCAGCCTGGGAATCAGCCTACATAAACAGCCTGGGAATCTACTTCAAGTATCAAAATTACTTCAATAACACGCAGGTGCCCAGCTTCCTTTAACAGTCAGATATCCAGTCTATTTCTAACAGTCAGATGCCCAGTGGGTACTTTTATGGCAGGAATCCAGTCTACATCGAACAGGTATTCAACCTACTAGCAATTAAAAAGCCTTGAGTCCGGTCTACATCTAACAGTCAGATATACAGTCTACTTCAATGTAAGGAATCTAGTCTATCTTACAGCCTTGGACTCAATCTGAACAAAACATGTCAACACCCAGTCTAGTTTACATGTCGCACTAACGAACTTGTAAAATATATTGAAATACAAAAACAATCCTAATAAAGATAATAAATGGGACTAATAAATGGCGCAATACCAGACTGTATATGAGACAGGAATATTTCTTATAATTATTATTGTATAAGAATTTACGTCTGTCACCATAGAAACAAACGTAGAATATATACATCTAAATCATTTATAAATGACATAGGTAGCAGAAATACGAGGAAGATGTGACGATTACAAGTTTGCTAATGTTTTGTTTTGTCTGAGGGGTATTGAGTTTCCATAGGATGAAATATCATACAGCGATATTACAATAATATTTTCTAAAACGTAGAAGATAACATTATTCATACGTGACCATCTTGAATTTTGGCACCAAATGAACTATTCATCTTAACCCTCGTTTGGAGAGAAGAAACTGATTCCACTGAGAAAATAGTAAACCAAACGACAGTTTAAATTTACCAAAGTTTTTCGTGTTTTGTGAAACACTACATACTTAGTAATGGACAATATAAACAAAGATAAGCCAATAAAACCGTGATTTACAAATGCCTGACCAATGGAGAGTGTGTACAACGTAAACAAACTTTGAGAAATGATGAGCCAATGTAAATCTGTTTTACAAAAGACTGTTCAATGCACATTGTGTACACTGTAAACGAACGCGGATGAAGGTGTGTTTTACAAATGGCTGGCAAACAGAGAGCACTTACACTGTAAATCAACTTTGAGGTGAACAGTCGAAGAAAACATGTTTTACAAATGGCTGGTCAATAGAGAGCATTTACACTGTAAATCAACTTTGAGGTAAACAGCCAATGAAATCCTGTTTTACAAATGGCTGGCCAACAGAGAGCATTTACACTGTAAATCAACTTTGAGGTGAACAGCCAAAGAAAACAGGTTTTACAAATGGCTGGTCAATAGAGAGCCTTTACACTGTAAACGAACTTTGAGGTAAACAGCCAATGAAATCGTGTTTTACAAATGGAGGGCCAATAGAGATCATTTACACTGTAAACAAACGTTTATGTGAACAGCCAATGAAAAGGCAGCCAATGCCTTAAACATACACTACAATATATCTTCAATTAATATGTGAACCGATTATTGGTCTACCAATATGTCATATATTTATCATTACAACTATTTACCTTGCTTGCTCCAGCACGAGCTTGGTGTGTGTCTATATTAACATCAACGTCTTCTGGTTGCTCTGGAACATGAGAGAACGACATATCGGTAAACAAAAAAATAAATCTATACAACTTTCGAAATATTCAGTTGGTATATTAAGAAATGATACCAGGCCTGATGCATGTTTGGCTACTTCATAAAACTGCAAACAGACTTTCAATAGTTGCTATACGTAACATTTGCATTTAATTGCATCTCGTGAAATGTTCTACGTCTTTTCTTGATTGGAATAGCAAAACACGCACCTTGCTTACCATAAAATACCTTTTAGGAAGACACTAGCTGATGTAACGTACGTGCGGATGTGTAGACAGTTTGTTATCAATCAATTTCGATATGCACAATTTTTGGGTGAAGGGGAGAGAATCCAATTACGGACAAACGGCTTACAAGACGCATGATCAAGGGAGATCATTCTTGATATTTATCACAAAAAAGCTGCACATGTTTAGATAATTTATATAAGATCTGAAATGACGTCTTACAAACTTACCTGGTGCTGGACTTATTTCAATTCCTTTGTCAACTTCAAGTATAATCGTTTTCAATGTTGTTGGTTTTGTGACTTTATCTTCTATTTCATATTGCGTCACTTCCGGTAGAATTTCCAATGTGACGTTCTCTATCAGACCTTCAACAATTGTTGGAATAAGTCCCAGGCTAACATCTGTTTCGTTCTTATCAGTTTCCTCTGGGACGCTTTCACCCGAACCCTCGTCATAAATAACAGCTACATGTAACTCATCAGGGTTTGAACTTGATTCATAAATTTGATCGTCAGTTTGAGTCAATTCATTTGTAACGGTTAAATCCGTATCAGTAGGCGCTTGGTCATTTTGAATATGTAAACATTCCGTTACGTAATTTCTGTGCACAGAATTGATATCTTTCACTTCTGAGCATAACTTACAAACGGTGTCACTGTGTTTTGTACATGACTTCACAGCAAACTCACCCAAGTCACACCTTGCACATAATGAACACGTCGGGAATGCGTTACTAACTGATGTAAATGTTCCCTTTGAGCAAGGTTTGCACACTGTGTCATGGGATTTAGAACATTGTCTTGAAGCGTAATAACCAGGCTTGCACATACGGCATTCCTTTCCATAACTGAGCGATATGATCACGGCTATCTGAAAATGTAAAAACAATAAAATGTTAAAACATGTATAAAATGTTAAAACATGTATATCATCTTTAAAGTTGTTATTTTTCTCTCATACACCCGTGACAACGTATACCATCAGGAATGAGGTGTTGAACATGATTAATATAAGTTTGAGGAATTGTGTCATATAGTCTATAGCCTACGGTACGGTACTGTCTGGAACATTAAGATATCCGTTTGGTCCGGAATGACGACATTTATACATGACCTAGTCTCGAAATTTGCCATGTGAGTTTACCGTCGCATTCATTGTATGTATTTTTGATATCGGAGAAAACGAATTCTGAAATGTTCTGAAAGCGTTTGAGCATTCTAGTATACTAGGCCTATGTACATGTATGTACGGAAAATCTCAGTCCTGGCATACAAACAAATAACATGTGATAAATGTAAGACAACATGTCACATACTATAAGAGACAGACTTACGTCCCTAGACAGTTTGGTAATGTGAAATGTGTCTATCTTATAAAAGAAGTGATTATTTCTAGTTTTTGATTGGCACTGGTGCTTTCATCGTCTATACATTAAGCATTGATCCAGCGGATTTTTTGCATAGCGTAGGTATATATATACACAGTTACAGTAAACATCAACCTAACAACACCAAAGTATTCAAATAAAGCGGAAAGTACCGAAGAGAAGCGGAAAAGATCGAGTTGTAACGAATGTCTGTAGAAATTATCAAGAAATTAATGATGACTGTTTCGTAATTCTAGACTTTATGTTAGTGGTTTTATCATAACACTGAAATTGTATTATATATTCAATGTGCTATTTATATTAACATATACTGGGATTAAGTAGGTCATGATATGTTTCTCCAGTGACCCATATCAACATTTATCGCTGCCCATCTAATAACCGATATGCTTAATTAGTTTTAACTCAATCAGTATTTGCCAGATAAACATGTGTAACTGGACACCCTACATGCCCCGACATGCAGTGGTGTAGCTATAGCCTGGCTAACATTTCCTAGATGTTCAAATTAGCAAAGATCATACACCTCTCCCGTATTTTTTGCCATTTGTTATGTTTTCTGAGGGTGATCAAACAGGACGCTAAATGCTGAAAACGAAACGTACTTAACAATTTGCCGAACATAAATATGATTCCATATCTTTAACTTTGTTGTAAAACATAAATACATGTATGCAAATGCACGACTATTATCTGACTCAGTGCTATATTCAGCTTGGTTATAAATCTTTGCCAAAGCCAGGAAAGTCAATGTCTTGTTTCTAAAGTTTTGATGTACGTTCAATTATGCATAAATATAAGAGGGTGTAGTGTATATAGAATATTTTGTTTGTATAGAATCGTTATTTAGTACAAAGACTCTAGTATATACACAGCTTATATAACCATACAACATTTAACAGATGGTTTCCATTCGCAGTATGTTTCACTTCTAACATTATACAAAATGCAATACATATTTATCTCAACGGACACGCCTTTTTCAGTTACCATTTTACACACAAAGGTAACACCATTATAGTCCGTCGATGATAAACTAGCAATTGTTTACAAAGAAAAAAGAAAAAGAAATGTATTTTTGATGGCCATGTTTGTGCTTATTCACTTTTAATGACTATTATATTTCAATCTACGCTGATAACAAGCGGTCAGTCGACCGTGCAGTGTTTATATTATGCATGTTTGTTTATTGATAAGGCTGGAATTATCTCCTGCGAGCTATACTAGTTTAAACATAGTCAGTTAAACTGATATAAATAATACATGACCAATGGTTCCATAACTGAGTTACGGCCCGTTACTAAAAAACATGGTCTGCACACAACTGTAATACAACTTTAGCATTAAGCGAACTTTTAAATCATTTAAACGGCTGAGCACATTGTGTATACAACATCAGTAGTCAATCAATAAGAACGAAGAAATATGGCAGGAAAAACCACATACGTCGAACACAGACATCCAATAAATGCACATGCGAGAGAACAATTACATACAGCCACACTATGGAGACAACTTGAGTTAGTATTTTGCTGAAGGTCTATCGACTTTATATTATAGACACTAGTATACAAGGTACTTACAGCATGTATAATGTAACATACATGTTTACCCTGTCGAAAGTATGTCTTTAAAATTTGATATTAATAGATACGACTAAACAAGACACAAGAACGAATATGCGTATAACCAAAGAAGTCTGTGATATTCCAGCGTTTTATGTGACGAAATTTCATGGCATTGTCACCTCAAATGAAATGTATTGTTGTTGAAAGTATCTCCTTGAAGTAGACATATAAAATGTACATTTGTATGTTAATCTTTCAACTTAAGCATTTAGCTTTGTTGTTAATGTATCTACACCTATATCATAATCACTTTCTATGGCTAAAGCGGCTCGAAATTGTAGGTTTCACTGAATCAAATTTAAATATCGCTATCAGAGACAAGGTGCGCCAGTAAATGGAACCTCTAAGTTTTGTTTATCCAGTCGATCTACGCCTTGGTGTTAGAAAAATACAGGTCAGAATGCGGTGTGAGTTCATGTACCTTTTTATCTTCATGGCCCGAAGAGTAGCATACCTAAATGATATATATTGGGTATATAATTTCATCAGTAAATGATATACATGACCAGTAGATGCCATATTCAGTTTCATTAACAAGATAACGAGAGTTCATGATTCACTTTCAACGTGCATGGAGGTGAGAAATTCAATCACATTACTGTTGGAGTTCTCACGTACATCTTGAATGGTTCCATATGGTCGGTACGGTCAGTCTAGACTTGAGCTGAAGGAATTTCGATATTAGATGTATTAATATACCGTATAGTGAGGTTCGTATTAATTAACCGCATTGACCAGGTCATCCGAATGCGTATTCATGTTAAAGGGGAGGGGGGGACTCCTGACCCCATGAGCATGAAACTGTTTTCATGTTCATCTCAATCCCTTGCTCAAACTAGCAATGCTTACAAAGTAGTAAAATGCTGTTTGTTTTACTGATTTTTATTTTATTTTTGATAGATAGTCTTAAGAAAGCTTCAAGTTATATTTCCTGACAAACTGAAGAAGGGTAAACCGTTAACATAGTTCTGATTGAAACATGCTTGCAATATCGTATTATGTTATCACAAATTTATACCTAAAGCTGTTAGGTCACCATTTTACCGTGTAGACGTATCGTGGGAAGGACACGCGGAAAGAATTTTTTCATAAGTGTTATGGGGTTTCCACTGGAATTTGGATAAATCCATAGCACTGAAGCATTTAGTTTAATCCATTTTATGGACTCTACAGACTGCTTTGTGACTGGACTGATCATCACCGGGTGTTTAATAGCCTATACATGTGTACATGTTTTGTATACATCAGAAAGATGAGTTTTGCGTTTAATTATAACATTACTCGCTACTGTCTGTTAATTAAAGGAACCGTGTTAACCAGATTTAGTACAGGTCAAACCAAGTATGCACACCGTTTGTTTCAGTGTGAAAGTCTCTGTTACAATAATGCTTCAATAATGATTCCACATTTGATAAGGGAGATTACTACGAGTACTTTGACTACGGTACTGTATCGGAAAGAACGGCTTTTAACATCGCTCGAAAAATCCGAATGCACCATCGTGAGAAACATGACAAGGACACCACCTCAACGATCGGATAGTACACTTGCTCATCTGTGGTCCAAAGTTCTAAGTATAACAAGGATAGATAACAGCATACATATAGGTCATAGTGCTACCAGCCTTGTCAGTATGGACTCCCCTTGTTATGGTGAATAACTATGTTGAGTTGCAAGTGGATACCTTGGATAGTCTTTGAGAAAATAACGACGATTAAAACATATAACGTAGAGAACCGCCTCCCTGGTGAGAGGCGTCACACAAAGTTAGTAACACACTCACTCAGTTTTTAAATGAAGTAGAGTTTTATTACCGAATAGAGAATGTATTTTCATTGAGACATACTTTCCATCTAGAATACATTTATCTCTGTTAGATATGCATCATGTGAAAGAATCTCATCAATAATTTACTGATGTCCCAAATTTCAGCAGTGTTCAAAACACTGAGTGCTATTACATGATGCTTTCAATGTTATGGCTGCGATCACGCGGACTTTAATGCCAATTCTCGCGAGATTCTGACTCAATCTGGGAATCGGAATGACGCAGCATAGTGCAGTGATGTATATTTCTGTACATGGCTCTAAGTTGAAGGATCCATTCTATAACATGATATAAATCTGAAGTCAGATTTGAGATCTCAATGCGTGCAGAACAGCTTTTGGCCAGCAATCCTTTAAAAACGAAACTTTCACCAACATTGTATTCTATTTACACGATTCATTCAAATACTTAACAATTTTATTTTATTATGTTTTAACATTCGATTTGTCAATTCAACCATTGGAACACAATGAAACACGTTTCATGACATAATTTTGCTGCCTTGATTTGGGAGCCCTCTCAATCAATCGGGTCTCTCTTCAACTGGCCACACCAAAAGTCACTGTTTATTAAATTCATATTTGTATCATTATACATGAGAACTATGTTCATATTGTCGAATTATGACGCACAGTATTTCGTATTTGTAAAACAAGCTGCTTAAAATTGAAGATATTGCATGATATAAATCGGCTATCTTGTCTTGTATATATGCCATCCTTCGGAACCAAGACCGAACGTGCCATACACGGAACAATCCGAGATTTACCTTGATACCTACATCTATAATCAAAGCACTATATCAAAGCATATATGCTGACAGACGTGCACCGGCTCTGCTGTTGGGAATCTAAATGATAGAAGATATTTGATTGAGCAGTCAGCAATATTGTTGACAAACGTTCGTGACCTGCTGCCAAAATAAATCTAGAAAATACCACCTGGCTTCGTAAATGAGAAACAACAGGCGGGTTGTAAGTTTAATATTAGATCAGAGGTAGATCTTAATGTTTGCAACATGCAAAGTATCAAACCGATATTGCTGAGTATACAGAAAAACATTATAAGACAAGAATCCTCATTAACTGGAATTTCCTTTAATGCATATGTAGGATCAAATGACAACAACGTTTTAGCAAAATTCAACCCCTTTATATTATATTCCATTTGAAATTAACTCTTAATATTATAAGACATTTTCGCGTATCCTTATATTTTATAATACATGTATACACTAAAACACGTGTAATCACACACACAGCAGGTGCAAACACACGTATAAACACGCACGCACGCACGCACGCACGCACGCACGCACGCACGCACGCACGCACGCACGCACGCACGCACGCACGCACGCACGCACGCACGCACGCACGCACGCACGCACGCACGCACGCACGCACGCACGCACGCACGCACGCACGCACGCACACACACGCACACACACACACACACACACACACACGCACACCACGTGGTATCACACACAACACGTGCAAATACACGTATAAACACACACACAAACAACACTTGGTATCACACATACAACTAACTAATGGTTTCACACATACAACTTATATTATCACACACACAACACGTGTACTGACTTGACGTTGATGTGCACGTGTCTCTTACAGTATCCTTTACTCTCCACATAATATGTGTGTATGATGTGTACACTGATGGTGTTTTATTTCATATTTTCTGACAGCAGCCTCTCAGTCACTGCAAGATTTGGAATATTATCCACAATATTGGCCTCAAAATTGTCTTAAATTGACAAATGCTTCCACATGCTTAATGCACGCGTAAAATACCCATTTAGACACATTATGACGTCATCATTGCTCCACGCGATCGATACAGAAGTCTGCAATTTGGTGAAAATCTAGAAGATTTCTGTGCTGTGAAAGGATTATTTTTGCTGTTTTGACGTGAACGTTTGTAAGTTATGGGAAAACACCGCGTGAAATATTGATGCATGTCATGAAATGCCTTCATAAGTTTGTGAATATTTTGGTGTTTCGTGCATGCAGACTGCTTGGAATCAAGATAATAATATTGACACCAGAAACTGGCTCATACAATACATTGGAGACAATAAAAAAAACTCTTCTGTTTCTGCAGGAATAATTATAACCGTCGTAATATGCACTTTTATAACTCTATAAAACCCGTCAAAGTCTCCAATTGCAAACGTCATTAAAGCAAAATTCATCAACAAACAACCTAACAAGAAGTAACTCCGTGTAATATGTTTCTTAAATACAAAAACACAGACCAGTGTAATTACTTATTTTATTTTTAGTGTTGTTTTCAATTAAAGTTCGTTTTTACAGTAAAAAAGGAAATAACTATGTTACTGAGCTCATATTTCATACACGAATATTTGTTGGTTATATGAAAACATGATAAAAGTGGTTAAGTTATGTTATTGTTTGTTGGAAAAAATATTTTGTAAACATTACACGGTGCCGTCAAGCGTTCTGTTTTTGTCGCATAAATACACCGATACGTATTCAAATCCCTGCTGAGTTCGGTTTTGTACATTATGTCGGAACTTCGACATTTCGAAACCTTCAATCTACCATTGTAAGTCATAACTATATTGATTGTTTTAATGCACAGATTTAAATAAATTATACGTCTAGTATATACATGAGAAGACATATAAATTTCTAAACATGTCATCCCTTTGGCGCAACAAGGTTGTATCTCTAGATATACTTTATAGTAAGATACAACCTCGTTGTGTCAAAGGCACGATGCGTGTATTTGATCCATTTCAGCACAATTTCATTTACATGTGGCATTTCTTTTCATCTTATTTAGCCTCTTCGTCAACATTCAAACATGAACGATAAGTAGGAGTACATCAGTAAGTTGAATGAACAAACGGTACACCGTCTCTTCACCGCGAACAACGGACACCATATAGGGCATGGCCGTATCCATGGTGACCGGATAATATAACCTGTTCGGTTCTGTGTGGAAACCGATCACCAAGGTGACACTGTGCAACACGTGTATGACAATGATTACACCTCGAGGTACGCCCAGTTCGGTCATATTCGGTGGCCAATTATTGACTAACAAGTTTGCCCTCCTGTAAGTACATTTATGTAAACCATTCTTCTCCTAGCCAGTACCGGCTATAACACCGGGGATTCTGTGTGAAAACCATGCGTGGACGATAAGAAATTTAGCATTGGAAATGTACTTTTGTGTGTAGGGTCGCATTGATCAAGACACAATGTACTCAAAGTAATTAGCTAGATGAAGGAACTTTAATTAAAACTCTTCCAACATCAGATTACTATACAGATAACACGGTGGCTTCAAGTGAAATTAGGAACACACGAGTAACATCACTAGTAGAAATGAACATTTATAAAGTTATGATAACATAATTATCAATTTAATACGACAGTATCACGATATTACGAAAGCCCGGCGGGGACTTCGTACTTCGCACTTCGCTCTCCATACCTCATACTTAAAACAGAAAACTATGGATGTGTGAGCAGATAAATTTGTAGTAAGAGCATATCGTAAGTGTAAAATGTTAAGTTAGAAGTGTGAACAGAGAAGTATGAAGAGTGAACAAGGAGTATGGAATGTGCAACGTGGCATAAACAAAACGTGAAATATGAAATGTGGAGTTCAATGAGTAGCATTAAATGTGAAGTGCGATGTCACCGGCCTTCGCGCTACGACGCAAGTTTATACAGAAACGCAAAGTGTCAGCTTGTGTTTACTTTCAATAATAATCTTAGATAATATTATTAACAATCAAGGGGCACAGACATTATGTAAAGCATACAATTTCGGAACTATTTTCATCTCTGGTGTGTCCGTCAGTGTTTAAACATTAATGTAAGAGCTTGGTTAATGTATACAAAACACCGAATGTTACCCATCAAAAAAGTTTGATTATATTTCAACGATAAACACTGAGTACTTTCGATGTGAATGTTAATCTCCCAGATTCCTCAAATTGTTTATGGTTTCCGGTCAGGGGCGTGTATAAAAACCATCACATACAGTTCAGAACACGGAAGGTTAAAATTAGCCTGATATTTACAGAACCACTTTTTTCTGTTCAAGAATATGGAACACATGTCAAGAAGCTGCCGTATTGTCCATTATGTTTATTTATTATACTTTTATCTACAAGTAAACATCAAACGGTCATATGTGTCTGGAAACGTTTTTAAAGTCGTAAGCGCGTATTATTAAGCGTCTTTAATAGACCGGACTGTGGTGTGTGTGGAGCAGGTTCATTTAAAGGGTTAACTTTATCAAAATAATTCATCCAACGTCTTAAGTGGCTGTAAGTCTGATCCGAAAACAGAAAACAGACGTGGTTTGGAAATCCAATTGTGCATACAGCGATTTGGAGATAATACCCTTGAGTACTTTACGAGGTTTTTACGTGGCGTCCGTGTTGAACGTGTTCTCTCACGGAGAAAGAGATCAGGGGATGTCTTAGTTGTACATGTACGAGGGATGTTCAAACAGTTTTGGACTCAAAATTAGCTATGCATTGAAAGCGAACGGTGAAATACATGTACCTGTATATAAAATTATTTAATAAAAACATAGTGTAGCTGTCGCAAAATGGACGTTCTTTCCGTCTTCATAATTTCATTAGTTGACATCTACCCTACACCTAGGGTACGACGACCACGTGTAAATGACGACACGTACTAAATTAGTAAATTTGTAGCATGACCTTCACGAAGTTTCCAATTAATCGGTCATGTCTCTATACTCACTTAATACACCTTAACATTATACATCGGTATGACTAAAATACATCCAGATATGATATCTTAAAACATTAAACATTTTAGTATGTGTCTCTCAAAGTAGTATCCATATGACTGAAATACAGTTGACTAGTGGAACTTACAAACAATATTAAAAGTGTATCTTAAAACTGTTGGACCATCCCTGGAACTAGGGGTTTACGTCTTTCAACAGTTTTGCAGCCATGTCCGACGTACTTACAGTGTAAATGGGTACTTGAACCTTTCAGTACTTACATATATATTCTCACACCTTTTGGACATTCCTCGAATTAGGGGTTTACGTCTTTCAACAACATTGAAGCAATGTCCGACATACAACCAATGTTAATGCCATGGGTACTTGAATCTTTCAGTTCTTACATATATATTCTCAAAACAACTGACGTCTTTACTATATGGAGCACAGGTGAAACCATTTGGCCTTTTGGTGAACATGTATAACATGTTCGTTATTTTGTTTTAATGGCTCTCGGTGTCATTTTTCTGACATACGGCGGTCAGAAGAGCTAACCATTTTTCCTAGAATTATGAATTATCAAACATTTATTTCTTCCGCAAGCAACCAATAACTTCTCCACATGTGGAGTGCATACCGGAGCTAATGCCAAGGAAGAACATAACCAACCGGCACAATATTCCAACCCGTATCACTCGAATGACAGGCGAGTGCTCTATACACCGTGTTTATCGGACCTCGCTAACCAACCGGACCTCTACAGTTCGTACTTAAACCTTACCTCTATGGTGGGTACGACCGAGTGCTTTAACATCTTATCATACTGTGTAGGCGAATTTTCATTAGCATCGCTTGGACGTTAAATATCTGTAACCTGATTCTTAATTGAGCAAAAACACTTCCGTATACTTTATGACATACATTGTAGTGACCAGTACCAAACAAACAGCAGTTCAAAACACCAGGTATGTTTACATTCCACAAATAATTTGGGGAAAGAATATACAAGTATAATATATACAGGACAATTTATTGTATATTTGATGAGTCATTCGTGCTTGTATTTATCAGATCTGTACTCATGGTGTGTGAATGGTATGCTTATATTTAGGGAATGATAAATCATAAGTCATTATTAGTATAAAAATAATGCGTTTTGATTGTTTTATTTTCTATTCAGATATAATAGTGTATGAGCGGTGTTGTGTATATATGAAAGTTCTCTTGTGCAAGGAATTGAGATGAGTATGAAATGGTTCTATAAACATGGGACCTGGGGTTGTATTCAATATTGATCTTATTTGACTTAAGGATAAGGACAACCAATTAGATCACACCATATTAAACTCTTGGTCAGTAACAGGCGATATGATTGGTTATCCTATATACCCAGGAGTAATTCCTCACCCTTTTTTAACATGCATTCACATTCGGGTGATAAACTGGTCAATGTAGGCCTATACTGGAGACTAGTTATTAATCGCGTAAACCGTTGTAGGTTCGTATGTTTTCATATTGAAAGCATGTAAGTAAGCAAGATATTCATATATTAAAAGTTTTAAGATTATAACCAACAGTATATTCTTTATAAAACAAAACCACAAATTAATTTAGGTAACCTACGAGTATATTAATGTTTTACAGCTGTACACATGGCCTTTTCTAGTCATCACAGATAAAACAAGAAACTAATTGTTTATCTCGTGATTACGTATGTTATCGTAGCTATGACATTTGTATCAACAGACCACTTTTTCCTTTACAAGTGTTGTCATCATGCGGTAGCTGTCAGCACGGTGACACCGGTTATGTTAAAATCCAGTCTATATCGTTTGAAGTATGTATAAAACCATTGTTTTAGATCGGCCAGAAGGAACGAATCTAACATTGAAACTGTTTCAGAGGTTATTCGTATGTATGTCAGCTAAAAGTTTTTAGTTTTTACACGATTAATCAATTTGTTATTCAATGCTAAATATCGCCTGTTTCGTGATATCATACAATGCAGTTAACCACATTCTGGGTTGATGTATAGTTGTATATACAGTCATGTATGTTGTTTATAAACATTCTGGCTATTTTATGTTATGATCTCATTGAAACATTGTTTTTTATTGTTCCCTATTTAGTTCAAACTCATTTCTCAAACATTGACCGCAGAGTTATTCCATAGAAAGACCTATACATTACATTAATGTATAGGTCTTTGTTCCATAGTATAGCTCTGATAGGGATACAAATCGCTGGCTTAGAATGAGAATGTCGTAAGTACAAAATTGATATTTTGAGAAATCAAGAAAAACTGTCAGGAAACTACTCTTTACGTATGGAAAAACAAACTTTTTAAACTTCGGTTTCTTCAACATGACCAGTTCCGATTTTCATGAAAATAGACTAATAAAAAGCGTCTCGTGATGCAGAATTCAAATATACATGAGTAAGTAGCACTTATGACCTTCTCAGCCAGCGAAATGAACATCCACATGGTTGCTACTTAACTTATACCTATACAACGTTGTCAGGTAGATTTTCCGCATCGCATTGTTTATCGCAAAGGAGGGTAACTCTTGTCGTTTTGTAACATTTAAGTAAGTAGGATTATCGAACTTGAAACCAGTGTGTTACATATAGTTGGACATTGGCGGCTGGCTGTTGAATAAACGTACAGTGTTTTTGGATGTAAAAATGGCTTATAAGTATTAAATAACATTAGTTGCTTGCAGGTGGGTGTTTAATTCATTTGAAAACTAGCACAGGTGTATTGGTTTGTGCCTTACTGTACGTGGCATGTACCATAATTACTTACAACCATACTTAGTGTGTCAAATTCAGACCAGATAGGATTTGCCTCCACACAGGACAGCTTTATACCGAATACGAAACTATATGTGGACCAATAATACCATGTATAGTCCAGTTAGGATATTGTGACAGTGACGTTGCAGTTTATGTGTACGCAAAAAATCTCAACCATTGTCTAAACAGGTAGAGCGAAGTTTAGTACGTTAGTTTAGCATTGAAATTATAGTGTTTGTACTGTATAAGCCTTTATAATTGGTTTTACACCGTTATAGTGGACTCGACCGCTGCGTCACTAGATTTTTATCCTGACTGGACTATACACAAGGTATGATATCACAACGAGGTTCGATCCCATGCGACAGTTTGTCGACACAGGGTCAAGTGGACTCAAGTTACCAAATTATCACGTAACTCACGTTTAAGTAAATCTAAACATTTATTACAAATGCACTTTAATTACCTCGCCCAAAACAACAGTTTACATAATTCATTACACTGTAATGAGAAATACATAATTCATTAACAATAAATTTGACAGTCTATCATATGGTGCCCTAAAATGATACGCAACACTTATTTTACTATGTAATGTTTTTAATTTATTTCTTTTAAACGAAAACTTACTCGTATGTTTACAAGTGTGGCAAGTCCCATTAAGTGCAGAACAACGTAACTTACTTATTGCACGGTAATTCCGTCAATTTACTTCACCTTATACATATATTAGAAAAAATGGTCTGAATAATTCCTATACGAGTAAAGGTTTTCAAAAGTCCCGATTTTATTGCCTTTTTGTCAATATGTATGTCGATTTGTAAAGGCAAACTTCTTTTCAAGGTTCGGAAAATATCGAGATAACCAGAGTTTATTTATTGGACACAAATGTTTTAATTCGAACATACTCGTCTTTCGGACATTTGTGGGAACTGTATAACCTTTACAAATAGGAACATTCAAAAGTGTGACCTTGAACTGTTTCAGTTTCTTTTGTTTCTCAATAATGAAACGATATGCCACGCCCCAGCCTTAGAATCGCGTTGCTAGGCACGCGTATCTAAAATCTCGAAAAAATGGGTGCAGTTTACAGAATCCTTCATCAGGGGAATGCAATGTTATATTTCTATACAAACTCACATTGGTTCCTAGTAAAGGCGGGTTACACTCTCTGTATATCAATTTAGATAAAATATGAAACGTTATCCCCTTTATAAAATGTTTTAAAATAGAACATGTTACTATATAAATAAAACGCATGATATAACCGGAAAGCATGACACGCTTTATCTTTTTGAGAAAACACGAGCTAGTCATGTACTAAGAAGGTGTACCTGTACGAAGTAGATTAACTTCGTTTGATGAAACGTAGCATTCGAACGGTATATTGCTGCAAGCGGTACCTTAACATAGCCTACAATCAAACATGAAAACCAAATTACATTATCAAATATAAATATCTGTCTCCCAATTCAATTAACGAACCGTGGACGACAACGGTATTATAACCGTGACGGATGTGGTTCGGTCGTATGAGACTTATCATATGATAGCAACTAGGAGGTAACGGAAGTGTTCGTTTTTAATCCGGAATTGGATTGCATGGTTTAAGAACAACATACGCGGAAATCCGGTGTACCATTTTACTACAAGATATAAACTATTAGTATCATATACATACAACAATGCTATCTGTACTGTCCCATCTGGCTAGCAGAGACTATACAACATATGTGTTCGATTCTCTTGTAATGGTTACGGACTTTCCTCTTCATGTGGAGAAGTTGTTAGTTGGTAACCGTCATGTCCTCCGCATGCAGAGAAGTTGTCAGTTGGTTAAGGTCATGTCCTCCGCATGCAGAGAAGTTGTCAGTTGGTTAAGGTCATGTCCTCCACATGTGGAGAAGTTGTTAGTTGGTTAAGGTCATGTCCTCCACATGTGGAGAAGTTGTCAGTTGCTTTTGGAAGATAATTATTTCAAGGAAGTCTGATTTGGTCAACTGGTGGCATATACGAAAGAAAAAATAACGATTGAAATATGTTGTAATAACTCCCAGTAAAGAATAAAAGTGCTATGAATAGATGAGTTTGTGGCTAGTGTAATTATTGTGTGAGCAATATCTATGTTTGCTGTATATAATACACACAGAACGACGGTAAGGGACGTTTCCGGTATTAAACAATTATTCATGTTTTTATATCTTCATTTTATTACATAACATATGCACATACATAATAATTATATAGGCTAATACAGACAGTAGGAGATGTCGTTTGTGGGTTGCTACTGTGTTCTCTTTGACCTACGCATGTGCGACAAGTCCTTAGCAAATCATAACTTATACATTGTACTTGAATTGGTTCAGTCAACAAAAATATTGACATTACATTTTTTGTATTTCATCCTTTAAATATATGGTTACGCATACAAGAAAACTGGTCGTTCAATAAGACCTGAAGAAATGTCAACCCAACCTTGACAAATGATCTAAGCTCTTCAATTTGAAGTCAGTGTTATCATGCACGGTATGGTACAATTCTACAGTCGCTTTTAAAGAGTTTCTCCTTGAACTCTGTCTATCTGAGAACATTGGATAACAATACTAAAACAATACCTCACTGTCTATCATTGGCTTTCTCAAATACAATGTCAAAGTACAAAGAACATTCTGCAGACTCGCCACGTGACGTTGCTCCAGACAATAAAATCATTGCACATGCAATTATGTGCGCATTGGTTCACTTCGGGTAATCTGTGAACCTTATTTGGTAGGACAATGCACTCTCTGGTAAATTAGTGTCGCTGTTCGTGTCGCTCAAACACATCACAAAGTGTTAGTCTGTAATCGAGGAAAAAGTAAACAGGACAGGAGGTCAACAAACCGAGAATTATGTTACAATTTTAGTTGAGCTTCTCGCGGCTCTTCATATTCTTTTTACCATCTTATAGAAGCTGTGCTCAGCCTCAGGACATTTTACATTCCCACTTGTATAGAGAACAGAGCAGTGAACTGATCAAAACATGAGGGCAAACTAATTGTGTCTCTAAAGTGAGAAATATTCGTTGGGGACTAAATTTCGTTGATTTTGAATATTAACCTTGACAACGAAATCTAATCACCACGGTGAGTCGACTATGAAAATACGTAGAAAGAGGTTTTCTGGCACCAAATCTCATAATTCGTTATTTTGAGCGGGGCAACTGCAGAGCTAGCAATGTGTACGCTCTTTTGGTGCCTTTTGTATTTTTGCTGTTTCTGTTGAGTGCTGCCTTCCCTGTCTGATGTGTTATACATGTATATGTTGCTTTCTAATGTATAAAATCCACGGATTTAAAACAACACGGCTCCATAATTTTATCAAAATCCACGAAATCATACCTCACAAAATGGTTGACTTTACAGTAAATAAAGATACTATCATACCCCACAAAATGGTTGACTTTACAGTAAATAAAGATACTATTGTTTCGCTAATATTTCCTATATAAGTTGGCGTGTACTTTGTTTGACTTGCAACTGTAGGGCCTAATGATCATGATGCATACAATGTACTTTCCGAAAGTCATCAGCGAGTCAATAGGGGGCGCATGTGCATAATATTGGCCCTCCCATTTTGTATCTAAATCAATTAAAATTGAGAACAAAAACGTGAAAGCCGTTATCCAGTTTCAATCAGTACTTTTAGTAAAATGCTAAAATTACAGTGCAATAAAAAAACAGAAACGCAAATTAAGTTAATGTGAGTGATTATCACGCCCTAGTAATCAGCACGTCAACACTGGAAGATAAAGGAGGTATTTTATTGAATGGGTATCTATGTATGCGTTCATTAACACTATATGAAAGTCATCCACCCACAAGAAAATTCCTACACACGCTTGATATATTGAATAAAATAAAAAAATTCAAATGGATATAAAAAATATTTTTTATGTCACCTAATGTCGCGGTCGTTTGAATATAGAACAAAAACGTTTAATATATTAATATTATGCATACAACATAGTAAAAGTAATCATTGAAAAGTCGGGTATCTCAATCCTATCAGAGTTCGTTAGTTTACGTTACGTTTCCGTAATGTGTGCACATCTGAGAAAGAAACACAAAGACTTAGATTAAACCTAAGATCGAAGAGAACAAAGACTACAGGACATTGCAAGCATGATAATTAAATTTAAATCAATTATACCCTAACAAAATTGGAAATTCATGTTTTTCCATTTCGGTAATTGCCACCGTTTAAATTTAGAACATTGTTATGTTCACTCGGAAATCGTCGGTCGTCTTCTTGTTGGCTTGACAATTGGGGTACACATCTGGCATGGAGAAATTAAAGCTTCAAAAAACGTGAACAAAGAAAACTTCAAATTTCCTCAAGACTTTCAAAAACATGTATAACCAAATATGAGTCATGTACGAGATTAGAGAAGACACGAAGAAATACCCCCAATATTCTGATGCATCGGAAACAACAGAAATCTCAACTGGACAAGCTGGAGCTGTCGAAACAGCAGCAACAACAACAACAACAACTACTTGACAATCTAAACAGAAATAAAACGAACAATAATTACTGCATAATGAAGGAATTTATGTCGTACTTTTCAAATAAAATGTTGAGTTGCAAAAACAGTATTGAGAATGAATAAGTATAAACCAGTGTTAGTTGGTGATGTTTTGTTCGTTCTTACAAAGAAGTGCACAGTTTTCATTATCAGAGCTACAAACTACAAAGGCACGCTGGTATTAAAATTATATATACGTCAAAAATTAATTATTAATTAAATATAAAAACGTGATGTATTTTGAAAATGTTGCAGAGATGTGCGTTGAATAGATGCATTGTATATAGATGTTTATTATTTCAGAGGAAGGGAAATAGTGGACCTACCACGTAGAGTTAAAGGTTTTTATAAACACGCTAGTTGAATGATGCATGGACGCTGGACAAAACGTACTTTAACAATTACGTCAATGTACGAGATTTAGCCTAAACGTCAGTATACAGAATTGGTGCAGTTAACTAAGTGATGTTCTACGACCATTTACGTATGCTTAATTGAAACAATTAGCCACCAAATTGCGGTCGATGTGTGCTAACGTTAAATCGTACAAATTGCATTTTATATCTGTATAGCCACCTTAATACCAATGTTATTAGAGTGTTAAGGTGGTTATAGTGTATGAAATTGTTCGCCTAATTAAAACCACTTGAAGTTGATGAGGCGGTGAATTGATTTATTTAGACAAGAATTCATGCAATTAGCGAACTGACCCGATCAACAACGGGGAATCTGTGGCCATGATGATAGAGGGGGTGTGTCAATATGGCCGCCACTAACTATACTCTGACCTGACTATAATTATAATGATTAGCATCATCATTGTGACTACAAATTGTTCACAGAATCTCAGTTACATCTTGCACTATAAACAGTATCTACAGTTCACGTCAAAACTTACAGAACTATGTATGACCGAAAATTCGTCACAAAGTTGGATTTATAAAACAATTAATATATTCGCTTTTGATATACAAATCCACACCAGTACCATACTTTATTACCAGGATACATGTACTACGATCGCCCTTGGCCGAGAGGTTATGACATTTGCACATATGCAGAGTATATACTAATATGACGACGTGTGCCTACTTGTCAGGTGTCTGACACTAAAGGATATACCACTTGTATTTACAGGTCATTGATAAAGATTTTTTTTACAGAAATTGATATATTCTTTAAATGTTTATATTCATATTGTACAAATAATCATTTTATGTTTATTCTTTGTTTAATGATAGTTACCTGTGCTTGAAAACGCACTGAACGTAATTGCTAAATGTGAATCCAATTATCCGACCCTTGCAGTAGGGAGAATGCTGAGTTTAAGCTATTTTAAAGCACTTTAAACTGTACCATAAGTGACAAGGTGTCTATCATTCAGTATTCTACAAAGTTTTGTTGAGCAGTATACATGACTGGGAACAAATTGAGACAGAATGTGACAAACAGAAGCCAGTATTACAAAGTTTTGTTGAGCAGTATACATGACTGGGAACAAATTGAGACAGAATGTGACAAACAGAAGTCAGTATTACAAAGTTTTGTTGAGCAGTATACATGACTGGGAACAAATTGAGACAGAATGTGACAAACAGAAGTCAGTATTACAAAGTTTTGTTGAGCAGTATACATGACTGGGAACAAATTGAGACAGAATGTGACAAACAGAAGTCAGTATTACAAAGTTTTGTTGAGCAGTATACATGACTGGGAACAAATTGAGACAGAATGTGACAAACAGAAGTCAGTATTACAAAGTTTTGTTGAGCAGTATACATGACTGGGAACAAATTGAGACAGAATGTGACAAACAGAAGTCAGTATTACAAAGTTTTGTTGAGCAGTATACATGACTGGGAACAAATTGAGACAGAATGTGACAAACAGAAGTCAGCATTGTGGTACCTACTGTGATAATTGCATGGTTACAGAAACAGATGTATAAAGGATGATGGCCAGTCAGACTAGTGAATTAACAACTTTCATTACCATTAGTATGGAAGAAATATAATCGATTGGAACAATTTCGGTCAGGGAAGAACATAACAGAACAGAACAGATCGTGTGTACTTTACAACTGTGCGATAATACAGAAGGGTAATTGCTTAATAGACATGTTAGACAATATTGATATAGACTTATAATGAAGCCGGTGAAATCAGAACTGATGTTTAAACGTATACATATAGAATCACACTTTATAATATGAGTAAAGTGTTATTCTAAAGATTCAATTCATGCTCAAAAGATGTTAGTGTGTGATCTATAAACATGTTTTGAAAGACCCAATCCGTTGTTTCCACAATTAAAGTAGTCAGAATAAATATTTATTCATAACCTCAGCAGTAGAAATCGGGAATAATACGCGAATTATTAATGATAAATATCGGTTTTACAGTGATGATACATTATATGGTAGCTAAGTTATAGCATCTCAATAGTTGTGATTTGTTTGTGTGTTGAAAGGAGCACCAAAATGCTTAAATGCCATAACTACTAGTACATGTATACCCCACTTCACACATTCGAACTTCACGTACTATACGACAATGCGAAGTCACGATGGGACAGGGTCTCGCATTAAATCATCATATACTCCTATAGTCCTAACAAAACATCTTACGTTCCTTAAGATTCGTATATTCGTATAACGAACGACGCGAACGAACGAACGAACGAACGAACGAACGAGGCATCAACTCAAGATGACAGGATTCAGTCATCGTGACAATATTGTTACTGAGAAGCTTAACTTCGAAACCGATTTGACGTCAGAGAATGTAATAGAGATATCTAAACAACCACATTGACATAATACCAAGTGCTATATTACCATACGTAATGCTAGAGAAAATGTCAAAAGTGACAAACTGGCGTTGATATTATTGGAACTGATAAATCAAAACTCTGAACGGTTTCTTGGAGGTTAAAATGTTTCTAAAATGTCTGCGGCAACCAATGGGGTCGAAATTGGAGGGTATCAGACAAGTGGAAGGAGAACCCATTTGCCCCGTATTTTAGAGGTCAATCAATCGTAACGATTTGATTCCGTGGTCGTTTTTCCACAAAATTACTTTTATCCCCCACGTATAATGATGATTTTACTGTAGTGAATAGGATTAATGTATCAGAGGATAATTTATAGTGAGATTGAGCATGTATTTTTAAAAAACATTTTATTCTTAAAATTGAAATGTGTTGGGTGCAGTAAGCATAGTATTATGATACACTACATGTACTCATGAAGTTCAACCCAAAACAAATATTGATAAAGTGAATTTATTGAAGCATGACAGCATTTTTATTGCAAATCTTACTCGCTTACAAACAAAGTCAACATGGCATTAAGAGTCAAAGTTTGTAGTCGGGGACATAGCCAATAGTATAGGGACCAAACTCTTACAAAGAAATAATTATGAAACAAATTCATGAACTTGTATCATGCAAAAAACCAATGATCATCAATGACCTTGCAAACCGAAAGTAGAAATATGGCAGTGTTTCTTGAATATCTTTCAAAGTATATATTTTTCAGTCTTAAACTAAGTAAGAGTTTGTTCCCTAGAGTTATATTGTAAGAATGATATACATTTTAGCAAGTACTGTTGGACAGTTTTTGTGTTTGCGAACGAGCAAGATTTACAATGGAAATGCTGTCGTACTTCAATAAATTCACTTTATTAATATTTATTTTTTGTTTAACTTCAAGGGTATATGTAATGCATCATAATGCCATGCTTACTGTACCCATCAAATATCAATTTGAAGAATAAAATGCATTTGAAAAAAGCATGCACCCACGCACTATAGATCATCCCCCATGTCCTTAATACAGGTACAAAACACATTGGTTTAATTCATAGTATTGTGTTCATTCACACGTCGATGTCAAAGTCCTTTTAGAATTTACGGAGCGTATCACTTTCACTTCAAGATGTAGTATTGTTATTCAACGCTCGAATATTGTATTGTCAAACTCACATTCTACTAAAATACGCGTGTCTCGGTCATATAATCACTAAATTGTTTCACAATCTGACGATCGTGTACCGATATCAGCTGTATGGACAATAATGAAAATACATATACAGTCACCGTTGAACCCTTAAAATCCGTCCATTTTCTTATCCGGAACCCTCTTATCCGGAACCCTCTTATCCGGAACCCTCTTATCCGGACGAATATGTTGGTCCCACTTGGGGAAGATTAGCCAAGAGACAGAATGTCGGCCATGAATACAGGTGCATTGTTTCCACTGAAGAGTACATACTTATTACTTCAAAATTTGTCACAGTTCCATTAGAGTAAGTAACTTAGATGAGAGTATCAGTGTGCATATGGTACGTATGTTGACAGTATCGAGATTGTAGTAGCTCATATAACAACACATTCTGTCTGGCAATATACTATATATAGTAGGTGAACATACAAGTACATCCTATGTCTTGTAACGTTACATAATTGTCCAGAATCAATGACTTTTTTCTATATAGAAAACTATACATGTACATGAACCAGTAAGTAGGTCTATCACATGGACTTTAAATTCGTAGGAACTCACCGTCTTGACCGGTTAATATACCAGATGAATGTGCTATTCTGATATAATCACCAATTCATGGAGTGACAGACATAAATTATATATGGGTCAAAAATACCAGAATGATATGTGACATGAGCGTCTGTCAATCATATGTGACATAGCACGCGAGGATAAGTGTGAATATCTAATTAATTAACTGGCCTTAATACGAGAGAACTATACGTAGTGATGTGTCCACGAATACTTCTGTGAAAGACCACAGTGCATGTTCGTGTAACATTGACTGTAAATGTTTAAGTGTTTCATGGAACGCTGCATGTATTATTACTGGTATAAATCTGTCACGACGGGCTTACTACAGGCGTCATTGGAGATGAATGTCGAATATCCGTGTCTGCAGTGACGTCATCACTGAGGTCATAAACAACCATAAATGGTCGAAATGGAACATTTTAAACCATACATATATTCAGACAGAGATATTTGTTTTCTTTTTTAAAAGATATTAAGAGATTTGTACTATCCACTTACACAAGTCTACTTTCAGACATGCATTTGTACGACCGACTGTACATTTACCACATATCAATGGCTCGCAAGTCACCGGGTCGTAACACCCACCTATTTTTGAGTTTCAATATGATGTACCAAAATAATGTATTTTAACAGAATCGTCGCGAAAAACGAATGGATTTTCAAAAGTAGTTTTAGCTAACATCCAAAACAGCGGCATGTCTTATTTTTTAAACAGTTCATTCTTGAGTTATCACGCCCACGTACCGGTCAGCGCTCCGCCTACATTACCTAATTAGCATATTAAGTAGATATTAAAAACCACCCGATACCGGCAATTGTCCGGATAAGTACATACTGCACGCACAGTTACATTTTAAAATAAAAGAAGCCCATAATTCATAGATGATATCATATTACACAAGAACAAAGGACCCTAAATGTTTGGGAATTTACAACAATGACTTAAATACATTCTGACCAGCATTCAATTTCTATTTTATTTCGTTTTGTGGTTTACATTATATTTACAACTATGCTTTGGTTGGTGAACTTGAATTGGCTGAAAATTCACTGTAATTTCGATGATTGAAAAAGCCACAACATAACCGCAAACTCTGATTGTGCATTTTTATTGCATTACCGCTAATGAAGATAACAAACGGACGATAGTCGTTTAAGTTTTACAGATGCGTGGTATACCATATAATCTTACGTCCATTCCAGAACACTAAACTGCACCGTTTCAAACCATCACGATCGTCTTGTGATATAACACCCTATTTGAGTACAACATGGCGGAATTTAGCCTGTGACCGCCTTGATACAGACAGTGTGTCGTTTTTGTATGAAAGGGTTTGGGTTTGCTTCATTGCCGCGTCATACTGAAGACGAAATAAAAATGGTATCAATATGGAATTGCCGAAATGCAACCAACGCACCAATATTTAATTCGTAGCAAACTCATAAATCAAGCATCCTCAGTCATAGCATTAATTATTTAGAAGTATTTAAAATTGGAATCTAATTAAATTTTCGAAATTTTAGACAACACGGTTTCGATCATGAAACAGGGCGTCAATTCAAACTAAAATTCGAAATACCGGTATTTGTAAAATGTGTAAAAATCGAAAACGCGCGTACATATGTTATTGTTGTTCGTTATTATCAACAACAAAAACATCCCAATCCATTATTTGAATTAGAATTGATTCATTGTAGTGTTTTTGTGAGGAAATAAGGCTTTCTAATGGTACGCCTATATAACCATTAAAACTAAACCTCACGCTACTCAGTACACGGATTGCAAAATAGAAATTGACAAGCTTAGAAAAACCATTATTGACATAAATAAAACACTAGAAACAATGTCCGACATAAACCTTTTTCTACAGTTTTGAAATACATTTTTTTGTAAACATTATTTTAAACCGGTCAACCGAAATGAATACTAAGTAAGTTAGTATACCAAAGAAATAATACAAATTCTATTGCTTGACACTCAGTCTGTATGACAAGAGCACCACCTAGGAGTGCAAAGACGCTCGACTTTCTCGTACTTGATGGTAGGCCTATCTCATATATCAGTGAAAATTCTAAGAGTAACAAGGGCAGATAACTCATACATTTAGGTCACATGGTTACCAGCCTTGTCAGTATGGACTCAATTTGTGGAGGTAAATAACTATGTTGAGTTTCAAGTGGATACCTTTGATAGTCTTTCAGAAAATGACTCAAAAATTAAAAACTTAATCAACGCACACACACAACTACACGCACACGCATGCAATCCCGTCACGACAATAGTTCGAAAAGTCGAGCTAAAAAAGGAAAATGACTCGCAGCTGTGGTACGCTCGTGGCAATGGATCGACCAGCAATTTTGTATCGGAGGTGATTAATACAACTCATACACGAAGCGAGGCCCTTCCAAATTGCAATGCAGTATACATGTACTTCAAATACCACGTCCACGTCAGATTAGGACAGTCTTCATTAAGAAATTAATTCATCTTTGTACTATTATAGTTACTATGCTTCGAAACAAAACCACGTGGAAACAGGGCTTGGAATGTCAACAATGATATACGTTGTCGTAATAGTTGCGTTGTGTTGACTGACCAATGAAGCATCGTCTTTTAATTTTAACGGTCATGTCTAAAACTCTAACCTCCCCCCATAAGTTACCCGACACCTCAGCTATCTCAAGGACACGCATCAATCCAGGAGTAATGAATGAAACACGAGTCATCACAATTATGGAATGACCGGTGATTATAGTATTTATTTAGTACATGAGTATTTTGATGTCTCAGATTTCATTAATCCATGCAGCTTCTGAATCATATGATACACAGTTTGCCTTTATTACACGGGATTGTCAGGGATTGGTTGCCATTGTCACCAGGTTGGGGATGAAATGCGGGAAGGAATAAACTAGCAATACTAAAGGAGGCGTTAAAATCTAAAGTAAAGCGAAATGTAGACGACTATAAATCGAAAATTGACCAATAAAAATAAGTTTGGTTCTATTCTTTGAATAATCTAATATATTCACCTGATAACCTTCGACAAAACATCCGACAAACAAATGGGTGGCAGTATAGTCCAGTTAGGATAGTGTGACAGTGACGTTGCAGTTTATGTGTACGAAAAAAATCACAACCATTGTCTAAACAGGTAGAGCGAAGTTTAGTATTGAAATTATAGTTGTTTGTACAGTATAAGCCTTTATAATTGGGTTTACACCGTTATAGTGGACTCGACCACTGCGTCACTGGACTCTTATCCTGACTGGACTATACGGCAGTACTATTTTATAGATTCAATAATTCGGTAATGCAATAAGGAAATGATATCGATTAGATGAACAAGTTAAACCTGAAAGCGAAACTTAACCTTTAAGCAGAACTGCAATAAACTTGACAAAGCTATCCGCCCCCGTAAATGTGTATAACCCGGTAATCGCTAGACAAATTTAAATTCAATAATCGAAATGCATTGTTTCTCGGAAATTTGCATTTTAGTTTCCGGATGAATCAGGTTGTGGATTTGAGAAACAGGGACTTTAATACAGCGAAACAATCGCTTTCACTCTCATTCTTACACAACTAATATTAGTTGTGCGAAACAAAAGTAAAATTAAAGTGTTGATTTATTATAGTGCCGTCCATTTTTAAAACACTTACACAATTCGGATAATGAGACCCCTGTTGCAAAGTACTACTTTGGGAGAGGAGAGTCAACAACAGCGAAGTCTGATCGCTTTTTGAAGTTGAACACAAAATTCTATTCCTACACAATACTTTCTAAGCTGATTGACTTCCCGTTTCAAACCTTTTTATGTAAGTCAGACACCAGATAAGATGGCACATGTCAACCAGTATCGACTCTCAAACCGGTCATACCAGAATAGACAAGTCATCAGGGTACTGTTATCAAAGCACTTACGGACATTGTAAACTTACGCTCAAACTTAAATTCTGTATCACTTTCCATGACCAACGCATAGGGGACCAGTAGTTTTTGTAATGGTTCTTTGACTGAATGATAATTGATATTTAACAACCCTCCACCACAATTTAAGATGTTAAAGAGCTGTAGAGTATTTCAATTTGAACGGTATTTTAAGATTTCCTTAAGTGCTTTGATAAAACAGTACCCACTGGCCACAACCTTCCACCTTCCGCTCCACATCGAATGTCATAACCAGACAGTCACCCTTACGTAAGTGTTATATCGTTAGATGAGTATATGAAACATAAATATTTAGTCTGACAATGACAAATACTATACACATGTATCAATATTATTCATCCAAAGGGAAATACAGATATTTCTCAAAATACACACTGAGACCATACGGTCAAATGGTCAAGCAGCCGTACGTCACATGTCTGTAGTGTCGTAGACATAGATCATTTGCAATAAACTAAAAGTGCTGACTCGACAGTTTTTTAATGAAATTACCGCATCTTTCTGATGATACTAGTACAATGTACTGCAATTTGAATCTGATCGTCTATACACGCATTGTGACTCATGTGGTAGTAACCGTAGGCCATTTAACAGCAAGCTATACCGACGTTACTGTACACATACAGTCTACTCCCTTTATCTCCAATTTTCGGGGATGTGAAAAGATAGTTCCGCTAACGACAATTCGACGACGTAAGCTGGTAGGTCTAAGTACTGATTGTAACAATGGAATGGTTGTTGCATCTACATAGCCTCACCAACACAGACTGCATCAGACGATAAAATACTGTCACATTTGCATTTGCAACGTTCAAACATACATAGAGTATAATATCCTATACCCCTGTCTACAAGCGCAATAATAATTTAACATCTTACAACCATTGGAAACTGACCCTCTCTTAAATATTGAGGTTTTGTAAACAAAGCATTAAAACCTGGTACGAAATATGGAATGTTACAAAATACGGAGCATGAAATGGATAATTTTATTAAGAACCTATAATGGAAGTAGGGAATGCTACTAAAAAGACAATTGTTCCATTTATAAAACATAAAGAGTATTGTTGGTCCTACCCTTGATGCCAGTTGTGGGCCCAATATAGTGCTCCTTACATTAATTTAACATTATGTACATAGCTTGATATGGTCTAAGTCGAGTGTTCAGCTAGGAGAGGACCATCCATCATAACGTGTCATAAGAATCACTCATACCAAGGCTTAAGTAGGGTTACAAAATCACATCATTTTATTTCACGACTATTAAAACAAGTACATTTGTAATGACATTATAATGATCCTAATGTATCAAAAATAAACACAACTAAAACCCCACTATTGTTTAAATCACATTAAAATCATGCGCCGTTGTGTGATTATACACGAACTTGTCAAACTCAGAAAACAGTAGTTGTGATGAGTGTTTATTTATTGATAAACATGAGTAGGGGATCACAATGTGTCATTGTACTCAAATGTACCTCCATTAAAGACAAGTATTCTGACTATCCAACAATTAGTCACGTGATATGTTAACATGGTTTTGCTAATTGGCATCACCTTCTTCAGCAAACACGGGATAAGATAACGTGCTAATAATTTACATATACACCGGATGATATTGATCCCAGGACCATACCGTTAGAACGAAAAATGATACTTTTGACTTGTCAAAATGATGGCAGGGTATCTATTGCAACGAATATACGGATCAGCGTAGAAAACTGCTCTACTGTGAGTGTTTCTGCTGTATACAGTCTCATCAGTGCCGTGAGAGAAGTATTATCGTGACGGTTACCCATTATGGTAATGAGTGCTGGTAGTTACGAGCCAGTATCATATATCAGGTCCAAATAAATATATAGATATATATCTTGATGGTCAGAAATCCAGAGAGGACAGCGTGTTTGGACCGATAAAAACATTTGTTTCTCAGGTCGAAAGTGAAATGCCCTTTCTGAGCGATGATGTGGACCGGAATTGTTCTATAGCATTTCCTATCTACATAAGTATTACCATAACACAACCCATAACTTGAATAAAATGTATTTAACACTAAAATATTTACACAGTGGAATCACCGTTCGGACCAAGGAAGTTCGACTTTGTAGGGTGTTTGTTGTAGGGGAGATTTTGTCCACGGGAAGTGTAAAATACAGTTTATATTTTTATTGTATTTGCTAAGTCGATGTATAATATTATTAGATAGGTTATATTTTCATTCAGTATATTCAGTTACCATTGTATCACACTGATATATGTTTCACTCAATCAAACTCTCTCAGTTGTTTCTTGACGACATCCCTAGTGCAGTCTTTGAGAAACATCTGCAGTTGTAACAGCTTGTGTACCTCTGTTGTTGAGATTTTAACCGGCTTAACGAAAATCTCACAGACGCATTTTCTACATTGTAAGTAGTTTCCTTATCCCCCTCAATTTACAATGTATATGGTGTAGAGTCCTGATCTCGGACTAGTGTAACACCGATGTATCGCTGACAGTTTGTATATGATAAAACTATCACTCAAATACGTTGCCCAATTTACCATCACTAATTGTATTCACCACCTTCAGATGGTCTTATATTTTATATATTCTATCGAGTATCACTTTGACATGACATTTATGACGGGACGGAGGTAATAAACTCAATTGTTTGACATCTAGAATATAATTGACATCTAAAACAGTTTCTCGAGAACAAGTACACACTATTGCAGAAAACCAACAAGTGAATAAAAAATTAACGTGTTCATTTATTTAGTACGAAAAACGAGACTTTAAACGGACTTGTCAAAATGATGGCATGAGATCTATTGAAACGAAAAAGTTCCAGAAAAATGTCCTTGTCTGCGATTGTTATACTTGTTTGTCTATTTATGGATTACTATATTTGGTATTTGTTTACCTTGGTGTCACCCTTGTTTCAAAGGACCAGCACATACGGCTTATATGCCACATACTTTCTGAGTACATTTACTTCATACATTTCCACCGCGTATTCTTTTACGTTAAGCAGCTGTCATATAATTATGCACTTTTTATTTAACTAGTTGGTGACTACAGCGGCGGCCATATCATGGCGAAATCCTATGTGGGTTCAAACATTCTACCCAAACCAGATGTCTAATAACTCGATCACCGGAAACAAATATTATTTATCGTAACATTATCTATATAAACATGTTCCCTGTACCGTCGCCCAAATTGTTAGTCTGGATCCCGTCCCCAATCTTACACTACGAGGATAGTAAAGATCGGGAACCAGGCTACCAAATGGTGCGCTAAAGATAGACTTTAGATACAAACAAATAAAACATCTTTGTAGAAACATCGACCGTCAGCGCCATGTATAAATGTAGCTGGAATACTGTTCCTAGTACTTTTTTCTAACTTATATCTCTAACGTCTTAGATGAAAACTGAAATTCTGCATTATGAGACTATTGGGACACTGTGTGCAGCATGTATTACATCAGACAACATCTTGTACTTCTATAGTATTGATTCCTTGCAGAGAACGCGTGTATCCAAACACTTTATGAGTATACATCTTTCTCATTTTACGTTCTCTATACAAACACATAAGAGTTCGCCTGTATCAAGCAACTACCCGTCTTAAGCAGTAAATGATACTTAAGTTAATGTACATCAAGTTTAACGTTTTATTACCGTAATCCACACACCACAAGTTTCAGGTCCAATTGTCATTGCTTTAGTCTTCATTCCACTCCAATATGAAGACCAACTTAATATGCAGACCAACTCAATATGAAGACGAACTCAATATGAAGACGAACTCAATATGAAGACCAACTCAAAATGAAGACCAACCCAATATGAAGACCAACTCAAAATGAAGACCAACCCAATATGAAGACCAGCTCAATATTGAAGACCAACTCAAGATGAAGACCAACTCAAAATGAAGACCAACTCAAAATGAAGACCAACTCAATATGAAGACCAACTAAATAATGAGCCTCAAGGATGGACTTGAGGTTGAACTGTACAAATGTTCATAAAATATTATTTTACGTATTTTACAACTTAATAAAAATAAAGAATTCAGCACCAAGTTTAGACTGATGTGTAAATACTCGGTTTTGTTTTGAAGTGCATTAAATAGGTCGCCAGACAATTTTTTTAAAATTAAGAATAATTGATATTATGCTAAATTATCAATAAATATTATTTCACTAATACCAAGTACTTGGTTTGTCTCATCAATCATATCCCTAACCCATTGACTCCTTTTTAGGGGGCTTGTACTTTCAAGAGGAAAAATGCAGGAATCACGTGTACAAATAAAACGGATGTGTGTGTGTCAGATTATTGATTTAGCCCATGCCTTTTTAAACCGTGTATATTTATAATTTTATGGATTTTATTAAATATTTACTTAATGCACAAGGCAACGATACGAGCGTGATAACATTGTTTTTACGCTAATGTATATTTAGACGAGGACATTATCATTCAAACTTTCAGTCCATTTTACATGCAGCCGTTTCAGACATTTTAGGTGGAAATAATGACATTACACAGGCTGTCGAAACTTCTCGCAAGGTTTTCGGGTAATCAGGTGAAATGAAGCTTAATTAACGTGCTGATTCAATAATAATCAATGATTCCCTCTCGGTAATTTCAGGCTGGTTTTTATACGCCGAGAAATAACCGGAAACTGTAATGGAAGGGTGTAATGTGACGTAAACACGTAAACACTCTCCCACAGTATGACGCGTCAACTCTCCCAGTCACAGAGAGACGCGTAACCTCTCCTAGGCTGTGATCATCTCACATAACAGTACGGATAAATTCGAGATCAAACAAAAACACACAAAATAGCTGTCACATAAAAAAGTTCATTTACTTTGACGTATTTATGTTAATTAAACCAAATCAATTACTTAATCAAAGATTGTAACGTCGGTCAAGGACGCACACTATTGTGCATATAAATTAAGACAAACATTCACAATGGTGACTGCAATAAATGCACTTACATGACATTGTAATAGTAATTGTCATGAGCACAATACAGTCAATCCTCACATTGAGACCGCCTCAATTATACCACTACCTCAAAATTAAGACCATAGTTTCGAATATTGCTGTTCGCATTAATTAACATCAGTATTAAGATAGACTGAATAGTAAGGCCAGTTTTCAAGGGTTCAAAGAGTGGTTTTCATAGTTAAGTTTTCATGAATGAAAAAATAGCTAACCAGTAAAATACGATCTTATTAATGTGAAAGATGGTAGCCAAAAATTATAAGAGGATTTGACTTTATTTGGACAATGACTAGTCAATCCTATCTATATACATGTAGGACATTCAGCAAAGCGATTAAAGTTAAGTGATTATGGGGATTGGTTAAAACCCGATCTATCCGGAAACATTTGGATTGCATTGCGCTGTAAGTTAAATAAGAATAGTAAACAGGCTATCGATTGTTTAAAAGCATATCGGAACACATTTTAACCTGAACTATTGTTTTGAAATTTCGACATTTGAACAGACAGATCAATAATTAATAGCACAGAACAAAATGAGGGAAATATCAGATTACAAACTTTACGTACAGACTTTATTGCATCAGCATTTTCGTGCTATTGTACTTGGGTATGAGCGACAAACGTCACAAAAGAAAGCCTTTCGATTTTAATTCCAATTTTCGGAAATGAGGCATTAACCAATTTCTCAATATGCAATATTGCGTGTAAATCATTGAAGACCCTCATATCTTTTGATGCGAGGATTGGATGCATGAGTTGGAAAAGAATCTTGAAATGGAAAAACAATCATCGAAACAGTTAAATGTTGATGTGAGATAAAAGTACATATGGGTGTAAGCATACGTTACAGCAACTTATTGTTCTCAATATGAAAATTGATCTTGAATTTCATTGTATTTACTATTTATCGATGGTTTTTAACGTTAATGGTATTTTTACTTGCATGCTTTTATCAAGTTCTAATATTTTAACTACCCCTTAATTGTGACTATATCGAATACATTTGAACGTGTATTGCCATGATAACGAGATCATATAAATGAGGTATAGATAATATAAAATACATGATTTGGACATGATTTTCGTGACAATCCCATTTAAAGAAAAAGGAATGCAGAACACTTGGTACAAGTACATGTATTATGTATGTTCGATATTTCTACATGTAATTGCACATATACAATACTTAGTTTCGCTTTACAATCAAAATGAATGTAGGTGAACTGTCTGAGCATGTTATAGCACGGATAATTTAACTTGATCCTTACCTTTATGCATGAATATATTACAAGGTTCTTGCGTTGAATATATAGATTTCCGCGAGCAAATCATGCAATATCGGTCCTTTAGATTTGTGTTGGTATTACAACTCGAGCATTTGACCCGCGTATGAAAACATTCAGCCGGAGTAATAAATATAGACAATATATCAGCTGTTAAATCATGCTAATAGCAGGTCGAGAGTCATATCAAATTATCCGTGCTATACCTATACCTACTGTAGATAACGATGTGTCAGCTAAGGACATATTTTATCAAGTACATGTAATATCACAATATGTAATCATTACATGTAGTATATGTATTATATACCAAAATATCTACATGTTCCAGTTATAATCAGTCATACATGTATATCCCTTGATAATGGAAGCACCAAAACCTTTAACAATAATAATTTTCAAACTTTAATAATCAATCAAAATTCAGTCAAATCTCAGCATTAGTCGTCATTTTGATCAGGGCCACTTTTATGCAGAGCTGGGCAATTGCACTCAGTTTATTTTGTGCATTTCGTGTTGCTGTTTCGGTCGAGTGCTTCATTCACTGTCAAGCATAGCCTTTAATTTGCAAGTCAGCTATCTGTTGAAATATGGCAGGCATATAATATGAGTGCCTTCATCCGTATTTGAACCCAGATCGCCATATAAGACGGCAAGCGCGCTTAACTATTGAGCTACCGAGGCAGATTTGTCCGATTTGTTATTATCTGTAAAGAATGATATAATGTTTGCATCAAACACATTTAAAGATTCATGAATAATGTTTGATGCAGAGCTGTATCTGTGATGGCCATTGTGATAGTTCATCTACATGTAACACCACCGTGGGATACTGAATCCGTGATGGCCATTGTGATAGTTCATCTACATGTAACAACACCGTGGGATACTGAATCCATGATGGCCATTGTGATAGTTCATCTACATGTAACACCACCGTGGGATACTGAATCCGTGATGGCCATTGTGATAGTTCATCTACATGTAACAACACCGTGGGATCCCGAATCCGTGATGGCAATTGTGATAGTTCACCTACATGTAACAACACCGTGGGATCCTGAATCCGTGATGGCAATTGTGATAGTTCATCTACATGAAACAACACCGTGGGATCCTTGACAATTGACTTGGAAACGCTGGCTCTAGGACCCTATTAAATTGATATTCTTTCTAACTGGGCTGGTCTTACTAAATTATAGTAAAATTTCAATTGTCTGAGTCATGTGGACAAGACATTAAGTTGTATACTCGTTAGTTGGATACCTCGGAATACTGGGTAGGTTAACTGACCACCGAGGTATGATCGCCATATATAACTGAAAGTGGCTTACCAACAGAGTTACACCTCACCACGGCGGCTAGTAACTATAGTATGATGTTTAAAGGTGTTAAACTCCGGAGGACATAGAATGGTCAAACTCGAGATTTTAAAATAACACTACAAATGTTTAAGTATAATTAATTCAGCGTTATATTACAAGTACATTTTGCAGTATTCCAGTAGAAATGTGGAAGTGACATCGCATCACATATTTAGACATTCATTGTCGAATAAAAATGAGATTTCAAGCGTGTTTCATTCCGAATTTATAATTTAATCATTCTTTAAAGAATTTACAATGGTTTTAAAATATTTCCTATTTTACTAGTCATATTGAGGTCAGTGCCTTTAAAGAAAAGGGGCTGAATTTACTATGAGTGTATGGTGAACATACACGAGCCTTTGTTGGTGGGTTACATGGCCTGCTATGTCCCCTTCCCACCACAGAACTATCATAGATACAGTATTATTTCCTATCCAAACATAGCGCCATCCCCAGGAAATCATGCCCACGTAAACATCAAAGTATCCTACCCATGTTTCACCACACTTATCTAATGGTACATGTGAACATCGCGCTCGGCAAACATGGCGGATTGGAGTACAAATTGTATGAACATTACTCACTCTAAATGTACATGGTGGGCTAAAACCAGCCAACTACAACGTTTCCTCATGTCACCACAATGAACGACAAATTGTTTAAAACAGAATGTCTATTTTAACGCAGATTTAGACTCACAACATTTATAAACATTTCGTCTTATTTGCGTAAATTTTGTCCTTGCGGTACGCCTAAAGTTATTTGGATACATTTTGACATTTTTGCAATGCCAATTTCATTCTTATTCAAGTATATGTATTGTATAGTCATCATGTAATTACTAATCCAAAGTTTGTAAAAAATGACACATAGTACATCTATTTACATTGAGAAATGCAAAACGTGCAAGTAGATTCCGATAACCGATTTCTTGAGGAGGTAATGTGTGAGTCATCGATATCACGTGACTGATCCGTTGTCATTTATCTGTTCAATATATTGTTTAACTACATGTATATCTTTAACCCATTCATTCATTATCAGTGCATTATGACAGTCTACACGTGTAACACTCAATGTTCAATGTTTCGGGGGGGGGGGGGGTTGAATGTTGAAAGTACACTTTAAAATAGCTATAACTCCAACGCGGTTTGGGACCTGTGTGGGACACTGAAGGAGACCAGTATAAATATATTAGAAAAGGGATTATCTTTACAATGAGTCCCCAAATTTAAATTGGTTTGGTGAATAAAAGAGACCATTTGTCACATCTGATAAAATAGCTCAGTGGTTTAGCTATGGGGAAATAGTAATGTTTAAGCCAATGCAGACACAAGTTCGAGCCCTACATATCTATATATTTTTTATAATTTTTAAATCGGAAATTAAATGTGAAGCAAAAATACGTTTGAGTTATATTTTATTATAATAATAATAAAGACTTTATTTTACGAGGAAACTCATTTGACAATTAAATTAAATGGCAATCTTCCATGAGATCCTCAACAATAAAACTATTATTTATTTATCATTGTATATACTTATTATTGTCACATTAATTAAATGCATTATGCGAGTATTTTTTATTTCTTAAAATCTGCTTACACATTTTATAACAATTAATAACATGAACAAATCAAACTATGAGATAGTTGTTACTACCACACACATCATAGTCGATAATGTTTAATCTCCTGAAACTTCAACCATGTAGAAGATCAGGAGAAAATTGTGAATACGACAATAAAAGCAATGCATGAGCATGTATAACATATATAAATAATTACATAGAAGGGAAAAAAGAAGGACACGAAGAATCGAACGCGGATCGCAAGATTGTTAGGCGATCACCTATTCCTTTACGCTAAGATGTTTCATACAAGTTGACTTGGTAATAATGTTTGAATAGGAAAGACATATCTCTATAATAATAATAATAATAATAATAATAATAATAATAATAATAATAATAATAATAATAATAATAATAATAATAGTAATAATAATAATAATAATAATGTTTATTTTGACATTGCAGATTATCGCGTTGGAGATATAGTAGATTACCAAACAACATAATTATAACAACTGATACAATGTCAATGTCACGTATTTATTTTAGTTTCAGATTATGATTTAACCGCTGCTGTGAAACAATAATGACAACTTATATTGAGCACCCTACATGCCGTAATTTAGGGATGGTAAACACGCCAACCACACGCGTTCAGGGCATGATTATATCTCTATACAGAACAATTGTATGCGGAGAATGACTCTCTACCTTGATCTCCTTTAGTTAAACATGTCCTGAAATAGCAACATCAACAACAGCAGAGCAAATAAAACAACAAACTTCTTCAACGAAAGTTAAACATGATTACAATGTATGGATAGAATCACTAAAACTACATTATGGAAACATTGAACAAACGGAATTGTCTATAACACCACCAAGGTGAATAATCTGGGATACATAACACCATACCATGAGACGCACCCACATAAACACCAACATAAACACCTTCAGTGACGCAATATAGCAACATTATTGTTGTTGCTACCGATGTCCTACAACTGATGTTTTCCTACCAATTAAGACATTGTACAGATACATATATACTAATCGTTAAAATTCATAAATGGATTTTGTGTAAAACATGCAAGGTTCATACTGTCGGATATACGTTTTAATAGAAGTCATGTATCCACAGGTAGGAACGTATCATCTGGTGTTCTCGTCTTGAAATAAAGATGATCTTATCATATCTTATTGACGACAAAAATAGTCAGTTCAATTTCAAAGTCACTTATATAAAAAGGTTCGTCTACCCATTATAACCAACCCCTCCCCCCATAAGCACGAGGACTATACGAAAAGTATTTGCAAAGTTGTGTTCTAGTCTTGGTCCCTTCGTCATGGTTAACCCCTTAAAGCCCCTTAAACTTCAAGCCATAAATAAACACAAACCCCATACCCTAAACGATGGTCCACAAACCCTATTATTTCCTTGGACGAACGGACCAACGGGAATACAAATGTTTTCTAAGTGGGCGTAAAATTACCATGCAAAGTGGATGCAAGAAGCAACATTGTATACAGCCTCATCAGTTGTACATGTATATGAACCATACTGTAGAAAATGAACTGTCACAGCTTCACTGCAAATAATGATGAAGTTTCACGGCAAATTCTCATTAAAATTACGTTTTTAAGATAAAATATATTTTACGAGGTATTTAAATCTGCACTGAAGTAAATCTGTCATGGTTTGTGAGTTGTAAATCCTGCAAGTTAGCAAGTAGGCTGAATTATATAATACAGTATAATGCAACTTTGTATCATATGTAGCTACGGTAGGAAAGAGAGTGTGGTAACTGCAACATTGCACTGGAAAAGAGTGCGGTAATAGCACCATTGCATTATAAAAGAGTGCGGTAACTGTGTGGTTTGTTGCCATCACACCAATCACACACTGAGTTGAACAATGATACAAAATATATAGAGAACTGAAACATTCGGATATCTGAAACAATACAGTTCTGTGGAAATTAATTCACACAAAAGCATCCTCATAGTTGATGATCTCCAAACACGGTCATCAGTTCCTTAGATACATGGATAAAATCGTTTTGAGTGTCGTAAATTTAAAGAGAAAAACAAGAAAACCCGAAACTAAGTCGTAATTGCCATTTCTAAAATAAGAATCGTAATTTATGAATAAACATCGTAATCTTCCTGTTCAGAGAGAGTTTAGCATGCTAGGCTTGATTAATGCAGTGAAGTTACATTACTGCTGCGTCGTAATTCAAATATAGAGAGACAAACAGTCGAAACAGTGGAGAAGAATTGAAAATAAATCACAGTACAGTCCAACCTGAGTCAAAGACAGCCGGCGAATAAGGACCACTATTACCTGTCTACAAAGACCACAATGAACAAGAATCACTGTCCTAAAACCTGTCTACAAAGACCACAATGAACAAGAATCACTATCCTAAAACCTGTCTACAAAGACCACAATAATAAACTTGCCGATAATAGTAGGGTAACCTGTGAATAGAGACCACGTGTCAAGGATTTGAACACTTTCTGTGTTCACATGAGTGGTATTTACGGATAAGTTCATTGTATCTATTTGTTTTCATTTAAATGTGTGCTAAACAAATATTCTCTTGCGATATTGTTGAACAGATCATCTAAGGTCCTCATTTATTGACCTTGAAGTGATTACATTTGTATTTCAAACTCATCATTTTCAATTTTGTCATGATAATGTGTGATAAAATCTTCCGCACAGATTTTCCCAGGTTGCTGACGTCATCCTCACACATAATACAGTGGATACTAGGTCACTACTGACTCCCGTACCAATACCATAGTTCATGGGTAGTTTCAGTCAAACGAACTTGGATATAACGAATGACTGGATGTAACGAATTCGTTCATTTCTGTCCTCAATCCTCTACCATTGCATTCAATAACCCGCTTAACTTATGTAATGTGTTGGACAATATGGGGTACCATTCCTTATAACGAATGTCGTTATCTCAATCGAGCGAAAATTGCTTATAATGAACTTAGAAGTTTGTGCCCAATACAATACGAAGGACCATTAACGAACAATTACAATAACTTTGTAACGAGTTTAAAAAAAACAAAAAATTAGTAATGTTACATAAAAAGAGTCAAAATGTAGGAGTATGGGTGTCCTTGAAAAACGAATATCACTTCATACATTTAACCACACGCATACAAATAATGTGAGACATCATTACGTAAACAAAGGATCCACCTAACCCAATATGAGATGCATGTACACCATGGATATCTTGTCTATAAAACTAAGTCTACATGTGTGATACCACTTCACGGTAAAATCCAGTCAATGAGTTTTTTAAAAAGTGCAAAATCATCAATGAGGGGACTAAACGCAAATCTAGGACAAGTTATCAGAACACATTGGGTGACATCATAAATACTCGTAATGTCATGTGCTCATTTATACTAATCTACTATAATACTAACCTATTAAAATACAACATGGGATTAAACTAAGTTATAATAAATCTTTGACTTATTAATTATTGACTTATTAACCCGATAGTATGAACGATTGACTTATTACGTTAATGTGGTGTAAAACTATAATATCTTGATCGATCGTTGCTTTAAAGGCAGTTCATAGTTTGATTAACGTGTTTGCTTTAAACTTAAAGGGACTGGTTTGTTCAGTGACGTCTGTCTGTAGACTCATCAACTGAGGTCATATGAGCTGAGCTAATGCACCAGTCAATTGAAACCACGGCCCTCAACCCATGGTAAAATCCCTGTCCCCGGGTCATACAGATGGTATAGCAAGCGTGAAGCAAGGGAGACATATCAGTACCATTTTAACGACTTCGATATGTCTGTCTGTAGACTCATCAACTGAGGTCATATGAGCTGAGCTAATGCACCAGTCAATTGAAACCACGGCCCTCAACCCATGGTAAAATCCCTGTTCCCGGGTCATACAGATGGTATAGCAAGCGTGAAGCAAGGGAGACATATCAGTACCATTTTAACGACTTCGATATGTCGCGTCATGGGATCGAGCCCGATTATCGTGACCTATTGTACTGGAAGCGGACGCTCTACCACTAGGCTATCGAGGCAGGTCTTTTATCAAAATTCTTTATTTACACGGTGTTGACAGACGTGTGCACTTTATTGCATGGAATCCAACAGTTCAGATAAAAAAACACATCCACGTATACGACATAGAGTCAGAAATAAATCTTTACTGTATACGTATAGCGTTTAGCAAATAACAAATTCACGCTAAATCACATAAGATAGCGAGGAGTCATAAAAAGACGAAATTTGGACACTTGATCTACGTTTTATTGCCCTAATTTTGGTGTCGCGTTGTTACGTCTTTCCAGTGATTGTCAAAATTAACATCTTGCACAAACCATGGCCTTTTTCATGTTTCTGTTTTTTCATCAGCAATTATGTATTTATGCAAGGACCTGACAGTGACTGACATACTTGCTACATGGTAGGGTCACCGTACTCTAAGGTTCGTTGATATAGAAATACAGTCAGACTTGTCCGTGACAGACATATACAAGAAAAGCAAAGGACGCTTTTTAGAATTAAAAAGTGAAACACATTATTTTAGTTCGGTGTTTCATCTCTTGAAAAGACAACACATAGTCAAAGTAATGCGATATACAGTGGTTTAGTAACAGATATAAGTGTGATCTCCTTTTAGGGATATGTTATAACTAGGAAAATATTATATGTATGTCTTTGAATATAACGATTTCGGAAAAAGAGAATCTCTGCTTATAGCTCCCAAGGTTAACTATTCCAATAAGTAAGCTTTGATGACATGCTGTATAACGAATATCGTAATATCAATAGAACGAATAATCATTATAACGAACTGAAATGTCTGGCATTTTAGACTTCTTTATAACCCAGTTATTGCGCGAAAGACAGACCGACCGACAATTATGAACATATACATGCGGCATGTGAAAATGAAAAATCCTACATTTTTCATGAAGAAAAAAAAATATCTAATTCAATTTAAAACTCTCTGGAGGTTACTTTTAAATAGCGTGTACAACTGAGCGCGATGATTTTCAAGTTTAAAGTACGGATGTATACACGAGGAGTGTTCAATAAGCACACAAAAATGTCAACTGATTTCTACAATTTTGTGAAGATAAGACGAGTGTTTTTCGGGTATTTTTAAACACCCCTCGAATATTATTAAATTTGTATTTTCTTTAATTTATGGAGTAGGGCAAATAAGGAACATTTTTTCATCTTATTTTTGTTTAGAATTTTGTATATTCATATTTACTGCATGCAGAGCTATACAACAAATCGCCACATGACAGTTGGTTCAAGTCAAGATTAATTTTAAGTCGATCTGATATATCTTATATCAATGTGACATTACATTATACATGTACATGTATGTATATATACGAGATCAAAGAAGATACGCTTTGAAGAAAATCGTATCGTGATACTGCAGCCTGAATGCACACAAGTTATCAATTAAGAGGTCAAAGTAACAAAAATCTTAACTTCGATGACACGCAGATTTCTTTTGTACTTGGTCTCGCTACCAGGTCACCCAATTACCATAACGGACTATTTTTTGCTTCTAGGTCACGGAAGTTACCGACACGGACTACATTCAGCTTCCAGGTCACGGAAGTTACCGGCATGGACTACATTCATCTTCCATGTCACGGAGGTTACCGACACGGACTACATTCAGCTTCCATGTCACGGAGGTTACCGACACGGACTACATTCAGCTTCCAGGTCACGGAAGTTACCGACACGGACTACATTCAGCTTCCAGGTCACGGAGGTTAACGACACGGACTACATTCAGCTTCCAGGCCACGGAGGTTACCGTCACGGACTACTTTCAGCTTCCAGGTCACGGAGATTACCGACACGGACTACATTCAGCTTCCAGGTCGCGGAGGTTAACGACACGGACTACTTTCAGCTTCCAGGTTACGGAGGTTACCGACACGGACTACTTTCAGCTTCTAGGTCACGTAAATTACCAGCAAGGAGGTTTCCAATTAGGTAATTATACGTAACAAAAACAGATATCCAACATTAACTGACAAGAAAAAACATGAAGACAATACAAAGCTGTGTCCAGGAAACTACTCCAAGTGATGTTTGGCCTACGCACGATGAACCCGTGCCAAAATGTCATAGGTTAATATCGTTACACGGTCTTGTACACGTTTTATTCTTGTCCTGACAAGTGTAGTGGGGTCTAGATGCGTTCTTATCGCAATATTCGTCCGTAATTATTGTCTTAATTAATTCTAAAGATGTAACTTTACGACGCCTCTATCCATCAGATGACACCACGGTAATATATCATTCAAATTGTCAAATGCTGTTATGTTTTTCAATTGTTAAGTTGCTGAACTATAGGGCTGTATATGTGTTCACAATTTATGTGCTTTAATGATATATGAGTTTATACCAAGCTTAGAAAACTATGAAAAAGTCCTACAATAGAAACCAAACTTAAGCGGAGTGGAACGAAAGAGTCTACAACGAAACGGAACTGTTGATTACTTAAAACGTGTATCATTAATTTTATCAACATAACAGTCGATCGAAATAAATATGTCGTATAACTTGTCTTATGCACCTGTGAAATTGCATGTTTTCATGTTTGCAATATAAAAATGTTTTGTTGTGAAACAAATATTGAGTCCGAATTTCAACTCAAATCTATGTGAAAATATTTGAGTTGAGCTTGAGATCATTAGTATTCGAGATTGAGATGCCTCGCGAGATCAGGAACGATGTTCCAGATCAACCCAAATCCTTGCTCAAATTCTAGTTTCAAAAGAATATTTCAATGTTTCGGAATTTCCCACAACAATTGATAGATTGATAAGCAGAATAATAATCCCCGATAAATAAAGATGACTTAATTGTTGCACTGTTAATGAGCAGACCACGTGTCATGCTCAAGTTGAGTTGCGCATGAAAAGAGTTTCAGAATTTGGGACCAGGACCTGTTTAAAACAACAGAAAACTGCCGATGATCAGCCAGTTTACGTACCGACAGTAGCATGAAACATAATGCAAGTGTGATGAGGAATAAATTATCTTAAATTACAAGTTAACTTGTACTTCCTTGACAGGCGTTCTGACATCATTATCATAATGAATGCATCAGTGTTACTCATTTTCTGTTTCATTTTACGCTGTACCTGTCATACGAAACGTCTAGACCACGTAAATTATACGTGAAATGTCTTGCAGCATCTGAGCGAATTTTTTTGTGATATGAAGCCGCGGCTGAGATCCACTGGTTAATGCGCTGGATTTGTAACCCGACGATCCGGGATCGAATCCCGATCTCGCCAGATCATACACTGTTAATATTTGTCAACAATATTGATATTCCTCCACATGTGGAGAAGTTACTGGTTCCTGGTGGAAGAGTTAGTTAGTAGAACATATATATATAGTACAATTGAACTGGTTATATAAGACAGTCCAGAAATGTTGGTTAAGTCAATCAGCTGTCGTATAAAACTGAACATTTTTTTAGAAATTACGTTATACCCGAACATACGAACATAGCTGTAGAACATGTTGATGAACAGTGTTTAAATCATATGTCTGGGACTAATGAAGATAATGCTCATTGGATCGGTTAAAAGAGCCCATCGTCAGAACGATTTTGTATTACAGTGCGATAATTCTATTTGACCCATGTCGGTAACCGTTTATGATGAGTTAGGCATTTCGAAAACATCTTTTACTGATGAAGATTGTATGTAGGACTCCCAAATGTACAATGGTAATACTTAGTATTCAATTCACCAGTCTGAGCCATCGAATGCATTTCTATGCCAACAAAAGTAAATCATACAAGCTAAATACTGGGTATAATTATAGAAACCCTGTCTAGTATTTTCCAACAATAATTCGATTAGAACCAAAACAACTGACCATCCTTACTGGCGGCGTGGTTTTGATCTTACGAATCAGTTACAAAACCTCCCCCAGCTGACGGATCTGGCACAGTTTCTATTTGTTTAAGTAAATCCTGACGGCTCAATTTACATTTCTTAATTACTAGTATTTTCTTTTTTTTTCTTACTACATGAACTAGATCAAGAAAGATATTTTCTCCCATAATATCGCGACCGAACTGTACTTTGGGTAGAGGAGGAAATATTATTACATAAAGTTTACGGCATTATTGTAGTAGATCTTATATCCCTAGTCGTTGTGTCTGTGATATTCGCTAGTTATCAGATAGAAACACAACTCGTTGACACCGGTTCAACTTAACCTTCCACCTCAAACCAACAATACCAATTTCAATATTGCGTTTTGTTTGATGGTTTTTAACGATAGTTATATACTCCGGTAATGAATACACACGCATCCCGGTGCAATGTGATGTCATTTGTCTACCATGTCATATCTACGTCAGTATGATTTGTTCGCAACCGGTAAGGGGTAGAAGTATTCAGTATTCCATTGATTTGAATTAGACCTAAATACGGTAGTCAAAAGTGGTCGTTGTTGACTATGATCGGATATAGGCTAATAATAAAATACATTGCGTAAGTTGGTCAGCGGTAATCTAAAATATATAAACAGCGTTTGCAACCCTTTAATGTTTGATAAAGGATCACTTACCATTATGATCTCTATTATTCTGTGATATATATTCAAAGAATCTAGGTAACAGACGCTCAGGTTCACACGACAGTATGGCCTTTTCACGCTTAATAGTACAAGAGGCGTCTGATTCCCTTCCTACTGAAATTCTGTCTGAGACGATATTAGATTATCCCACAATAAAGTAGTCATGGTTCGTTTAAAATGCATGCTGTTGTGTCTACGGTATAAAAATGTAAAACAACGGCAAATCGTTTTTCCGTAACATTCAAATTACTATGACCTTTCCTCACTATAAAATTTCCCATTGAACAAGCTAAACAATATTAAACATTTAAAAAAGCATAGTTTCCATTGTAGTGAAATAAGTTAATCCGCAAACATCAAAGAGAATATTAAAATTCTTGTTTTTAATTCGTGAAGTAGAAACTATTTTAATCCGCACCTGTGTCCTAAAGAACACCAGAGCAAAACCTGACCGGGTCATACACTAACCGAAATATTAGTTTTACAGGATTGTAATTCAATTGTGAAGTTGACTATTATCCTATTATCCCAAGTCGTCTTGCGTATTTAAGAGCTTTACTATGGAGCGACGTTTTCCCGTATAATACATCTTAATATTCCATGAATGTGCCTAAACAGGAAACGATGTCTGGACTTCCTCATGGCAATAACACTAAACCTCATGTAACAATATTAGTGTAGTAACAAAGGTCTCTATGACGGACATAACATACCAATATACATGATTGTACGAGTATACGCATGTATATACCAAAGTCAACCCGTCGTTATTGGTCGTTCCATAGTCTAAACGCAAGACCTAAATCTTTCCTTCTGCAGTCTTATACGGTTTATTAGTCCGCTACCGGTTTTGACCGGAGGGGACTATAGGTTTGCCCTCCGTCTGTCTTTCCGTCAGTCAAAAAATCTGAATCCTGACATTGCTCAAACAGTTTCCAAGCTATGTTTATGAAACTTGGTATGTGGATAAAGGGCAATAATTTGATAATTCTGAAAAAATTGTGGTTGCCATGACAACAGAAACATTGAGAATTTTAAGGGTCAAACCGGTATTGCTTGAAATTCTTAGTGACTTGTTCTTCAAGGAGTTTGAATGAAAACCTCAATGATAACGCTTAAAATAAAATATCGTGGTAAAGTTCCCGTCTTCTGTAACTAAAGTGAAACACGTTGTATATTCAAGGAAATCGTCAATTAAAAGCATTCTGGAAAACAGTGGTCATTATCCATTTTTTATCTCCCATCAATTATAAAAAAGTTGTACCAACCCATACATATATTTACAGTAAAACCTCACCTACAGGCCACCTTAATAATAAGACAACCTCAATATCAAGACCACCTACAATTAAGACCACAGCTTTCAGGTCCATTTTTCACTGGTTTGATCATTACTTAATCTCAATATTAAGACCAACTCATTACTGATACCAGTTTAAATAGACTACAAGGATGGTCTTATTATTGTGGCTTTATATACGTCACATGTGTTAGAACATGTACCATCAGTTCATTGCCTTGATGGATTAAATCATCTCTTATAAGTTTCTGTTATTTCACGACATATCAGTTGATATTTATTTTTGCCTTGATTATAAACACTGCAAAACATTTTAAGACAGATTCCCTATCCACATTCATTTGTTATTTTAGTTCTATCGTGTAGAGATCGAGTACCATCTGAGACAAGGGACCACTGACATATCAGACCGCATCAGACCTCAGTATAACATACGTCACGTTACATGACTTGTGTTTATCATAGTACACATGACGATTGTCTCTGTAGTTCACAGAATGTTTATTATAAGTATAAATAAACACTAATCCTTAAACAAGAAGATATGCATCTTAACTGCGCAAGATTGGAGATGTGGTCTTAATTCCGCCAGAATGGAGACGTGGTCTTAACTCCATCAGAACAGAAACATGATCTTAACTCCATCAGAATGGAGACATGATCTCAACTCTGTCAACATGAGCCATAATGATGGTAGAGCCATATGCACACCTCATGCTTTAAGATTATTTGTTCGAATCCGGATAGGACCACAAGCGCAGTCACAAACTTCACAGACTATATAATCCCGAGTAGTCCATACCCTGGTCATAGAGTGTGATTTTATCATAAGTTGTAAATTTATATCACAATCTATATATATATATATATATATATGTGTGTTAAGGTATAAATAAAATGCTAATCTCAACTATACGTCCTTGTACAATGAGAGCTGTCTTCATGATAAATCATGATGTTTGCATGTCGGAAGTAATGTTTCAAAACTGTATAAGTCAGCAGAATTTCATATTCTAACATATTCTAACAGTAATTTAAACATGAAATTAAAAATTCAAATAATTAACATAAAAGCTATCTTTCTCATACATTTATTATAAGGACGTTATCGTTATAGTAAACGATTATGTGAATTTAAACAATATACAATATAATACAATTACAGTAAAACCTCGTTATCTCGAGGAGTGATCGGGAAAGGTGAAATGCTCGAGATAAACAGAGTGCTCGTAATAACCGTAGAAGTCTGGCTACCCGACTAGATAATATATTTTTTCAATCAATAATCATAATTTCGTTTTCAATTTTAGCTAGATTTTATTTTTGGATTGATTCCTATGTTTGAGGGTGCAAAGGGAATTAATTTCATGAAAAATGAGTAGACTGAAGAGTTGTCTCCTTTAATTAAACATAGGGTATGTATAGACAGACTATAACCGAACGGAAGTGTCATTGTATGGATGATAATAACAAAAGTTATCTCAATGTCTGCTACTGGTGTCCTTAGTTAAAACATTAAAACATACATATACATGCATAATGGTTTGATACATTGATTTAAGATCTTTTAATGTACGATCGAAATTACGTGTTCGTAAATCAGAATTTGTTTAAATTGCAACTTTCGTATGAAAAACATTTTTTTATATTATTCGTAAACATTGAATATAAATCGTAAAATTGGTCGTAAAGTTGGTCGTAACTTTGGTCGTAAATGTGTGGATAATGATAACATGATTTAAACATGATGTAGAGTACCATGCTACCCGGGGTGCAATGAGTGAATACAACTTACCGTGATATAAGCCACTACCCTAGTTCTATTTAACACAAGAAATAAAATAAAATGGAAATTCGAGAAATCAATTAAATATATTTTAACCACAATTTAATTGACTTTGTCAAAGTTTACCTTTCGGATCATCAAGATAATGAACGTAATATGTCGTGTCAATGTATTCAGTTCATGTTGCTATCAGATAGGGGGTGATAAGGTTACTGAACATTAATTGATATGCTATCTTATACGTCAGATAAACCAGGGTGTTAATTATGAAAAATGTTCATCTTGATTGACAGTTTTAATGCCTTCTGATTTAACACGTACACTGTTAGTGATATGGGGTCGTCCCTGCTATGCATCTTGCATACTGCTTGTATAAAAACATCTTGACACACACTGAGCATGTATCATGGCATATAAGCATGGGGTAAAACCAGTTTTTAACTATTTTCTTTTGTCCTTATAATTCATTATCTACCGGTACTTACAACATACAAAGTCTCATCATGTGTGTAAGTGGGTGGGGGGGGGGGGGGGGGGGGCACAACCCGCACACCACGGACCTGTCAGATGACTGTCTTAAACTGCACTAGTCGAGAAAACGAATATTTGGAAACTATATACATAGCCACGTTACCTGTAAGATGGAATGTGCGTCTGTTATTGGTGAATGGTTGTTACAGAGAGATTTATATTGATACCATTGTTGAAAGTGGTTGTTGATATGGAGATGGTCGCGTTGTAGAGGTTGTAGCATATATAGATTGTATTATTGAAACTTGAACCAAATGCCATACTTTCAATCCTTTTAATATGTGCTAAATATTTAGGCCATTTACAGAAAATCTAGGACAAGTTTCCTGCTATAAATCGTGAATTTGAGAGTAGAAGATATAACATACAGTATGTGTTTATCAATGCACGAAAATGTTGCGTATTGATTACGAAAATGATTTACCAATATACTGACTGACAGTCATTCACAAAATTTAAAGTATATATTATTAAAAAAACTTATGCAATCTACATAGTCAATATTCGTCTAATCATACGTACTTGAACTCAACAGTTTATACAGTCGAACAAGGATACTTTGACCACCTGAGTATTTGAATACCCGACATCTTCCGAAATATAAGAATATCCGGTATCATCCGAACTATATTGTAATACCCGGCATGATCCGAATTAAACACTGAGTCCGATCGCTTTCCTTAGTATAAAAAGAGCGGGTAATACTAAATACACTTCTGTAGCACATTGTGAAAGGCGTATGTAATATTTAACGATCTATCTTAACTATAATAATGATTGTACATTCAACATACATTTGTACCTACTTTTTCAAAACGTACGTCACGATACATACCAACCTATATATACGCAATAAGTTACGAAATATTTGAACATTTTTTATCAATATAGACCCCTGCTCTGCATATATGATAAATATATGCTTACAACGAATTTGACAGTCACGATATTTTATATTAGGAGTCGTAAAAGAATAAGACCCAGATATTTACCCCCTGACTCCCTCAAGCAAGTAACCAGATTTGTTCTTTTACGCGTGTTAATCTTAACGTCTCAATTCTGACATCTTCTTCGATAATTTTTATTTACACCTAAGAACCCCTTTATTTACAGCATCTGGAATGTATTTTAAGGTATATCCCCTGATATAAACCAGACATCTGGCCCCTAGAACGCAGAACACACACTCGTAACTAACCTAAACGAAACAAGTATTCTGGAAATTATGGCAATATACGATACTCGTACACAATGGTTAACAATAACAGAGGCATCGCTTTCACTATTTAACCATTATTCCTATATACATTGTCCATATTATTTCAACACGAAGTTACTTTGATTAATTCAACTTTAATTCTAAGTACAGATTTTCAGGTTGAAAGTAGAATGTAATTATATATGAATTTCGTTTCTGTCGATGTTTAAGCACACTATTTGTGTTCGTCATTCTTGCACGCTATTTGTGTTCGTCATTCTTGCACACTATTTGTGTTCGTCATTCTTGCACACTATTTGTGTTCGTCATTCTTGCACACTATTTGTGTTCGTCATTCTTGCACACTATTTATGTTCGTCATTCTTGCACACTATTTGTGTTCGTCATTCTTGAACACTATTTGTGTTCGTCATTCTTGCACACTATTTGTGTTCGTCATTCTTGCACACTATTTGTGTTCGTCATTCTTGCACACTATTTGTGTTCGTCATTCTTGCACACTATTTGTGTTCGTCATTCTTGCACGCTATTTGTGTTCGTCATTCTTGCACGCTATTTGTGTTCGTCATTCTTGCACGCTATTTGTGTTCGTCATTCGTGCACGCTATTTGTGTTCGTCATTCTTGCACGCTATTTGTGTTCGTCATTCTTGCACGCTATTTGTGTTCGTCATTCTTGCACGCCATTTGTGTTCGTCATTCTTGCACGCTATTTGAGTTCGTCATTCTTGCACACTATTTGTGTTCGTCATTCTTGCACACTATTTGTGTTCGTCATTCTTGCACACTATTTGTGTTCGTCATTCTTGCACACTATTTGTGTTCGTCATTCTTCCACACTATTTGTGTTCGTCATTCTTGCACACTATTTGTGTTCGTCATTCTTGCACACTATTTGTGTTCGTCATTCTTGCACACACTATTTGTGTTCGTCATTCTTGCACACTATTTGTGTTCCATGTTTATGAATGATGGTCGCATGTGGAAGTATATTGTTTATGATAACACCCCACCCTCTGTGTGCCGTACATCGTTCACGTTTCTAGGGTAATTTACAATGAATTCGACAAAGTCATGTTATTATACAGGTCGCAATCCAGATTTGTTGCAAAACATATGGTCCATATGTACACGGTGAACGTGTGATTCGCACAGCGTGATATCAGCTTTCATTTCCGGGACATTCGATAAATTTAGCTTGTTTTTATTTGAACCTAGTCTTATTAAAAGTCTCTTATTGCAACTTAACCAATGTCATATCTACAAATAGACAACACTACACCCGGAAATTGGAATAGATAGACTAATAACTTAAACAGAATCACAAAGCCATAGCCTTGTTTAATCTTAAGAAAAGAATTTATAAAAGTATCGAGAGTGTTTCAATAAAACATTAGTTAAATGTTTAAGGTCATTCTTCATAATTAGTTAATTAAGTTGTATCAATAAAACGAATAATGCTTAATACGAACTAAAAACTAAGGTCTCCGTTTAAATTATATTGAACCGAGGTTTAATGGTTAGCAACATACCAATCATATCTCTAAGAAATCGAACATATTGTTCCATTTGAATTCAAATATACTAGTCTTTATGAATTCGAACATACTTAGTTCCCAATGAATTCAAACCTACTACTAGGTATTGAAATACATGTATACTTCTTACTAAGAATTCGAACATACTTCTACCAAGGATTTCGAACATACTTCTACCAAGGAAGTCGAACATACTTCTACCAAGGAAGTCGAACATACTTCTACCAAGGTATTCGAACATACTTCTACCAAGGAAGTCGAACATGCTTCTACCAAGGAATTCGAACATACTTCTACCAAGGAATTCGAACATACTTATACAAAGGATTTCGAACATACTTCTAACAAGGAATTCGAACATACTTCTACCAAGGAATTCGAACAAACTTCTACCTACGAATTCGAACATACTTCTACCAAGGATTTCGAACATACTTCTACCAAGGAATTCGAACATACTTCTACCTAGGAATTCGAACATACTTCTACCAAGGAATTCGAACATACTTCTACCAAGGAATTCGAACATACTTCTACCTAGGAATTCGAACATACTCCTACCAAGGAATTCGAACATACTTCTACCAAGGAATTCGAACATACTTCTACCAGGAATTCGAACATACTTCTACCAAGGAATTCGATTATACTTCTACCAAGGAATTCGAACATACTTCTACCAAGGAATTCGAACATACTTCTACCAAGGAATTCGAACATACTCTTACCTACGAATTTGAACATACTTCTAACAAGGAATTCGAACATACTTCTACCAAGGAATTCGAACAAACTTCTACCTACGAATTCGAACATACTTCTACCAAGGATTTCGAACATACTTCTACCAAGGAATTCGAACATACTTCTACCTAGGAATTCGAACATACTTCTACCAAGGATTTCGAACATACTTCTACCAAGGAATTCGAACATACTTCTACCAAGGAATTCGAACATACTCTTACCTACGAATTTGAACATACTTCTAACAAGGAATTCGAACATACTTCTACCAAGGAATTCGAACAAACTTCTACCTACGAATTCGAACATACTTCTACCAAGGATTTCGAACATACTTGTACCAAGGAATTCGAACATACTTCTACCTAGGAATTCGAACATACTTCTACCAAGGATTTCGAACATACTTCTACCAAGGAATTCGAACATACTTCTACCAAGGAATTCGAACACACTTCTACCAAGGAATTCGAAGGAATTCGAACATACTTCTACCAAGGAATTCGAACATACTTCTACCAAGGAATTCGAACATACTTCTACCAAGGAATTCGAACATACTCTTACCTACGAATTTGAACATACTTCTACCAAGGAATTCGAACAAACTTCTACCTACGAATTCGAACATACTTCTACCAAGGATTTCGAACATACTTCTACCAAGGAATTCGAACATACTTCTACCTAGGAATTCGAACATACTTCTACCAAGGATTTCGAACATACTTCTACCAAGGAATTCGAACATACTTCTACCAAGGAATTCGAACCAAGGAATTCGAACATACTTCTACCAAGGAATTCAAACATACCTCTACCAAGGAATTCGAACATACTCTTACCTACGAATTTGAACATACTTCTAACAAGGAATTCGAACATACTTCTACCAAGGAATTCGAACATACTTCTACCAACGAATTCGAACATACCTCTAACAAGGAATTCGAACATACTTCTACCTACGAATTCGAACATACTTCTACCAAGGAATTCGAACATACTTCTACCAAGGAATTCGAACATACTTCTACCAAGGAATTCGAACATACTTCTAACAAGGAATTCGAACATACTTCTACCTACGAATTCGAACATACTTCTACCAAGGAATTCGAACATACTTCTACCAAGGAATTCGAACATACTTCTACCAAGGAATTCGAACATACTTCTACAAAGGAATTCGAACATACTTCTACCTAGGAATTCGAACATACTTCTACCAAGGAATTCGAACATACTCTTACCTACGAATTTGAACATACTTCTAACAAGGAATTCGAACATACTTCTACCAAGGAATTCGAACATACTTCTACCTACGAATTCGAACATACCTCTAACAAGGAATTCGAACATACTTCTACCAAGGAATTCGAACATACTTCTACATAGGAATTCCAACATACTTCTACCTATTTAGGTACTCGAGTATACGCCTTACTAGGAATTCGGACACACATTGAACTTATCCCAACAAAATCGAACATACGACTCAAACAGTCGAGCGTCGAACTCTCTGATATAAATCGGTTATTCAGGTCAGCCACTTGTGTACATAACATCGCAATTTCTCTAATTAATGTCTCATTTTAATAGATATTATGTGTATCCGTATGTAGCTTAGTGAATAAGGTATTGGTTTTCTCTGCCTGTTTTTTAATTAACATGTTTAAAACAATAAAAATACAATGTTATGAAATTACAATGTTTGTATACAAGTGACTGACCTGAATATTTGATTTATACAACATGACGACATAGATTGTGTATGTCACGTCTAATTATCTCCCCATTGATGAGTAAACTATATAATTATACATGTATATTATGTCAATATAACATCAAGTTATGCATATAAACATCATAAACTTCAACTTAACCCGATATTGTTATAGCGGTATAAACAATGTTTATGATTAAATTTAAGGTCATTTAAAGTTTGTTCTTTCATAATGTACATGTACATGTATAGACGTATTGTCAGATATAGGTTTTATCAATGTCATATTTTGAAGCCATCACGTAAAGTAGGGTGTTTATTTACTATACTGGTAGTGAACCCCATTTTTAAAGGGCCGGTCAATACGGCTGATGAGACAAACATCTATTGTGTACTTGATAAGGCGCATAAGTGCATCCTGTCCCCTACCTGTTCATGTCATTATTACCTAGCTGGGACGACCATCCAAAAGGCCGAATCAGAACGGAACCGTACCTCGATTCGAACAATCGCCGCCCGATTCCATGGCAAATGCCCTCATCACTCGACTAGGCGATTGTTCACATATTATACGAGGGACAAGTAGATATTGTTTTACGACTTCTGTTATGGCATTTCGAACTTTATATAATAGTCGCCTTACATGTGTAACCATGATAATACTATTCATATCTTAAAATAAATCTAACCTTCAAACACATATATACTTTTACAACTTACATGTAAATTTTAGTCTGTATAATACATGTTCATGTATTTATATGTAATAGAAATATACGTATGATATACTATGATAGTCCTAACTAAAACTATTTTCGGAACAACACGTAATACATGATGTAGACATGCATAAAACATGTAACAATGGTATTAAAACAGCGAAATAAGCAACAGCCATTTTCAAAGTATTTTATACTTGTATTTCATCAATAATAATGATGCACTTTCAAGATTGACAGTTAAACACGTGATCGGCAATATACAGTGATATAGTATATGTAAACAGTTTTACTAGTCACCAATCTGAATTTACTAGGAATAAACTACATGGAGGTGATATTTTGACATAAACATTATGTGGACGACACTGAAGCATTTTCCCACTTAAATTCAACAACTAGGCATGCAAAAATCACCAATTCCCACGCGCAAAACTACTGTCCTTTTGAAATTGACATGACGCAATAGTAAATGCGACAAAAACGTAAATTGCGCGTAATGTTTTCATTTATAATAATATTTATTATCACAAATGTCATAATGTATTTTTCCACCTTTTATTGTAATAAATGTCATTTTCACTTAATCAGCACATTGTTAACAATATTGGCGTCTCTTCGTTATTTTTTATTTCGCTTCTTCGTCGATTTTATTGAAAACAGATCATTACAAAAGACACAATCCGGTGTGTGTACGGGTTTTAGGGGAAAATCTCAGACAAAAGGGGACACGAAAGGCACGATTGAAAACAATGCATGAGTACTAAGATATTGCAATTTGATCGGCAAATATAGAGATAAGATCGCAATGATTGTTTGTTAAATACATATATTGTCACATTGTAAGTCAATACAAAGCACGAACTGATTATATTACGTGTAATGTAGGAAAGTTATAGGAAGGTTATTGTAGAAATCGGCTTACCGTGTACAGAAAAAGGCAAAATCCACTGGAATTAACGCGAAAATCCATTTTCTTGACAAGTTTTCACCAAAGAAATTTTCTCCAAGATGCAAATTCTATTCCAACAACGAAAAACACAAACTAGAATCAATACAGAGCAGACGACGCAAGTTGACGATCAGTTAAATTGTCTCCCGTCCTTCCTTATTTCACGCTCAGATAAGATTCGTGTGTCGTCTGCGTTGCTTAAAAGTTAACTCAGTTATGTCAATGTGACTGTTACGCTGAAGACAATTATATCCTCAACGTTAAGAACTGGGTTAAAATTAAACCACTTAGAAAGAAACCCCATTCATTTAAGAACGAATACCGGCTATATGACCTCTGAACCCCAAGCGATTGATTTTCCTATCGTACGATAACTGGTTTTTCCCAGGAATGCGTATATCACTCACTTTCCGCTCGAGTTTTGGGAAGTATTTGAATTCCTATTTGGTGTTGTTACATCCATGCATTGCGATGTTAAGTCTGAATGAATTCCTGACTGTTTATAATGTAATGTAAATATAAAATGAAAGCACCACGTTTTCTACTTCACTGAGTAGCGTTCAATTGATATAACTTCACGAATTTCACGAGATACAGTATATCCACGGATAAAAACTCAAATCAGTAATCGGGTTTAAAATGCGTCTTTGATTTTTATATATTAACGATCCAAATATTTTCAAATCAATTAAATAGATAGATGTTTATTAGGAAACTAGTATTACACACAAATACGGATTAACTCTGAAAATTAATACTGAAAGTTTAACGAGATAGTGTTACCCATGCGTGCGTCAATATTATATACGTAATGTTTTATCTACGTTAAATAAGCACACATGTGCATTTATCAAACTTTTCCAGTTTGACTATTACAACCAACCTTCGTGAAGTCATGGACTTGTAACAATTGACATTTGTGCAATCATTTTATGATAAGATATCGTTGACGATTAAATACGCGATAATTATACTGGCGTGCATTTAATTTAATCAGCCAGACGACAACGTTTGAACGTTTGAATGCTGCTTTACAAAACAGACAATTTTTGCAGTTTTATTTATTTGTAATTAATATGTTCTTATCAAAGAAAACTTGACATCGGCAAACAGGAAAACAAACGCATTTACGTGTATTGTTTGGTTTCCTAGCAACACAATGACGGTAGCAATGACCTTGGGAACAAAATGAATGTTAGTGCTTTTGTAAAAACGCATCTCCCTATATGGCACCGGACATGTTTGCAGCGTGCATTGTACCATTAAGCTTAGACCGACAATAAAATAGTGTTTGTTTTCCCTCTTTACCTACCCAACACAATAAAAAAACAATTTGGGTAAACGTTAAAAGAAGTCCCAATTTGAACGTATTCGTATTAGGTAACTATACATTCGGGTCAGAATTAAACTGGTTTCATTAATAGTATAGTCACAGTGTATACACGAGTCAACTTCCGGTTATCGCAATAAGTCATACACGTTGAATTGTATAGTTTCCAAAATATGTATACAGTGATCGGACGGTTGACCGGAGTTACTTTTGTTCGCAATAAATCATACATGTTGAATTGTATATAGCCTCCCATTAAGTCATACAGTGACCGGACATCACAGTTTCTTTTCCTTGCCATAAGTCATCCAATTTGAATTATACAGTATTTAAATAAGTCGTACAGTAATTAGGTTTATACGTTGTGATTTCTGTAACAGGATGAATATTATCTTCCATCGTATGAAGACAACTTCTATGATAACGGTATTTAGTCGTTACTGAGTTACTTCCCTTGGCATATTATCTCGTTAAACAACTCCATAACCGAGTGGTAAGAGCGTCAGTAAGAGCGTCAGTAAGAGCGTCAGTCGGTCAAGTCCACATGTTTTGCTGTGAAGGAAATACAAATATGGAAGAAAATCTATCACAACCAGGTTCATCCAGTTGTCCGATTATAGGTATACATGTACACTGAATATCTTCTTGAGTTGTTCTTAGCTGACTGTACTGACTAACTGTCGCATGGTACGGATTTAAAATTGGCTTTGTTACGTTTTTGAATGTGTGTGCTTCGGTGGGCGTTCGGAACTCGATCGGTTGGGAAGAAGGTGTTTAAGGAATTTACGGTACTGGTAAAACACCCTACAACTTGTATTACCCTTTTTGTCTGTACTCATGCTTGTGGGATATTTTGTATGTATATTAAATCACTAGCACACACCCTTCTACAGTGGTATTTGACTTGTTTGTCCTTGGCCGAATCGTTGTTATAGACTGACCCGTATAACGTCAGGATCTGAATTCGGTAGAACATGTTTGAAACTTTGTCTACATGTGCATTACACACCCAAGTAAGTCAAGGGAAACATTTGATGAACTGACCCTGGTTGTCATGTAGGAGTACAGATTCCCCCCCCCCCCCAAAACCACTTAAAGACATTGATTGAGAACGTACCAAATCGGTGTAGACATTACAGTAACAATATACAGGGACATACACATAACTAGTGTAGGGCATTTTTAGTGTTTTTAGTGTAATGACCATCTATTCGAAATATGTGTGTCTTATGATATTTGGTCATTGGGAGTCAAAATCTAGGTCACAATGCCCAATTTTAGTAAAAGCTTGTTGATGTATTTATGACAGGAGGTAACTACATACAAATATTGAGTTAAAATACACCAGGGACAGCTTTGAGTTAATTCCCTTCGTGATGAAACAACGATAGATATACTGTAGAATCACATAATTATTTTCGTGGGTATTAAATTTCATAGATTTTGATAAAAATGCATTTTCGCGAGGTCGTAAATTCGTGGATTTCAGAACATGAACGGGTAAACCCATGCCTGAATTTGAGAAGTCGATAAGTCGTGGGTATTAGATTCTGTGTTCGAGTTCATCAACGAAACGAACGAACATTCAACTCCCTCGGTATAATGATTTTGCAGTGGATGTAAAATATTGACAGTGACTGAAGCCTGTTCAAACAGTCATTACCAGTTAATGACATGAGTATCTCCCTATACAACCAATAAAATGTGGAAGGTAAATGGTAACATTAAGTAGCAGGTCGCTCACCAACCTGACACATTAGTTTGGAAAGCCAACAAACACACAGCCACCACGATTCTTTGGGTTTCTTTAAAAAAGTATATGAAAGAATCTCATGTTTACAAGTTTATTTGCGACATATACGACCACCAGCCCATGAACATTACAATATATATAACAATATATATACATACAAATATGTAGCAGTGAACAGGAGGAAAGTGGTATAGAATGTACGTAATAAAGAATATAACATAGTTACTCATATAGGGATTATTTCATAACATGATTACATAATTGTTGATGATGAAATAGTTAAACATTGTAAACATGATATTTACTTATTTATACATACTAGTAATCATTTCTAGGCTTTTCAAATTTATGCTCTTCCTATAAGAAACTCATTTCTCATTTTAAAAGCATAGTATATAAAAACCGCCAAATTTCTAACAATAGTTTCGTCTTTATTTGCCATAAGTCGAATAAAACTGTCTAAGGTACTATTGTCGATAAACTGTTGAGGTATATATTGGCAACGAAGAGTACTATAAAGAGGACAAATTAATATAAAATGCAGTTTGTCTTTAATTGGAATTTCACAATAAGGACAAGTGCGGAATTCTCTGGATATACAATGATGATGACCCTTTTCTATCATGAGAGTATGGGATGAGCATCTTAAGTTTGGCTTACAATTTCTAAAGTTATTTCTCAAAGCTCGAATGTATACAAAAATATATTCCTCGCTCATATTTTTCCGTAAGATCACCACCACCAAAAGCTACGTTCATACAAATTGAATGTCAACACTTAATTACTTGCGATTACATCTTTACAAAACTTTGCTGAAATCTGACCCATCTCTGTGCATTTTGTGCATTCATTTCTATAGGTAATTCAATATAGCATGTCTTTTTCCTCAACTTAAACGATTTATCCATCTGTGAATGAATAAAAGGCATGTACATATCTTTTCCAGTTTACGAAGAGACATAGTTTCACGACAATAAACCTTCTAAACTGTATTTTCCTCATACATGTATAGCATGTATTCGCTTTGCCACAATATGTATATAAATATCGTTCACTAAAAATTACCACTTGGTTAAACGTGAATAAGTTATTCGAAATAATTGAAAAATACATTTTGGCAAATTTAGGCAGTGCAAAGCGTCTGTTTCTGTTTGACGAAAAATAGGTTCAGGCCTCTAGCATGATCAAAATCAAGACGGTTTTCGTGGGTATGCATCAAAACTCCAATTTTGCTATTTCTAGTAATCTCGAAGACACGCTCTGTTTTCTGTAACTTATAATTACATTAGTCATAATCGTAAATCAAGACTTCCAAATGCGTTTTTCTCCAAATGAAATGAACAAGGAGGTTTAGAGGTTGCAGTCAAGTGTGTCCATGAGACATATAGCCTTGACGTTAAACATGTCACTTAGCGATATTGTACGATAACAGAACATGTTACAAGTTAATGGAAATACATGCACACTGCCAGACGATCACGTTCTAGGTCGAAAACACATGTCCGTTGCCGGTGTATTGGCATACAAGCTGAAGCATTTGGTTTCCAGTATGATTTGTCGTTGCGTAACAACTTTCAAAACGCAACTGTAATACGGATTTCCTCTCTAACAGTAAGAAATCGTTTGTACATTATTGGAATTAAGGCCAGACATCTTGCAATTTGTGTTACATTGATGAATAACCACGTCCAAAAACGCTATTTTTATGCTTGACCATTGGCCATCTTGAATGGTCACTGCAAGATTGGACTCATGTACTCGTTACAATGAGTAGAGATTTTGTGGAGACCTCATAAATAGACGGCTAGAGTGTGGAATAGTCTGAATGAACGATATGATGACGTCTATATGGCTAAACACTATCAGTATGATGAAGGGTATGTTATGGGTTGGACAGGGATAAGTATGCACCGCATACCACATCTCCATATCATTTAAATGGAACCTTAACTGCCAAAAACGTACTACAGTGAGATTCCTGATGTCAATGTCCGTTTCTATACAGGCCTGATCTGCCCGGATTTTGCGTTGCTGAACGATAATTCGCGTCCCAATAGAGCCAATCGTACCACCAAACACATGGATCAACATATTGGATTGGTTTGCAAATTCTACGAAATAATTATGCCTGGGCATGTTTTAGCAGGCAATATTTGACCACCACGTTCAACTAAACAACAGGAATGAGCTTCGCGTAGCCTTGCAAGAAGACTGGGCCTGAGTGCCTCAAAACATGACGAATATACAGACAAACTCATATACTGACATCATTTTATGGGGACAAATGTTTCAAAACGCTCTTTGTATCAGTTCAGTAAACTGAAATATTCGTTACAACGACATTTTGTTTGGGAACAAACAGCGTCGTTGTATCAATAACCTTACGAAATTGTGAAAATTGTGTATGATAACCTACATCTATGAATACTAATTCTAGGAAGAAACTGATACTATTATTACTGATGAATGATAACGCATGAAAGGATATTCTGTTCACGTGAACCTATCATTCAGAAAGTACGGGCATCTGACTAACAATACCACTGAATTGTGCAATACTCGTTATAATATATTATACTTGCGTGGATTGGAGGTGAACAGTCGAGGGATAGCTGTGTTCGTTGGAGAATTAACGTATCCTGGTATTGACGTAGAGTACTAGCTCAAATATTATAAATTGACTATAATGAAAACTGGAATACTATTGTATTTAAAGGGATATACTAGTAATTGATAAATAGGAGCGGAACTGGCAAGAAACTGTAACACGTGACTCTACATTAACAGAAATCAAATATTTTTCACATCGATATAACTGATTGTCATTGACCACAACTTAAATCAGAATAAAGTCGAATAAATGGTTATACGATTTACAAGTAATGTAAGAATTCGAATAAAGAAAATTAAAGAAAATATATAGTAGAAGAAAAGTCCGACGATCGTAAAGAAAGAAGAAAGAACAGAGAAATACAACAGCGAAAAGAAAGAACAAACCAAAAGACGACATTCGTAAGCTAAAACTATTAAATTTTTTAACTTTGTGATTTTTGCTCTTTAATCAATCTACTCGTCTGCAGACATGAACTTGTACAGCTCTTCCATCTCAGTGTCCTCTAACATTTGTTACACTTCCTATTTCTTGTTCGTGTATGCACTGCCCTGCGTTCAGGGATCAATTTTTTGCGTCAAGACACGCATCAAAATCATGTAATCAAGCATATGTATAATGTTTGAGCATAACGTTTAGTTCAGATTGAGATGCGTTGGATGATCACCAAGATCGGGGTCTGGAAAGCATACAATTGCATATTATATTTGATGTTTAACTACCGGTAACTAAACAGCATACAACCGCTCCTAGTATACAGATGTTACTGATAATACTGATATATGATAACTTAGGTTTTCATTAAGCATGTTAAATACAGTAAAATACGAGTTCACTGTAGCTGACAGACAAAACGTATATAAACCGATTTTCATGAAATATACAGAGCTGAATAGCCTTAGATCTGAAAGGTTTGAACCGGAGTCTAAGCTCTAGTGGCAATACTGATCGGAACGGACAGCAACCTCTGACACTGACGATAATTTGATGAGCCTACGTCGTACATGGGCGAGCGTTTACTATTTTAAAATACCTAAGCAATGCTTTCAAGTTTTAACTCTTCCATTGGCAACATTGTGTAGACTTGTTTTATTTCGATTTGTTTTGTGTTTATAAAATAAAGGGACACCATTCTTGTTTTTCAGGTTCAAGTTTAAAAATGGAATTTAAACTAATATCTCTGCTCGTTGTCTTGGCGATTATTTACGTCGTCAATAGCGACAAAACAGAGGGTAAATTCAATTACAAGAACGCTCAATGCGCATGGAAGGAGGGACATGGGCTCAACATGGGTAAAAATGACCGCACACTTGCAATTTCGTGCGTAGGAACGACACCATTGAAGTGTATATACGTAGGAAATCCACATAAAGGCAACTCTTGGTACAGCCAGAAGAACGAGGCCAAATTCTACAAGTGTTTGGTTGACCAGATGACCAAGGATAAAAACGTATGCACCACGATCAGCGTCACGTGCAAGGACAAGCACGTGAACCACATCACGTTTACTAGGAGACCGGGCAACTTATATAACATTAAACATCTGGAGAATTATAACGACGAATTATGAATGAATCAGAGGAAGATGACACCTTTGAACCAGATGAATCGGAGAAAGCAGAGGAAGCATTCTATGACGATGCGGAAGAAGATGATTCCGGATGTTTAGACCATACATACATGTATATATTTGTACGTAAATAAACTGTGGATTATCCGAACTCCATATGATTTAAAGTCTTTTCGGTCAACTTAAACGATTATTCTTGATAAAGATTAACAAAGTGGAATGTACAATAACATAATGCTTGTAAAATTCGACGTATTGACTGTTTAATGTTTTAACCCCTAAAGTTTCTTTATAACTAAAATACTGAAGCGTCGAACATATATTTTGAATATCACTTACTAAATTGCATGAACGGTGTATATATTATAATACTTTATCAAACAGGTCCTTTATTAAACTTCCGCTATGTAATGATAGAATTTGTACATTTTTCAAACTACTACACGCCCCGATAGGGACACAACCACACCAAACACCAAATATAGTTGTGTATAGCCATGGGATGGACTGATTTGCTGCGCTCAAAAGACATAAAGTGCATTTGTTTGCTTTATCATTAAACAGACTAGACTAGGGTGGACAAGTGGTAGGGGCTACTGACTGCTGATTCGAAGGTTGTGGGTTCATTCCCGCCTCCAACCGGATTAAAACAGAAATACTTTTTAGTGTTTCACACCTAACATTACTAAAAAATTCTAATAGTCGTTCGGACGAGGCTATAAAAATCCAGGTCTTGTGAACGATGCTTCAAATCAGGCACGTAAAACGGATTTTCTAGATGAGTCAAATAGTTGTAGTTTTGATTCCATTACACTTTCTACTTTTTAGGCTTGTTTTGCAATTATATAAAAATAGTTAAAATCAAATTTAACATTATTTCTTTATCTTTAGCAATCACCAAATTCTACCGTAAAAAGTTGCTCGGTACATGGTGTCGTATTAAGGCACTTTTTGTGATTAAACATTATCGCGTTCCTTTGTTACGCCGGGTTCTGTCCTTTTGTTTTTAAGGACACATAGTATGATTTATAGTGGGAGGATGCGTGTTTTTTTCAAAATCATTTTATTCTTCAAATTGATATTTGTTGGATACATTAAGCATGGTATTATGATGCACTACATTTACCATGGCAGTTAAACAAAACTAAATATCAATAAGTGAATTTATTGAACCAAACAGTATTTTCATTGCAAATCTTGCTCGTTCACAAACGCACAAACTGTCAAATGGTACTTTCTAAAATATATACATGTATTATTCTTACGATACAACACCAGGGAACAAACTCTTACTTAGTATAAGACGAAACAGTGTACTTACAAATATATGCAAGGAAACATTGTCATTTTTCTACTTTCTGTTTGCTAGGTCATTCACGTTTTGTACGATCCAAGTTCATAAATATGTTTCATAATTATCTCTTTGTAAGAGTTTGTTCCTTATACTACTGACTATATCCCCGACAACAAACATTGACTCTTAATGTCATGCTGACTTTGTTTGTGACCGAGCAAGATTTGCAATGAAATTACTGTCATGCTTCGATAAATTTGCTTTTTCGAAATTTATTTTTGTCTAACCTCATGGGTAAATGTAGTACATAATAATAAAATGCTTATGTTATCCGACAACTTTAATTTAAAGACAAAAAAGGCCTTAGAAAAAAATGCCCTAACTCACTATAGATTATACCCCTTAAATGTGGCAATATGCATCAAGGTTTCGGGGGTTAAGAGGATCTGAGATATTGACAGCAAAACGTTATAGACTTTGGTGAATCCCGTAATAAGTATCATAGATGCATATATTGTTCTAAGGGTACAGTAATTATATATTTATTTCTACAACCCATTTGTAATTAGGATAACGTATCTTGATCAAGAAAACAACGAGGGTCGCTGACAAGATTTGAAGCACCGTAACCACTCGGATTTGCTCGCTCCGTTGGATGTTGATCAGGTACGAGCAAGCTACATGTACCGTAATTGTAGAGATTGAATGATGATGAATAAGCGAATATATGATAATGATGTGTATATAGAATTATAGAATTATGGTGAATATTGTTAAACTACGATTATGATACCACTATGTTGTGCCGTATAGATTTTATACCTTACATGGATCACATACTGATACATGTTCATGTAAGTAATATACAAGTTTATTTAAAGTTACCTAATAAAAAATAAGCTTTATTCGTAGGGGGAAAAATGCGCCGAATATGGTCTACATAATAAATAGTGAGCTTTATTCGTAAGGTGGAATTTATATTGCGCTGAACCTTACGGTAAACCATATTCGGCACCGTGCAACGAATTTGGCTTACCGCGAGCCATATTCGTTGAGAGTGTGGCTCATCACCGAATACGCTGTCCAATTTAAAAGTACAGTGAAATATTGAACGTTCAACTCTGTTCAAATGTAAGTCAGACACACCTCACGTAGGGTCAGTGTAATCGTAATATCTTAAGTGTTAACTTTATCTGATAGTTTTATCTAACTGTTCATCAAATAAAATATAAATGATTTGTTGATAACTATACATTTGTATATGACTTGTTGATAAATTTAAATGATTTGTTGATAAATATAAATGATAAATGATTTGTCAGTGATTTTTTTGGCTATTTTTAGGGCCGAATACAGACCCCTTCCCCTAGCAAAATAACCTCCATATCATAATTTTTTCCCAAAAAGTAGGCATATTTTCCCCCTTTTGTGCTCGCAGGTTTCAAAGCAACAACAGTTTATATGTAGCTGTTTTTAAGTCGAAACAATATATTTTCTAACTTGCAAATGTTGTTGCCACATATGAATAGTGTATTATCAGTATAAAATACAAAATATGACCACTTTTAACCCAAACAAACGTTTTTAATAATTCCCAATTTTGCGAATTGTCGCGCTAAAATTTCCCAATTTTAAAGGCACAGGCCGCTTAATTTTCTTCAAGAAAAATCACTGTTTGTTGATAACTATGAATGATTTATTGATACATGTTAATGAGTGTGCTAGTAGTGTTATATGCTGATAAGATATAAAACATAGATGAAAAAAGATAATATTAATAGGATAAGGAAGCCAGCATATCAGAAACAAAACAGCTAAAATACTAAACAGCTACAAATACAAGACATCCCACTCCGACAGCATGCCGCCTCAATCAGTCCAGCAAAAATACATAGTGGCCAAATGGTTTTTTTGTTATTTCTTTTTCTTCTGCCAGATTATCCAATGACATGATGGGAAATCCCCGCTGGATGCCAGATTATCCAATGACCTGATGGGAAATCCCCATTGGATGCCAGATTATCCAATGACATGACGGGAAATCCCCATTGGATGCCAGATTATCCAATGACATGATGGGAAATCCCCATTGGATGCCAGATTATCCAATGACATGACGGGAAATCCCCATTGGATGCCAGATTATCCAATGACATGATGGGAAATCCCCATTGGATGCCAGATTATCCAATGACATGACGGGAAATCCCCGCTGGATGCCAGATTATCCAATGACATGATGGGAAATCCCCGCTGGATGCCGGATTATCCAATGACATGATGGGAAATCCCCGCTGGATGCCGGATTATCCAATGACATGATGGGAAATCCCCGCTGGATGCCAGATTATCCAATGACATGATGGGAAATCCTCGCTGGATGTCAGATTCATGACGGTAACACCCGAGTACTTACGATTGACAGTGTGCATGCCCCTTTGAAAGAAACGAGACAGCCATATCGTAATGGACATCGAAATTGCAGAAAGGTACATACAAATTCTGAACGCAGTTTCACATAAAGTTACATTGATTATTATTTTAAATGTTGAATACATACATAAAAGAAAGTTGACTGTAGGCTTTCTCTTGCGACAAAACCTCACACTTACCCTATAGACACCGTATAAATAAAAGTTTCCCGCAATAAAATACCCTCTAACAAAAAGACCACAGCTACAAGTTATAAAAGAATGTAAAACACGAAATATCATATTAACAGAACCCACCGAAACACTCAATAACATACCAGATGTCTAGTAAATCTCACAAAAGTTTGTGTATACATTGTATTTCTTTACTTCCGGTCTGTAAATCAGGAACCACACGGGCGAGGTTTCGAGGGATAAATGACGTACTATATGTATTACAATCTTACATATCATGAAATAATAAAACACGAACACATATCGCTGGCTTAGAATGAGAAGGTCGTAAGATGCAAGTTTGAAATCTGCATCACAAGGCGCTTCTTATGAGACCATTTTCATGAAAATCTGAACTGGTCATGTTGACCAAACAGAAGTTGAAAAAGCTTGTTTTTCCATAAGTAAAGAGTAGTTTTCAGACAGTTTTTCTTGTTTTCTCAAAATATCGATTTTGTACTTACGGCCTTCTCATTAAAACTATTAAAAAAACTCAGTCTTATTATAAGCATGTTACACGTGTATGACGTCATCTTAACGCTTTAGAATCGCGATGACACCTGAATATGTCTCGGGGACCACGGAATTTGGGCATTGGATGATATATCAGTGACGTTTTCCAAAACTATATTGGGTAACAATACGGATAATCTTTGTGTAAAAGGGTATAAAAGACGCCTTTCGTTGCAATTTCTATTTGCAAAAACCATACATGTACGAGGGTCATTAAAAATACGTAGACAAATCAATTTACTAGTTAAGCTTTCAAGATAAATAAACAATTCTCCATAACAATTCTTTAGTATGCTGTAGCGCTATATCCTTAAGTTTCATAGAAATTCTAACAAATTTAATGAAATACGATACATATGATAGATAATTTTACAAACAGTGGTGTCTGCGTATTTTTGAATGGCTCTCGTACATGTTTTCTTTCCTTTTTTTGCAAATAGAAATTGGTACGATTAACACAAGCGCTTTCACCCGACACAATGTGTGTCTGCGGCAGCTAAACAATGTATTTCAGCCTTTTTTACGGCTGAAACTAGGTCATTCAGGTTTTTTTAGCTAAAGCTATGACAATCATGTCTTTTAGCATTTTGACAGCTGAGATTTGGACTTTGGACTTTTTAGTTGTCGTCGAACGTTAATTATGGTCTGTGTTGTATTTTATGTTTTCTATGCTCAGCTGTTTGAGTTTAGTGCTTCCTTCCCCGTTCGATGTTTAGCATCGTTTTTATGTTATATAAGTCCAAATACAAATGAAGAACAATATTACAAAATCTGCTTTCAAAGACCGCCGATATTTTCAAATATATCTAACGTATTAGAGAAACTGACAACTTCTCCACATGTGGACCGCATAACGTAAAATTTCCATAAGTGTACCAGCTAAACTGGAAAATCAATATTATCAAGTTTTACCTAAAGTTTAGAAGCATTATGTAAATAAGCTACAATAATATAATCACAAAGAAAACATTGGTTATTCTTCGTTTCTTGGAAAATATGTGCAGCTCAACCTTTTCATCTTAAGTCAAAATATTTAAGTTTTGCCTTAAGATGCTTTGTGAATACAAGCCCAGTACAGTATCATGAGTATATTAAATGACAAAACAAAACAACTATTATGACTGCAAAGAGAAAGTTTAATAAGGCATGGATATATCATGCAACACCCAATATAAAATAAGTTATGCTATAGTATCAGTGGTACTAAATGTCCTGTTTAAGTTGTACACGAAGAACAAACAACTATTATGACTGCAAAGAGAAAGTTATAAATAGTTACTAAATGTTACGTTCTTTTTTCATGTATGTGTGTTTCAACTTTTCAACTTGATGATTATATTCGCAACAAATCTCAGATGTAAATTGGAAGTTTTTAAAGTAAAAACGTATGTAATAGCTTTTTTTATTACCGTGTGTAATCATCATATTTTAAAGGCAGAATGTAATCGTTATATGTCTAGAAAAAAAATGCCCGAACTGACATGGTGTTCGGGTGAAATGAACGTCTAAACATAAGGTCTGAAGAGCATTTCATCGTCATCGTCGTCATCTTCAAAGAATATTTCTTCTGGTTCAAAGATGGCATCTTCGTCCGATTCGTACCAAGCATCTTCGTACCTCTGCAGGCGTTGGAAGAGTATGCTGTTTGTTTTAAGTGTGAACGTGATGTGATCCACGTGCTTATCTTTGCACGTGACGCTATTGGCGGTGCAAACGTTGCCATCATCGGTCAATTTATCAACTAAACATTGGTAGAATTTGGCCTCGTTATTTTGGCTGTACCAACTGTTGTCGTGGTGTGGATCTCCTACGTACTGGCACTTCAATTGGGCCCTTCCTTTCTTTTTATTGGCATTGCATGAAATGCTGAGGCTGCGGTCATTTTTGCCCATACCCTGGCCATGTCCCTCTTTCCACGTGCATTGGGCACCGTTGTAACTGAATTTACCCGATGTTTTGTCGCCTTTTGTGACGTAAATCATCGCCATGACCACGAGTAGGGATAATATTTTCAAATCCATTTTGACCCTGAAAAATAAGAATAACAAACATAGAAATTTAAAACGTGTATGCGTTGTTATAGTGTATTACTTTTGTAACAGCTTTGTTTGAAAACAACTTGATTTTTCAGGTCAGTCACCTGTTTACATAACATTGTGTACATAAACATAACAATTTCTCTTATTAAATGCATGTCATATTCTAATATATATTTTATGTAGTAGTATGTGGCTAAGTGAATAAGGTATTGGGTTTCACTGGTTTTCTCCAATTAAAATGTTTAAAAATATACAATTTTATAATATTGCAATATTTCTATACAAGTGACAGATCTATATAAACGGACTGTACGTGGTAATTGTTTTGACTGTATGCGAAATGTATGTATGAGTGTAATATTCAAAACAAAAATGTCTGTTTTCTGGCCAAATATAACAAATACAGTGTAGCAATACCACGTGGATTTTGGCTACAGGTCCAAGCTTCACTTCGAAAACAAAAATAGCCATAAGTATTTTATTTTGTATACGATTTCTATGAAATATACGCCTAACTAAGGGGAAAAGTATTTGCTTTCCATGAAATATTAGAGCTTTTTCAGCAGCCGTGTCGAAATGTAGATTGCTAACCGTGAGAAACTGTTATTGCTAAATAATAATATAGTAGATGATTTGTGTATGAAATGCTCATAGAAATCCAACAATAATGAACAATAATGAACTTCGCACTTAAACTTGTTATAACAGACTTAAGCTTTTACCTTAGATGTTTAAAACCTTAAAACACTATTTTCTGTAACAATCGGACTTATTACAGGGTGTTAAAAAAGTTCGTTCTCAATGTTTGAGTTTTACTATTTTATTTTTCTAACCTCAGAAGACTGTAAACTTTCCAGGTCGAAATCTAAACGATTCTACCATTGTTCTTATCTCACCGGCATTAAATGAAGCTATTAAAGTAAGACATTAACATTGTCTACTGAGTACATAGCTCAAATTAAACTTTATATGAATTACAATTTTGAAAACAAACTTTTTTAACACCCTGTATGTATTGCTCTATTGCAATTGGCGTCTCACTGTGATGATACACTATATACCAGTATAACGTTACATTTAACTAATTCAACAAACAAACTATGTCTTTAAAACAACAGTCTTAACCACCGATAACTGTATCATTAATGAAGAGCAAACAAAACAAATATTTTTTTATAAAATTTATAAAAGCTTAGATTAGATAAATTTTATAAAAACATTTTTTACTCTTTATCAATGCTACAGTTACCTTTGGTCTTAGCTTGGCAATAACTTAAGTTTTTTCATGGAATGACCTGCTCTTAATTCACCTGCATGACAAATACCGACATCATTAAAGTAGACAAACTATATGACACACATTATGAAAGTCATTTTTATGCAAGCTATGCGAAAAATACTTTACGGACTTAGCAGATAGAAACATTACTTACTTTGGATGTTGACAACAGCACGTCCCAACAACAATTGACCGGTCGGTGACGAGGAAGTGGTCTTTATACATTTCAGGATATCCGACTCTACTCTCACTGGTCACGTGTCAAAGTTAACATATATCATACCATAATTTTGAATTAGTTTAAATTGAATAAATAAATCGAACACATCGTATAATAACTGAACAAAACTGAGCATACAGTAATACATGTATACGCCATTTACTCAATAGAGTTAACTCTTAATTTATAATATTTCCTGATTGTATCATTCTGACCGTGTGAACTGCAAAGTATCTGGTTAAATGTGCCAGGAAGCTATGTAGGGCACATTAAAGAATCAGGCTGACTATTCGAAATAAGAGCTAGGCGCACTTCTGCAGCGCCGGACATGCCTGTATCTAATGTCTTTCTCACCCTTCAGGTGCTTTCTCTCAGTCTGTCCCTCTGGTGAGTTCATGCTGCATCTGCACTGGTAGAGGGTGCACTGGTACACTTTAATGTAAAGTGCCTTTGAACGTGTGTTCGATGGAAAAGGCGCTATATAAATCTGGTTCATGTATATTTATTTATTTAATAATAAGCCCACATTCAAGTACATTGAAAACTATTGAAGCCCTGGAGGGCACTTTTGACTTATGACTTATGACTTATAACTTGTGACTTGTGGAGGCCCCAGAGGGCACTTTTGATTTGTGACTTGTGACTTATAACTTGTGACTTAGGAGTTGTGACCAAACAAACTATAAACATATTTGTATGCTTTATCTTTCTTTACGTCCAACAATAACGTGAATAAAAATGGATGATACGTGAATCGGACTTTTATATTTAGCAAGACAGGTAAGTCAGTTTAAGTTGCATTATTAAAATAAAAACGAATTTACTATCATTCTTCTACATAAGAGTTAGGTTTAAAATTCTTCTTTATCGATATGTTATCGCATACAAAGTTAGTGTTGACATTGCTATAATATATTTCCCACGTTTAGATAGATTATAGTTTTATAATTTTAGCATTACTATCGTGACGAATCTTTTGGTTAAGAGAGGTGAATGGAATGGCCAGTGTAATAAAATGTTTGTTTGTTTTTTGCAGGTGGAGATAAAATGAAAATCTGCTTTTATTGTCATGGAAGCCTCAAAATATCTCTTGTGGAATATTGCATAAAAGCTGTGAAGAACACCACTACTGCAGTGGACAGAAATGCATATACTTACAATAAACCAGCTCAAGTTGAGCATAAATATCATTGTCTCGTTATGAACCTATATATACTCAAATGGACGTTATGGTTGATATAGGCGACAGAGAAATACAAACCGATCTGGACTGAGTGGCACAAAAAAGGAAAGTTTATGATATAGGATCCCTAAGACCCTGTACCATGCTAGAGTACAACTTTGATGACATACATGTATTCCATTTGATTTTGAGATGTTGGAAAGGCATGTGTTTAATTCCAAACAGTGTGACATGTTGTTAGTCGGTTTTGTTATGGTGAGCCACTTTAGTATAAGTTCATGTATACGTTGCTCTAATAATTTTGACATGTTGGTCTAATGCTTCATTTATTCGTATAGTAACCCACTAATATGGTTATAACGTCAAGTGTATTAAGATTTCGATTTGTGACTTGTGACTTATGACTTGTGACTTGTAACTTGTGACTTGTGACTTATGACTTGTGACTTGTAACTTGTGACTTGTGACTTGTGACTTGTGACTTGTGACTTGTGACTTCTGACTTCTGACTTGTGACTTGTGACTTGTGACTAGTAACTTGTGACTAGTGACTTGTAACTTGTGACTTGTGACTTGTGACTTATAACTTGAGACTTGAAACTTGTAACTTGTAACTTGTGACTTATGACGTGTAAAATGTGAAATACACACTATCTTTGATAAACTTATAGACAGCAAAATGTATCATAATAAGTGTTGTTATTATAAATGTTGTAATTAAATATGACAGAGTTTGTTATCCGTCGTTTGTTATCAATAAGCCCAAATCATGGAATGATATTAAATCATGAAATTGACAGTGTTTTTGGTCTTAATTGCTTTATTTTGTATACAAAGCTAACACAAATACAGTACTATGTTGCAAAGGATGAACGGTAGACAAACACACATTTGCAAATGACATATATAGATAGATAGATTCTTTATTTATCCTCCATATTTGAAGAGTATAACATATTTACAATAGTAATGCATAACAAGACATAGAATAAACAATTACACGAATAAACAACATATAACAAAGAAAATGTAGTTATGTATCTAACATCTGTAGAAGACTGACCTTATCGAAATCGAAATACAAGATACAGAGAACAGATTTAGAATAACGACAATATACTTAGAATTACTATTAACATTTACCTTATCATGTGATAAGATAATTATGTAGGTAGGAGTAGCATGAATGTATAAGTAATTAGCACACATACACACACAGATAATACAGTTATCTAGCACATTTTCAATACGAACAAAACATATAGTTTAGTACATGCACTCAATCATGTAAGGGACTAAACGTATCCACACACTCACTCAAAATGAAACAACATTATACCCCAAAATGACCATGCCGATTAGTATTGACCAATTCTTGTCAAATATGTACTTGTATGCACTAAGTACGTAAAACATTGAATAGGGCGTATGTTATTACTAGCGAGTATGGCTGTCCTCTAGTATACTGCGTTGCCAGTTCCAGAACTTTGGTACACTGCTTTGGAATAGGAGACAAGATAAATTCTCTAAACGAGTTATAACCGCAAACATCTATGAGAGCGTCCCATAACTTTCGCCTAATACTTTCCCGAGCAACACAGAAACAAATGTTATGTTCAACCATATTTTCATTCATCATGTTACATCGTTTACATGTCATTGGAAAATGACGAGATATTAGGAACCCAGTGCTATTGAGAAGTATTTTATACACCTTGTAGAGATTCGGTTTGTCCTTTACGTTATCCCAAAGCAATGCACAATTCTTAAGTGAAAGGTGGTCGTTATCTAGACGAGCCTGTAATTTCATTAATGTCCTTGCTTTCCAATCTTCATGAATATTTTGCTTCAATACAGTCTTCCAGGCACCCTTGGATAAAAAACTCCCAGTTGCTAAGTACTCCTCTAGAACATACAACAGGTTGTACTCTTGTAAAAGTCTATATACGTCTGGAATAAAACCACGTGATTGGTTATCAAAATTCATGAATCGTGACAACCTATTCACAAACACATGCTTTGCTAAATATTCACAAGGTAGTCTACAAAGGTTGCCAAGCATTAGAAGCTTTCTATAGTCTATCTCTAGCTCAATTGGTGTCATGTTAATAGATAAATACACAAATTCTAAGTTCACATATCGTCCAAATTCTTGCATTTGTTTAAGACAAAATCGCTGAGCCCTTTCAAGAAGGATCATATCAGATGTAGCGTAAGAATTCCAAGTTTCACAGCCATGTAATGCTTTTGGAATTACAACAGATTGAAAGATTGTCCGTAGCACCAATGGATTCAACGTTTTTGCCTGTAATCCATTTTTGACAATATTTATGTACGTTCCTCGTAATTTAACAATGGCTTCGCGAATTTGGGTCTTAGTTGATAAATAGACGTCACACGCGATGCCAAGGTGAACTTGTGTCTGAACCTCCTGTACTACTTCATTGCCTATGTGAAATACTCTATCTTCGGATGGTTTGTGAATTTCATTAAACACAGACACCGCACATTTGTTGGCATTATAAAAGTATCTCCACTTGCACGAGTATTTAAAACAAATGTCAAGCATACGATCCATTCCCAACTTGGAAAATGATAATAACACCATGTCATCGGCAAATGTCGGAGAAGAAACACCTAGGCCATATAAACAAACACCCTCACCACTTGCTTCAAGTTCTTTGATAAGTTCATCAATGAATGTAAGATACATCAAGGGCGAGCTCTTACCACCTTGCTTTGTCCCTTGCTTAACGGGGAAATCCGACGAACAGAGTCCATTGAATTTCACATGACACTTAGCATTACTGTACATGTTCCTGAGCGAGGCTAAAGTTGTGGTATCAACATTCAGTTCGATAAGCTTATAGAACAATCCGTCGTGCCATACATGATCGAACGCTTGTTTTCCGTCTAAACAACACACAAATACCTTCGACGATTGTTCGCGAGCGTAGTGAAGTGTCTCTCTGAGAATAAACGATGACATGTTGCATCCTAGCTGTTTTTGGAAGCCTCCTTGTTGTTTACTTAATGATGTAATTATGCGGTCGTTACATCGCTCAATTAGAACAACCTCATATAGTTTGAGTATGACAGACGATAGAGTTATGGCCCTGTAGTTGTTGGGATTATCTTTTCTCTTTTTTCCACCTTTATGCAGAGTAATTATTTCACCACGTTTCATATCTAGCGGAATATGTCCTCGTCGTAACATTGCCGTGTATAGATTAGCTAGTACTGGCGATATAACGGGGGCTGCAAATATGAGGTGTTCATGACACACACCATCCACACCACCAGCCTTGCCTCTAGATAATGTACGAATAGAACGTTCGACAGATTCTGATAGTACGATAGCACTAGTATCTAGATGTATTTTATCAAATGTTTCATTCACCGCTGTTCCCACATGTTCCACAAAGTTACTCTCAAAATTTATACTGTCTGAGCACTGATATAATTCTTGGAAATATTTCGCCCACTGTTCAGTTAGATCTTCCCTACTTCTATATACGGTTCCGCCGAAGCTTATTCCTGCACCCATAGCACTCTTACACTTGCTCTTACGCGACTTAATCAGCTGCCAAAACCTCGCACTGTCTCTAAATGCAGCGTTTTCCAAGTCGCGATCCAATCCAGACAAATAATGTTCTACACAACGTCTATGAACAGCTCTAAACATAGTCTTACCAGCTTTATATTCGGTATAAGCTGTACTTCTACGACACCTAGGCCTACCAGCACGACACCATGCGTCACGTGCCTTATCCATAATAGTGTGCAGCCGATTCAGTTCTTCACACCAGTACGGCTTTAAGTACGGTCTAAACCGTTTAACAGGGAATGTCGCTCTTGCGTTAGTGTTTAAACTTTCTGTCACAGTCCGATACGCATCATCAATGCCATTAATGTCCATATCTGTGCTGCATACACATTTTATACTAGAATGTTCTCTCTACAATAATTTACGTAAAACATACATTGATAAATATTTCTGGGAAAGACCAAATATACCAAAATTCATTGAACTTTTAACATCAGAAAAACATCATACCATCAAGCAGTTGTCAGTTTATGTATTCAAAAGTTTTAAATTACGCGACTGTACCATATTTGTGTAACCATGTGGACGCTTTTCTCTGTTATATTGTATTGTTCATATAGTCACTGATTTTGTTGAAAGATAAAATACTGCCATTACCATCCAAATAATTCTGAGCATGCTTTAAACCACATTTTCTATATATACTGTATCATGTCATTTGTGTTTATGTACATAATTATATGTAAACTGTTGGGCTTCAAGCCTTATGTTTGAAAATAAATATCTATCTATCTACACTACTTAGCCTATCATCGTTAAGTAATCGCACACAAAAATTGTCATAATCCTGCTGACAAGCCTTCCTCCAATTAATCGCGTTACACTGCACATAATTATCGACATGGTCCAACGTTTCAATACATACATTAAGACAACATAATATTGGTCTATGTCTAGATACATTTAAACAGTGATCATCAGCAACTTCACAATGGGTTATCAAATCTGTAGTTTCAATAGGTAATAAGATATAATCAATCGTTGACATATAAACATTATCATATGAAACATATGTATCTGTGACTCCATAACAATCATGTAACAAATTGATAGGACACATATTACAATCAATCAGAAATTGCAGAAATAACCTATCACAACTTTGCATATTGGCCTTCACTACATTAGCATTAAAATCACCAATGAAAACAGTAGTACCTTTATCACTGTATGTAGAATATAAGTCATATAGTTTATCAATATACCCAGAATATACATTATAACTATGATTCACACATGGTAAATAAACTTGGAACATAAATATATACTCCGATGATGAGACCTGCAATTGAATACCAACAATTCGGTCATCTTCAGTGTCTATTGGTACAATATAAGGCGACAATTGTTTTTTCCATAGAAAAGCCACACCCCCTTTTCTACAATTATGTTCATCACATACACCAAAATAATCATATTCATTAGAAATAGAATCAAAAAAGAACATATTATTTGATGTTAGCCAATGTTCAGATATTCCATACACATCAATGTTTCCTTCAGTCAATATATCTATGGAAGCCCTGGAGGGCACTTTTGACTTAGGTGTTGTGACTTGTAACTTATGACTTGTGACTTAGAACTTGTGACTAATGACTTGAGACTTACGACTTGTGACTTACATTTTATAAATAAATCTGCGCGCACTTCTTTGGACAGCGTGGATGGTAAAGGATGATGTCTAAATCGGAATTACCTGATAATAGTCTATAGTGAGTCAGGTAAGTCGGTATTAGTTTTGTTTGATTGAAATCATCATTGTTGAAGGCCCCGACCCGTTATTCTGAATTGTTAACACAGTTAACTAGAATACCCTTTCATGTAATAGCATAATTTCCCCTGACATAGCTGTGTCTTATACGAGTACATGTGCATACATAATTATTATGGTTTGCTTCCTTTTCGTTATCATTTGTGCGTCTCATTCGCGATGGATAGTTCGGATCATACATGGTATAATGAATTAGACTTTAAGTTTTGTTGATGTACATGTATTAATAATTATATGTTCATCTACATTTTCCAGGTGAAGAAAATGGAATGTCCGTGTTGTGTGTGTGTGTGTGTTCGGTGCGTTTGGTTCGACAAATGATGTGGCGATGCAAACCTAATTACCTGTATGTCTTAAAACCCAGCAAAGCAACCGGCTCAAATGTAAACTTGGCAATTGTGTGACACTATGGGCTAGAATAGATTTTGAATGTGATTGTGTTACATGTATGTACCATAATTGTGAAGTAGAAAATATAAGGTTTTGCGGACAATTCCAAGTTGTGGATATCAATACATTAACATTTATGGCGCCTACGAACTAAGCTTTTCAAGATGGCTTTATATTATTCGCATAAGTTTAATTTCATAGATGTAATGTCAGTCAGACGTGTTTAGAAATAATACACCATTTTGTCATGTTTTGAAATACATGTGACCTAAACAATCTTATATTGATTTATGTGGAATTTATTTTGAATAAACTTTTAAACGTTGTAATGCAACAGACTCAAAGTTGTCATTTTCAAATGTGTTTTTGTCTACCGTTCATCTTTTACAACATAATACTGCATTTCAGTTAACTTTGTATACAATATAAAGCAAAGACCAAAAACACTGTCAATTACATGATTAAATATCATTCCAAGATTTTGGCTTTAATGGATACTGATAACAAACGAAGGATAACAAACTCATATTAAATTACAACATTTATAATAATAACACTTATAATGATACATTTTGCTGTCTATAATTTTATCAAAGGTAGTGTGTATGTCACATTTTACACATCATAAGTCTCAAGTCACAAGTCATAAGTCACAAGTCACAAGTCACAAGTCACAAGTCACAAGTTACAAGTCACAAGTTACAAGTCACAAGTCACAAGTCACAAGTCACAAGTCACAAGTTACAAGTCACAAGTCACAAGTTACAAGTCACAAGTTACAAGTCACAAGTCACAAGTCATAAGTCAAAAATCAAAATCTTAATTGAAATGCAGAAATAAAACAGACGTTATAACCATGCTTTACTTTACGATTAAATGAAGCATTAGACATGCATGTCAAAATTAATAGAGCAACATACACATGAAATTATACTCAAGTGGCTCAGCATAACAATACCGACTAACAACATGCCAAAATTAGTTATACAAATATTTTAAATCATGGAATATGCTGTAAATTGGTGAACTTCTGAATTAAACACACGCCTTTCCAACATCCCAAAATCAATTGGAGTACATGTATATCATCAAGGTTTTGGTGTTGTACTATATCATGGTACAGGGTCTTAGAGATCCTATATCATAAACATTCTTATTTTGTGCCAGTCAGTCCAGATCGGTTTGTATTTCTCTCTCGACTATATCACCCATAACTTCTATTTGAGTATATGAAGGTTCATAACGCGACAATACTATTGTGCTCAACTTGTGTGGGTTTATTGTAAGTATATGCATTTCTGTCCATTACAGTAAGAGTTGTTCACAGCCTTTTATGCAATATTCCACAAGAGATATTTTCAGGATTCCACGACAGATATTTCATTTATCTCCACCTGCAAAAACAAACAAACATTTTAATTACACTGGTCATTCTATTCACTCCTCTTAACCTAAATATTCGTCACGATTGTGACGCTAAAATTATAATCTAAAGTTGGAAATATATTATAGCAACGTCAACGCTATTTTTGTTTGCAATAACATATCGAGAAAGAAGAATTTTAAACCTAACTCTTATGTAGTAGAATGAGTGTAATTCCGTGAACAATTGTTATTTAATCAAACAACTAAAACTGACTTACCTGTCTTGCTGAAAATATAAAAATCCGATTCACGTATCATCCGTTTTTATCCACGTTATTGTTGGGCGTAAGGGAAAAATAAAGCATGCAAATATATTTATAGTTTGTTTGGTCACAACTTCTAAGTCACAAGTCACAAGTTATAAGTCACAAGTCAAAAGTGCACCCTGGGGCCTACGCAAGTCACAAGTCATAAGTCATTAGTCATAAGTCAAAAGTGCCCTCCAGGGCTTCCATATATATCACATAAATAGGAAGCACTTGACATTACACCAGTAACATTCCAGGTTATAATATTCAGTTCATTATGAAACATACTGTAAGACATTAAGCTGTAGTAACAATTAATTAGTCAGTTGAAAGATTTAAAAAAAAATCTTTACAATCACAAGCTTCAGTGTTAAATTCACATTGTCTACGCGCATGCGCATACTAATATCTGGTATGCAATGCCTGAAAACGTGGCGGCAACTCGCGTGTTCCGGGGCGCATATACGATGATTTCTTGAAGGGTCCCGTTACGAATGTGTCACGATTGTGTTCATATTCTGTCGATCGTTTCCTTGTATACTGGTCACGCTGGCCCCGTGACATCCACTTCCTACATGATACGTATCTCGGCCAGAAACCGTCCTCGAGAACTCGATCACACATATCATCAACGTATAAGTTGAGTCGAAGTACCACTTGGTCAGCATTCCTACGTGATGGATATACGCGAATGATGGAAATTCGTGGCCCTTTGGACGATATCACCTCAGCCAAAAGGTCAACATTGACATGTTTGCTCAATCCCAATATACAGTAATGTTTGGTATGATTTCTCACATAGGGCGTGAATCCTTCTCTGTCCTCCCGTGGTTCCGCTCTGTTAGTTATGATAACTGGAATCCTTTGACCATGATTTGCACCTAAGTTGGTATCAACGCTTTGCACTGTTCTAAAATTGTCATTACAAGACCGAGATTCACGTGAACCCACATTCGAACTTTCGTCACTGATGCTATTTCCGGCGACTACGTTGTGACTACCAGGACGCACAACAGAGCTGTAGACCTCCGCGTCACCATTAACGTCACTATCGTGGTTACCGTCATCACCAATCACACTTTTACCAAATACATTCATATGATCACAGGTCATGTTGTTATCAGTTCCAACTTCACACTGTATTTGTCCACCACTAACACATTTTGAGATTGACACTATATTCTCAGTATCTATCATACATTCTAGTAATCTCACTCTGTCCTCAAATTCTGTTATACGACCAACAACCGCGCTAACCACACTCTGCACGGATGTTACTGCATTTCCGGTACAGGTAACTATAGCATCATTGCACCGATTTATGTCCTTTTTCATGTTGTCAAAAGTGCTCCTAACAAGACAATTTTGCTCCGCCCTCAGCTTTTCACTAACATGTAACGATTGTTTTAGCAGAAGGAAATCTGCTTGTATGGAAGAAACACTATCTTTCACTAAAGTTAGTTCAGCAGCACATGTGCACTTCCCAGTAACACTTTCACTTCCGGTTGTTCTGTGTGCTCTCCCTCCTGACGGGTTCTTACGTGTTCGAGCAGCGCTGATCATTAATCTGAGGATGTTACAGTCGCCCCCTTCTGCCACTTCTAAAATGCAGTGAATGTCTTGGGCGAGACGAAGTGCGACAGATTCGCCACTACGGGTAAAAAGTCTCCGTTTCAAACAAGCCTTATCGCCAAATGGGAAGTCGGCACGAGTTTGTTTAATATGTTCAAAATATTCATTGCGGAGTCTTTCTAGATCACTTTCACTGGACGCGTATTCTCGTAGTATCCTTATTACGCACATGTCCCGAGGTAGCTCTTTATAAAACTGCACTAATGTCCGATATTCCTCTATGATCTTGAAGTCACTATCACCATGGACGTCTAACCAACAGTCGTCGTCAAGACAACCATCAGAAACACAAGATCCCTGATCACTGGTGAGGCAACCACCTTGTCGCTCCACATTGAAATCTATCACAGATTGGTATCCACCCCTGGAAACTGACCTGTTATAATCGTTTAAGTGTGTTGTATCAGGTAATTCGTCGTCATCCATTGAGGGATTATTTGATGATTGTAATCCGTTATAATCGCCATCGTTGGAAGTGCGTATGACCGGGGTCCGTGATGTCATAACGACCTTCAATTCAGTATTTCCATCTAAAGATAACGGTTCATATTCTACCTGGTCCATCATTGTTTGCATTTACATGTATTATCCGGTATAACAAAAGAAGTCAAGCGGCTCGTTCAAGCGTGACGAGCTGAGTGTTATGTGAGGTGAGCGACGCTCACTATTCAAATTTTCGAAACACACCAATATCAAGTTCATCAATATTTCAAGACAAAAATCACAAGTCAATAAAATGAAAGTATCACCCTTACTTGTCTTAATTATCCAAAAATTTAGTCCGTTAGTCCAACATATTTACTAGAAAACACAAAATAATCGCATTCACAATTTTATCGACATCTCTCACCGGAAGCGGAAACAGAAACACCATACGGATAATATAAAGCTATCTAGAAAAGCTTAGTTCATAGGCGCCATAAATAACAATGTATTGATATCCACAACTTGGAATTTGTTTGCAAAACCTTAAAATGTTCTACTTCACCATTATGGTACAACACAATCACATACAAAATCTTTTCTAGCCCATAGTGTCACATAATTGCCAAATTTACATTTGAGCCGGTTGCTTTGCTGGATATAAAGACAATGCAGGTAAATAGGTATGCACCGCGACATCATTTGTGGAACCAAACGCACCGAACATACACACACAGCACGGACATTCCAGTTTCTTCACCTGGAAAAATGTAGAAGAACATATAATTAATATTACTTTAACAAAACTTAAAATCTATATGTATAATCCGAACTATCTGTCTCAAATGAGACGCACAAATGATAGCGAAAAGGAAGCAAACCATTATACTATGTATGCACATGTACACGTATAATACCATGTGACATTATGCTATTACATGAACGGTATTCTAGTTAATGGTGTTAACAATTCAGAATAACGGTTCGATGCCTTCAACAATGACGATTTCAATCAAACAAAACTAATACCGACTTACCTGACTCACTATAGACTATTATCAGGTAATTCCGATTCAGACAGCATCCTTCACCATCCATGATGCCCAAGGAAGTGCGCGCAGATTTATTTGTAGAATGTAAGTCACAAGTCATAAGGCATAAGTCACAAGTCATAATTCACAAGTTCTAAGTCACAAGTCATAAGTCACAAGTCACAAAACCTACGTCAATAGTGCCCTCCAGGGCTTCCATATAAGTTGTATATTTCTCATCCGTTACATCATTAGAAAATACTACAATACTATTTTGCAATCACAGTGAATAAACTTCATTCATTTAGATGAGTACAATTCTACAGTTTATAAAATAACTGGATTTTCATCATATTTGGTCCTTTAACTTTCAAGCTTTTACGTGTGGATGTGTATTTACTGTATTTTATTTATTTAAGAAATAAAAATCTGTACGCGTATTTTGTCGTAGAATAAAACACGGGCAGGGGTTCGGATGCGGAAAAATTAAATCACGAGTGCGTAGCTAGAGTGATTTAATTTTCCGCATCCGAACGAGTGCCCGTGTTTTATTCACCGACAAAATACAAGAACATAGTTTTTATTTCGATTCTAAATACGATAATAGCCCGTACTATTTAACTGCGCGCATTCCATTTTCACCCATTTGACATTGAACATAATTCCACGCTGAAATTGAGTGGCTTATTAGCTGGTACAATTAGATCTACCTCTGAAAACAACCTAGGTAATTTTCTGAAGGACATAACACATTTTAAACATTGAAACAATTTTAATAACACGAGTATAGGGTATCTATTTCATGAAAAGTACTAATGAATTGATTATCAGAAGTTTTTATGAAACTTAGTTTCGAGAGTATATTGGAGTTTCTAAAAATAGATGCGTCATAGCTGTAACAGTGGATACTCGTGTAACTTGCCTTGTTAGCGACTCGTTGAAGTTTTTACTATAAAGTTTACGTTCATTCATTCATAAAAATGCCATGTGATACGGGGCTTAAATAGTAACAGCCACCTTGATATGTATATTTTATTGCGGTAATAATACATGCCCTGGTTTGCTCTATGCGTGTATGGATTAATCCGCAGATCGTGTTAAAATTATTAATATTTCTGTATGAAGTTTTGTGTAGATCTATATGACGTTGCGTATGTTGCCAATGTTTAATAAAATTCGTTTTAGAAATGCGGTCGTTTATATTTTATATCACACGAAAGACAAAATAATCACCATTATAGTAACGTTATCCGCGTGTACACGTATACTTAATAATTATTATACATTGAATTAGACATAGAATGGCGAAGAATGTCACCAAGACGTCATTAAGATGTAACATAATTTACCAATGTGCAGTCTTTAGCAGCTTGGCAAATTCATGAAATTATTCTTATCCGTCCAAAAGTAGACTCAGTGACGTGACGGCAACTATATTTCAAACCCCGCTCAATACCGGAACCGAAAGGCAGATTCAACTGAAAACGTGAGATTTTATTACTTTCCGCGACAAAATGTGTTGGAACCTCGTATATATTAGTGTTCACTGTAGCAACGTTAAATGTCGCATCGACGCTAAATGTCGCACTTGACGTTAAATGTCGCAAGGCTGACGCTAAATGTCGCAACCGACGCTAAATGTCGCAATCCACCCTGACGCTAAATGTCGCATCTGTGACGTTAAATGTCGCAACAAACTGGCCTGACGTTAAATGTCGCAACATTAACGCTAAATGTCGCAATCCTTTATAAACACTCAGTTGTAGTATTACTGTTCTAGTTTTAGCCCAGACGTATCCACAGTTATTAGGGGTTTTCCCAAAGGGGTTCGACACATAAGCATTTAGTGATAAAAAACTGTTTTAAAAAAAAATATTTTTTTTTACTTCTACTATGTAAATGAATATTGTATGAAATTTACACAGTACTGTAGAAATAAAAAAAAATTGTTTAAAAAAAAAATTAATCACTGCATGTTCATGACTGTGTCGAACTCGTAAAAATGCCGTACGGACCATTCGGATTGATAATCACCCTCGGGCTAAAGCCACTCGGGCGATTATGCTTCCTGTGGGCCGATTATCTAGACCCCGTCCTACACAGCCGTGCATTATCCTCTAAGTAACTCATCGTGCGGGTTTGAATACTACTTTCCGTTAACACAAATAAATTGATGTCAACAGAATTTCAATTATGATTTACATAATTATTTATTTAGTGTATTTTGCATTGTTCGACAAATACTCGGTAACTGCAACTACACAGACCTTGGTCGTGATGAAACCAGTATAATAAAGTATAATCCGTAACGAAACGGGTTTCTACCGGGCATACCGTATAATGTATAACCATAATTCGGGTATATGCCGCTATGTTCTTCCCTGCCTCCATCGGTATGAAACGCACTTTACTGGGACTCAATCGGTGTAGAGTCAGGGTTCAGCGCAGTTCAAATAATGTCGGTATACCACGGTTTATAAATAAATAAAATAGAAAATACCAGAATTGGTTTGCACCTATAGTGGATATCGAACCCATACTGTACGACGTCATACGGTCGGATCAACACGGTGGTTCGTCACGGTTAGCCCGATTCGACTAAGCAGTTCACGATGTCTCTAAGGTTCATACAACGGTACAAACCGGGGGTGCTAAACCGGCACAAGGTCTGCTGTCAGCCCAGAACCGGGATACACCGTGGATACAGCAGGATAATCCGTACTGAGACCGGGATGCAACATCGCGGTAGAGCTAATGTGTAGCCCCGGTTGTAATCCAGTTTTGACTCCATATTTCGATTCTGTTGAAATCTTGACCATTCCTCCCGGTAGCTACTGATGACTCCACGGGGCTTTAAACATTTTAAAACAACCGGGTTCTTTTGCCAGTTTGACAAGAGTATCACGGTTCGCCACGGTTCGTCTTGCCGATCCAGTGTTGTTACGGTTGTACGACGGTTCACTGAACCGGGTATACCGAGTAAGATTCGGCTCATCCCGTTAAACCTAAAGGGGTTTGACACATAAACTTGCACTGATTAAAAACTGTTTTCAAAAAATATTTTTTTTATTTCTACTGTGTACATTTTATACAATATACATGTACTTAGTAGAAGTAAAAAAAAAATTGAAAACAGTTTTTAATCATTGCAGACTTATGTGTCGAACCCCTTTGGGTAAATCCCTAATAACTTTGGATACGTCTGGACTAAAACTAGAACCGTAATACTATAAAATAGTGTTTATAAAGGATTGCGACATTTAGCGTTAATGTTGCGACATTTAACGTCAGGCCAGTTTGTTGCGACATTTAACGTCACAGATGCGACATTTAGCGTCAGGGTGGATTGCGACATTTAGCGTCGGTTGCGACATTTAGCGTCAGCCTTGCGACATTTAACGTCAAGTGCGACATTTAGCGTCGATGCGACATTTAACGTTGCTACATTCACCCTTACTGTTCTATAGAAATTAGAAACGTCGACGGTATACTTATAATATACTTAGTGTGCAGGTTTATTTTCTGCGGTACTATGTTACATAGAACGGTACTAAGTTACATTGTACGTTCTTTGAACCAAGCTTTACATAGTAAAGCACCTTGTTCGTTCTACGGGATTAAGAACTCTCGAAAAATTTAAAATACAGAAATTTCATTGGCTGACAACTAAACCTGCACACTAAAATTCGCTCCCGTCGACATTTCTAATTTCTATAGAACCGTAAGGACAAAAAGTACATACATCCTACTTTCGAATTAGGTATATTTGTACTACATTTTGACTTTGAATTTGGCTTTTCATATACAAAATGTACGTATGCTTTTTCTGCCCGATATGTCACACGTGTCAAAAAGTGCACAAATTTAAATTGCGACGAAATGTTGTGCCAAAATATTTAAAGAAGTTTGTATGTTTTTACAAAACAACGACTCAACCTAAAAGTACATATGTATATAATTGTCTGTAATTTGCATAGGCACATGGTTTCAAATTATCTGAGTGTACCCTATGTATAATTTATCAATATCTGAGTGTATCCTATGTATAGAAAAGGTTGTGCAGTGTCGATGTTTAACCACCACGGATATGACGTTACGAAAGTTGGTACCTAGTTTTTCTACAGTTGCCAAAGCAAACACGGATCGACACCATTTCCTGTGACGTCATATCCGTCAAGGATACACAAACTAATGCGATTTTTCACACCACAACATTGTGCTTATTAACATTTAAAATACTTAGTGGCAGGTGTACATTTTGATTTTTAGGGTCAAGGGGAGGTAACCCTGTTGGATATTGCCTTTTGAGGCCAAAAGTCTGCATTTTAAAACCTAAATTGGGCTTCATTCTTATCATTGTTTTCTTTATTTCGGTCGTCGTGATAAGAACATACAGTGTCACATGAAATCGAACTTGACCGAGCGAGAACATGAACTTAACCGCTGAAAGTCCAAGCTTCAGTTGTCAAAAGCTCGAAAATCCAAGTCACAGCTTTCAAAAAGCTGATAGACGTAGTTTCATAAGATTGAGTGTACGTTTTTTGTTTGTACAAGTCGATTTTCTGAAAGCATGAATAAACCTAAGCAATCCGTTCTCACTTTGGCATTCGTCTGGGAATGACCGTGGCCGTTACATTAACAATACTGATGGTGTTATGCTGCAATAGCTCTACTGCACTGGGTGTACATTAAAATGTCAACAGAAAAAACTTGCACTTTTCAATATGGGTCGTCGTCCCAGCATGACATTGAGGGATTGGAAGCCACTGAAAACAACGCCGCGCAGTATTCTAACGTGCATAGTCACATTGTTCGTCATTTTCTGGTCCGGTATAGACAAAATAACAGTGCAAGTCAAGACGACCGAAGAGAACGACACAACACGTCGAACGTCATCTAGTGACGTCATCCAAAATTCAGATATTTGGCATATATGTGTTGTTCTAGAAATGACAACGGACACCGTTGACATTCGTAAGAAGTAAGTTCCACAGCCCGAGGCCGACGATGCATCGCATTTGTTCGGAGTCGTGCAGGATACAATAGAGATTGAGAAGCTTCAGAATTTTGGTTTCGACCCCCTATGTGTTTAATGGTGTTATTTTGTGACATTTATGTAACGTGTTTTGTGGTGATCATCCTTTAGGGCGCATTGCTGTGCCTCATATTTCCGTGGTACCCCTATTTCCGTGGTATGGGATATAAACAGTTGTGTTGACCACCCACACAAAATTCACCTGTTAATACATGTAAATACACTTTCACTTATCTTTCATAATTTCAGCATAAAGTTCCAAAATAAGTGTATAAACAAAAAATGGCTTTAATCAAATTTTCCACCAAAAAAGAGTACATTTTCCTAATTTTTCAAAGCAGGTTACTTGCTAAACCTCCAGTAACAACTTGATACATTACAGCTTATTTTACATAGTCTTCTATCATTGGCGACACCTGTCTTAACATTTTGACTGGATTTCTAACAGATGAATGTCATGTAGGTGGTGCAAAGAACTACATTTTGTTTGTATTTACATCGAATACCATGGAAATATGGGTATCCGCTCTATATTTATATTTTATGTTAAGCCCGATATAAACATTGATTTAGAATAAACTCATAAACCAAAGATGCTTTTTATCATTCAGTGACAAGCTGTTACTAGTATGGACGTTTAAACATTTTATTTTTAAGTTTATAGTTAAGTACCGTGGAAATATGAGGCACCAGTATACTTGTAGAAATGAATAAAGATATGGGCACAGTGCTATTTTATTACTTCAAACTATGTATTGAAATAAAACAAAAGCATACGAACTTCTACTGACTAAACTTTTTTTATTTCAGTTATATCTTTGAAGCGACAGTAGACATTCAGTAACAATACTGTAAATAATAGCTTCTAAATATGCTTGGCCACAGTTACTCAATAAAGTGTCGGTAAAATACTACTCATGGGAGTAGCAAAACAAAAGCGGTCTTGGTTTAACAGGTGGTCTTTGTTAACAGGTTCAATATAATTGAAAATCTCGGCTGTCTTTAAGTTTAAAGGCATATTTTATAATATTGTTCTTCAATTGCATTAGGTGTTTAACATACAAGTAGGTGAATATCGATTTAATTGTACCAGTCTGTCTCGGGTTTTCTTCCGAAAGATATGAAATAACAAAATATGTACGTTCACATCAAAATACCATGTCTTTGGTGTTCGTCTTGGAATGATTGTGAACTTTCGTAAAGGTTTCATGTTCGCGTGTATCGATGCTATACACCGGGGACGTTAAAGAATCAATGAGTCTTATCGGAAAGAGCTAGGGCAGCGCAACTGGAATCCTTGTTTCAAACAAACTTTCTGTCTCTTCCATCGAAGCCGGTGGTCATTGATTTACCATTATGTACTTTTATTAAGTTTGTACAATTTATATGTGAGTCACTGACGTGATACATGGACAGTCGGTGTACATAGAGGATGTTCGTCTTTGACACAAATACATGTATGCCAGTAGGTCAAGTCATTGAATCCTGTTTACCATATTGTACTTTTATTAAGTTTGTACAATTTATATGTGAGTCACTAACGTGATACATGGACAGTCGGTGTACATAGAGGATGTTCGTCTTTGACACAAATACATGTATACCAGTAGGTCAAGTCATTGAATCCTGTTTACCATAATGTACTTTTATTAAGTTTGTACATGTAATGATACGGTTACATGTGCTACGATCATACGTGAAATCAATGATGATACATGTAGTTTCAGTTTCGTTGTTCTAAACTTATGGTGGACAGAAGCTCTAAGCTGGTCGAGATGTAGAGATTACATAGAATAATTAAATCTAAGATAACAGAAGATCTAAATCATCATGTTATACCAGATCGGATGTCGGCCTACGTAAATTGTTCAATCTTATATAGAAACGGAAGAAAACACATTTGAAACTGATTGTTGTGAAGATTACACTTGGTTTCAAACTTATCAATGTTAAATCATTTACTAGTATGCTACTTATGACAAATCGATAATGCGCTGGCTTAGAATGAGAAGGTCATAAGTACAAAATTGATATTTTGAGAAGACAAGAAAACACTGTCTGAAAACAAATCTTTACTTATGGAAAACCAGCTTTTTAAAATTCGGTTTAGTCATCATGACCAGTTCCGATTTTCATGAAAAGCGCCTCATGATGCAGATTTCAAATATGCATGAGTCTTATAAGTCCGTCTCATTTTAAGCTAGCGAATGATTTTATCGTTTATCGTGATTGTAACCAATGCCATTTTGGCTTCGTCGCTATACATTTATATTTCCATAGAAATGAGCCAATTCTTATTTTGCAATTTTTGGTTAATATACTTTTTGAGTTTCTATAACTTGAAGCTGTTTTTTTTTACAAATCCGAAAGTGTTAAATATAGATATATATGTACAACAATGTAATCAGTATTTTTCAAAGTAATCGATGATATGGGCTAGTGTATAGATATTTTGAAAATCCAACAACTTAAGTATTATTAACATTACTTAGTAATCAGTAATTAAGGAATAAATGGATGAAAAGAATATAAACGTATAGAAAGTTAGCTTCCAGTTCGTTCTTTATATTTTGACAATATATTACCCGGTGTGGGACGTATATATAATGATATAAATTCACGTGACATGACATGAATCTTGCGATATTATTGATGTTAGAAATGTCACACTGTGGAGAATACGTGAAGAGTTTTCAACGACTTGGGGCTTTGTGGTTACCAAAGTTGATATAAAGGCCGCGAAAATCTTCAACTACGAGGGATGATCCATATATAACGAAAAAATGCGTATACTTTTCTTATGATACTTCAGATTTTACTCAAACCTTAGCTGGAAGTAATAACATACATTGACAATGATTCCCTGAATTTCCATGATTACAGCAACACAATGCTAAAATTTATGGTTGCTAAGGTAACCATTGATACGCCTAGGCGGGGCATTTTGTGGATTTTTCACCGTTTTCGCGGAAATTCAAACCGTCACAGTTTTCATATAAGCAATAGCAATGTGATGAAAATTGGTACTTGTGGTCACTTAAGACTCGCCGTACTGATGGTGACGTCATACACGGGTTATGTTGCCATTCGTTACATCAGGCACGTGTTATCGTTCCGTGATAGCCAAACTAACGGACGACAAACAATTATCATTAAAATAATTAGTTTTGAAGAAAACTAGTAATAATGAAAGTATGCATGATATTCAGTAATCATTACGTGATCGTGTCTTGTCAAAAGCTTCGTTTTGTGTACATAATAACACATTAAAAATGGACTTGAAAAAGGCTAGTGATCTTACGCAACGTAGGCACAACGTGACGTCGACGTCAGAACTAAGCACGAAATATTGAATGTTTTGAACGAAATTCCAAAGGATGACTATCGTGCGTCTTTTTAAACTTGGTATCGCATTGGCGAAGATGTATACATATTGAAGGAGGTTAATCTGACTTTTTAAAAACATTAATACAGTAGGACCTAAGGAGTGTGATCATTAAAAAGATCATAGTTAAATTATGAAGGACGTTAAAAGTGAAAAATGACGTTGCCCCGCCTACCGGTTTCATAGGTCAGCAAAAATGTTCCAAACCATTTATTGTTCGATATATCTCAACACTATTTCGTACGTTTTCTTCTAATATATGTATTAGCCTCCACATAAAATATTGTTAGAAAATAACATGCAATAGCAAAATTATAAGCATTTTCTCGAACCAAACGCTAGTTCGTTTTAATTTAGTCTGGTAAAATCTGTGTCATATTGATTGTGCAGATAACGTCTCCTGAGCAGGGTAGATAATTATCGTATACTCATAACCCCACCCCGTTAGTACGAGGGGTGTTCCAAATGCAACCATTTTTCGAACTGTCCTTTAGATGCTCTGGTGATGTTTTTACAATAGCATACCTTACGATGTCCAGAGATATCACGACGTTCCTCGTGTATACACTTCGACGAATTTCTAATTGGCCACCCTATAAAATATAATATTATGCGATATATTGAAGCAATAATTATTAAGTTGTGTTATTTGTTCATTCCACGCACTAATCTATCGATTTGTAGAAATAAATCACGTATTTATATACAAAATCATGCATGCAGAACGGTTGGTGCGAAATGAACGAGGTCCTCGTGCACGACAATGTTAATTTTCGTAATTGGTATACATGTATAGGAATGTATACTCCGTGGATTGCGCATATATTCCTAAGAAGTACGCACGCATTCCATGCCGTACACGAGGACCACGTGTATATAAGCCACATTGCACCAACCGTTCCGCATGGTTGATTGTGTACATGAATACGTGACTTATTTCTGGAAATCGATAGATTAGTGCGAGGAATGAACAACTTTAGATTTATTGAAGTCTGGCGCGCGTAAATCCGATAAGTACAAAGATAAACATGAAGTTGCATTTCTTTTCGAACGCCCCTCGTGTATACTGTGAATAGATAACTCGCTTGTCATAGGAGTGATCCTGGTTCGAATCCTTAGTCGGACAGGTTATGGTATCACATGACTTGGACTATGTTGTTAGACACTGGTAATAGAGAAAGTTAGTAATGGTTGTTGGTTGTCAGCTGACTATAGAAAATGGCTGAGAACATCGTTAAACACGTTGTGAAAGATATACACTATGTAGTCAACAGTAATACTGCCTTCCCTGTCCGACGTTTCATTATCTTTTTGGGGATGTGTATTTATAATTACATGTGCCATATTGTAACAGCCATGTATAAACAAAACACACATGAAAGATGAAATGCTCAAAAAGTAGTATTCTCGTTCTAGTAGATGTTGTTTGTCGCATTCTCTCTATATCAGTGTAGCAATACCACGTGACTTTGGGCTACAAATACAAGACGAACTTTGCTAAACTGCGAAAAAATAGCCGTACTAAGTATTTTAATTCTTCATCGATTTCTATTAAACATTCGCCAGTCTAAGTGAAAGATTATATTATTTCAACGAAATATAGGATCTTTTCAGCGGCCTGGCAGGCTTTTCCAACACCCTGTGAAACGGAGTGCCGGACTACAGTTTCAAGCCTTTTTTCCCAAGGTTTCACAGGGTGTTAGACAAAACGGTCCAACTGCTGTTGATAAATTACGTATTTTCCCTTAGAGTGGTGTATGTTTCATAGAAATTGGTACATAAATAAAACACTAACGGCTATTTTTGTATTTAAATGTTGACAAATTTCGTCTTGGGCTTGTAGCCTATAAATAGTGATGTAAAAGTCACGTGGTATTGCTACTCTGTATACGCTACGGAATAAAAAAACATCTATAATGTATGCAGAAAAATGGACGGGATGCCGTGTTTTCAGTGCGTTGTGTGTTTTAGATGTTTTCTGTGCTCAGCTGGTTGGGTTGAGTGCTGCCTTCCCTGTCTGACTTAATATAATATTTTTAACAGATGTGTAATGTAACTACTAGTATATACTGTATAGTCATCCATTTAAAATGTATGATACGTATAGTAATGTTTAAAGTGAAATTCAAGACAAACGTAGTCCAATTATTTTTGCAACGAATCTAAGTTTTCCATTTTTAATACAAAATGTACTAGTATATGAGTAAAGATTTGAGAATATTCATTGATGAGTCAAATAGTCCTCGAAACAAATACAGACATGCATGCAGATAGTAAATACAGTAAACTGTGTCAATTTAAAAGACAGAATACGTGTAATGTAGTCTATAAAGGTTGCCTTATTGGCATACGGAGTTGGGATGAAGCAAACGTTTAGACATAAGGTATGTACATCAGCTCATCATCTTCACCTCCATCATCGGCAAAGAAGACCTCTTCTGGTTCAAAGGCGAAATCTTGGTCAGATTCATTATCCAAGTTTTCGTACCTCTGCAGACGATCAATGATGAGTTGCATGCCGGAGACTTTGTTGAACGTGATGTGATTCACGTGTTTATTGCTGCACGTGACGGTACTGGTGCTGCAGAGGTTACCGTCCTTGATCATCTGTGTAACCAAGCACCTGTAGAATCTAGCCTCGTTCTTATTGTACCAGGAGTTGTCTTGGTGCGGGTTTCCAACGTACTGGCACTTCAGTTGGGCCCTTCCTTTCTTTTTATTGGCATTGCATGTGATTCGGAGCGAGCGTTCATTAGCACCCATTCCCCGCCCATGTCCTTCTTTCCAATTACATTTAGCGTTGTTGTAATTGAATTTACCCGATGTATAAACGCTATCAGCGACGTAAAACATCGCCATGACGACAAGCAGAGATAGAAGTTTCATATCCATCCTTAAACTTGACTCTGAAAAATATGAGTATAAACGGTATTCATTTAACTTCACTTGGTCAAAAAGGATTTTGGATTAGCATTGCATTGCATGAGTTGATGAATGTATTATTCAATTTTTAGCGTATTACACTTAAGAAGAAATAGGCACTGGCTCAAAACACGGCGTTGTGTATTATGTGAATTTGCTGCTGAAAGCGTTGTGTAATATGTGAAAGTGCTGCTGAAAGCATTGTGTATTATGTGAAAGTGCTGCTGAAAGCATTGTGTATTATGTGAAAGTGCTGCTGAAAGCATCGTGTATTATGTGAATGTGCTGCTGAAAGCGTTGTGTATTATGTAAAAGTGTTGCTGAAAGCATTGTGTATTATGGGAATGTGTTGCTGAAAGCATTGTGTATTATGTAAATGTGCTGCTGAAAGCGTTGTGTATTATGGAAATGTGTTGCTGAAAGCATTGTGTATTATGTGAATGTGCTGCTGAAAGCGTTGTGTATTATGGGAATGTGTTGCTGTAAGCATTGTGTATTATGGGAATGTGTTGCTGAAAGCATTGTGTATTATGGGAATGTGTTGCTGAAAGCGTTGTGTAATATGTGAATGTGTTGCTGAAAGCGTTGGGTAATATATGAATGTGTTGCTGAGCTGCTTCATCGGGATATGAACGACAGGTCACATGACCGTTTTATCCAATCAGAATGCAGCATTTATGTGAAAATACACAAGGTTGTAATTATTAATATGAGAATGTGTTGCTAAAAATGTTGGGAGTGCACTCTATTATTTATTAATATTTAGATAGAAATTTAAGAAATCCGATAGCCGATCTCATCGTAGATTGTCATGATACCGAGTGTTGTTCATTTAAGAGTTAATTATGCGTCCTTCATAATTAAGGAATGTACAGAATTCAAGTTCCCCGCAATACTAGTATTTCTACATTGCAAAACTACACAATTTCATTGCGAGGTATTTCATGTATTTTAAAACAATCTAAGATCATTAACAGTATTGCTATTTATTATCAGGACAATAACAACAGTAGCAGCCACATCCGCTGCCCAAATAACAAAGTATACCGTATCCATGAGACATGAATGAAATTTGTGTGTGATAAATATTCAAACATTGTGAACATAACAGCATGTGTATTATATCGCCGTTTAGGTGGACTATTTTTTTAATACTAGTTATCCTGCCTAATGTGTTTTGGCTTGCCATGCAATTTAAAGTAATGAAATCTTAGATGAAAAAAGTGGGTGTCAAATTACACTGATGCCAAATACCTTAGTAAAGGGAATGTACGAGGGGTGATCAACAAATACGCGGAAAAGTGCTGTAGTTTCTTTATTTGTCATTATAAGTCGATGAAACTTTCTAAACATGAAGATGAATTTATTTCAAATTGATTCACTGCTGATCAATAATATTGACCAAAGATGGCACGAACGCGGTTTCCTATGGCAAAAAGGACTTGTGTGTGCATATATACGTAACGCACTTTGGCATTATACTTTTACCGAGGTGCGTTCAACACCAAACTGCGGACCATTGCTTAGCGCACTTCAAATGGTGTTCAACACCAATACGTATAAACATGTAATAACTTACTGAGTACGACCAAACTATCCAGCAACAATGGGCACAATGTTAGCAACCGTACTATCCAGCAATAATGGGCACAATGTTAGCAACCGTACTATCCAGCAATAATTGGCACACTGGGTGATGAAGAAATGGCTTTGGTACTTTACAGGACATCCGACTCTACTTGAACGTGTATACACGTACGTATAACACATTATAATTTATATTTTATCTTCATTTCATCAACAAAACTATATACCGTATGTTCTCCAAATGTCAAGTATTTGAGTCTTCAGCCATTGCCGGCGAAAGATGCCGATATCCTTTCCGCTACCATAGCGTACTAATGCAGACTCGCCGGGATGGCCATTTCGGCCTTCCGTAGTTTTCGACCTAAATGCCCAAATTCGGGAATTTTGCTGTCATGGGTACACAGGCATCCCAGACTACAGGATATTATGGGCCCAGGGTCGTGCACAGGGTTTTGGGCCCGCTAGACCCCTTTAAAGAGGGCTTTGAACGTAGATTTTACAAAACTGAAATTACTGGTCCTACCTGCCATTGCGGTACGATTCCCTGTGGAATTGCATTAACATTTAGCGCCAAAAAGTTTTATTTTTCTATTGGAGGAATATAAGGCTAGACAAAGGGGTCGGGACCGATGCCCTAAAGGGGCCCAAAAGTAGGCCTGTCAAGCTAAAAAAAAAAGTTTTTCGCGCAAGGGTCACCGTCACATCGTCATTTCCGGTGACCTTTAGTCGAAATGTTGACCATTTTTTCTACTTTCGGTTTGAGGTAGGTGTGTAGCATCCGGATGTATCGAATTTTTATCAGTGCTGCAAGTCAATAGTGTCTCAGGGACGGGGTATAGGGACCATATGAATTTCTCATAAACCCCCAAAAAATCGTGGTAGCGGAAAGGATATCGATTAATTAACTTCGCTATTAAACAAGACTGTCCTGTAAGCTACTTTGAACAGGTTCATTTAAGTTTTAAACAGAAAACTAGTAATATGTAAGTTACTCCAATCGGAATATGGGGTTATCTCCAATTACTATGTGGTGCCTACCAATTAACAAGACGCAAGCTCCGCCCACATAAACAGCGATAAAAATCGTTAACCAATCAGAACGCGCTATCGCTATAACAATATCGCGTGGTGCTAATTAGGATTAAACCCTCCGACACCATTCAATAAGAATATATAGGGATATTGCATTAGTAGTCACATAACTTGTAAAAGTGGACAGCACAATCGTTTACAGCTTGAACAAAATATTCAATGTGATCGACAAATATTTTCAATGCCTTCATGAGCTCAAGATACTTAGTAGTAGAAATTTGGCGAAAATTGTTGATCATAGACACTAGACACACGTCAGGGGTCCTACAACGGCAATCAGCTTTGTGTGCCATTACCACACATCCCTACACCAAAACTCAGGTCAAGCAAAGTAGAGGTTTATTGTTAAAATTCTGCTTATGAAATTTCAAATGACCATAACTTGGTACATGTTCTATTTGTTCATGAAATAACTTTAGTTTGCTGCAGATAGATTATGCTTTCTTGTGCAGCTAAGTCGGATATCTAGATTATTCCGGAATTGTAGGACCCCTGTTGATGTTCCAATACATACCAGTCGAGCGAATATTGTGATATCACTCCTGCTGTTTGGCCAAAATCCATCGAGTGGTTTAGGAGTCTATTTCATTTAAAGTTTTCATTCCTTGAAACCTAATTTTCACCCCAATGCCTTCATATGCAAGACCAGAAACCAGAAACCTCCTAACATTCCAGTATTTTGTTAACATCCACTCAGTGATTTAGATGTCAAATCAAATGAAAATATTGGTGTACATTAGGAGTGACTATTGAGTCCAATATTGACTATTGCAATACTATTGTATTGCTGGAAACTATTGCAATAGTTATTGCCAAGATTTGAAACCAGAGATTAACTTGTAAATGCAAATTTGCACTGTGTGCGATATCACTTTGTTGTACAACATACAAATCTACTATTTATGAAAATGATTTAAAATGAATTTGACAGAAATAGATTAATGAAATTAAGGCGATATTGGTCCATTGTGGCTGTTTTAATGCGTGTGGTTATTTACAATTAGTTTTTCTAACGAAAACGGAAGTTGTTTTAAATTAATAATAAACTTTATTTATAAAAAGGAAACTATCGTAACTATCGATAGTTGAGCCAACCATCAGATAGTTATTGGATCCAGACTTTTACTATCAATCCATACTATCGGGACACTCGGGATCGCAACGCATCGATATTTCGATGCATCGGCCCACCCCTAGTGTACATCCAACATACAGCAGCTGATTAACCCAACCAGTTTGTATTCTTATTAGTACTACCTTGCCCTTCCACCAGGAACCAGCAACACCTTCATCTTGCCCTTCCACCAGGAACCAGCAACATCTTCATCTTGCCCTTCCACCAGGAACCAGCAACATATTCATCTTGCCCTTCCACCAGCAACCAGCAACATCTTCATCTTGCCCTTCCACCAGCAACCAGCAACATCTTCATCTTGCCCTTCCACCAGCAACCAGCAACATCTTCATCTTGCCCTTCCACCAGGAACCAGCAACATATTCATCTTGCCCTTCCACCAGCAACCAGCAACATCTTCATCTTGCCCTTTCACCAGCAACCAGCAACATCTTCACCTTGCCCTTCCACCAGCAACATCTTCATCTTGCCCTTCCACCAGCAACCAGCAACATCTTCATCTTGCCCTTCCACCAGCAACCAGCAACATCTTCATCTTGCCCTTCCACCAGCAAACAGCAACATCTTCACCTTGCCCTTCCACCAGCAACATCTTCATCTTGCCCTTCCACCAGCAACCAGCAACATCTTCATCTTGCCCTTCCACCAGCAACCAGCAACATCTTCATCTTGCCCTTCCACCAGCAAACAGCAACATCTTCACCTTGCCCTTCCACCAGCAACATCTTCATCTTGCCCTTCCACCAGCAACCAGCAACATCTTCATCTTGCCCTTCCACCAGCAACCAGCAACATCTTCATCTTGCCCTTCCACCAGCAACCAGCAACATCTTCATCTTGCCCTTCCACCAGCAACCAGCAACATCTTCATCTTGCCCTTCCACCAGCAACCAGCAACATCTTCATCTTGCCCTTCCACCAGCAAACAGCAACATCTTCACCTTGCCCTTCCACCAGCAACATCTTCATCTTGCCCTTCCACCAGCAACCAGCAACATCTTCATCTTGCCCTTCCACCAGGAACCAGCAACATCTTCATCTTGCCCTTCCACCAGCAACCAGCAACATCTTCATCTTGCCCTTCCACCAGGAACCAGCAACATCTTCATCTTGCCCACCAGGAACCAGCAACATCTTCATCTTGCCCTTCCACCAGCAACATCTTCATCTTGCCCTTCCACCAGCAACCAGCAACATCTTCATCTTGCCCACCAGGAACCAGCAACATCTTGCCCTTCCACCAGCAACATCTTCATCTTGCCCTTCCACCAGGAACCAGCAACATCTTCATCTTGCCCTTTCACCAGCAACCAGCAACATCTTCATCTTGCCCTTCCACCAGGAACCAGCAACATCTTCATCTTGCCCTTCCACCAGGAACCAGCAACATCTTCATCTTGCCCTTTCACCAGCAACCAGCAACATCTTCACCTTGCCCTTCCACCAGCAACATCTTCATCTTGCCCTTCCACCAGCAACCAGCAACATCTTCATCTTGCCCTTCAACCAGCAACCAGCAACATCTTCATCTTGCCCTTCCACCAGGAACCAGCAACATCTTCATCTTGCCCTTCCACCAGCAACCAGCAACATCTTCATCTTGCCCTTCCACCAGCAACCATCAACATCTTCATCTTGCCCTTCCACCAGCAACCAGCAACATCTTCATCTTGCCCTTCCACCAGCAACCAGCAACATCTTCACAAAAGGTGCAAAATCGACATTGATGTCAAATGTTCATGGAATGGTATGACTTGCCATGACCGGGGGCTTAACTAAGGGATGGTAGTATATTTTGTGAAATACAATTCACATTTAAAACAAACGCACATATCATACTGATATTTATTCTATCTAAGAGTTTTGTATTGGTCTAAAATACAGTTCATTCTATACACCAATAGCATTACATAAAATATTTCATTAAAATGACAAACAACACATACATAACATTTACAATGACAGTGAAGATGGTCTCACAACCTTGTCACACCTTGCACATATAATTATATTATATATATTTATAATAACATAATAATATTCATGATTTCCAACATGGCTATGTCAGTATAATACATTTAGACAACTGTAATTGGTATTTTGATATAACTTATGTGTAAATTTTGTGATAAAAGCTGAAAATGTAAAAAGATCCATTTAAATTATTATGCATAATGATAAGAAATAATTTTAACGAAAAGGTCAACATCAATAATTAAACAATGATCAATAAATGAAACATAATAAATAGGTTAATAACTAAAGGGTTTTTGAAAAACATCTTTCCCCTACAAAGGGCAATAACTCTAAATTTCTGACAATATACACAACTAGGCTTGGTACCAAATATTCATGAGAAGTTTTATTGAAACTTTTCATTGAAATCCAACCAATGATTATGGAGAACTAGTGCAGACTAAATTTGTGACATCCAGCCACCAAGACAGACATCTAGCATAAAATCAATATGTCTCTCTCAAATATTACAATATTTATCCTCCTTGCTTTTTTGAACTGTCAGCCATCTTGGAAGGCAATAGGAATATAGCAAGTTAATAAATGGAACAACCACATTTTCAAAGACATACTGTGCTTTATAACGGTTTTTATAAATAACTTCATGATTAGGTTAACATTATATAGACTGAGTTGTTTAATAACCACTTATCAGATATTCCCACTTCAAAATAAAACAAAGTTGCCTTCCAAGATGGCCGCCAGTCTAAAACAAGGGAGGTACATATTGCAGATATGGTTACTCTGTATACATACATGATAATTCACTATTCAACATGATAATGATCATATACTTTAATTATTTGCTAGCAATGGATAATAGAGATTTATCAGTGAAAATAACAGTTAAATGATCATTTTGATATTTTCGCTGTTGTAGAAACAGGTTACATTACCATACAGACAAGAAACAAAACGTAAACAGCGCCAGATTCAATTGATGCGTAACACATTATGGCTCCATAAATGTAACATCGTGACATTCTAATTTTGACGTAATTTTTCCAATTAAGCCAATTACTGAAGCCTTATTATGAGAAATTGACAAATAAATAAACAGAAAATTTGATGATCTTGGTGAAAGATCAAATTTGATTTCACTTGTGATCACAGAAAATTGAATTTTTACATGAAAATAGTATTTCTTTGATCGTTCTTACACCAAAATCCACAAATATCCTATATACATTGAACCCTTTACTACATAGATAAGTCAATTAAGGAATACATCACCAAGTATTGTCCTAAATACAGACACAGAGGGGAGACAATCCAAATATGGAGAATAGACGGAAATAACTTATCAAGGGAGGTAATTATTCATATTTAGCCCCAAAAGCAGCACTGACATGTGCACACAATCTAGCTCATTTTTTACCAGAATAGTGCAGGATGTATGGAATAACGTGTAGATAACATAGGCTGACCTTTGAACAATTATCCTGAACACATACAGAAAGAAAGAACACATGCATCAAGACGTGTAATCAACCAACACAAGTTACACAACCTTGTACTGATCTTTTAACAGGCAAATAATTAAAATACAAATGTTTGCAGTATAAATAATTGGCATTCAGATATAAATCATAAAACATAAAATAAGAGCATATTTACTGATGCGTTTTTGGTCAATTGTTTGCATGAACTCTTGATTCTCTTAAACAACTTTTTGGCTGTAGTCTGTTGCATACTATATCACTAATTTTTTTCAATATACTAGACATCTCTACGCATATAATAAATCTAATAAAGTTGTGTCAATAAAAATCTTAATTATGGGTACTTTTTAAAACCAAGAAGTTACAGAGTTGTCACATCTAAGAACAAGAGCCTGCTGTTACAAAACATATCTGTCAAATGTATAAGTCATCAATTCATACTAGGTGTTTGCATCTAGCTTATTGCTAAATTGGTGCCTTATGAAAACAATACTTAGGTGTCTTATGGAAACAATACAATAACACAATAAGGTTGATCTATTGCTCTTCATTACAGCAGTTTTTACCTGTCAAAATATACATAACAACATAGTAGCTCAATGCTATAGATAAGTCATCTCCAGAAAGATCTATGGAGTTATTTATCTATAGAGTGCGGCTACTGAGTAATTATGTTTGACAGATGAAAACAATCCACTATATTACTGGTTAAAGGTTATCAAACCGGCAACGGTTTAAAAACATGATACTCTAATAAGTCCACATGAGAAAGCTGGAAACAACTCAATCGGAGCAAAGGCTTATATACAAATTATCATACAAGAGATGAGAAATTAGTAAAAACATAATTCTGAAATCGAACCTGCGGTTTCAAACAATATTTTCCAGTTGACAACTAAATACTGTACAAATAGTAAAGTAGGGGTCACTACAGAACATGTTTTAAACAAATCAAAAACATCTTTAACATGCAACAAAACCGATACTCGAACCAACCTAGAAAACTTATCTTGTTGGTCAGGTGGCCTTTAAGTGAGGGTTTACTGTATTGGTAGACACAGTTCAATCACAAAACATGGCCATGAACTTCAATTAACTCAAAATGAATCAGAAGAGCTTTTTTAGCTTATAGCATAATTTTACTATCAAGTTTTTAGTCACAACACAAGAATTTAACAAAAGAAAAGATCTATATGCCCCCCCCCCCAAATATTGGTGGCGGCATCAAAACCATAATAATAACAACTCAAGACAATGCTGTCATCACACATGTGAAGACAGTACTACAGTATTATACAATAAGTACATGTAACGTCAATACAAACTTTCATCAGTAAACCTATAATACATTGTGCGGTAAGAAAATACAGAATAAACAAATTAAACAAAGTGTTGGTCCACAAAAATGACCCAAAATAGATCAACAGGTTGATTCAAATAAAAGTTTGAAAAACGTGTATGCCACTGCATGGCAGTCAACTAGACTTTTATAGATCTACAATGTAAAGGTGACCCCCCAACCCTTGCCCTACCGACCTCAAAATCAATACTGGTGTGATATATTGGTCAATGATCAACCAGCACACCAAGGTTGCCTAGGTCGAACAGTTCTATAATTATCAGAGGTCCTACTGAGGCATAATGCCCAATCCTGAAAAACGAGTAACAAGTTTGTTTCAGGTGCCATTAGCACACATCCCGACATCTTAGAAGGTTTCAAACATTGCTTTATTGTTATAATTCAGGATATGGAACTTCAAATGACCATTACTTTGATTTTTCACCCAATAACTTTTATTTTGTGCAGAAAAGATAATGCTTTCCAATGAAGCAAATCCGGATTTCCAAATTTTCCAGAATTGTAGGACCCTGAATTATCGATCATTCAGGAACTTGGTCAACCAAACTAAAAACCGACCAACATGCTGCAAAGCGATGCTCTGACTACTTAGAATGGGCGGGCATAATAATCAATTACATATGTACAAAAAAATGCCGTCATAAAAATCTTGACATATGAAAATAGGAATAGAAAGGCCATACAGACTGCAGATTGACTAAACGTGACAATGAATTTAACCTATTTCACAGGTAACAAAGAGCACCATTTCTGTCAAAGGCCAAATAACTGTTACATACATGTACAATTTGTTCAGTTCTAAAGTAAGCTGAATATTTAATCCAGAGAAATAGTATACAAAGACAAAAGACATGAGATTCTGAAAAACTTAAAAATGATTTCAAACCAACATTTACAACAATATAAAATGTTTGAACGACTAGATTATTAGGATAAGCACTAATGATACACAAGGAATATGCAATCATCAAATGAACATTTACAAATATACAAATTACATGAATATTCAGATAGATCTATATTATACAAAAGACACAAATTTGCTACGGTAAATAAAGCTTATAAATGCCAACAACTCGACCTGCATAAAGGCAGAAAATAACTATTGTTTGTGCTGCAATTTTGTATTTAAGCAATGGATATTGTTTGAAGAATGTTGAACCAAAATGACAATTATTTTGTTCACTTGAAAATAATTCCGATATATTTACAATACATTTGATGTACAGCACATGTAGATTCCAAGCATAACAAAATCAGAGTCAGGATAAATATGAATAGGTAGTCTCCCAATTCCAAATGATCGGTGCAACTTATATGATCGGTGCAACTTAAATGATCGGTGTGACTTAAATGTCCTCAAGGGGAATACATTTGGTGGCAGTGGTTACAGTAAACTGACGGGGGAGACAACCAGTGCTAAAACAAGAGGATCATAGATCCTGGGGCGCTCACCTGCTTAACATGGCCAAACTTTGAACTTGACCATAAGGTCATCAAGATAAACATTTTGACTAAACTTGATGAAGGTTAAAGCAAAACTGAGGCCTCCGGAGTGTTAAAAAGGTTTTGCTATTATTTGACATATTGACCTTGTGTTTTACCCACATGACCCAACTTCAAACATGACCTTTAGGTCATCAAGATCAACATTTTGACCATAGTTGATGAAGATTAAAGCAAAAATATGGCCTCAACAGTGTTAATAAGGTTTTTCTATTATTTGACCTATTGACCTAGTTTTTGACCCCAGATGAACCATGAAAAATGTGGCCTCCAGAGTGTTAACAAGGGTTTCCTATTTTTTAACTAGTTTTTGACCAAGCAAAAATGTGCCCCCCAGAGTGTTAACAAGGTTTTGTTATTGTTTGACCTTTTGACCTTGTTTTTGACCCCACATGACCCAACTTTGAACTTAACCTTAAGGTCATCAAGATAAACATTTTGAACAAACATCAAGAAGATTAAAGCAAAAATGTGGCCGCCAGAGCGTTAACAAGGTTTTGCTATTATTTGACCTATTGACCTAGTTTTTGACCCCACATGACTCAACTTCAAACTTGACCTAGATTTCATTGAGATACAATTACTACCAAGTTTGGTTAAGATCAAAGCAAAAATGTGACCTCCAAAGTGTTAATAAGGTTTTGCTATTATTTGACCTTATGACCTAGTTTTTGACCCCACATGACCCAACTTCGAACTTGACCTTAAGGTCACCAAGATAAACATTTTGACCAAACTTCAAACTTGACCTATATTTCATTGAGATACAACTACTGACGAAGTTTGATGAAGATCAAAGCAAAATGGAAAGTGCTAGAGTGTTAACGGTGAAAAAGCTAACAGACATACTGACGGACGGACGACGGACAAAAAAACAATCACAAAAGCTCACCTTGCCACTTTGTGGCAGGTGAGCTAAAAACAGGGAGACAATCGGCGCTGTATAGATAGAACAAGGGTGACAACCAGTGCTGAAAAAACAGGGAAACGACAATGGGCGCTGTATAGATAGAACAAGGGTGACAACCAATGCTGAAGAGTTTAAACAAGGGCGACAACCAATGCTGAAGAGTTTAAACAAGGGAGACAACTAGTGCTGAAGAGTTTAAACAAGGTGAGACAACTATTGCTGAAGAGTTTAAACAAGGGTGACAACCAATGCTGAAGAGTTTAAACAAGGGAGACAACTAGTGCTGAAGAGTTTCAACAAGGTGACAACCAATGCTGAAGAGTTTAAACAAGGGAGACAACTAGTGCTGAAGAGTCCAAACAAGGGAGACAACAACTGCAGAAGAGTTCGAAAAAGGGAGACAACCAGTAATGAAGAGTTAAAACAAGGGAGACAACAACTGCTGAAAATATAACTAGGCTGAAGACAAAATATTTATAAATGCCAATGTGAACAAGAAATAATATTGTTCAAATATGTTCTCAAAAACACAGACAAAAAAACGGGTTTAAAAAATGTTACAAAAGAGAAAGTATACAAATAATAATGAAAGCCGATGAAGTATAAAGTTTAGCATGTCTGCAATCATATCCCTGAGTTACACTTAATTGTACAAAGAAAACTTGCTTTATATTTACATCAATGTATGGACACAACATACAACACGAACAATACTACAATAGGCTGGCAACATCAACAAAGAAAATCTTCATATATGAGGAACAATCAAAAAGTTTTAAGCAACAAAACCTACACATGAGGAGCAGTCTTTTAAAACAGAAATTTTTAACATATTTGAAATACATTTTGTGCAATTTAGGATTTGCAACTACTTGTCTGAATCATCAAACAGAGTATTTTATACTCCATACATAGTTACTGCAGTCAGAAGATGCTTGTCTGAATCAATAATATTGTCCCTGGCAACCAGACAAGAGTTAGTGTTAATTGGGTGTGATGACCTTCAAACAGTTCAGTTTTTCATAAAAATCTTTGTGCATTGAGATATCAATACATAGTATTATTAACCTTAGCTAGCACACAATCCGCCAAAACGACTTATAAAAAAATCTCAGCTTGGATTGAGAATTTTCTTAAAATAGAGCCCCAAGTTGCATTAATTAACTCCTGTGTTTTCATTGTATGATACCTATTTTGAGTATGTGAATTTCAGACTATTTCTGATGTTTTGATTATTTTCAAGACAGAGACAGGAAACTCCCAGAGTTTTCATGACCACATTGTTTCCCAGCTTTGTATAGGCCCTGGTATTAGATAATATCTGTTCAATTCTTCATTATAACATTCAAAACCATGTAATAACCCCTAATGTGATCTGAACCTTTGACCTCTCACCATGGAAACATGAAAACACTTTGTATTAGCTAGCATGAAAGTACCCTCGGATCAACAATACTCAATACAAATTCACTGATATTTGTTATACAATATATGTATACCTATGAAACTGGAACTAACTGACAGCTGATTAAAATATCTCCTTTGGTACCTTAAAAATGACAAACATTGACTCACCAACATCAAGTTACAGTACAGTAAAACCTGAATAATAAGATCAGTCTCAATAAAGAATTGGTTGTAAAGACTTAATATTGAGATTACACACAAAGCAAAACACTGAAAATGGACCAGAAAATTGTGGTCTTAATTTTGTGGGAGTCTTATTATTAAGATGATATTTACTGTACTGTGTTTACATAAATGTAGTAAGTAAAACACGTAATACAAACATTAAACAAAAATTGTATAAATCCATCGACCATGGTCAAAAACAATAACGTATTCCATTGAAATACGACATTTACAACATTCAATTGAATCAGATTATTTATAAACTAACAAGAGACGTAACAAATCAGGCTCTAAAAGGTAATATACACAATCGTGACATTATTGTTTTAAGAATTATTTACACAAAGCTGAACTATAAAATCATCGATGCCACAAAAGGTGGGTAGTTTAATTCGGACCAGTAACAATGCCCCGGACGACATAATGTATTAACTATTATATAACACAAAGAAGACAGACACAGAAATTCCAAAAATACAGTAAAAGTTTGACATGCAGGATGCATATATATGGAATATTACAGAATAGTAGTATCAAATTATAGGAACTCAGAAGCCAAATACCAAAATCACTGTTCTAGTGAAGCCGTTAGGTTACCAATAATGTAATTGTTTGATTTAATAAAATTGTCTGAAAAAATTAGAACAAATCTCTACCTCAATGATGAGAATAGTTACATAGAATAAAAGTCATGTAGAAATCACTACATCAGGTTTCAATAAGTACTGCTTCAACTCATCAAGGTTGCTACATTGGTCTTGTAAACATTCATCCAGGACTGTATCTTCTATGGTGATCCTGCCGCCCGGAATCTGTAACTGCAGGTCACCATCCTCCTCACAGTATTGTCTTAGTATCACTTGATCCTGCACCAATACCTTATGTTTGGTAGATGCTGATATTGTGTCTGAATTTATTGTGCAACTTGGGGCGTGTCTGCCAGAGTCTGATACGCTGGTTCGGCAACTACTAGTTGGAACACATTTATATGGACTTTTATGAGATGGAATTAGCAAAGAACGAGGCTCAGTTATTTGCAGTTTTTCAATAGGCTCAAAGCTGTTAGTTTTAAAAGGCGAGAAGTCACTAATTGAGTTTCTTGATGAAAGTTTGCGTGGTGATATACCCTCACTAGAACATAAAGAGCTGTTGTCAAACTCAATCTCAATACTGTTACAGCCGTCCGATCGAATATAAGCATTCAACTGGTGGTCATCAACACTAATCACTTCACATTCAAAATCTGACAGTGTACTAGTACTAGCGTGACTACGCACATCATCACGTCGTGGACTATACCATGGCGACATTTTCCAAGGTTCCCAGAGTGACGAACGGGAAGAACTACTGTCACTCCTCGCCAACGAACGATGAAAAGCTTTAGCGTGATCACTCTCGTCTTTACCCAGTGATCGGTTCAGATAAAAATCGGCCCACGCTCGTAAATGTTGCATTCTGGGTGACAATTCCATTCCTGAACTTCTCGGAGACAGTAGTTCACCATTCAACATTTCTGAATTGTTTGTGTTGTGGTGTACGGCACCACCTTTATCTGAAGCACACATGTCTGAAGCCGTAAATTTAGGACTACTCAAGTCATCATCAGATTTTTTGGACTTTTTGTTGTTTTCATCATTTAAATACCCTTCCTGTAACACCTTTACATCGTCAGTGCTGGGTGAAACAGGAGGGCGCGAGCCGTTTTTTGGACACCCGTGCTGAGAATTTAAATATTGCTGCGAGAACGAGTTACCCATTCCATAACTATGTCCTTGTCCGGCATATTGAGAAAATGCTGCAGCCGTTGATGGCATGCCTAATCTAGGAAAACCTAATGATCCAAAACCATCACGATATCTGTCCGGAGGGTATGAATATCCAGGAGGAAATGAGTTCAGAAAGTTTGATCTAAATGGGTTCATTTCAGCACCTCCCGACATGAATGATGGTCCACTTGGCTGTAGATGTCCAGGCACAGAGTATGGTAACCCTGGGTGGTACATGCATGATGAGTCATTTGGTCCTCTAGAGAATGAATCTAGGTGATTTGGATGATTGAAATTCATATGAGACATTCTGGAGGGGTCACCAAATAAGCCTGGTTCCCTGTGTGCCATATGTGGGTGTGGATGAACAGATGGATAATGAGGGAGAGGGTGATGAGGGGGCAGCGAGAACTGATCTGGAGCCCTGAAATCATTCATTGGCCTGTCAGTTATACCAGGGATGTTTGAAAGCGAAGGTACATGTGGAATACTTGAGAGAGAATTACTGCTCATTGGGGGAAATACGGGTGGAATTGTGTGACCCATGTGGTGCATAGAGGGAATATGTGAGGAAACGCTGGATGAAATTGATGAGGGAATGCCATGTATTGCTGCCATAGGACTGTTTACAGGATGTGGGGCCACAGGGGATGATGCATCAGGATGTTTTTGCAAAGGTGGGGATGTTGCATTGTTTTGAACATGAGGACTAGCACTCATCTGCATATTCATCGGAGTACCAGCAGTATGATTTGGTAACGAAGGCGTTCTTGCATCCATAACAGGATTGGGCGGAGAGATGTAGCCATTATTATGCTGCGCGGCTACATTCGGTTGTTGAGGTATTTGGGCAGGAAAGTATGCATGATTTTCTGGTCGAGGCTCAGGCATATGAATTCCTGGTTCAGAGAAAGACATTCCAACATGAGCAGCGACGGGTGGCGACTTTACCACTGGTGCATGCTGAATTACATCCCTTGGTGGAGACACTCGTCCAGTAGGGCTCTGATGTGTACGACTGTATGGCTTTGGTTTTGATCTAAGATACACACATTTTCGATAGATACATGTCTGTTTTAAAACATCCTTACGAATACAGAAGTGGCACTTCATACAGTTTTCTTTCACCTGACATGGTCCGCACTGACCGCATCTCTTTCTCCTCTTACATCTTGACCTGTCATCCATGCCATACATGTCATGATGACCAGCCATATGGCTTTCATCCAATTCAATAACGAAATCTTCATCTTCAGTATGTACTTTCTGGGGAAATGACATCCCCGGTGGAGGCCCTCCCTCAGACATTTCTGAAAAAGAGATCACAATTGATTCATTTATGCACTAAATACACTTGAATTAACATAAATACACCTCACTTGACTTAAGGTCTAATTTGGCTTTAATTTAGTCCCCTACCAGTTTTTGACCGGAGGGGACTATAGGTTTGCCCTCCGTCAGTCAGTCCGTCAGTCAAATAATCTGGATCCTGACATAACTAACAGTTTCCAAGCTAGGTTTATGAAACTTGGTATGTGGATAGGGGGCAATAAGGGGATTGTGCACGTCTAAAAATATTTTGATTCTGACAAAAATTGTGGTTGCTATGGCAACAGAAAGTGAAAATATGCCCAAATCTGGATCCTGCCATAACTCAAACAGTTTCCAAGCTAGGTTTATGAAACTTGATATGTGGATAGGGGGCAATAAGGGGATTATGCACGTCTAAAAATATTTTGATTCTGACAAAAATTGTGGTTGCTATGGCAACAGTAACATTGAAAATGGCCTCAAACCAGTAGGGGACTTCTGTATTGCTTGCAATTCTTAATTACTTGTTATTCATGTTATTGAATATTATTTTACATGTGTGTTAAATATTATTTCCTGCATATAATTCAATTTAGTTTGGGATAAAGTGACACTTCTTTATTTACTGAGGATCCTGCGAACAAAACCCAACCACAGGCACACCACACATGCAGGACTTTCAATACTGACTTTGTGTCGCACTACTTGATGCGTTCCTAGGTGTAGATGGCGTCAGCACACAAATGTGTAGAATACATAAATATGTTAATTGTGTTCTACATAAAAATTTGTATTTTTATAAAGCTATGTTATTTTAGGCACATGCCAACCTTTCTCATTTCAGCATAACTGTTACTTAGGCAAAATGTTTTTGAACTAGCTGAGTCAATAACAAGATATTATTTTATTACAAACTACATTGAAATATAAGCATGAAATATCAATTTATAATAACATGCATGTAAAACTTTTTTTTCAATTAAATAATTAGTTTAAGTAATATTCGACTTTAAGTCAGATGAGGCGGTTTTGAATTCTGCAAGTGTACATTGTCAGTGTTATTTAATAAAAGTGCTAACCTAGTATAGATGATCTACAAAAGGCCACAGATCTGATTCTTAATCAATGAGCTGTTTCTCATAATTATTACTGCCATGTTCACATATTTTATAGACTAGTATTCTAACATGTCTAATTAATCAACATTTATATACTAATTAGGCCAGAGTTCTTAGATTTTTAATTACTCAGACCCTCCTGCCATATTTTTGGGCATTTTCAACAAAAAAATTGGAAATCAAAAATTGTACATATTTTTTATATCAAATATTTTGATGGTAATGATACTATACACCTTGTTTTATTATGTATTTCAATATTTTACTAATGATAAGTAGGTATAGTGCTCTCATTTACCACTGTGCCATAGGTATCATTGAAAACATATCTAACTGGAATTTATTTTGAAAAAAAATGTACATGTAATTAAATTTCTATAGACAGTGATTTTTTTTGGCTATTTTTAGGGCCGAATACAGGCCCCTTCCCCTAGCAAAATAACCTCCATTTTTCCCAAAAAAGTAGGCATATTTTCCCCCTTTTGTGCTCGCAGGTTTCAAAGCAACAACAGTTTATATGTAGCTGTTTTAAAGTCGAAACAATATATTTTCTAACTTGCAAAGGTTGTTGCCACATATGAATAGTGTATTATCAGTAGAAAATACAAAATATGACCACTTTTAACCCAAACAAACTTTTTTAATAATTCCCAATTTTGCGAATTGTCGCGCTAAAATTTCCCAATTTTAAAGGCACAGGCCGCTTAATTTTCTTCAAGAAAAATCACTGATAGATTTTTTAAAATTCTTTATCAACGATACAGATACATGTGCACTGTATTTGTTATAAGATAAATTTGCTGTTAGAACTAACATTGTTGCTTTCAATAATGGACCCGTCATTGACTACAATCCACCGTCAATTACATTTTGGGAGTTGTTTTTTTTCCCTCCTGTGGACTTTTTTCTCAAAAATGTCCGAGTAACAAAAAATTAAAAAACTCTGGCCTTACTATTATATGCAGCCCAAAGCAGACATTCACGGATGCATTTTCTCATTCAGGAAAATAATTAGTTGTATACAGTACCAGTCTAAATAATTAATTTTAAGTGGATTCCCTTTAATAATTTTTTCCTGATTTTTTAGTTTGTTTTAAAAAAATATTCTGCTGCAGAAATGGATAACTGTGAAACCTTACAACCTACTTCAGAATACAACTCAAAAACACAGAACTTTTTTAAAAGTTTTTAGCAAGAAACGGTGATATGAGAAATCCTGGTAATGAGAGAATCAGGAATACAAGAAACGTGCCTGTTTTCGGTGAATGCCAATTTTGGAAAAGGAAAAGTTAAACAATCAGCATGACGGTCATTAGGATTTATTAAGAAAAGAGGAGAGATTACCGTATTCATATACAAAATGCCAACCGGTAATCTATTGGATGAATTAACAATAAAAACCTGCCATTCACCAATAGCTACATGTAGCTGGTGGTACTAATCCCTTTGTATACAAACATGATTTCTCCTATAATTGACACATGCAAAAAAGGACGAAATATAGGTATAATGCATAGTACGATATTGCCCCAGAGTGGGCTCTGTACTAAACAGGAAGAAAAATGAAAATAATCGCTACGTCCATCGTGCAGATTAATATTATTCACCATATCGACATTACAGGTTAAAACCCTTTTCCGGAATTAATTGAGGGACAATGCTCGAGATATTCCGAATGTACGTCAGGGGTGGAACGGATATAGCGTATAGAGCAACTAGGTACAAAAATCGCGATTATTTTAGCCAAAAAATGAGAATTTGTATAAAGTCTTACTTAAACACAATGACAACATTATTTTACGACCTCGCTGACAATATTTTTGACTCAATACGTTTAACTTGAAAACTCTGTATATTTTCTTGCCATCGGTATCAAGCTTCGGAAGCAACAGTGTAGAATAAAATGCAATATATCAAACATAAAGCATTTTTTAGGATAATTCTTGCTAAAGTTTAAAAACGAAGATGTTTAATGATAATGTGCAATAAATGTTTAATGTTTTTCTTGTTTAAACGTTGAAAAAAGAAAAAATGTAAACACTCCCGCTATTCACCATATCGACATTACAGGTTAAAATCCGTTTTCCGGGATAACGGAATTTATTGAGCGACAATGTGCGAGAAATCCGAATGTACGTGAGGGGGGGAAATGCCTATAGCGTATAGAGCAACCAGGTACAATAATCGCGATTATTTAAGCCAAATGACAAGAATTTGTAAAGTCTTACTAGTAAACAATGACAACACTATTTTACGACCTCGCTGACAATATTTTCACCAAAATAATATGTTTAACTTGAAAAATGCGTATATTTTCTCACTACGGAAGCGGCAGTGTAGAATAAAATGCAATATTTTAAATATAAAGCATTTTTTAGGATAATTCTTGCTAAAGTTTAAAAACAAAGATGTTTAATGATAATGTGTAATAATTTGTTTGTATGTTTTTCATGTTTAAACGCTGAAAAAAGAATAATTATATACACTCCCGCTATACCGCTTATTGCTCGCTAACCCCCTGACCGTGAAATTTCGGTTCCGGAAAAACAGGTTTTATTGAGTAATGTCGATATCGAGAATACCGCTTATTGCTCGCTAACCCCCTGACCGTGAAATTCTGGTTCCAGGAAAAGGTTTTACTGAGTAATGTCGATATCGAGAATAAGGAAAATTAATCAACATGTCTGTCATGCAGATTGTTATTTCTAAATAAAGATGCTTTACTCTAGTCTTTCTAAAATTTGCATATTTCTCATACAGTGTATTATATTGATGGAACACGTTATAATGAGCACAACAATATACTGAAATTTCTGCAATAAAAATTTACTGATTATAATTTTATATCCGAAATTCGGATATCCAAATACCATACCATAAAGCAATCGACTTACACACATGTACTAGCTATTATTTGCAGCACAATCCTGCATTTGTTTGAAAGAAGAAAGTACAAACACTATCATGTCAGGTTTATGTCTAAGATCGAAAATATCAGTTGAATTCTAGTCGATATTGAAATAAAAATAAAGTAGCTCTTTTTTGACGGAGAGTAATCTCGAAATTAACCCCAATTCCAGAGAACACTTACGTTTTAGCAAATATTCATAGCATCGTTACAAATAATCGCTTCATTTATGACCTTAACGATGAAGTATTTCTTTAAAACTACGCTCTAGAAAGTTGCAGTATGTTAAAATTCTAAAAATACTCTTTGATATGAAAATTTGGCCGCCATGCTTGTTTACAGATTCGGCGCGTTTTATAAACCATAAATCTAAAATGTTCAAATTGAACTTCATCGGGTTAGTTTAAATACATCTATCAATTTTACTTCTAAGCTATACTTTTTTAATCTATTGCTTTCATTATTTGATGGTAATTACGTCAATCATACATAATCTAGCTAAGTTTCATTTATGGATTGTTATTTTTATTTATGGAAGCGAGGCACTGACCTACTTATCAGAAGAGAAGGCCAGACGCCACTAAATTGTCATTTGGCTAAAATGGAGAGACACGTAGCTGAGTATTTGGTTTATTTGAAGGAGAATGCCAGTGAGCTTCGTAAACTTGGCAAAGAATGGGGCATGACGGAGAAGGAGATTGATGACTGTGTCACTGAGGCATTGGCTGGAGCTGGCAACCAGGAGAAACTGAAAAAATCACCAAAAAATAAAGCCAGAAATTGCTGGGGCTACTTCCTGGTTTTCATGAAATCAGTGATTGCTGTTTCTCTGGTGTTGATATGCTTGTTTACAGCTTTCTGTTTGTTGTTTACTTATCACGAGCCAACTCAGAAGGTGGTTGAGAATGTTTTGAAGGAATACAGTTACGGTATAATGAGATCGCTGAGACTTGCTGCTGTACCTCTACATAATGAAATGTTCAACCTGAGCCTGACCAGTAAGTCTTTGTCTGTACCCGCATTTTATAATCCCACTTTAATACGTCCATTAGCTGTGGGTAAATGCATTCCGATTCCGTCATTTTATAGAATAGAACAAAAATCAACCCATATTTATACAGCTATTTTTACAGATTTTCAATGACACAGACAATATATAGGACAAAGAGGAATCACTGAAGTGTGAAGGATTATAGCAATATTTGTTTTCAGGTGTGAATGGTTTAGTTTTGATTATATAATAACTACCCTTTCATTAGCAGTGTAAGTGAGTTGTCAAATCAGATAAAGCAAAAGCAGCAAAAACAGGTGTAAATGTATGGAGTGTAAGTTGTAACGTAATCGGCACATGAATATCATCTCTATCTGACAATAAAGTTAATTATTTCTTATAAATTTTATGTTTATAATATTGATATATATGATACACTGTAAACCATTCGATTAGTGAAACTAATGGTACTAATGGTATACAGGCCTCAACAAATATTTTTAAAAGTACTCGTCCTACAATATAGACAAAGAAGAAAAACCCTAAAATCTTACTAGTCCTGTTATATAAATAAAGAAGGAAGATATTGTGCTGGACGAGTGGACGAGTGAATTCATTGAGGCCTGGTAAATCAAGTATATGTAAAGGCTTACCTTATGTATAAATAATTAAGACATAATTTCTATTGTAGGTTGGTATTCAGAAGAATGTGTTGTGAAGAATCCATTCTATGTAGGGATATCACCAGATTGTGACATGTGTCGAAGTTTCAAGTCTGTGAAGGACCGTAATGTGTCTGGTTTCACTCCAGTCAAATTCAATGCCTATGCTAATACAATGAAGCCTGTAAAACTGGTGGTAAGCATTTTATCAAATTTTAAAACATTGAAACTGTATATACTGCATGCTTTGTAACAAGACAGTATAATTTAACCACACAGAACAGGTAATAAGTTGATCAAATTTATTGAAAACTACGTTTCAGCCTTCAACAGAGCTTTATTAAGTAATTTGTCCGTAAAGATTTCTGTACTTAGACCAGAACACTCATTTAAATTAAATAAACATGTAAGCCTAAGTATGTACAGTCAAACCTGTCTATAAAGACCATCTATAGGAACAGGAAACAATGGTATTTATTGACAGGTGGTCGCAACAGGTTAATTCTGGTAAGAGATGAAGTAGAATGTGTACATATCTAATATGTGTACAGCTTTTTGTGACAAATATAAAGAATTATCTCCCTTTATCAGTCCCATTTCTGTAATTGGATTGTCTCCCCTCCATTCTCATTATTAGAAGATAATCGTTATCCGACGAGGATCAGTAGGGTTGTGTATTTATGGAGTAAGGGGTTACTCTCTTCATAATGATAAAAATTAAAATACTGCAATTGTATATCCTCTTATTGATGAAAACTTTGTTGTGATGTTGAATGGAAATTAATTTAATTGAACACAAATGATGATCAATATCAATAGTCATCATATTAAAATTGAACCTCTTTTCTTATGAAATTTGTCTTTAAAATGTGTTATATAATTGCATGTATTTATAAATGGAAAGAAAACTAAACGTTACTCAGATTTCCAAAATGTTTTCACCTCCGACAAGTGGTGTTCCCTAATTCAACCATTTGTGAATAATTCCATTTATGTAAAATTGTGATAGAATATTATCTAGAATTGGGGGTTAAATTTCATTTGTTCATAATCGATCATCGCTATTACTTAGGGAAGTAACTGCTTGAACCCAAATCTTTTCCTAAGTACATGGAAATTATGTTTCTTGAACTATAAGTATGCACCACAAAATACTTTATTTAGAAGATAGGTTGTTAAAGCATAAATTGGCTAGAAAATTTTTTTAATATGCCAAGTGTGTGCAAGACAAACTCAAAATGTACTAAAGGGGATAGGTTATTTTTGTGAATAATGCAATTCGATTATGTAATCGATGATTGATCGAAAAAATCTGTCAGTTTGATTTTGTTTATCGATTGTGTTTTTGGTCGGATTATGAAACCCTATCTACAATGTGAGCTGTATCCACTTTCCAGAACACCTTGGATAAGAACGTGACATACAAAGATCTGAGAGAAATGTATCGGTTAAATGGAGATCTTCAGAAGGAGCACCATAACTTTGTCAGTGCTGGACCTCATCAGATGTCTCTGAATGACTTCTTCATGAACGACCATGAAGAGCTTGTCAACACGTCTGATTCTCTACAAGTTCACTGGTATGTGTAAATAGCCAGGTCTCGATGCAATATAGCCAGGTCTCGATGCAATATAGTCAGGTCTCGATGCAATATAGTCAGGTCTCGATGCAATATAGTCAGGTCTCAATGCAATATAGCCAGGTCTCGATGCAATATAGCCAGGTCTTGATGCAATATAGTCAGGTCTCTATGCAATATAGTCAGGTCTCAATGCAATATAGCCAGGTCTCGATGCAATATATTCAGGTCTCGATGCAATATAGTCAGGTCTCGATGCAATATAGCCAGGTCTCTATGCAATATAGTCAGGTCTCGATGCAATATAGTAAGGTCTCAATGCAATATAGTCAGGTCTCGATGCAATATAGTCAGGTCTCGATGCAATATAGTCAGGTCTCGATGCAATATAGTCAGGTCTCGATGCAATATAGTCAGGTCTCAATGCAATATAGCCAGGTCTCGATGCAATATAGCCAGGTCTTGATGCAATATAGTCAGGTCTCTATGCAATATAGTCAGGTCTCAATGCAATATAGCCAGGTCTCGATGCAATATATTCAGGTCTCGATGCAATATAGTCAGGTCTCGATGCAATATATTCAGGTCTCGATGCAATATAGTCAGGTCTCGATGCAATATAGTAAGGTCTCAATGCAATATAGTCAGGTCTCGATGCAATATAGTCAGGTCTCGATGCAATATAGCCAGGTCTCTATGCAATATAGTCAGGTCTCTATGCAATATAGTCAGGTCTCGATGCAATATAGCCAGGTCTCGATGCAATATAGTCAGGTCTCTATGCAATATAGTCAGGTCTCTATGCAATATAGTCAGGTCTGGATGCAATATAGTCAGGTCTGGATGCAATATAGTCAGGTCTCTATGCAATATAGTCAGGTCTGGATGCAATATAGTCAGGTCTGGATGCAATATAGTCAGGTCTCGATGCAATATAGTCAGGTCTCGATGCAATATAGTCAGGTCTCGATGCAATATAGTCGGGTCTCGATGCAATATAGTCAGGTCTTGATGCAATATAGCCAGGTCTCGATGCAATATAGTCAGGTCTCGATGCAACAACAAACCTGATATACTGACATATTCATTTACTGACATCATTTTCATGGAGACAAAATTAATGTTTTACAACACTATCTGTATCAATTCAAAATACTGACATAACTGTTATAGCGACACTTTGCTAGGGAACAAGCTGCGTTGTTGTATCGAACATGACTGAATGCTAGTAAATATTCATTTTAAAGTGTAGTGCTTTCCATAAATGAAAAACTTTTATTAAAAAGGTTTTTCATAAGCCAAATGCGAAGTATGAAAAAAAAGAGAAAGTACATATGTATCAAAACCAAGTCATATCTTGAGTTTTATTGTGGTTTTCATTATATATAACATTGTTACTTTGAAAATGTTGAATTTATTTTGTAGGATAACTCGTACTGTGAGAGCTAGTGCTGCCCTCCGTAAGTTGCTCCCTCGACCGTCCTTCATCCCGCCGGAAACGGAAGTAACTCTAGAAAAAGTTGTCATCATAGATGGACCAAACTCGACAATACGCAAACTGGTAAGTTTTACGCCCTGTTGAGTATTGTTACTTTTCAAAAACTCCTTTACTGTATTTCCGCAGTTATTTAATTTTGGTAGATTTTGGCAAAATGTAATTTCGTGGTGTCATAATTTCATGGATTGTAAAAGATTGTAAGGGAAACAATAGTGCCCTATTTCGATGGTTGATTATTTGTGGGGTTAAGATTTCATGGTGGAGTTCAACCATGAAAATCAACAACCACGAAAAATAATGATTTTACAGTATTGCAGACATATATTACAATTGAACCTTCTTAGATTTGTGCACAACATCAACTGGTACCTACCAGATTATTTGTAACTGTAGATGATGTGCTAGTCACTCAGTAGTTATTAAGTAGGTGTCTGTCACATATGAATCCCCTTGCTATATTCTTAATTATCAGATTTATACATATGTTCTTTGAATGGTTAATCGTATTTGCCTATCAAAATGGGTGACAATTTAAAACAAGGGAAGTAAACGTTGTAAGGCTTCAAGAGTACGAAAAAGCATGTATAACATCATCCTCTTTACATTTCAGCCAGATGTGAATACGGGTCATATTCAGTTGTTTATTATGGCCAGTGGTCATAGACGAGCATTGGTTCGTCCCGTAGATGCCTGTAAATCTGACTGTAACACAATGTTGGTATTTATGGACCCAGGAGATGCATGTAAGTAAATGAGGGTTGTTCAATAAATTGCTATCTTACACAATGAGGGTTGTGTCTGTGATTTCACAGTTAAGGGGAAATTTCATAATTGTGTACAGGATTCTACTATATTAGAGCTAGACAACAAAAAGTATGCTTCTATCAGTATTCTTATGGTCTAAATGTGTGCTTCAGCATTAAATAGTCAATTGAAACGCCTTATTGTGTAAGAAATGTTACATACAAGAGTATATAACTTTCAGACAAGGACCGCTAAATACCTTTCGGCTTGGTGTTTGGTGCCACAACTTCTCAAATACAATTATATACATATATGTTATAAAGTCTCTGTTTTGACCAGTATTTGGTCTAGATTTCAACATGTAGACACAGGCCTGCCATATCTCAGGCAATTTGGTTCCAGTACAATGTCATGCTTGCAAGCAATTCAGTTCAATTAACAGGCAATTTCACAAAACTTAAATTTTCTATATACTACAATTGTGTGTATACATGTATACACAATAAATACTCCTTGTACTCAATCTAGCTAACTAGAATTAGGCGGTTCGCGCGCGAAGCGTCTTGAATTAGTCTGGAATAATATTTAATTGCCAACATCACATGCTTGATTTTATTATGGTAGGCCTGTAAACCAATCAACCTATTGAACATCTGTGTTTTGACTGTTAGCCGAGTAATATTTTAGTTAGGAGCCCAGATAGTACAAAATTAATATTGATGTTGAACTAACCTAAGTTAAGTACATGATCTGCCTAAAAATCTCATGTATAGCATTAATTGAGGAGAGCATTTAAATGAGATAAATGTTGAACTAATTATTCAATGACTGTGTGTATTTATTCTACAGTGATGTACAATATGGACATGTGGAGGATCTATCTTGGAACGAATGGAGATGAACCGATGGTTGGATACATGCTACAAGTTCAAGTGTAGACAGATCAAAGTGGAAACATCTTGGATGGAACTTCTCATGAAAAATGACTGAATTTCTCTTGGAAATTAACTTAAAATTTCTCTTGAAACATTTACTTAGAATTTCTTTTGAAAATTTACTTAAAATGGCTGTAATTGAAACATCACGTTTTAATGCTTAAACCAGGGCTTTTCTATTACAATTTTTATCAAAAGTAAGCTTTGAATTTCTATTGAAACACAGCTTTTGAATTTCTATTGAAACACAGCTTTTGAATTTCTATTGAAACACAGCTTATGAATTTCTAATGAAACACAGCTTATGAATTTCTATTGAAACACAGCTTTTGAATTTCAATTTATATGTGGCTTTTGAATTTGTATTTAATATACATGATTTTGAATCTCAATTTAAACATTGTTTCTGAATTTCTCAAAGCTTTTGAACTACTAATGAATTATACTTTTGAATTAAAAGTTTCTATTTAAACATGGCTTTTGAGTTTCTTTTAAACCAGTGTACTTATCATTTATAAATACCTCCCTTTATGGTACATCCTGCACAATATTCAAAGTCTGTAGTGTGTTATTGATTAAGGGGCGAGTATATAGGCTTGCTGGAAATATCAATTTTTGTGGATATAAATGGTTCGTTCTATGTCTGACTGGTGTGTGGTGGCTAGGGGCTGCTGTTGTTTTTATGTGTGGCTTTGGATTTTCTGTGTGCTACAGAATTTAATTAAATAATGAATATTCCAGATTTATATAGCGCCCTTTTCATGCGACACACACGTTCAAAGGCGCTTTACATAGTGTTGCAGCCACAAGGACGCAGGTGCATCCTCTACCAGTGCAGATACAGCATGATCTGACCTGAGGGAAAGCTTCTGAATGAAGAGTGAAACATTAGATTCAGCCATGTCCGCCGCTGCAGAAGCTCGTATTTCGAATCAACAGTCCACACTGTCCGAAAAAGCGGGAAATACAACAAATAGAATTTCAGAAATTTCCAATTCCCATGCCGGGGATAGAACCCATGACCTCTGGATTGACATCCCAGTTTGTTACCATGGAGCTATCGCCGCTACAAACTTTTGACTTTACCACCCTACTAGAGATAAACTGGATGGTAACCCAGAGGCAGTTTGGCATGTATCAGTGCTATACACTGGGCATGTTAAAGAACCAAGGAATCTATTTGGATGGAGCTAGGGTATTGCACCTGGATTCCTTGTATCAAACAGCTGTCTATTCCTCAAACTCGTATTGGTTGAATGGATAGACCTCCTTCTGGAAGAAATAACACACAACAGAAACACAATAGTTGCAATAAATAAGCTTTTTATTTACATTCAAAGCATTGGATGGATTGAGGAAGTATCACATAGTAACACCATGGTGTGTGGATTTCTGAATGTGTACGTAACACACTTTACAAATATAAAACATTTATGACTATAAAAATGATCGTAGCAGCATAAACCAATAAATATTTTGCATCACCATAGATGTATATGATGTGAAAATAATTATTTAAAAAAAATCGAATTTGTTTTTAATTGAAATTCAAAGATGCATTTTATACTAACATTATATGGAATTTATGAGCTAATGGAATTGTATGCTGTAGAAAAGTTTATATTTATAAGATGGCCTAGGTTTTAATGATATGAACAAAATTATTCTGCATGTGAACAAGTTTATCTTTTTTCCAAGAAACTTGTTTTCAGTTTTATTCAATACAATTCCTATTGAAAGTTTGCATAAATGTGTAAAATCATCAGTAACTTAATCCTACAATCATTGTTGATAATCCATGAGATCAATTAAACATTGTCACGTAGGGGCCTTATCTACAATATTTTATGACTGAAACTCAACTTTTGACTTAAAAGTTTGAAAAAAAATACTAGCATTTCTTTCCCACTGAATCTATACCAGTGAAATTTTGTAAGTATACTTGTTGTAACCCGCTTTGCACTTGCACAAATTTTTATTAAATTTGTTACATTCATAACAATATGTTATTGAAAAGATAATTTAACAATCTTAGTTAAAGTCTGAGTTTTTGCAGTCAAGGTCTGAATTTCTGCAATCAAAGTGGGAGTTTCTGCAATCAAAGTCTGAACTTCTGCAGTCTAAGTCTGAATTTCTGCAGTACAAGCCTGAGTTTCTGCAGACATAAGAGGTATATGTGAATAGTGTCCTTGAAGTCTTAGAATTGTACTCAATACACTTAACACTGAGTATAGCAATACCCTTCATAAATCAATCAATCAAACAAAAACAAAATATACTAAAAACTTAACAGAATACGTTAACAATGATAAGACCACCTCACATATCATTTCATACCACCATGTATACAGGGGTGTCAATATTCCTGATTAATTCGGAATTTCCGATTTTTCTTTCCTAAAAGAACTATGATATCTGACCAAAATATATTTTTAAGTGATTTGCTGAAAATATCTCAAGAAATGACAAAGTTATGGTTAATTAAATCTGCTCTGAAGGATTTGCTTTAATACAGACTGAGTTATATATTGAAACAATGAGGTTTGAAGGTCTCTTGTTTGGCAAAAATTGTCTGCCGTATGTGATTTTCAGGACTTTTACTTTGGCTCTTTGGACACCCCTGTGTATACATTGCAATACATACTGGAAGAAATTAAACATAAAATGTATATAGGATATATTCATAGCCAAGATAAAATTACCCATGTGAATGTATATGTATGTATTGCATAGTAGATTGTGAAAATGTAAACATATATATTTCACTTCAAGCACGAGTTACAACCTGTCAATGAAGGCGATGAATACTCCTAAATAATGCACTAATAGTTATTTTATGAGACGAAAACACCAGATGACACCTGTGACCTATCATAATTACATAGTAGTGTGGTCACATGACTACTATTCCACATCTTTTGTTGAAAGCCCACCAAACAAAGGACATTTACTCAGTGAAAATTTATGTTGTCAATATGCACACCTAAGTCTTGTGAAGATTCTTAGAAAACTGACCAAATGTTGGCATGGAAATTTTTTGTCAACTGACTTTCAAACACATGTAATGAAAGTATGAATTAAATATAGCCCCCTTAAACTTATGTATCTGGAGGTATAATTTAACACGAAAATTACGAAATAGTAAACTGTAACACAGGTACATGTATATGGGGGTACATATAATTATGTAATGTTTAATTGTGAAGACGTATAAAATGGTTTTGACATGTGTAATAAACTACCATACAATACTGTGTGACTGAAAGTGGGCTAAAAATTTAAACTGAACAACTAATACGTACAAAAAATGCAACATTAATACTGGAATAGGACATTTATAGCTGATTGAACGGAAAATGAACACAGTTGCCTATAGCAACTATAGTATAACGAAATTAGTAAGTTTTGAGGGCATAAAATTTTCATAGAATTTTGTAAAAATGCATTTCCTATTGGTTAGTAAACAAGCTTATAATAAAATTATTTAGCTATACATCTGTAAAAACACACACAATTTTATGGCAATTTTTAATATTACATACTGATAATGCCAGCAGTAGACGGGTATACACGTTACACTGGAGAATACTGTAAGTCACTATATACCGGTATTCATGTGATCTTTATTTCGCAGATTAAGGTAACAAATCATAATGACACCTCAGTACAGAAATGAGCAGTTTCTGGTCACTGACCAAGTTTTACCATGATTGGATGTAGAAAAGAACACATAAATGCAAGAAACACGTCTACAACAACAACAAAACCTGTTGATATAAAATATTAGACACAAACAATGAATACAAATGCAATCAATACTTCACATGTGTGTACAAACCAAACAATACAAAACACATAAAATGGTGGTTGTATAATGTGAGGACATTTTATGATGCTTACTTATTATTCATGCACCGATATTCTTTGTAGTGTTATGGAGCAATGGCAGGGCTAAGGTCCTGGCTTTCTTCTAGGAAGGGGCCTTAGACCTTAAATTAGGGGAAGTATTTGTATTTTGGTAACCCAGAAAAATTTAACCCAGTAAAGTTTTTGGACAAAACTACATGATTTTGAAGAATTGTTCCAGGGGAACAACATCCTGTACTATAAACAAAGAAAAAGCCCTGAATGGGTTCATCGAGGAATTTCCGTTTTTAGAACACCGAATGATTATCTGACAGACACCTTTTGAAAATAATGTATTACACAAAAACTTCACTTAAAACCCACCTAAAATAAGAGTACCTCAAAATTAAGATAACCTTTAAAGACCATTTTCACTGTTTTACTTTTGATTGAACCTCAACATTAAGACCAAGTCGGTAAAGATACCAGTTACAATAGTCCCTAAGGTGGACTTTGATCAAGGGATTACTGTTTAACCAATCCATGGTTAATATGTTGTATCTAGGTGTAAGATATAATACACTCGCCCTTTACTCCATGGATATACATTTTGATGCATTATCGATGGAAAACAGATTAATCATGGTCATAGGGAGTTACTACAAGATACATTGAAGGGTGAAAGCAAAGACTCTATCTAATCATATCAACTTATAATAACACAAAGTTCATTGATGGCAAGATATATCTACAATCAAGTAAGGAAATTAAATGTGTAGCACTGCTTGTGTCACCTAAAGCCTTAACCTCTATATTTAACGAGTGTCATATAAACTTCAACCACAGTATAAGCACAGGTAACTGTATCATTGATAGAGTAAAAAAAATTATTTTTATTTTATAATTTTGTATTTTTACTCTTTATCAACAATACAGTTGGCTGCCAGTATAAGGGAAGTATATCAAACACTTCAACCACTGTATAGAGTGTAACCAAAATACTTAATTATTGAATGTAACCAATTTCGGCTGATTTCAGACATCGACATACTAGCATTTCCTTGTCTGTCCATCCACTCAACACATCACAAACATGCCTGACTGGGTACTTGTTATAGATAGAGATCACAGAGCTAGTACAGAATATGATATCACAAGCACACATCCTGATAGCACAAACTATTGGAGTACCACACCAATCTATAAATAGATGTTCTATAAATAGATGTTCTATAAATAGATGTTCTATAAATAGACTGTTCTATAAATAGACCATTAATTATCACGTTTACTTCTCCAACTTCGTTCATGCGTTTCTTTGATCCTTTCATGAAGATGGTTGCAGTACTCTTCATTTAGGAGGTGCCATTGGTTTAGATGGTAAACTAGGAACAGATGGTAATGATCGTCGCATCTTAGGTTGAGCTGGTATACCTAGCGATGCACGAGCAGTAGAAGGTCGCTGGGCAGGAGGAATAGGTCGGTCATATGAACCACTTTTTATCACTGGATTTGCAATGTCATTCACTAAACTTCGTCTCTCAAACTCATCTCTGTATAAAACAAATAATGCAATTAGGAATCAATCATATTTTAACAGCACATTCAGCAAGTTCTGTGAATCAACACTTCCAGATAAATAGATATAGACAAATGAAAAAATAATGTCAAATATTGCGCAATATCTTTAACAATATGACGACATTTGATTTAAAGCAAATTGGTATACTGAACTGTGCAAAGTAATATACCTCCACTTGTTCAAAGAGGAGCACAAAAACAAACATGGTAGTGCTCACTATGCAAATTTATTTGTGTCATTGGCCATTAAACACTCACCTGAAAAAATTGTAATATCGCCCAATTAGTAATTAAGTAATATTGTCATGGTGAGACATAGTGTTTGCCTCCAGGATCGAACATGACCGAGTATTATGTTACATCTAGACAAATATTGTTTTTATTTAATTTGGTGTTGTTACCTAGTTTTGGCGAACTTGTTCCAGAGTTTACACACAACATTATGACCAGGACACCATTTTCATAAAGTCAATACTTCTGAAGTGTCAACAGTCACTATTGATGGCACACAATGACATCATATATTTGGTAATCATAATAGCTCAAAAATACTGTATACTCTACTAAACTATAGAACTTACCTTCTATTCCGAGCAATAACAGGAACACCAGATGACGGGGGTGGCGGAAGTCCTGAAGCATTCACCCTCAAGCCACTCCCACTTCGTATATCACTACGTGCTGCGTTAACAGGATTTTGAGGTAAGAGACTACCGAGCGGAGTCTGTGCTCGCACCTGACTTTGTGTGTCTATATGTTTTCTAACAATATCTCTTTTATTAGGTGGAGGAATCCTCTCTTTATGTCTCGTTAAATCTGATATACGGAATGAATGTTCGGTAGAACCACTAGTGGGTCTTTTTAATGAATTATCACTTTCATCAAGCACTGTATTCAAGTTCTTTTGTGGTAAATGTTTACGATCATTGTCATTATTTGTTAGCGGTATATGTAATCTAGGCGACTCTGGTGACGAATCCACGGGTACAAAAGTTGAAACTGAAAAATGAAAACGAGATTGACTAAATATTTTCCAATAATGTATGGAACGGAGACAATCCAAACATATAAACAGACTTATCAAGGTACCTTACAAAGGGAGATCATTCTTGATATTTGTAAAAAGTTAATTGTTAACTTTTTTTTGCTGTTCTTAAAACGAAATATACAGAAAAGTTACAGGAATAAAGATTTTCTAGATACATTCAAAAGTATTTTCTTAAAATGTTTTTAACTTATTACATTTTTTTCAAGGAGTTTTAAAACTACCAATTTCAAGAACTTTGTGATTAAATCCAACAAAGTAATACACCTCATGACCTCAACCACCTTTATCCAAAAGTACTACCCCCACCAACTAAACTAATCAATAAAGACAACAGGAACTGTTTTACCAACATTGTGCAAGTATATTGCAACTCTTCAATTGGAGAACAGATAAGCGTTATATGTAATGATACACTTGATATTGGCAAAATTTTATTGGATTGTAACATCTGCTCATGATTTCATTTTGAAACTATTTCTTATGGAGAGTATAGTGCAAGGTAAAGTCATGTTCAAAGTAAGTAGGAAAATCTTGATTTGTAAATATTTTCTGACTTAAAAACAAATTAACACAAAACATAGCGGCCTATGCAGTGTAACTTACGGTTATGCTAGTATAAATTTGTCAGTAAAACAGCCCTTGTATGTCTTCATAAAAAAATGGCTCTGAGATAACAGATAGAAAGAAGTTTACAGAGGTACACAAGATACACAAGTTTACAGAGGTACACAAGATACAAAAAGGTAGAAATGGGGAAATAAATGTAAAGTCACAGTTAAATGTTTCTTCACCCAGACCCTGTGTTCTCAAAGATTTACTTTCAAAGACGGAAAACATCTATGAAAATATCACATACACATTCAAATACAATCAAACCTCGTTTACTCGACATTGACCTTCCATTCAAATGCTGAAATAAAGCTTCTGATTTATCTTTTAAATTTCTTTGTAAAAAGTTTGAACCATTCCCAATTGCACTGAAAAGGTTTATTTGAAACAATGAACTATTCGAAATAAAGTTTCTGAATCTTTAAAATCCAATTAACAAGATTCCCCTGTGCATGTATGCAGAAATAACCAGAGTAAGAAAATAAAGGATACGGAAGAGGGACAGTGACATTTCAATTTCACGATTTTAAATCACAAAATTAAAGCTTAAATAGCGAAATACTGAAGTGAATTCGTAAATTTGTTCAATACTAATAATAAAGACTTTATTTATAGAGGCAACACAGTTTCCCTGTGAGCCTCCTTTCATTTAAAGTGAAATTGTGAATTCACTTCAAGATATACAATTTAAATTTCAAGATTTGAATCTTATGATTTCACGATTTGAAATTTTGAAATTGTAAATGTCACTTCTAGTCATCCGTAATAGAATGCTATGTGCAGAACCTGAGGGAAGAATTTTACAATTATCATCATCATCGTCCATCTGGTTCTCATGTTGTACTTTATGTATAAGTTCATCGTCTCTCAAGGGGGACAAATCTTCATCATCGGAATCCACTTCCGAGTCACCTGACAGACTGATCGCATCATCAGCTTGATCATGATCAATTCTTAGCACCTGTGGAGCTTTGCTTTCTTGAATCTTCACCATTCTCCTGCAATAGTGAGGTGTAGTTGTTATTACACAAGTGATGTTTCTAAATGCCCCATAATCAGTAATGTTAAAAATCATGGTGACCTTGACATTTGACCTACTGACCTCAAAATCAGTAGAGGTCAAATACTGATATAAAGTTTGAAGATCCTAGGATCAAGCAAACTTGAATTATTAAATGGAAATCATTTGGTCTCCCACGGACTGACACACAGACTGACCAACAGACATGTGCAAAGCAATATAACCCCTCATCAAAGATTGGGGGCAAAACATTGAAAACAACTAGGTACCTAAAACAGTAAAACTTTGCCAAAAGACTACATCAAAGACCACAATTCAAAATCAAGTTCTCCATTTTTACGTCCAGTTTCACTGTTATGCTCTATATTGATGAATTGTCAGGCAATAGAAAGAAGTACATTGTAATAAGATAGTGATATGTATGATAATTGAAGGACTTACTCTTCATGTTGAAGTTTCCATGCTTTTAGTTCATCTACAATCTCTGACCTGTCTCTGACCTCTTCTGGTAGTACATCATACGTATGTTCAGCTTTATGCTGAAACTGTAAATAAATACATTTCAGCTTGCTTTTCAGTCGTCTATATCATAAACAATAAAATGGCCCTAAATCACTCATTGCGCCATAGCCCAAATTTTGACCTCAGATACATAATCTCCAAATTTTGGTAGAGAACATCTATATCACTTTCGAGACCAAATATTAAAACTCTATAGGCTGCTACCTCATCGGTTTCAGATATTTAAGAAGAGTTTTTAAGTTTTCACTTTTAAAATCCATTTTTAGTTCTTGTGCAACAAACAAGAGGCATCGTATATATAATGTTGACAGAAGACTGCACAAGGAACATTTATATGCAGTCATGTCCAAATATCTTGTCTTCTTATCCCTTAGTCATGCAACACATAAATCATATATATGACCTCTAATAAACCCCTAACTTACATTCACAGAAGGAAACACAGAACAGTTTCATCCTTTAAAAATGGCATAATTCAGGGGTTCCATTAGACCCTTGAATTCATCCTTTGACCCCCAAAATGTCCAAAGTAACATTTTGTTCCTCAGAGTTCTCAAAGAATGGTCAGTCTTTCTTTAAGAAAATGATAAAATTCAGTACAAAATTATTAAAATGACCCCTCAGCTTCAGTTCCTAATGAACCCCTGTTGCATAATACATGTATTCAAGTTCAAAGTGAAAGGAGAACACTTAATTGTGAAGTAGCATTAAGTTATAAATTTCACACAAACATTCCTGTGAAAGTTATTCCTTCAAAACCCATTATGTTGACATCAGTAATCTTGACTTTCTAGATACCTTGACATATTTTCAAATTCCAAATTTCTGTCACAATTTAGTATTTAGGAAAAATACCTCGAAATCTTGGTAGAAGTTAGTCTTTGGAAATTCTTATTTAAGTGTCTAATATTAACAATGTGAAAAGATATATGACATGCTATGTGAAGGGTATGTAATCTATGAGAAAACAGGGTTCATACAAAATCTTTGACAAAAATTTCGCCTGGCATAAATTTGTTACATGGTCAAGCTAACAAAGATATATACAGCCAATGGGGAACAACAAATTTGGAGAAATCTAGATCAACTTGTTATGTATAATCCTCAAAATATCAAATGTTAATGTTCAATTACTACTAGAACATTTACATGTTACCCAATAGTATTTGCAAAGTGAAGTAATAAGCATTTCAAATTACACCTTATAACTGAACAATGTTAATGAAATAAGAGCACTTAGTGTCGCTAAAAATGAAGAAACTGTTGTAGACTTCTAGAAAAGCTGCAAACTTGCTAATAAATTTAGAAAACTCCATGACATTTTACATGATTCCTTAAAAAAGCCCATTAACGTCGTGTAAAAAAGTCCATAAAATTATTTCTTTCATTTGGTGTGTATGAACCCTGCAAAAATGTGAACATAATGAAACCAAACAGCAGTGATATGTCAACTAATACCTTTTGATACTCAATCCAAACCTATTGTGAGAGTAATAAGAGCACTATTTGTGTAACATTTTTCGAGTGGGGATACAAAACAATATTAACAAGAAGGCTGACATGACCCGACTTTGCTCACTTAGTTACCATAAACCTATGTCAGCTTGTGACTAACTTACGTAACAGATCAAAACCATTTACACAAATTTGAAACAAGACCATCCAAAGATTATTATTGTGACATTTGGTCAAAATCTGTTCAGTAATTAAGGAGGAATCTTCTTTGAAAAATGTTGCAACCAGACTATTGTTTATCAAAGGGAAATAACTGGAAACTGATCTAAGCAGAATTTGTTGGCAATATGCACAACTAAGCTTGGTACTTTTGAGTCTAGTTAAAGTTTCATTAAAATCCAACAAATACTGAGAAAATGTGTGTATTGAGAAATAGTGCATATAAACTAGCTACAGATTAACCAAAGGGGTGGCTCTGGTGTAATCCCCAAATGGTCGTAGCTGAGGGTATAATTGGCTACATCACAGGTAAACAGCAATGCCTGAACATCATCCAACTGTTTACAAGGCTCCTAAGTTGAAAGTAAAAGAACCTACCTTTGGTTCAAATTTGATGTCTTGTGTGGCATTGTCGAGGTCGCCCGACGCGTCAGGTGCAAGTCTTCGCCGTGACAACAGAGCTTTGGATGGATTCCCACAAATGACTTTTCCCATTGTGAGATCACTGGCATCTGTCATAGCTTGAACTAAAATAGTCAAGTTTAACCCATATATTACTGTGTGCCTACATGCCTAGTGTCCGACATTTAAAGGAGATAAATGCGCTGATTAAGAAGCTGTCTTATAATGCTCCTTTAAATATGGGTGACACTTAACACATAAAGTAAAACACTCGACACTGTATTATGTATTTGTATATATGAATACACTACTGTAACAATGTTAACAGGATTACACCAGGGTTGGCAAAGTTTTGATAACCCAGGATTACCGAGGGGAATCCCAGATTTTCCTGCACTGGAGGCACTGGGAAACATTAATTACATACAAATCATAACACAATAATTTATTACAATCACTTTAATCTTTATTCCAAGTTCACCACAAATGGTTCATAATTATCTGATAAGTGAACACTATTATATCATAGAAAATAGATGTAGTAGTTGTTTGTGTTTGACTTTTTGTGTTGAAGTGCATAGTCATTTGGTTCGAGAACGACGAGATACAAGAAAATTCCTAGCTCTTCATGAATAGACTCCTCTGGGTTACCAATGAGGTCATTTCTAATTGGTTGGCAAACACTGAAAATAAACTCAGAAATATTCAAGCTCCTGACCGATATTAGTACCAGGGACCTCTCGATCTATAGTCAAGAGCATTACTTACTCGACCACTGTGCCTCCCTAGCAGATATTATAAATTGTGTGGACAAGATGATGAAGATTTTTTTTATATTACCATTTCCCCCTGATCCAGGTCGCTCTGACCCGGACGAGGGTCTTGTTCCTAATGCAGTAGCTGGTCGGACCCCTGAAGACGGCGGTCTGGCACTAGCAGTTAGCGGACGAAATCCAGATGATGGTCTCATGGCTGAACCTGGTCGATACCCTGTGTTAGGCTTCAATGCAGCAGTACTTGGTCTGTTTCCACTAGGAGGTCGACTAGTATCTGAATTTATACAATATAACAAGTTAATCTAAATATAGAAACAGCATATCAGCCTATTTTAAAAACACATTATTCTAGAAACAGCATTGAGATGATATAGTTCATCAAGTTACTTAACAGTTAAATTGTTGACGACAGACATAGGGCAAGCACAATGAAGGGCTCATCTTGTGCACTTCTCTGACACATATCTCAGTTCTTCATGAAACCCTCATTTTCATATTCAAAACGTTCTGTACTGTATTTTTCTGCTATTTGTCAGTATTTTGCCATTAATTCCAGATTTTTTTCTGATATTTTTTCAAGGTAAAAACTTGAAATTTGAAAAAAATATGTCACGATGAAATTATTTTCCAACAAAACCATTTTCCGACAAAGCCAATTTTCAAATTCTTTATAATTTGTTCACAATTAAGTGAGGTAAATGGAGCTGCAATACTGATAATGAATCTGTTAATCTCACCAATCTGCAGTTTAGATTTGAGCGTAACTTTAATATTTTATTAATTGCTTGATATAACAGTACCCATGTCCATAGACTGAGTATTACAATTTGCACATACCAGAAACAATGGAATCAGAATCCTCCTGTAGCCCCATATCTTTCTGTAACTCCTCAAGGTACGCCCAATCTGCATCAAATACATTATGTTGTTGGAACGATCCTACCCCTTCAATCAACACTTCATCATCTAAATACTTCAATTGTGGTATAGCTTTCTTTACTGCTTGTCTGTAGTCATAATCCAGCTACGACAAAATAGTTAAAATATGTGTAAAAAGAGGGATACAAAATGGTAACATTTTCTTAAATACATTTAATTTGTATATTTAATACATTCATTTCACAAAATTTTACAAATTTCGTATTATCCCAAAACTTTGTGAAAATAGTCAAGAATTTAACCAAAACCTGTTAAGAGAAGTAATTCTTAGTGCTGTTATGGCGTTGCGAGTGTCGTTTGTCACTGAAGAAATGTGTCATTCCTGGGACAGAAAGCTTACATGAAAACAGCAAAGTAGAAATTTTAAAGGTCGCTAAAGGAAAACACCACCGTCATTCATTCATCATAAAAATTTATGAAGTGGTGTATGCGTATATTTACCGGTACATATTTGGGAAGTTAAATCATGCTTTCATGCAACAATCAGTTAGACATACCCGGTACATACCCTCTTCACAACGACTCCCTCTCTACAACAACCACTCGGTCTGTCTGCGACAAATGTCGTTTCCAGAGAGGGACCACTGTATAAACACCTGTTGCAAGGTCAATTGTTAAGTGCACAAATGAGATATTCCAGGGCTCTCACTACACTTTTGGAACTGGGGCCAAGGGCCCACAGGTAGGGGAATTTCGTGTAGTTTTGAAGAAAAGGGGGAATTTTGTCTTTTACAAATATCAATACTATTATAAAAGCAATACATATTAAATGAACAAAAAGCCAATTTCAAGCTATAACAACAGCTAAAGCAATTGCTGAATAGCATTTAAAAAGACTCTTATTGACTTTTTTTTGGATAGGATTTTTTTCAGAAAATGGCGCAAAAATGTATATTTATTTTGGAGGGAATTGGGGCTGAAATTTGGCCCCACAAATGGTGAAATGAGGGCAATGTATTGTAAGAGACTTACCGACTCCTCCTCATCAGGTGAAGCCGCTACACATAAACCATTGCCTTCTAAAGTTAGATTCCTTAATTTACTACATATTGCTAGATACTGAACTTGTACAATATCATCAAGATTATTCCTGAAAGCAATATAACAAGAGAAAATATTTAAGAGGTAATCAACTCCAGGGCACATATTCACAAAGCATCTTAATTTTTTTCTAAAGGAATTTCCTTACATAGAAATATTTCTTAGAAATAAAAAACATCTCAATTTCTATCTTTGACAAATCTAGCATAGTGAATTACAAAAATCAATCTTACAAAAGCTTAGATGTTTTGTATAAAAACTACACATATCAACAATTACAGATGCAGCAACTTTTTCTTACCCTTCTAAATCGAGAATCTGTATTTGATCTAACATACCAATCGGACTGATGTCAGATATTTCATTATATGAGAGATAGACTTCATGCAGGTTACACATAGAAGATATACCATCAAGTTCAAGCAGTGAACATCTCGACGCCCATAATACTCTCAGATTTCGCAGTGATGAACCTAAATCTCTGTAATATATTATATAAGCAAATTACATTGAAACCTGTGTTAAAGACCACCTACAAACAAAGACCACCTACAAACAAAGACCACCTACCAACAAAGACCACTTTTACAAAACATGTCTGCAAACACCGCCATTTCTATCTCCCATCAGACAATTTTCAATCATATTTAGCGTGCTAAGGGAGACAACCCATCAAAAGACCCTTCATGCTGTTCCCATGGGTGGTCTTTACCTACAGGTTTGTCTGCACTAGAATGTAAACCATTGTAAATGAACGTTTCCTGAAGTCCTAGGAAGGTCAAAACTGTAATATGCGATCTTCAGTGGAATGTTGAGAAAAAGGTCACATACAACCAGAAGTCCCTGCAACCCACTGGCCAATACACGAAAGACTAATGAAAAAGATGTTGAACATAAACAAATTAGTGCCACAGTACAGCACAAGTATAAAAACAGGAATGTGCTTCATTCAACCAACTGATTATGCAAATTACATTCCACAGGCCAAAGCATGGTCATAAAGAACATGTAGTTGCCTAATTCAAGCCTTGAAGGGATCACTCAGACAGTCTCAACTGTATTTGTATTATAATGTATTGTAAACCTAACATTATTATAAACAGGGCTTTTTTCAAGAGTAGGGGAAGGGGCCTTTTCTTAGAATTTGGGGAAAAAACTCATAATATTTTCCAAAGGGGAAGAAAAAACTTGATGTAAATTGGATTTTAGGGGAAAACTGTGTGATTTTAAAGAAATTTCCTGAGGGGAAGCCACCTGTAAACTGACCCTGCAATAGAAAGAAAAAAAGCCCTGATAAAGCACAGGTTAAACATTGAGATATATACCTGACTCTGGGTATGACACTGTTCGACACTTTGAGTTGGGAGAGATTCTGTAATAGATGTCCAAAGTTACCCAGACTTGTATCTGATGTGTTCACTTTCATTTCTAAATGTCGTATATCATCCAAGTTATCTACACCGGTCAACAGCATCTACAATATAAACAAAAGAGATTTGTATCATAGTCCTTTCACATTAAACTGTCAAAATTACATAACTACACAGTAACAGGAGGGCAATGACTAATCTAATTAAATCCATCTCCTCTTTGTGACGCTACACTGAGAACTAAGAGTTACTTAGGAGTGCAGAATATTTGCGTACTTTAGTCAGATTGGGGCAATGACTGGCGGCGGGCCTGAATCTCTCATCTTCAGGCACTGCTAGTATAAACTTTCAGACGAAGATGTAAAATATCAGTGTTCAATTGTAGATACTTGGATATGCCTAGTTGTTTCAGGAGATTTTTCGAAGTTCTACAACTGAAATAAACTTTCCTGAAAAAATTGCATGTTTTAAAGCATACTTGATACATGAGTAAGCATACTGGGCTTGCAATCTTGGTTGCGGAAGCCGTTAATTTTTCACTGCAATTTTTCTGTATTAATGTCCCTGGGTGAGGCTATCAGTGTTAGATCTATTTACCATTCAGGGAAAAAACACATTTTATTATTTAAATAATGCCTTATATAGGGAGGCCACAGAAAATAAAGAGTGAAATTCCTTGATTTTTCCATGACTGAAGGGCGTTTTTCCATAATTGTTTGCAGTGTTCGCAACTCAGATACAACTGAAAATATCACCTCCATCCTCCCCTTATGTCCATATCTTTACCACCAATATCATCATTTATACCTATCTTAAAATAAATACATGTTGCTAAAAGTCTGTTTGAAAAAATCACCTATTTAATGACGTCTTGAAGAGAAGCTACCAGTAGACACATTTTTGTCCCACAATTTTTATAAAAATTCCCTGATTATTGCCCAATTTTGAAATTCCCTGATTTTTCCATGCAGGAAATATGTTTTTGGCATTTTCCCTGTTTTGCAGGGTCTGTGGCCACCCTGTTATAGACTCTTACCAGTTTTCTTGGTGATAGATATTGCTCCAGAAGGATGTCAGTCTCCTCTAATACTATTGGTTCTGGGTTCACACGAGCATCCTGAAACTCAGTAATTTGTACACCCCTCGCAAGTGCACTCTGTGGGCGCTCTATACCAGGCTCCATCTTCAAACTGAAAATGACAAAATAAGCAAATGACATCTCGAAACCTGTCAGACCGACGAGCATGACTAGCAAAATCTTCTTCTGTATTTTTTTTTAAAAATTGGTTTGACAGATTTATTGTTTGTTTTGAGTTTTTCAGCCTCTGTCAGTTAGTAATGTCCGAACGTTTTTTACACTGGTGTAAAAAATAACCGAAATGAGAAAAATGTTCACATCTAAAAAAACTAAATGATGTTTACTAGGTCTAAAGTAAAGACATTCTTTTACAATATTGATAGGAATTATAACCTGATCACATTTAACTTACTTATGTTGAAGCCTGGTATCTTGCGCAACAGCCATCTGTGTTTCGTTGTCTTATTCTGTCCACCAGTCCGTCTGTATCTGATATCAAATTGAGTACAATAATGTTACATCATGTGTAAGAATATAGACATAAACAAACCTCAGAATTATCATCAAAATTGTGATCCCTAGGGCTTATTTTGGTACCTTACCCAATATAGCACAAAAAGTTGCAAAAGTCACAAACTGTAGCAGAAGATGTAACATACATGTAAGCAGAAATGAATCCAGTTGATACTGGAGGTTTAGCAAGTAACATGCTCTGAAAAACTAGAAAAATGTAGTATTATTTGAGTGGAATGTTTGACTTCAAAAAGCTATTTTTTGGGTTTAAATTCACTTTTTTGGAGCTTTTTGCGGAAATTATGAAAAATAAATGATATTGCACTTATCAACAGGTGTGTGTCATGACTCGTGTAAAGGTGGTGCACAATTTTGTTCCATACAGTGTACTTTCGAAATATGTGTATAGTGAAACCCAATGCAGCTGGTGTATCCATGATACTGGTGTATGTCGTTATCTCACAAAGTTATTTATTTTTTCCTTGTGACGTTGCCAGCAGATTGTTTACAATAACTGACGAGTAACTTAAATTAAGAATTATGAAATGGTCAAGATTTCTGACGAAATTTAAAACAAAAAGTTACATAATATCTTCACTACGAGTAAATCCTTATTTCATTGGGAATTTTTGTCATGCATGTATTCAATGCTCGCTTGTTTATTTAATTACCAAATACAAATTTGACAGAAATGATGTCATTCTTTGATAAAAAATAGTCGTGTGAGACTTTTGGCAAGAAAAAAATTATTTGTTTACACACTTGACCTGCTTTACTTGGAAATTATTATCGTTGCACCAGCTGCATGGAGTAACTTCCCTTTTCTGTAAATTTGACGTGGTTTATGTTTACATTTGATTTATTTTGTTTTCACCTGTTCTTTGATATTATTTTACATTTTTATTAAAGATTAATGTCACTGAAACAGTCTGCAACAAATTTGTTTCGGGGAGTTGGTAGGGCTGAGTACCGGTTCACGTATCGAATCGAAGACCGGTATTTAGGGTTCGGTCGATATTTTTATTTCATAGGTATAAAATATCAAATAATATATTAGATATCAATCATTCTGTATCGATACAATTATCGTATTGATCATGTTGATCGATACTCCGCCCTAGGAGTTGGTAATTCTTTTTAATTTCCTTGATACACCGGCTGCATGGGTTTCCACTGTACCACGGAAATATAAGGCTCAGCTATAGATTAGACTCATAATTGTGCTCACAACAGAATAACTGGTCTACTGTGTTTGTGTAGCACGTAGCTAGATGACATATAAGTTGATTGTGATGTAAAAATAAAATAAGAAATCAAATCAGCTGTCAACGTTATGTCAAAAGAAGTGTTTCTATAGTTCTGGAACATACTATGACAACATTTAAAAAATATTGATATTGATGATTTTTCATTAAGCAAGTAAACTGCATAATGTCATAACGTCATACAATCCTTTTTAACTCGCAGATTCAGCCTCATTAACTTTTACTTTTTCCATGACAACCTTCAAATTAAAGATATTCTGAAATTATTCAATTGTCATCAAAATAATCATATGTGCGTTATAACAAACATGAAGAAAAATATTACCGTAATAATTTTATGTGACACAACGGAGAATATGATGATATTTTAAGGGGTAAACGTGAAAAAGCATCGTTTCATTTTCGTTGCAACGGACGCATTTCCACCATATTGGAATTTCTACATGTGTGCGCATGCGCAAATACAAGTTCCCGTTAAACCGGAAGTGATTAGGAAAGTTCTAACAACAAGTGAGCAACTAATAACTTAGAATTATCTAAATGAGTAACCTCCCTTGAATTATAAGAATAAGGCCCGACACTGAAACACTGGAGCAAACAGGCCTATGGGAAAATACAGAACTGGACACTACATTTCCCTACACTTAGATTGGAATTATTGCTATTTGATTGTTATTCTTCATTATTTATTCCCAATGGATTATAGAGATTTAATATTTTGCTTTCAATGGATTATGGATTTTTTTCAGTAAAAATAACAGTGAAATTACAATTTTGTTATTTTCACTGTTTTGAAGCTGGTTCCAGTATCATGCAGAAAAAGAAACGTAACGTCAACGACACCGGGATTTAAAATATGCGTTACGTCATCATGACGTCATAATTCTCACGCCGTGACGTTCCAATTTCGACGTGATTTTTCTAATTAAGCCAATTACGGCACATTTTAAGAGAGATTCAGGCATATAATAAACAGAAAACTTGTTGATTTTTGGTGCAAGATCAATTTTATTTCACTCGTGATCACAGAAAATTAAATACGCCACTCGTGAAAATATTGATTTTCTGTAATCACTCGGTGAAATGAAATTCGATCTTACACCAAAATCAACAAATATCCTATATATATTAGTGAAAATAACAGTGAAATTACCATCTTATTATTTTCACTGTTTTATAAGCTGGCTCTATTACCACACTGAAAAAGAAACGTAACGTCAACGACGCCGGGCTCAAAATTATTCGTAATTTTTCATTAAATTATGGCGCCATAATGGCGCCATGACGTTCTTATTTTAACGATTTTTTTTCCAATTAATTAAGGCAATATACTGTATACGAGAAATTGAAGCATACACATTGTACACTCGGCAAAACTTATAAGTACACGCTTATTTATTTGCCCATAGCTCCGTCAATGCGTGCATGATCGTGCTGAAAATTTCAACATATGTAAATTGGATATGTAGAGTTACAATACAATCGATGTTTTTAACATCTAATTTAAATTATCACAAACAGAATAAACTAATGATGCCAACAGCAGAAACTAAAAAAACACAATAATGCCGTGTGTTCATCGGGCGATTGTCAGGTAGCTAATGCACGTATGGCCCCGCTGCGCTGATACAGTACGGTTTCAAGTCTATGTTTCTATCACGGACACAGTAATAAAGAAAACAATGACAGGAACAAGCACACTTTAGGTTTAAAAATATCAACTTCTGACAAAAAATGAAATTTGGAACATGGTAAACTCCCCTTGACCATAACAATAAAAAATATTTTTAAAAGTAAAAAAACACCATGTTGTTGTTTGAAAAATCGAATTATTTTGTGTTTTTTTTAATTTGACAATAAATCTAAAATTCAAATTTACCTTACATAAAAATAATTTGCAAATACGCGTCAATTTCACGGCCATTTTACGGATTTTGACGTTTCATGGTTCAATGAACCGCTGTATTTAATTTTGTAGAAAAAACTTTATTTATCCAGTCCTTTGACAGTCAATACCATGTACACAAAATTTCATGCAAAAATAATAAAAAATAAAAAAGTTATAACGATAAAACGACGTGGGTACTTATAAGTTTTGCCGAGTGTATAATATACAGAAAATTTGTTGATTTTTGTTAAATGTTCAATTTTTTATTTCACTCGCGATCACAGAAATATCGAGATTACGTAACGTTTGTTTACACGACGTAGCAAACAAAAAATCTCGCACAAAAACGAAATTTTATTGAAAAACAAACTCATAAATTGATGTTTTATGCTACATGTATATAATAGCGTTTGTATACGCATGTTTGTCTCATTATACCATCATTCTGCAGAGTCCCTCGATGGCGTTGGTTCCCTTCCCCAGGGTGACGGGCTTTGGCACATCGGGACTCTGCAGATATTATAACACGAAAAAATATGTGTTAACCCTACACAAACATCTATTTATGTGTTGTATTCCAGTATAATGACGTTTTCGGAAAATTAATATAATACGTTCAATTTTCAAACGTTATGTCATCATGGCGTTATGCCAATTTTAGAAATCTCCTAATAACATGACCTTCAAATACGAGATAATGTGTCGGCAATGACCGGCCCTCAGATGGAGTCATGGCAACTGGAAATTCCATTATTTTACACGTAGTGAGGATCTATAAGCAATAGCAGCCGTCCCAAATGATGTTATATATAACATGATTTTCTAAATTTTGAGCGTGCTATGTCAAGCATCTTTTGAAGTCAAATTATAATGAAAACAGTATCTAAAGATGAAATAATAAATGGCATCAATAATTATTGTCATCTAGGGTTTTCGTGATGACGTCATAAATCTAGATGACTCTAAGACTCAGCAACACAAACACCTTAAAACAAATAAATGTAATTCAAGGAAATGTTGCTGATAATTTGTGCTCAAACTAAATGTCAGAATATGTTTCTTTATGTACTAGAATGTCTTGAAGAGGGCAAAAGACCACAAAAAATCGAGTGGTACAATGACGTCATATCTTTCGGGACGCTACTCATAGATTGAGAGGCAGCTGGCCTAATTCTCTCTCAAACCCTCGTGGCGTTTGATAAAATCAGGAATGAGGTGTTGAGAGAGCTTAATATAAAAGTTAGAAAAAACTTGTTTCACAATCGACCTCATTCTCGTTCACCAGAGTATTTTTCACCTGCGATAGTCTGGGAACTTGACTTACTACTGATGTATGAGGATGAATCGACCTAAGCAACACAATTAGTATTAATTAACTAATTATGGGTGACTCTGGGAACCTATATATATATATATATAGAGAGAGAGAGAGAGAGAGAGAGACCCTAAGATATATTTGGGTGACCCTGTAATAAACAAAGTATCTGATGAACAAGTTTCAAGTTTCAAGTTTTATTAGCAAAATCGGCAAATAATATGCCTTTGGCCAATTTACAACAAATATATACAAGTACATATAAGTAATATACAAACACATGGCATAGTATCCAACAGAGATAAATAGCAAATTACGAAGCAACTGCATCAATGGCTACAGAGCGTCTTAACATAGCATTATAGGTAAATTTAGCTATATTTTTAATGGTAGTATTATTATTCGATGACATTAAAAATACAAATTTGTTCAAAGTATTCCATGATCTGGGAATATTATACATAATACGTAAGTCAGAATAAAATGGACAGCATAGCATGAAATGATATTCAGTTTCTATCATATTAGTATTGCATAGTTTACATTTACGGTCAGAGCGGGCAATATTGGTGTATCAATGAAAAAGTCAGCAACATTACCACTTATATCGCAACTTTTGTGTCTAGACATGGAGCTAATGGTACTACATATTTCATCCACCGTAAATGCACAATCTAGACTATCAACAGAAATATCTTCATTATCAACATTTGTATCATCAGCATTGAAATTACTTTCATTAGGCATATCTGACATATTTTTAAAATGGTCAACAAAAGTTTGTAATGGTACATCCACACTGCCAGTCTTTTTCTTATTAAATTTCTTAATATACTTCCAAAATTTCCTTGAATTGTTTTTACATAGATTGGACAAAATTGACTTTTCCTTGTCAAAGTATGACCGTCTAGCTTTCCGCTTAACAGTAAAATATTGTTTCCTTGCATCTAAAAATATCAATTTATTCGTATCGTTGGGTGTAGCATTAAACTGTCTTTTTGCATCACAAAACGTAGCCTTTGCCCGTGTGCAGCTAGTGTTAAACCATGCAGATTTTTTACTGCTATTTTTATTGGATCTTGGCTGTGAAGCAAATGTTCCACCATGTAGATTAAAAGATATATCATGTATGATGTCTGATAAGTTTTCCATGCAATTATCAATACTAATTTCATTGTTAATAATTTTAGACTGCAAATCTTCAAACAAATATCTTTTTTGTTCCAATGTATCAGTAAGTTCTTGGGATTTGGTGTCATCCCAGACCAATTTATCATAAAACACATTATTATCATCAACATGCATATTGCTAACGTTAAGAACAAATTCAATGGGACAATGATCCGAGAATTCAGTTATATCATATACATTCATAGAGTGGAATAAAGAAAACAAATTATAACTAGAAACCACGTAATCAACCAAACTGGCTCGGCCAGAATTTCTAGTCAGATTATAACAAGTAAAATTTCCCGGTTCAATGCGCCCATTTACAATACAAATATTACATTCTTTACAAAGTGATATTAGTTTATTCCCAAAACTGTTGGTATGGGTATCTAATGAGTGACGTAATGGTAAATTATTGGCTATAACATTAATATCATCATCAGGCAAATCAACATATCTGTGAAGATTAATATTTTCAACAATATCTGACCTTTGACCTATTCTAGCATTAAGATCGCCGGTCACTATGACGTCACCAATAAGACTATAACGACAAATGTCATTACCAATATATTTTCGAAGAAATCGAACTCAAATAAGGGAGAAAGTCTATTCTTATATACTGTGGAGTCTTCCGGAGGGATATAGCGAGCCTCCTGAATACCGAGAGTTTGTTCACAGAATGTTATTACTTTCTCCGTACAGTTCTCCGAAGACCTAAGATCTGGCGTGGACTCCTCGTCGAAGTTGAAGAAAAAGGAGATTATCTCTCATTGAATGAGATTTCAGATCAATTAAGTCATTTTTCAGAGTGGAATTTTCATTTTTTAGAGTTTCAATGGATTTATGTACTTCAGCACTTTTTGAATTTTAAGACTTTAAATTCGTTTCAATAACAGACACCTTTTCTTTCAGCTCGTCATATACAATAGAATCAAAAACCCTGCTATTGTGTAGTTCAATGATCCTTTTATCACAATCGGTGAGCTTAACTTCGACATCGCTAATTTTGGCTTCAACCAAGTTAAGTTTATTTGAAATTTTAGAAACATCCGCTTCAATGACATCCAGTTTAGCAAGGCGAGATTCAATACTGATCAACTCTGCCAATATCTGATGGTTACTGATGTCTTGTGTAGGAGTTCCTGGTGAACCGGAAGTGAGTGGCACAGAAGGGGGTGCATAAAGTGCGCCTCCGTTTGCTTGGTTGACGTATTGCAAGTGTGGCGGATAATACGCTCCGAACATCTGTTGCTGGGGTGTCATTACAGGCTGCGGGACACCCTGGGCAGCCGGGAGTGGAGTGGTAGGCATGCCTTGTACGGTCGTGCTTGGAGGGGTGACTGGGCTGACATGATGATATGCTTGTCTGGCTGTTCGCTCTTGGATCCTGGGGATGCTTCTTCTTTGCTGCGCTTCTTTTTGTTACCCATTCAAATAATTTAAATAATCAGTCACAAACATGTATAAATGAACAGCAATGTTTGTCTGACTTAGTTGTAGAGTCAATTTAAGTATAGAGTGTAGGTATGCGGTTGTCAAAACACGCACGGGTGAATGTCCACGTTGACTACTCTCCATCAATCTACCTGCCAAGTCATGCGTGACGAAAATTTGCTCGTAATTTTAGGGTGAATATTGGAAATCGGTAGAATGTACCCCACCCATCATCCAATACATTGTCCAATTCAATCGAAAAATGTCACAATTCAACAATCAATAACTAACATTTGATGAATACCGCTATTAGATCACTCCATTATCCATCCATACATAAGATGCAACTGTTCTAAAAATTGTCTTTATCATCGTATTTCCATATTTAAACGGAGCTCAGAAATGTTTTCATCATGAGTCTTCTATGGAACGCCACAAACTATCTAATATGTTGCACCTCTTTAATTATTCAAGGTCTATATTTAGATGTGTTTGTGTCAGGTAATGTTGCAATTTTTTGGGCATATTTCGTCAGGCAATGTTGCATTTTTTTGGCATATTTCATTTTGGTTGCTTTTACGTTTTAACAGGAGCTGTTCTATTAATAGGAGTGTGTAACGCGCCATAGCCTCGTGAGATCTCAGCCGTGATCACGTGAGCGATACTGTCGAGTCGGCCATTTTGTAAAATCTCGCCGATAGCGTCAACAATTACAGCCAACTTATTTTCAGTGTAATTAGTTCCTTCAACCCTATATCGTTTAAATAACATAGTCTTATGTTTAGATAAGTTGACAGACAATGTATTTGTGTGAATACATTCTCAAGTATCGGTCGATTTATCACAGAAATTGAACATCACAGTTGGCTGATTCCTAGTCTGAAGCCGCCTTTGTTCTTCAAAATGGCGTGAAAACAAATTTTATGCACTTTTGCTCAACGCCATGTGCACTTAATCTTTATGTTTTAACAGTAAAATTTTGATAATTATAAACTATTTATAATTCTCGAATGGTAGAAAACAATTGTGCCGCCGTATGAATTGAATTAAGAAATTTGGATGCGTTCAAAAATCGTCCATTTTACATATCTAGCCATCTATTGACGCATTATTATTTTTTACATGTCTGTGTTAAATTACACTTACTACTATATTACGTGACGCATTTTCCTTTTTATTGTTTTAAATCGGTAGTACTGACATACGAGCATTGCACGTGATAATTTTTTTAATTATTTATTGAATGGACAAAAAAATATTAGGCGGGTAAAAACAGGGATTTAACTATACTTTCACAAATATCTGGGACGATTATATTCAGTCCCAGCAAATACTGTATGTATATTAATTATTAAATAGAAAATACCAAAAAGTTTGCATATACATATATGAGAGAAATAAAGAATATAGCAAGAAACATGTCAAAAAATAGAGTGTTTAATGTTTTTTTGTTTTCTATGCTAATCATTTATTTGTTTATAGCGAAGTCAAAGTCAAGTCAAGTCAAGTGAAATACCCTTTATTCGCTCGATCATTTCATGTTTACATGAAAAAATGAGGTGACAAAATGAAACAACAAGCTTAGCAAGATCTGATCAAAGTTTAAGTATATAGGTGCCAGATTTTGACACCATATATTGATTGGGAATATATTGGAACCCCACTGTGCAAACTGCTTAATGGATGGCGACCTTGATTGCTTATCTCGATAGGGCACAGTGACTTATTAAGTTTATTACATAACACGATATAATTGTCAAAACCAATCATAGAAACTGCACACAGGGGTTATGTATTGTTATGTAATTACCAAACCCCATAGTGGGATTTTTTTTCTGTGAAATATATTATATACATGTTATTATAACGTGTTAAGAATTGTGAAGGGGTCTGGTGTAGATCTATTCTGCATGTACTTGTGTTCTTAAAGTACTAAATTTTTTACCGAGGCAATTTTTAGCACTTATGGAGAAATCACAGTTTTCTTGTTGTAAATAACTTTGTAAATTATGATGAAGTATGTTTGCAATATATGCAAAGCATGTATTATATTTAACGACTTATTAATGTCAAACCTTTAAGTTTAGTCATTTAACGGATAGCACATGTAAACTTATCACTGACGGCCTTTTTAGCTCGCCGTTGTTCGTTGATTATTTGTTTGTTTTCAATAAAATGTAGAAAAGTATGAAGTTCAGTGTTTCGGCATTCTAAAACATTTTAATTTATCAAAATAGGATATGTATTCAACAAATGACGCTAATTTTACTATAGCAAATACTATACTAGGACGTTCGAAATGGTGGAATATATTTTAAGTGACGGCTTTTTGAATCGCCGTTGCGCGCTTAATAATTATTTTGTCTCTTAAAAAATTAGATAACAAGAAACTAGAATCTTAAAGGGTTCTATAACACAAAACTTTTTCGAAATCGTATAATAATTGATAAAACGATAAACAATTTCAGTAATCTGTCCGATAGTAGCACAAAAAACGTACGGTAAAAGCGCTAGGAATCGAGCGTCTGCAATCGATCGATAACCACGTGACCAGCGAATTATCTGATTATACCAACGGCGCAGAAAAAAATCAATAATTGGTTGATAAAGAACATCGATTCATTTCCCCTTGTGTTATCTAGGCCCTGGTTTTAAGTGACGGGCCTCAACACTTCAGAATGCGGAGGGGAGGTAATTTAAGATAGTTGTTCTAAACTATTAACGGCTCCTTCTTAATTAGCACTCGAATCACCTCGGCTATTTTCGCTGATTATTTTACAGAGATATTGCGATTAGATGATAACAGAGAAGTTGCTGCAACTCGAGTGGGATGCTGACTTATAAAACAATGTTTTACCGGTGATATTGACAGTATTTAGATCTCAGTTTGTTTGAATTATTATAGATTCAGTTGTTTCTTTAGTTGTATTAATGATTGAGCGTTCAAATTGTTTTATTTCTGTGAAAACATAAAAAACTTATCGACAAATAACGGACGTGTTGCGCCATTATTTTAGCAACTTGTGAGATTTGATAGAAAGATAAGAAAGATGCAAGTCGTATCTTTAGCCATTGTGGTTTTTCTTGTGATGTTTTATTCATCAAATGGAATGAATAAAGATCATTCCACTAGTTATGACCTACTTTATGAATTTGGAATGAATGCTTACAAAAAGGGAAATTATGAAGAGTGCGGCCAATTCTTTCAAAGTGCCATTGATGATTATCATTACGTAAAGAACGTGATCATCGACTGTAGACTGAAGTGTAAAAATACCGAGTCTGAAACACCTCAGGACGATTTGAGTCTAGTTTTTCACTCCCTACTTAAAAGTGCAAACTGTTTGCGAAGATGTAAACTTGAGATACTTGGAGACAGAGCGGAATCTGAGGTCTCATATTCTGTGGATAAGAAGTTTGAAGATAGAAGTCCTTATAACTATGTCCAGTTTTGTTATTTCAAGGTGAGTAGGCCTATAAGTACAGTATAACTATGTTTCGTACTGAAGACAGGTTTTAACGTTTATATGTTTTCTTTGACATGGACAATTAGAATTTAGATCTGAAAAAAATTGAATGTTCCATTTATTAAGTCACAAGGAATTTTACTATTTGGCAAGAGTCGGGGGGGGGGGGGGAAATGTCAGGCAAATAAAGAATCCAAAAGCAGTATACTGATATTTGTTACAACATCTCACCTGGGAACAAACAGCATTGTCAGCGTCCTTGTATCAAGACCCGACTGTATGGATTCCATCATTTCCATATCTGCTGACTCGATACATTGTTTACATGTATTTACCTGAGTGAGTAAAAACCAGTAGCTGCAGCATGCCCTTTAGGCTTTACTCCGTAGAATACGTCAATTCAAACCCTTGTCACTGGTAACTTATCAATAGGGTTTCATAATTGGACCAAAAACACAATTGATAATAATTTGATTATGATATAAATCAATCAGACAGGTCATTTCAATCAATCATCGATTGAATGAAGCAAAAAAATTATTTGGCCCCTTTAATGCATTTTGCATTTTTCTCGCACACAGACATATATTAGAAAAGTTATTCTAGCCAATTTATGCTGCATGTCCAGAGTTTTAACAACCTTATTTCTACACTGAGTATTGTGTATTCTCAAGTTCATAAAAAGATATTTTTCCATGTACTAAGGGAGGCACTTACTTCCCTTAGTAATAGCGATGATCGATTATTGACAAATGAAATCGATGATCGACAATGGCAGGATCATTCGATCAATCATTGAGCATACTCAATCATTGTCTAATCCCTACCAATCATTATCAAGTGTGTAATGAGGGAGTTTAAAGTAATTTATCAAGGGAGATCATTCTTGATAATTTTCTAAAAAAGCTGCACATGACTAACGGTCATGAGATGTGTTTCCATGAATATTTTGTTCGTCTTTTATCAAAATAATGCAATGTGAATCATGGAGTAAAGGGTTAAAAGTCATATCTGCTGCAGTTTGTTAAAATTGTTACCATGCCTGCCTTGAAGGTTTTCACCTTGAAATAACTTACCAGAACTTCTGACAGAAGTATGCAGTTTTGTACTTACATTGATCAGGGGCATAGCCAGCGATACATAACATCAATTTGAATAGTAAAAGCATAAATATGCACAAAATTGAACCATTTTCATTTAAAACTTGAAAAAATATTTTATTGAAGGGGGTCCCCTCCCGAACCTACCCCAAAACTTATTTTCTCCACTTTTCCATGGAGAGCCACAGGTACACCCAGAGCCTACCAGTTAAGTTCCATTTTCCATGTACCTAAAAATATTCACTATCATGGGGGTTCCCTAAACCACCCATTTCAAGTATTCATTGTGTGCGTAATATCCTTTCAAGCCTGGCTACGCCCCTGTTGATACATATGTGTGAAATGTTTGTTGGCATTAAAGAGGTTTGTTAAGTTTAAGCCAAGTATTTGCTTGTATAGGATTGAAACTGAATTCATATTTAACACATACATTGCAATAATTAAATACATTTACACTCATTTATCAGTGTTTTAATTTCACTTATCAAATGATCAATCCATTTAAAGGCTAATCAATTTTGTTATTCAAATATACGAAAATATTACTGTTCTAAAAGTATAAATGGAAAATACTGACTTGCAATTCTTGTTGCTTTGATAGTAATAACTGAGCTCTGAGCATGCATTTATCTGTGACAGTCTACTGGCCCTCTTGGTTAATATTTTTTGATAAGTGAATTTTAGTTATATAAAAAAGGAAAGAAAAAGCAACAGATGTTATTTTCTTTTATTGGGTCTGTCCCCGTGTATTGAGAATAACCAGTCAGACCCTCAAATTGTCAAATGACTTAATGCAGGGCCCTAGCTACCCTTTTGGGGACAGGGGCCAGTGGGCCCTCAGGTAAGGGAATTTCGCTTCTTTTTGAAGAAAATGGGGTAATTTTGTCTTTTATAAATATCAAAACCATTATAAAAGAAGTACAAAAAGTTACTGTACAAAAAGCCAATTTTAAGCTATAATAACAGCTACAAACCTGCCGAACAGCATAGATTTATATTTTTTAGGAGATTTTTTTTCAGAAAATAAGGGAAACATCATTAAATGTACAATGTATATTCATTTAGGAGGGGAATGGGGCCAAATTTCAGTCCCAAAAATGGTGAAATGAGGGCCCTGTAATGAGAGCCCTAACATGTAATAATGTTGATGACTTTTTCAGAATGAACAATATAAGGAAGCAGCGACAGCCTCGTTCACATACTACATCACACATCAGAAAGATGACATGATGATAGAAAATCTACAATATTATAAAACAATGCCTGATGTAGAGGACTCAGACTTTGTGGATTTAGAGAGGAAACCTTATCAGGTATTTAGGCCAAAAATAAAATATTGTTTGTTTCCCCTTCCATACCTACCCGAACAAAAAGTCCCCGACCCAAAATATTTTATTGACCATCTGAATTTTTTTTTATTTCAATAACCAATAAACCCGAAATGTTATTATCATTTTAATAATTTACTTAAACAAATTCCTATAATTAAATTGTAGGGTATTAAAAGGTTGTACTCGTATCTTTTCATGTCTAAAAAATAAAATATAGTACTTGCTGGAGAACACATAGCTAAATGATACAGTTTATTTCTTTTAAACACCATATACAATATTCTCTCTCAAATACTGATAACAACGTATGCAAAACGTAAGAGTATGCTCACATCACAGTAAAACGTGCATAATTAATAGGATTGCTGCCAGGGAGCTAATATGTATAGGTTATCGATCATATATTAGAATAATAAACGAAATAAGTACAAGTGAGCAAAGCGAACGCCATACTTATTCGTTTATTATTCTAATATGTGATCTATAACCGGCTTATAGTTTACCCGCCCACTTTTTGGTGTCATTTCCAATGCTTTTGTTTGCAAACAATAGCATGCCCATTAATGGAGTAATGATGGTAAAATAAGGCAAGATTGTATGTACGAGGGATGATCAACAAATACGTGGGAATATGCTTTGAAATCTTTATAACGTGACCAACACTTAAAATAATTGGTCATATAAAAGATTGAGGTATTACAATTTTATACACAATGTACATAGCTATAAAACATTAAACTCGAGGTAAAATTTGGTCGAAACAACATAGAAACTGTAACTTTAAAAAAATAGCTGTACAACCAGACACACTTCATAAACCTGTAAACAGAAACTCATTTTTTCCTTTACAACTTACATGTAAATTATAAGAATTAGCTATTGGATATCATTAGTATGGATGACGTAATTTGTTATTGACGTCGTATAGCCTATTTGCATGTCGGCATTGATTTCACAGGGCTACATATGATAGCATAAATATACCAAACATACACCTGTTTTGTTTGCTATTATATACCCCGGTTGTTGTTGCTTTGTGCAATATTGCCATTAGTATGTTATGACGTTTCAATCGCAACCACACTTCATTGCCGATTTCTGTATCGCACTCATTTTCTGACGACTTTGAAGCAAATAGTTCTAAAACGAAATTGTGACATTAAAACTTGTTTTTGAAATCATGAATGTAGTATTCATAACCCACCCTTTAAAAAATTACAAACGCACGAATTATATCGTCATTGTTTGCCATGTCCAACGTTGGAAAATATAAAAAATTTGGGCCGCATAATGTGACTTTTGTCAAAGAATATAGGAAACCGCTTTCGTTCCGACTTTGGTTAATATTGATGATCAGCGGTGAATCAACTTGAAATACATTTATCTTCATGTATAGAAAATTTCATTCACTTACAATGACAAATAAAGAAATTAGGGCTTTTTTCCTTGTATTTGTTGATCACCCCTCGTATATAAGCTGGTAATTGCTGATACAGTTTGTATAGGAATAACTGTACAATTTAGAGGGAAGGCGGGTCTAGTTTTCCATATATGGACACAGCAAAATTGTCCTAATAAATGGATTTACTTCATGAACAACTTACTAGATATTGTGTCCATTGCGCAAATAAATGGATTAGAGGTCCAAAAATTTGAAAATCCCTGGCTTTTGATTGGACAAAGAAGTAGGGTAAACTATAATGGTAACATACACATACTTCAGGTCGGGGTAGAGGTGGCTTGTTTCAAGTTTCGGGTGTATATGTACACTTAAAAATGTTATACACAAATAAAGTGACACCGTTATAATTCTTTCTACACACAACAGCGATAGTTGATTGTGCAGCATTGTTTGCTACGGACCATGCAATTTGCTCTCAGCTACCGGATAGAATTCTGCACTTATTACTCAAATCAACAAAGGATCAAATCACAGGTTATTCAGCGCAAAAGTGTCGGATATGGGATTTAGACGATGGCAATACTGGGCTGTGATTGGCTTTTTGCGACTTATCGTGGTCTAATCTGAATTTCATCATATTTTTATTGTTCAAAATAAACACACATATTCATACTGCACATGCATGGTCTACAACAAAAATAGTAGTAAACAAAGGTCAAACATAAACAGTTGGATGATATATAACAAGTACACACCTGTTGCACAGGTGTGCTACCACGTGTAATTACAGGTGTATCTATAGGTGAAACGGATCGTAGAGTTGGGAAATTGTTTCAGAAATTTCACTTTGGTTTTCTTATTCATTTTCCGAGTCATAAAACTCTTCCCTAGAGTCAGAATCCTGCGCTTATAATGATACGTCTTTCACAGACAGCTGTCCATTGGCTTTACATTTCACCATTGCGAAAATTCTTCAGGCAGAATTGTTCCACTTCAAATCGTCATAAAAAATTATTTTTTTGGACAACCCGGAAATATTTTTCAAGTTCTTTACTGTAAATCAATGCTGTTAAAGTAAAACAGCAATCGAGACGACACGAGTATAGAGAGCAAATATTTTTAGCTATTTTTCTCACTTTGACCTTGAAATGACCTTGACCCCAAACTGGTCCGAGTTGTATGTCCATTTGATGCACATTATCAAATGAACAATATCCATGCAAATATGTGGCAATATATATGAGCCAGTCTCCAGGAAAACTGCTATTTTGACAAAAATATTAATTTTAAGATTTTCCATAGTTATACAGGAAAATGTTAATTAAGCCAATTGCAAAAGAAATTATGTTAATAACTTCAGTTTTAAGGAAATTACAGATGTTTTGGTAGAGTCCCTATTCTGAGATTTTTGTGTGACGTCGCAAACGTCATTCAAACGTTATTCGACGTAACTGAAAAAGTATTTCATAATTACACCATTTGATCAATTCTTGACATAAACTGTTCAAAATAGTAACACATTTTATAATTATGTTTCACTTTTCAAAATATACATCAAAATCGAAATTGTTTGCATTCAGAGAAAGGCTACTACTGTTTTAAACAACCAACTCTTCGCTTTTCTCAATCGGAGTACTTTTCTGAAATTGGTCACCATAGCAACGAAGTATTTGATTATGACATAATTCATAGAAAAATTTAAAGCTAAGCAGAGCTACAGATAAGGTTTTAGTCAATTGGGTATTTTACCCCTGAGTTTAAATTTTGATTGGGTTTTGACAAATTTTAATTGGGTATTTAATAAAACTCAAAGGGTAAATAAGCTTTTATGTACTATTTTTCACTAAAACATTCTTTTCTATTTGGACATTTCAAATTGTATTTGCTTTTTCATACTCCCTCCTCTCATAATCTATTGGGTATTTAAGAAAATTAATTGGGTAATTACCCCAATACGCAGCTTATCTGTAGCTCCAATTACTTAGAATAGAATCAATAGATACGTATTTTTCCTTATTTTAGAGCTTTATCGAAACCTTGTTACATACATTGTAAAGTAATTATATAATGTCAATATAGCAGGTTGGCTCATATATAAACAAAAACTTTACACCAGAACATAGGCTATCACGTGTTTTCGTAAATCAGTTAAAAAAATCTGCACCACTTTTAGATCTGGCATCCACTTTTTTCAAAGCCTGAATTTCTATATATATTATTAGAAAATACCATCAGACTTTTTCTACCAGATGGGGTAAATGAAAATTGAAATTCTGGTCACCAGCTCTGAGACTACATGTAATTATATAAATCTATTGCTTTGTACATGTATGTCTGTCTGTCTGTTTGTCTGTCTGTCTTGGTCGGTTGGTAAATTAATGATTTAACAATTGCCCTAAGATCTACACGTGGAGGTTGGTCACCAACAGTAGATGACCGCTAATGATTTTGAGATCAGTAGGTCAAATGTCACGGTCGCTGTGACCTTGAACATTGACTATGACCTTGACTATTTGGCTGCAATGGGGGCATACATGTTTTACAAACATCTCTTGTTATATCTGCATCATTATTTCTGAGAGTTTGACTGACTGGTGTATGTCTATTATAAAGATACAATATATCCGTGGATTACAAGCATACAATGAAGGGGATTGGAACGAAGCGACTGCTGGGTTTGAGGAATCATTAAAGTTCTACTACATTGAGGAAGAAAGATGTCGGGTTGGATGTGAGAAATTCTACTCACATGATGGACATCCAGACTTTATCAACGCTTTAGCTGGTTTGTATATTTATGTTCTTTGTAGTTTGTAAGGGTTTCTTTTGGCCATTGAATGACTCTTCAATTCCTGAAATTTCCAAAAAGCCACTCTTCAGGGTTGCCACCTACCTTGAACATAATATTGAAAATAATAAGTTTTTTGTTGGTTTTGGCACAAATAGAAAATAATACCTTAAGTTTGTTGTTGGTTTTGGCACAAATAGAAAATAATGTATTAAGTTTGTTGTTGGTTTTGGCACATGTACTAGCCCCAATTTTTGGCCGAAATAGCCCTTATTTTAGCCCATGAAACATCAGTAACAGTGCATTATTTTACTGTATATACGTGTATGTGTGTGTGTGTGTTAATATATGTGACGATGTTGTCAATATAACATGTTAAACATTGGCGGAAGTGGTTTGTGCAACTCATAACAATTTTACCAGGGGGTTGAATGAATTAAGCTCATTAAACAAATATATCAATATTCACATGTAGCTGTCTTAATTGCTTTATATCAATAAAAAAACACGGAACTTGTCAACATTAAAACACTATCGATTTTGCAATTAAATTGTTTGTTGAGAAAAGATACTTATATTAAGTAATGATGATAGGGTAACAGCAATGAGTCTTTACGCTGAGTTAACATTATGTACATGTTTATGGTGTTTTTGCCTGTTGAGAAAGCCTGTGAATGAAATGAATACAGTTTAGATTTTGTAAGATGGAGAGTGCTTGTGATGTTGCTTGTTTACTCAAAGAAAATGATCATGTTTGCCTTTTCATGCAGTTGATAAATTATATATTAAATTTTACCAAACATATATGTTGTTACAAAGCGAAAGCTATGGTCCTGTGGTTTGTCCGCGGGATTTGTAACCCAGTGATCCGGGTTCTATCTCGGTCACAGCAGGGTATGACTTCCCATGAAATATCAATGTCGATTTTCCTCTACATGTGGTGTTTATTTTGGTTTAACTGTTTCTCCACAATATTTGAGTTATTTACGGTAGCAGATTCACCTAACCAGTTTTCCTGCAACTTCTACTCATGTTGAGGAAAATCAACATTGTTTGGCCATTAGGTCTACAATGTTTATACTACTTACTAAATAACGGATAAGTTGCATGATGTCAAATGCAAGGGAAGTCCCTTGTTAAACATTTTTAGATGACAAGCATTTGTGTGAATTTGATTTCATGGTCAAGATCGTCCAAACAAAAATTAATCTCCCACAAATAATAATAATTTTACAGTTCAGGAATAACAAACAATATTTCAGTTTTGGCCTAAACTTCCAAAAATACACAAAACTACTGTACTAGTCAGAGTTATAATTATAGCCACATTTACTATGCACCATGGTTTATATTTCTTACCATATAAAGTGATGTAGGTACTTTATAAAGTGGGTGTATCTTATCAGTATCACATTCCTATCATGCTATCTCTCATTCTTCATTTTTGTACTTATCTTGTAGATATCTAGTTGATATAGGTATACATGCAGCACAACAACCATATCATGTTATTTGTTTACTTATAATTAAGCCATAATGAATTAATGATATCATCCACACCTACCCCTCTTTTTACTGTGCCAACCGTTTTTATTTTTATTACCAAAAAATTTTTTTAGTCATCTTACATTAAGAACATTGATGTAATTAGATGTGTTTTAGGTGGTCATTTAATCAAAAGGATTCAATTTCATGGTTGTATGATTTTGTCCATGTCATTTAATGATGTAATCATGCAATAAAAATTATAAAATTAATCAACTGAAGTCAGCCAAGTGGAAAGAGTGTGCTGCCCAATATGGAGTTTAAACCCCTAAACACTAAGTTGCATTCAGATCCGCTTTGATAGCCTAGTGGTAGAGTGGTGCTTTCAGTTCAAGAGGTCTTGGGTTCGATTCCAGGCCACAACATAGCAAAGTGGTTAATGTTCTGCATTGTTTAAGTTCTTGTTGTAAGTGCTGGTTCCCCCAGAATCAGGATAATATGTGACTGAGTAGTTTCCATATAAATCAAATACAGTTGACCAGTGGGACTCACGAACAATGTAAAACAATGTTCTTTTAAAAAAGAATAAGTTCCACTTGGCCACAGGAATGGTTTATTTAATACTTTAATAAATGCTGCATGTGCACATTGATGTTTGTATGAACAATATTATTATGGGGATTTGATGGTTTGGCATAGAGTGCCCACCAAGAATAAGTATACAGTTGCAAAATTAAAGTTGCTTAAATTATGCATGATCTGTTTATCAGACTGTCATATATAGTTATACTTAGTTTCTGAAACTTCTATTAATGAGTTAAAAAAGAGGTAGCAGTAAAGATGTTCTGTATTAAAATAACCATGTGAACCACCCTTTGATGACAAAGTTACCTTTCAAGCCGGACAAAGGAACATTATATATATATATCCCACCTAGGGTACCAATCAATGTATGTGTTTTACTCTTAATAAACAAAACTATTCCTTGTCTTCAAAAATAGTGTTGCTGCACTGTTGTGCAAATAGTGTTATTACACATGAGTAAATGGGGGAATAACCCTAACCTCAGTATACGTTATTTTTGGTGGGCAGTGTATACATTCTGTTAGCACCAGTTCCTTCTGTACATTATGTGTACTGCTACATTTAACATCTACCATTCATTCATCTGTCTACCACTGCTCACTGCCATACACCCCATCTTTGTTTACATTCAGTTTAATTAAATGTTTTATTATCAGATATAACACATGGATCTGTATCAGGGCTGTAGCCAGAGGCAAGATTTTACTGAGGCACAGTATTATACATGTAGTGGGGCGGGTAGTCTGGCTATAAACTATAAAACAGGGAATAGTTTTACTTAGGCAGTTACAGTGGCATTCCTGATAGTACGGCTATCTGGTTACTGTTTAGATAAAAAAATTTATACTTTGTTGGCTGGTTTTCCATTGTAGCCAGATTTTATTTTTGCTTTGATTATCTTGGTTTCAGACTTCAAAGGGAGATATTAACATGAACAATAGTAAGCTCAGAAGTTTCAGAGTTGTCTCCTGTATTTAAAACAAAATAAAACAGGGTCTGTTTTGACTGATGATGGACTGGGGTCTGCCCTAGAACAGCCAACTGATTCTTTTTCAAATGTGTGATGAGGTGTATAAACTGTATATTGCTTCGTACAGGTCTGTCAGTGTGTCTGTCAGTGTGTAGTCCAAACAGTTTCCTTGCGTCCAGTAGGTCAAAGTTGCTGTGAACTTTAAAATAATGGAATAGACCAAGTGGTTTCTAATCAATAACTCAAGAGCAGTTGGACCCAGGATCATAAAACTGTATAGGGTGGCCACTGATTATGAGGTCAAAGGTCAAGGTCGACCACTGATGGGCATACCATACAGGTCTTAATAACATCTCTTGTTTACATATGCTGCTAATAGTATGTATTTGATATTTTCAGATCATTACGTGACTGTGATAGTTTGCCAGCAAAAATGTTTACAGAAGTTGAGTACATTTGGTATGGAGACTTTAGATGACTTTGTTGCAGAACATTATAACTATCTTCAGTATGCTTACTATGAAGGTATGTATATGATAAACCTAAGGTTTCTTGTAGTACTACAACAATAAATTACAGTAGGTAAATGTGCATAGCTTATCAGAGCTGCAGCCACGGTCCAGTGATTAGCTGCTGGTTTAACCTGGCAATCTGGGTTGATTCACTTACTTCCATCCAACCAGAGGGGACACAGTCCCAGTACAAATATTATTGAATACCCCAAAATTAGGGGTTAAGCGAGTATACTCAATGATTGATCCAATGACACTGACATTGTCGATCATCAATTTCATTTGTCCATAATCGATTATCGCTATTACTAAGAGAAGTAACTTCTTTGAACCTAGACCTGCCCTACGTTCAAGGAAAGCTACCTGCAAACATGTTTAAAAATCACGGGTTTTTATCGCTATAATCTTTGTGTATGCTGCATTTGCGGAAAACAATAAATACCCGTTTTTTCCGTCCTCAGTTTGAAATATACAGTAAAACCTCGTTATCTCGAGGACCCATCGGGACAAGCCAAATGCTCGAGTTAAGCCAGGTGCTTGAAATATCCGAAGTCTATGATGAATTGTTGTTATGACTAAGTGTAACTGTGTTTATAATGAAAACACGTATGATACATGTATTTGGTTGTAACTACGAATATTGTCATTGTTTATCAAGTCTATACGCAATTTGAATCGTGTGGACATTTGCCGAATTCAACAAATTGCATTTGAAAGTCGTAATGAATCATTTAACATTAAATATCAAACTCCATTTAACGGTTGTAATAAAAGTTCGGATCAGCAAAAAGATAGCATTACCCAAAGCGCACGATAGATCCTACATGTTTGAACAAACACCCACGCACAAAAATCGCACGTGATAAAATAAAACCCGGATGCAAAGTCGATCCAGTTTTCAGCTCAGGGATACGGCTCATTGAGTAAAAAACATGCACTATATTATCTATGATAATTTATTTAGGACATGATGTTTAGCTGAATGAGTTTATATCCCTGTGGTTTCCAATTGAAACGCGCGCGACAATTTGGAGACATCAAACGCGGCGGTCTTTCGACTGACTTCAAACGCGCCGCACATCAAAGAAATTGCCGGTACAGTTGGGAGTAGTGTTACGTCAGAGTTCCATACTGCGGTATGAATTCGCCAATCTGCACATAGTGTAGATTCAATTGACATTTAATTTGCTACTTTACAAAGTCGACGATGTTTTCATTCTTCAGGGTTGTTCGATTAGAATTGGATTTAATCGCGGACTTGATTTACTTCACTTATTCAGTATCGGACACGTGAAATTTCACTGTACGTAAGCTTACATTCGCAGGTTTTCATGAAATACGGGATATGAAAAAGTTTTGAAATAATTTTGACTTGCAGTTTTATAACGAACGGAGCCTAAATATTTAAGGTTCTACATGTACGTCGGTTTATCTTACGATAATTAAAAGTCTGTGCGAGTCAGTACGTTCAAAGCAACGATGTTGCATTTAATAATTCTAGTTCTCGTATGTGTTAAAGTTCCCAATTGTTGCCTATTGAACTTGTTCTGAAACGTATGTGTTGTTTAAATCACGCTCATTAATTAAATATCTTTTACTTCGTGTCTAATGTAATGAATCGAAAATACGGAAATCAATTTAAGTGTTAGGGTTTACGCTATTGTCATAAAATGTGATTATCACGATGTGTGAAAAATACGGACCGTAACAAAATTTAGTATGACATTTTTCGGAGGTGTGAAATTTCGCTCGGATGATTGCCTCGAGATAAGGTAATTAATTATCGTTGAAAATTGTTGATTGGACCGACACCTGCGCTCGAATTAGACCGGATGCTCGTAATAACTTTACTCGAGTTAGAGGGATAAATTAATGTGTAATATAGAGCAAATTCGTCGGGACTTTGAAATTTGCTCGAATTAGGCCGGTTGCTCAAATAATCGCTGCTCATATTACCGAGGTTTTACTGTATACAGATGCACGGGTTTTACTATTCACATTCTTTTGTTTGCCTCTGTCCGCCAATTTGTTTAATAACACAAATACATGCACACCACCTCCAGATATGGTTAGCCAAACTTGGCGCACATGACAAACATGTTTTTTTTAAACATAGTGTTCAACGAATAACAGGTGCATACCAGGAACGAAATGTACGTTACGTAATGTTTTCTTGAACGCAAGGCTGTTTCTAATTACATGGAAAACATTCTTTCTTGAACTACTTGAGTATACCTTGAAATACTTTATGAAGAATTTTAGAAATTAGGCTGTTAATATACTTGACATAAATTGGCTACAATATGTTTTCCTTTTATGCCTGGTCTCCAAGACAAACATAATGTATTAATTAAAGAGGCCAGGTTAAGTGCACCATGCAATTTGATTATATAATCAATGATTGATCGAAATGAGCTATCAAATTAATTCTGATTATCAATTATTATAGAGTTTTCTGTCTGATTATGAAACCGTACCTAAAATACAAAATATACAAATATATGGGGGTTATATTTGAGTCATGCTTTCTGTCGAGGTTTAATGGTGATAAGATCATTTCATGGGTCAAAATTTGTGGATTTCAAAATTTGTAGATTATATATAGAAAATATGAAAAATTTAAAAGTCTATGCACAAATGTTTTTATCCCAACCAATAACAATAATACTGTAGAACTAGCATGATATATGAGAAATTGTTCATTTCAGCCAACAACTTGGAGAAAGCATTTGAATCAATCGCTAACTACTTGGTATTCAAACCAGAGGATTTGGAAATGACACAGAACAAGAATTATTATATTAAAACATTGAGACACAAACCTGCAGCATTCAAACCATCAAAGGTAGGACCCATGTTAACACCCATTTTGGCCCAGTCAGTTTTACCCCTATGATGTTGCTCCTTCTGGTGGGGGACAAACTGTTTGCATTATTTCCCCCTAGTCAGTTTTCCAACATATCAAATTAACCTTATTCAGGTAAACTGGTTTGAACCACTGCTGGTCATGCTGAAAAATGGGTTTTCAACTTCAGTCGGGAAAAGTCATGCAGAGGGTTTGCTAATTTTGTTGTCGAAAGCTCACGGAATTTCATAAATTTGTCCAAGTTAAGATTTTGTTGTTCCCTGTTAAAATTGTCATGGAATTTTCCAAATTTTGATGGAAAGGGTTCAAACCCAGTTGTGAGTCTCAGAAAGTCATACTTATTCCAACTGCATTCAGTTTGATTATTGTTACGTAAACACAAATATATTTTATAGGAAGTTATTGACTATGTTGAAATGTGGAGGAAAATGGAAGAAAGTTTGGATTTTATCAGAGAGGATTATATTCTGCCAGGTGATAAAATTCCTCAAGAACATGATGAGACGGTAAGTGATTAGCCGGTCCTGTTAGTGCACTCTGGATAGAGCACTCCCTTGTCATCTGGGTAATTTTGTTTTGAATATTTAGTTAGGCAGATTATCTTCTTTCATCACATTGGCTATGGTCATGTCCTCCACATGTGGAGAAGTTATCAGTTGATTGCGGAGTAGCGAGTTAATAGTACTGGTTGATGATTGGGTTTAGGGTCAACTGGTCATATTTGAATTAAATAATGTTGAAAAATGTCACAAAACAAGATAAACATAAACAAACATTGATCAAAAACCAAACTGACATCGGTTCAGGGCTTGACACTAACTAATTTTTCTTAGTGGCCCTAAGGACCAGCAGCTTGTGAAACATGCTGGTCCGGCAGAATTCCAGATGGTCCTACTGACTTTTGAGCAATTAGAAAATAACTTTCCTCATACAGTGCAACTATATTTGTAGTATACTTTGTTTTATTTTGAATAGTTATTGAGATTTTATTCAACAATTTCTATTATAACTTAACATGCTCTCTTTTAAAAGTGATTAGATCCTGTTAAAAAGATATTTTCTTGGAAATGCTCTGTAGTCAATGGGACCACCTGCATTCCAAGAGTTACTGGTCCTCCATGAAAACCACTAGCCTCAGACCAGCAGACCAGTGTTAGTGTCGAGTCCTGCGGTGAAACATTTTAATAAACCGATATTGAAACATATCAAATAGCTGTTGTCCTTTGTCTGAATTTAAAAGTATGCCATGAAATTTGTCATGGAATTTTGTTTGATGAAAACATTTGACAAAATTGTCATGGAATTTTGTTTGAGTAAAACATTTGTCATGGAATTTAGTTTGATAAAAGAGTATAAAGCGTGTATTATACTTCAGACCGAAGATGAAACACAGAGTGATGAGGAAGACCCCAGGAAAGCTGCTGATCCCAGAAAGAGGGTTAATTTGTTTGAGAAGCTGGGAATCCGTCTGGTTGGAGACTGGGGATCTGAGTTGAACGAGGATCGATATATCACAGATGGTTTTATACGTACGGATCAATGTGACGCATTATCTGACATTGCAAGGGTGAGTTGTTTATAGATGCGGATCAGTGTGACGCATTATCTGACATTGCCAGGGTGAGTTGTTTATACATGCGGATCAATGTGACGCATTATCTGACATTGCCAGGGTGAGTTGTTTATACATGCGGATCAGTGTGACGCATTATCTGACATTGCCAGGGTGAGTTGTTTATAGATGCGGATCAGTGTGACACATTATCTGACATTGCCAGGGTGAGTTGTTTATTCATGCGGATCAGTGTGACGCATTATCTGACATTGCCCGGGTGAGTTGTTTATACATGTGGATCAATGTGACGCATTATCTGACATTGCCAGGGTGAGTTGTTTATACATGTGGATCAGTGTGACACATTATCTGACATTGCCAGGGTGAGTTGTTTATACATGCGTGATCAATGTGACGCATTATCTGACATTGCCAGGGTAAGTTGTTTATACATGCGTGATCAATGTGACGCATTATCTGACATTGCAAGGGTGAGTTGTTTATACATGCGTGATCAGTGTGACACATTATCTGACATTGCCAGGGTGAGTTGTTTATACATGCGTGATCAATGTGACGCATTATCTGACATTGCAAGGGTGAGTTGTTTATACATGCGGATCAATGTGACGCATTATCTGACATTGCCAGGGTGAGTTGTTTATACATGCGGATCAGTGTGACGCATTATCTGACATTGCCAGGGTGAGTTGTTTATACATGCGGATCAGTGTGACGCATTATCTGACATTGCCAGGGTGAGTTGTTTATACATGCGGATCAGTGTGACGCATTATCTGACATTGCCAGGGTGAGTTGTTTATACATGCGGATCAGTGTGACACATTATCTGACATTGCCAGGGTGAGTTGTTTATACATGCGTGATCAATGTGACGCATTATCTGACATTGCCAGGGTGAGTTGTTTATACATGCGGATCAATGTGACGCATTATCTGACATTGCCAGGGTGAGTTGTTTATACATGCGGATCAGTGTGACGCATTATCTGACATTGCCAGGGTGAGTTGTTTATTCATGCGGATCAGTGTGACGCATTAGCTGACATTGCCAGGGTGAGTTGTTTATTCATGCGGATCAGTGTGACGCATTATCTGACATTGCCAGGGTGAGTTGTTTATACATGCGGATCAATGTGACGCATTATCTGACATTGCCAGGGTGAGTTGTTTATACATGCGGATCAATGTGACGCATTATCTGACATTGCCAGGGTGAGTTGTTTATACATGCGGATCAGTGTGACGCATTATCTGACATTGCCAGGGTGAGTTGTTTATACATGCGGATCAGTGTGACGCATTATCTGACATTGCCAGGGTGAGTTGTTTATACATGCGGATCAGTGTGACACATTATCTGACATTGCCAGGGTGAGTTGTTTATACATGCGTGATCAATGTGACACATTATCTGACATTGCCAGGGTGAGTTGTTTATACATGCGGATCAATGTGACGCATTATCTGACATTGCCAGGGTGAGTTGTTTATACATGCGGATCAGTGTGACGCATTATCTGACATTGCCAGGGTGAGTTGTTTATACATGCGGATCAATGTGACGCATTATCTGACATTGCCAGAGTGAGTTGTTTATACATGTGGATCAGTGTGACACATTATCTGACATTGCCAGGGTGAGTTGTTTATACATGCGGATCAGTGTGACGCATTATCTGACATTGCCAGGGTGAGTTGTTTATACATGTGGATCAGTGTGACGCATTATCTGACATTGCCCGGGTGAGTTGTTTATACATGCGGATCAATGAGAACGACCATATTTTTATGCCCCCCCTATCGATAGATGGGGAGGCATATAGTGATTCACCTGTCCGTCCATTCGTCCGTCCGTTCGTCCGTCCGTCCTGGTTAACCCAAATTGACCGTTTCTTCTAGCATTAATATGGCTTGCTACATGCATGGCATGGATGTTGTGTATGAACACTCTCCACACGCCAGTATCACCTAACCCCATTTTGACCTTCACCTTGACCTAATTTTGGACTTAGACTTATTTATGGACAAGGCTTCCACAGGGGGCATAAGCGTTTATTGAACGCAGTCTTGTTTTGTTGTAGTATCATGATTTTTTTGCATCTGACTTTTTTTTAAATTTCTCCCACTTTTTAACTGCATCCATGACACAGCTGTGTATAGCCAAATATTTTTCTCCAAAGTATTTCTCAGTAATAATTGGTTGGATTTTAATGATACTTCAGACGACTCATTCCAAAACTAGTTACATATCGATAGCACCTTTACCGCTTTAGGGTTATTTCCAAGATAGAATTTGTTCTGTATTTTACCAAATGTATTTAGTTTTATCCAGTCACTTCCGGCAAAATCTGCCTGTTAACGGGGTGCCTGATAAACTTAGCGATAATCGGTCACCTGGTCATGTGACTAGTGATAATCTGTCACCTTACCACGTGATCTGACGGACTTCTTCTTATATGAGAGTCACCGGTTGCAATTCCGTGCTTGAGCGTGAGGTTTTCCCATCCATAATGAGCTGGTGGTTGATCGGTTATTTTCTTCGACTTACCTGCGTCTACACGACGTCTATCAAGATGTCCGACGTCGTTGTTTATCATGACGTCACGGAACGAACGTGACGTTGCGCGCTTGTAAATGAAAGAGTGACAATATAATCCCGAGCTTGATCCCCTTACTGAGCAGATTAAGCAACTGGATAAATAGAATAATAGGTTAGTGCCGTGAATGAAGTAAAAGTTTATCCGGCTCAGCTACGGAAATTATCGGATTCGCCTACGGCTCACCCGATAAATTCCTCCGCCTTGCCAGATAAACTTTTTCATCCACGGCACTAACCTATTATTCTCTATATCTGTGGTAGGATATGATTTAAGACTGTGAATCCATTTATAGAATGTTAGGACCTATCTCTGTTCAGGTGATCTAGTTCCACCTTGATACCACATGTTTCATAGCCCTTAACATTTGTTATCTTATTTATATGTACATACATACTGTAATATTCTATTGATTTGTAGATTAATAAGTTTGATTTTCATACTTTCAGAGTATACATGCTACGGATGAGGGATTCAAGAAAGTCACAATTGCTGAGGTTACTGAGGTATTCTATAGTCTTTGTTATTTACCGTGTATAAAAGTTGATATTTTCCATTCATATTAGGTAAGAAAATAATCAAGTAACAATGTGGCCTTAACGATGTTGTGTAACTATCACATAACCCACTGACAGACACGGAAATATCATTCAGAATGTAATAAACTGTTTAGTGTTAGAAGTGGAATAATGAAAGAATTTGTCAATGAGTAATTGTTGAGTTGTTGTAATTCTTATTGATAAAATGGAGGATACATACAAATTTTATTACTCATTACAAATGGACAAAATAATATGACACAAGACTTTGTTGACAAGTTTATTAACGTCATGATGTCATACGCCAATCTAAGCATAGATTGGCTAACGCCACATCACGGCTTATTAAAATATTTTTACCGCCAGGCATGATAAAATTGTTTCTGTATGCATACCAAATGTATCCACTTTTCTATGGTATACTATGATGTAGATTATTACACTGATAAGTATGACAAATACTGCAGACCATGATAATCTTATATATAATAATTCTGATATAAATTGTAAAATAGTTTTGAAAAATGGGCCGTGTTAGTATGTAGACACTGTAGCTTTCCATCCCATTTCAAATTCATATTGAAATTCCTGCAATAGTTCTTGCGATATAAAATGTATTTTAATATACGTTTTTTTTGCAGCTTGTAAAATTTGACGCAGATTATGAGTTTTCACTGAGACTGTTGCTACGTGCTACTGATGTTATGAGAGCATATACGTCTGTGTACTTCAATCATACAGCTTTGTTTGTTAAAGACGTTCATGTAACCTGTAGATCTGCTGGCATGGATAAAGGTATGTCAACTGTTCTATCATCAGTTCACAATGTCACTCCATGCAGGCAAAAATAACATATTTGTTTTATCAGTTGTATTTAATTAATAAAAATATAATTTAAGATATCCTGCAAACTTGATTAATTTTACAGTAAAATTATCTTTATTATTAATTGTGCCCCCATCTTTGATGAGGGGTATATTGTTTTGAACATGGCGGTCAGAATACCAAACAGGTTCAGTTCAATAACTCAAGAATGCATGGTCCTGGAGTCCTCAAACTTTACATGGAGGTTAGTCAGCAAGAGTAGAAAACCCCTTTTGATTTTGATGGTAATATATTAAAACTCAATGTCACTGGGACGTGTAACATGCATGCATGCAAAAAAAAAAACAAAAAAAAAACAACAAAAAAACATGCATGATTAGACCAAATGGATTCTGATAAAAAATGGTATGGAAATGGATCTTGAAAGTTTTACAGGGAGGTTGGTGACGTTCAGAAGATCAAGGCAGAAGGTCAAAGGCCTTGACCTTTAAACATTAATGACTACTCAGCTGCCATGGGGCATACATGCTTTACAAATTTCTATTGTTGCTTCTTAAGTTAGTGATGAATGGAACACAAAGAACTTGACTTCTTGTATTATATACTGTGCCAATGTTTATCTGTGTTGTATATTGTAGATAGAGAACTACCTGATTGTGTGTTACAAGAGACTGGAGAATGTTCAACTTCTGATACTTCACACAATGATTTCATGTAAGATTTTTATGCCGAAATATCATTGTTGTAAAGTCATGGTTTATGCGGAAATATCATTGAAAATGGGTTTTGTCTGGAAAACTCCTTGAACTTCAAAGATTGTCAGTAATTTCAAAGTTTCCACCTTGAAATCATCCAAAACATAAATAGATGTTTGAAATTCACTGCAAAATGAAAAAAATCCATGTTATGCAAAATTGATATTTATCCTCGAAAAGTTACGGATATTTCTCTTATGAAATGAGTATGAAAGTTATAATGAAGGACATGCCTTAATAGCTTAGTTGTAGAGCTTCTGCTTCGAGTGTCAGAGGTCCTGGGCTCAATCTCAGACTGTGACATACCAAAGTCATTCTGGTTCTGGTTTTATCGCTCACCATAGTTGTTCCAGATAACTGCTTGTTACACCCTGTGTCAGGATAGATGTGACTGGGTAGACTCTATATGACTGAAATACTGTTGACTAGTGGGATTGTGATATGATGTATGTTGATAGATGTGTTATATTACACAGGTTGGTGTCCTTTCTAACAGATGTAGATGATGAAACAGGACAATTCTACTTTGTAGAGGAGAATGATGCACATGTAAGTGAAGTATATAGATAATTAATCCCCTACCAGTTTTCAACCGGAGGGGACTATAGGTTGGCTGTCCGTCTGTCAAGAAATCTGGATCCTGCCATAACTCAAACAGTTTCAAAGCTATGTTTATGAAACTTGGAATGATGGTGGATGCCAATAAGGGGATTATGATTCGGTAAAAAATTGTGGTTGCTATGGATACAGAAAAAGGAAAAATATTTCAAAATCTGGATCCTGTCATAACTCAAATAGTTTCCCAGCTAGGTTTATGAAACTTTGTATGTGAGTAGTCTGCATGATACTCCCTGCTTATGAAAACATACAGACAGGGTTATAGATATAGACAAGATATCAGCTGTATAATTATGCTAACAGAAGGTCAAGGATCGTGTCAAATTCTCTGGAGTATATTATGGTTCAAAAAGATATAAATGACCTAATTAGGTGTTTAAAGAATATTTTGTATATCTTATTGTTAACCTTAGTTGGTCTTCAAGTATATATTGATATGTTAGTGCTAATACAATCTCTTGTGCGTTTTCTTTCAGCCGACAATACAGCCTGTATGTGGTCGAGTGGTTGGATTTAAAGGTCATATTAAACATGGTGTTGAGTTTACACAGAAACATGAACGATGTACTATTGTTATGTCATTTACTGAAGACAAAACGTTACAGCTATCAGGTATGTAGTGGTACAATTTTTATGTCCCCTTATAAAAGTGAGGATAAATAGCCTTTATGAAATAATTTAAAATCATGTAATTTCAATCAGTCAAAATTTCGTGGTTTTGATGAAAACGACAACTTCATGGGGACGTAATTTCAGGGATTTTGGATCAGAAAAAATGACAAAGTCAAAATTCTCACAAATTATCGGAAATCATTCAAACATCTAACAGATATAATATTATTAATTGTTTTGTTACATCTTGATATATGCATTGCCAAGTAAACATCCCAAAAAACCTAGTGTTATACCTGACTGAACTTGAAAACAAGTAAGGCAGCTGCTGTAAAATTGACATATTTATTGGTATAATTATTCATTGGGGATTTAATTTCGTGGTTGAGGTCATCCATGAAATCCACGACATTAATCTTCCACAAATATTAATGATTTTACGGATGTTTTTGTTTTTGCTAAGTATTGTGAGAATAAGTTGTAGATATACTTTATTATTTTAGATTTGACTGAAGCAAGAACTTTCTTAACCAAACTAGAGGAAGAACATATGAGGTCGTTTACAGATGTGAAGAATACTGATATACTGGAACAATTCTATAGTCAAGGTATGTGAAGTATCAGATTTGTAAGGTAATAATTTTAACCAGGTTTTCCAACAGAAAAAATGGTTATCAGATTAGCAATTTTAGCGGATGGGCGCAGGTGTCATTAAATGCTTTCCATTGGATAACTTCAGAATGAGATATCATGATGAAACTTTCTGGGTGGGTATCTTACGTGAATACGCTGCTTGGTATTGAAAGTGGCTTGTTGGGTGACACTGAAAACCTGGTATTCATGGAATTTCCATGTCTTGTCAAAAATTTTTACTCATTTTAGCTCAATTATTTCGAACCATTTAATACTTCTGTAAGGTGAAGTGGGAAGCTGTGACCTAGTGGTAGCGCATGCTTTTGAGATGACCTGGATTCTGTTTCAGTCTGTGACACTGCTTAATTTTTTGAGAAAGAATAACACACAATGATTTTCTTTACCCATGTGCATGAATGGGTTCTTTATGAATGGGTTCTTCTGAGGGTCAAAAGCGAATGTGCTCTGGTAGCCATCAGCGCTGTGTGTATAATAGCCCTACTTACTGCTCATGTAAATGTAGAGTTGGCGGAATGGATGATGTCATGTCCGAAAGTTGACTTTGAAATGAAATGAACATTGGGTATTTGGCATTTCTTAAAAGATATAACCGTCTCATTATGACAATGTGGCACATTTATGAAATCACAATGAAGTCTTAAACGGCAAGTTCATGAAATAAAGCACTCATGAAAATAAGGCATTTACATTAAGTTTGTGGTTTACATGTTTAGGTGTAAAGATAGTACAAACAGGTGAAGATTTACACGGCAAGGAGAGATTTGTATCTGATGGTTTGTCGAATCTAGAAGAATGTAAGGCGATGATTAATTTTGCTAAGGTATGTATCAACTGTTCAGTTTATTGAAAGTTTCATTCATTCATTCAAACTTCTGTAAGTTAATCTTACTGTTACAGCGGTTTTGTACCAAGTATACACTCATTGGAAATAGTGTTTCCATGACTTTGATCTGGGCCTGGGCTTGTATTCACAAAGTATCTTAAGTGAAAACTTAAGTTAAAATTTTGTGCTGCTCATATGTCCCGCGAATTGAAGATTACTCAATGTTTTCTTAGTGATTAAAGTAGCTGTTTACATAATGCTTTAAAACTATGTAAAATATTCATAATAATCATCTTGATTTTTTGCTTAGCTGAAACCTTTGAAAAAAATTAAGATTTTAAGAACTTTCTAAGTTTTCTGTCAACTAAAGTTGCTTTGTGAATACCACCTTTGGAATTAAAACAAACTCTTATACTCAGCATTCAAATACGAACATTCAATTTTTCCAGGATAATTATGATACAGTCAGAACTTGATATAACGACACCCGATATACTGACAAATTCATTATACTGACATCATATTTGGGGACAAAAGTATTAAAACGCTCTTTGTATCAATTCAGTATACTGACATATTCGTTACAACGACATTTTTCTTGGAAACGAACAGCGTCGTTGTATCGAGTTCTGACTGTAATACATGAAAGCAAGAAATTATGAGAATGTGAAAATAGTGCTAGATATTTTTTGGGGTATAAAACTTGATATAAATGTTGGTCAATCTGTACACTAAACCAGGGGCATGCTTAGAGACATTGTGTTTGAAGGCCTGTATAATACTGAGGAGACAGTGCATGCCCTCGAAAAATCTTTAAACTGTAGGTAGCCTGTGATGCATTTTGGCATATATTTGGTCACTTCAAAAGTAACAGAATTGTATTTCCTAAATGACCTGTGTTTAACTATACTTTGTGACATGTGGTGTAACCCCGGACCTAGCCAGCAGTTACACTACCTTGTCTGATAGATCACTAGTCTAGTAGTATACAGGCTTTTGTGAGGAGGTTCACCATGACCTCTAAATAAACCCTAATACAATTTAGGGTCAGCAGGTCAAAGATGACTGTCTAAGTGACCTTGAAAATAAATGATGTATTTGTCTGCCATACAGTCATGATATACACATTGTTTATATGTTTTGTATTTGTATTGTTATGTGGAATGAGGTATAACCTCTGCATATTGTTAAACACTGTTGTAAGTTGGTTTGTAAGAAATAGGGTATTTATAATTACAATAATATGGTCATATCGAAGTAAACTCCTGAAAACATTGCTGTGTCGTAAGGTATCCTATGGAAGCAACAGTTTGTTACCTCAATAACAAGACTGTCTCAATAATAAAACTGCTTAAATAATAAGACCACATCAATAATAAGACTCCCTCAATAAAATGACAACTTCAATGAGATCACACTTTTCAGGAGGGGACTGTAGGTTTGCTCTCTGTATGTCAAAAATCTGGATCCTGACATAACTCGAACAGTTTCCAAGCTAGGTTTATGAAACTTGGTATGTGGATATGGGTCAATAATGTGATTATGCACGTCTAAATATTTTTTTCTTATGAAATAAATTGTGGTTGCCATGGCAACAGAAACATTGAGAATTTTAAGGATCAAACCGACCTGGGGCTTCTGTATTGCTTGCAATTCTTAGTGACTTGTTTAATCTCGGTATTAACACAAACTCAATCATGTGACCGGTAAACTTTCAAAGGTCCCATAGGATGTCTTATTATCAAAGTTTTACTGTATAACATGTTTGCTACAGCATGGTACCCGGGGGAGTGGTTATAGTGGACGCTCGTCCCCTCACACGGACCGTGAGATATTCACTGGTCTACTTGTATCTCGTGCAGAGCAGGTAAAATCTGGGTGATTGTTGTGTATATATTCTAAACTTGGTTGTAGTTGGTATTTCTGTAGATTTATTGCTTTGCTAAGGTATGGTTTCAATGTCCATATTGTTTCAATCATTATCATATACTTTCATTTCTTTGTTGTTCATATTCAAACCATTTTATTATTATACCCCCGTTAAAGAAGTGGGTGTGTATTGCTTTGCACATGTCCTTCAGTAAACCAAACCATGTCTGACTGATAACTAGAGAACACTTTAAGAGTCTATGGTCCTCACACTGGGTAGGGACAATGGTCATGACCTGCAGATCAACTCATTTGACATGGAGGTCAGTAGGTCAAAGGTTAAGGTCACTGTGACCTTTAACATGAAATGACTAGTTGCCTACCAGTAGGGGGTATACATGTTTTACAAACATTTCTTGTTTTCTGGAGTCTGTGTGAGTTTATGCCAGGATCCATTGTCTAAGAAAAGCACTTTTCCAAGAGAGGTAATTAATGCCTTAATGCTTTTAATTCAAAGTGCTTTTAGGCAATGGGACCCACGCGTTCGCACGTATTGTATACACCAATATAGCAATCCAACACCCAACAGCTTATGTACGTATCAGGTTTGATTTGCCAGTTATATTATGTTTATGTTTGTTGTACATGTATTTTTAACGTTTTGTTTATAAGTTCATGACATCATACACCCATCATAATGGACCCTGAAACCTTACTGTATGCACCGTTGATACATTGCTGTGTATATTGCTGTTCTTATAAAGCTTCAGATTTTCTGCTGTTTTGTGTTTATACTACACCCCATATAGTAATCAGATAAAACACAGTTACACCCCATATAGTAATCAGATAAAACACTGTTACACCCCATATAGTAATCAGATAAAACACAGTTACACCCCATATAGTAATCAGATAAAACACAGTTACACCCCATATAGTAATCAGATAAAACACAGTTACACCCTATATTATAACCAGATAAAACATGGTTACACCCCGTATTATAACTAGATAAAACACGGTTACACCCCGTATTATAATCAGATAAAACACGGTTACACCCTATATTATAACCAGATAAAACACGGTTACACCCCGTATTATAATCAGATAAAACACGGTTACACCCCATATTATAATCAGATAAAATACGGTTACACCCTATATTATAATCAGATAAAACACGGTTACACCCCGTATTATAATCAGATAAAACACGGTTACACCATATTTTCTAACCAGATAAAACACGGTTACACCCCGTATTATAATCAGATAAAACACGGTTACACCCCATATTATAACCAGATAAAACACGGTTACACCCCGTATTATAATCAGATAAAACACGGTTACACCCCATATTATAATCAGATAAAACACGGTTACACCCCATATTATAATCAGATAAAACACAGTTACACCCAATATGATAACCAGATAAAACACGGTTACACCCCATATTATAACCAGATAAAACACAGTTACACCCCGTATTATAGCCAGATAAAACACAGTTACACCCCGTATTATAGCCAGATAAAACACGGTTACACCCCATATTATAACCAGATAAAACACGGTTACACCCCGTATTATAACCAGATAAAACACGGTTACACCCTATATTATAACCAGATAAAACATGGTTACACCCCGTATTATAACCAGATAAAACATGGTTACACCCCGTATTATAACCAGATAAAACACGGTTACACCCTATATTATAATCAGATAAAACACGGTTACACCCCATATGATAACCAGAACGATATAGACACTGAGGATGTATGATATATCAACACTATATATATATATATGGCTGTGATTAATTGCTAAACTTGTCATTCAATGTTTTCTTTGAAATGAGGATTATAAGGAATTTCAAAACATTTTTTCACTGGCTATGATTTTGACTCATATTTTCTTTTTAATAATTTATAAAGTTATAGAGCATTGTTTTATGTAAATTGTTTTTTAATACCATTTTATGCTCACAAAACATGGCACCTTATTCAAGTACTTAATTTCTAGAATACTTATATTACCAATGATTCTGTTAACCAACTTAATTTTGTGTAAACATATTTGCAGCTACAAATGTTCGTGTTTTAAGTCTACAATAAACGAGACATTTTTTTGTTTTTCATGTTTGGAACATCTTCACGGATATTTAATTTCGCGAATTCATACCACTCGCGAATTTCGGGACCTAAAATAGCGCGAAATAATTTGTTTGTTTACAGTAGTTTTCATAACTCGGTTCTTCACCTAAGAACAAGGTCACATTTAAAGCTATTTCTAGGCAGTGTTGTCTGTGTTCCTGTAGCTCTATATGGACACATTGTGTTCTAGATGTTACATGTGATACTGACTGATGTGTCGTAAAGCAGTGTGTTAAAGCTTCTTTCGTTAGGCATTGGATTAGGTTTACTTATCAATATTCTAACAGAACATTACGTCAGATTCTAGTATTAACATTGAGGATCCTAACTCTCTCACTGTCTGTTGTGTCACAAACTGTGTTAAATTCATATGTTGTGTTCTAGCTGTCACAAGCTGTCTTAAGTGTATATGCTGTGTTCTCCAGACACTGTTTATGTTTCAGTTAAATTTGTGTTTGTAACGTTAAACAAAACATGGGAAGCAGATTCTGCAAAGGGCCAAAAATAAAATATTGTTTGTTTCCCCTTCCCTTTTTCCCTTACACAAATTTTTTTTTGACCCTCTGATTTTTTTTAAAAAATAATCCGGTACAAGAGTACAAGCACAAAATTATTGACAATGAAAAATATTTTTCAGAAAAAAATATTTTACCTCCCTACCTACCCAATCCTAAATGGCCAGGGTCGGGAAGGAAAAACAAACAATATTTTCTTTTTGGCCAAGATTATAAGTAGATCATTGGCTACATTTGTTCCTTTATTGATAATTTAACCATTGGAACCTTTCAAAACCCTTCAGTCAGGGTTATATAGCTGAATGGTCAAAATTTTCTTTGCTTGAATATAGTAATAGTACAATCTGGCCCTGGAAATTAACCGCTTTATATTTACATTTTATTGATTGCTTGATGAAAGAAATTCAAAATGGCTGTGGTTTTGATAGTTTGACTTGCTGCTTTTCCTACAAAAGCTTGGCATGGCAACTGTTTGTATTAGCCATGATAATAAGCAAAACAAGCAAGACTGAGTATCACTGTGTGGTAGCCTGTATGCCCAAAAATGCGCTGTGGATTCAAGATGGCGGACGGTAAACGCGAGCAAAGTAAGTGTCTTTTGTTTTCGACCCAATCTTTTTAAATATGACAACCTACATTGTGAAATAATTATGAAATGAAAGAGCTTAAATTGGCGATTCTAAAGGGACTATCCGTTTGTGATGACATGCCGACGTATTTCTGTAAAGTTTAACTGAACACGATGTTTTGTGAAAGTTGAAAAGTGAATCGAGAGACGACGAGAAAATTGACGATATTTTCCCCAGTAAGAATACCAGTACATAAATAATCACCCAAATCTGTAGAAATCGTCCTACCCGCCACATGTACCCATTGTTTTCTGATAAAAAATCACTAATAAAGATGTTTGAAAGGTTAGAAATTTTGGCTACTGTACTGTGCTGTGCAAAACGTGAACAATAACAAAGATACCGCTGTATAGCGCTGTGAATGCAATTTCTGTACATCGCTGTGCTGCAGAACTAGCGAAAAATCTGTACAGCGCTGTGTAATTTTGAACTGATTGAGATGGTGGCGAAAGTTCTTTCTGTTCTTTCGATGTAACATTCAGATGCCAATTTCATTTTATGTCATAATCATATTGTTATTAAAACGTTATTAAATGGGGCTAAAATGCTGAGAAAATCGATGAAAACGCTAAAAAAATCTTATTGAACATTTATACATCGCGAAAACACATACACACACAATAAACAAACATTACGAAACGAATATGACTCCCAAAAAGGTCATTTGGCATAAACATATTTTTATCCCACCCACCTATTTTGTAATGCAATACTTTAATGCAATACACCGCTCCAGCATCCTTAAGCTATTTCAGATATTCATAAAATTTTCTTTTTGACCTGATTTTTAAGAGAGATAACTCTTATGTGTGTTTTTCAGATTCATTTATCGATGCTATTACTGTGAGTATGGTGGTAATGGGGACGATTGCTTTTGACACACAGTAACAACTCATTCCAATCAAGTTACACAATTAAAAAAGCGAGAATTGAACAACAAGAATGGTAGTCCAGGATACAGAACTCTCAACTTTCAAGTCATTCCAGATATTTTACACAAAACAAGAAAAACAATACATCAAGATTTTTCATATTTATTAAACGTCTGAATACATTTTGTGTAATAAGCAAAGTACACGATTTACTGGGACAACCCTCGTATATACATGTATTATAGCACAGGATATATCATACTTCAGAAGTTGTCGGTATTGAACAGAAAACGTTGTTGAATTAACCGGATGCCGTTTTCAAGGTAAATTTCGGTTGGTTGATAAGTGTGGATGACCGACTCGGTCAAATGGCCGATATGTGTGGATGGTCGACGATCCAATGACCGACGGTCCAATAACTGTGCTCAGACGGACATCCGGATGGACAGTTCAAACACTATATATATCAGGGACATTGTAGAATAGCAAAACAATGAACTACTTATAGAAGTATCAACGTTTAGCATCAACCTGCTCTGCCGTCATTTACTACAACGTATGCCTTTGATTGTTCATCACAAATCTGCAGAATAAATATAAAACATCATATCAATCTTATGTTTTAATAACAATATGATTATGACATAAAAAGAAATTGGTATCTGAATATTACATCGAAAGAACAGAAAGAACTTTCGCCACCAGCTCAATTAGTTCAAAATTGCACAGCGCCGTACAGATTTTTGGCTAGTTTTGCAGCACAGCGCTATACAGAAATTAAGTTCACAGCGCTATACAGTGGTATGTTTGTTATTGTTCACGTTTTGCACAGCACAGTACAGTAGCCAAAATTTCTAACCTTTCAAACATCTTACTAAGTGATTTTTTATAAGAAAACAATGGGTACGTGTGACGGGGAGGACGATTTCTACAGATTTGGGTGATTTTTTATTAACTGGTATTCTTACTGGGGAAAATATCGTCAATTTTCTTCTTGTCTCTCGATTCACTTTTAAATTTTCACAAAACATCGTGTTCAGTTAAACTTTACAGAAATACGTTTGCATTTCATCACAAACGGATAGTCCCTTTAGAATCGCCAATTCAAGCTCTTTCATTTCATAATTCATTCAAAATGTAGGTTGTCATATTTAAAAAGATTGGGTCGAAAACAAAAGACACTTACTTTGCTCGCGTTTACCGTCCGCCATCTTGAATCCACAGCGCATTTTTGGGCATACAGGCTACCACACAGTGAGTATAATACTGTTCATTATGTAGGTTGTACTTGTATGGCAAGCCAACTGTTCATTGTGATAGTACTATGTAGGTTGTACTTGTATGGCAAACCAACTGTTCATTGTGATAGTACTATTTACTAGGTTGAACTTGTATGGCAAGCCAACTGTTCATTGTGATAGTAATATGTAGGTTGTACTTGTATGGCAAGCCAACTGTTCATTGTGATAGTACTATGTAGGTTGTACTTGTATGGCAAACCAACTGTTCATTGTGATAGTACTATTTACTAGGTTGAACTTGTATGGCAAGCCAACTGTTCATTGTGATAGTAATATGTAGGTTGTACTTGTATGGCAAGCCAACTGTTCATTGTGATAGTTCTATGTAGGTTGTACTTGTATGGCAAACCAACTGTTCATTGTGATAGTACTATTTAGGTTGAACTTGTATGGCAAGCCAACTGTGCAATGTAGTGGTACTATGTAGGTTGAACTTGTATGGCAAGCCAACTGTGCAATGTAACGGTACTATTTAGGTTGAACTTGTATGGCAAGCCAACTGTTCAATGTAACGGTACTATTTAGGTTGAACTTGTATGGCAAGCCAACTGTTCAATGTAATGGTACTATTTAGGTTGCACTTGTATGGCAAGCCAACTGTTCAATGTAATGGTACTATTTAGGTTGCACTTGTATGGCAAGCCAACTGTTCAATGTAATGGTACTTTTTAGGTTGCACTTGTATGGCAATCCAACGGTACTATTTAGGTTGCACTTGTATGGCAAGCCAACTGTTCAATGTAATGGTACTATTTAGGTTGAACTTGTATGGCAAGCCAACTGTTCAATGTAATGGTACTATTTAGGTTGCACTTGTATGGCAAGCCAACTGTTCAATGTAATGGTACTATTTAGGTTGCACTTGTATGGCAAGCCAACTGTTCAATGTAATGGTACTATTTAGGTTGCACTTGTATGGCAAGCCAACTGTTCAATGTAATGGTACTATTTAGGTTGCACTTGTATGGCAAGCCAACTGTTCAGTGTAATGGTACTATTTAGGTTGCACTTGTATGGCAAGCCAACTGTTCAATGTAATGGTACTATTTAGTTTGCACTTGTATGGCAATCCAACTGTTCAATGTAACGGTACTATTTAGGTTGCACTTGTATGGCAAGCCAACTGTTCAATGTAACGGTACTATTTAGGTTGAACTTGTATGGCAAGCCAACTGTTCAATGTAACGGTACTATTTAGGTTGCACTTGTATGGCAAGCCAACTGTTCAATGTAATGGTACTATTTAGGTTGCACTTGTATGGCAAGCCAACTGTTCAATGTAACGGTACTATTTAGGTTGAACTTATATGGCCAGCCAACTGTTCAATGTAACGGTACTATTTTGGTTGGACTTGTATGGCCAGCCAACAATTTACAATTTGTTTACAATTATAAAGTGTGGTAAATGAAGCTGCAATACTAATAATGATTGAGTTAATGAACTTCTATAAACCATATCATTCACCAATTTGCAGTTTTTAAAGAATTTAAAAATGACTGTAACTTTAAGATTTTCGTAAATGCTTTGATGAAACAGTACCATAATGGAGTATTGGGATGAAATATGCAGATATCTGCTTTCCTATTGATCATAGTGAGTAGTGCTTTACACCTGATTCTAGGGTCAGGTAATTAATCCAACATACTTCACCCATCATATAATAATACACCTCAACAAATTTCTATTTGTCCACCCTATAAAATTTGATACTTTGTGATATATTCAATCAATACAAATAAAATTGTGACTGTAATGTTTTCACACAATAATCTATCTATTTACATAAATAAAACACATGTTCAGGTTCAAAATCATCCATTCTGAACGGTTGGTGCAAAATGGGTTTTGTGCTCGTGAACGGCACAGAATATTTTCTTATTTAGTAGGAATGTATCCTCCGTGAATTTCCTTTTACAAAAAAAACCATAACTTTATATGTAATTGATTGAATATATCACATAGTATCAAATTTCATAGGGTGGCCAATAAGAAATTTGTCAAAGTGTATAATATGTTCACACACTGTATCAGAGATCCAAATCTCCTTGTTATGTCCTCGCAACTTTTCATATATTTCATACTTTTGTCTTGTCATCATTTTTTCAACTGTTCTGTACTGTGTCTGTGCTGTCTTTCATGTTTTTCAACCATTATTTTTCAATAAAACCCCTGGCCCCGTCAATAAAACCCCTGGCCCCGTCTTCACAAAGAATTGGTTTTCTGGATCAGACTTAAGCTCAATTTAAGTTTTATTTCATATAAAGAAAATACGTTAATATAAATTAGACAATTTCTTTTACGTATAGGAAACAATATTGGATTGTCTGTGTGCTACAGTATTTATTTGATATCTCGTTAGATTTCAAAGACATAATTATGCATAAGTTTTAATACATTGTTACAGAAATATTGTGCTTAATAAATTGAAGCTGGGTTTTCGAGCTAAACCCTGGATGTTTGAGATCAGTTTCAGTCTCAAGTACAATAAATCCCTTTTTAGCTCACCTGTCACAAAGTGACAGAGTGAGCTTTTGTGATCACTCGTCGTCCGTCCGTCCGTCGTCCGTCCGTCAACAATTGGCTTGTGTAGACACTAGAGGTCACAATTTTAGCCTAATCCTTATGAAACTTGGTCACAATGATCATCTCAACAAAACCTAGGCCAAGTTCGATATTGGGTCATATAGGGTCAAAAACTAGGTCACTAGGTCAAATTATATAAAAACCTTGTGTAGTCACTAGAGGTCACAATTTTGACTTAATATTTATGAAACTTGGTCACAATGATCATCCTAACAAAATCTAGGTCAAGTTCGATATTGGGTCATCCGGGGTCAAAAACTAGGTCACAAGGTCAAATCATAGAAAAACCTTGTGTAGTCACTAGAGGTCAAAATTTTGAATTAATCTTTATGAAACTTGGTCACAATGATCATCTCAACAAAATCTAGGTCAAGTTCGATATTGGGTCATCCGGGGTCAAAAACTAGGTCACAAGGTCAAATCATAGAAAAACCTTGTGTAGTCACTAGAGGTCACAATTTTGGCTTAATCTTTATGAAACTTGGTCACAATGATCATCTCAACAAAATCTAGGTCAGGTTTGATATTGGGTCATCCGGGGTCAAAAACTAGGTCACAAGGTCAAATCATAGAAAAACCTTGTGTAGTCACTAGAGGTCACAGTTTTAGCATAATCTTTACGAAACTTGGTCACAATGATCAAAACAACAAAATGTAGGTCAAGTTCGATATTGGGTCATCTGGGGTCAAAAAGTAGGTCATTATGTCAATCATATAAAACCTTGTGTAGTCACTAGACATCACAATATTGGCCTAATCTGTACAAAACTTGGTCACAATGACCACCTCAACAAAATCTAGGTCAAGTTCGACAGGTGAGCGACCTAGGGCCCTTTGGGCCCTCTTGTTATAAGAAAGTAAATGATTTTCAGGTTCGCAATCTGTGTTTTCTAAAAGATATAATTTAGTTAGTCTGTAAATGCTCAGGAAAATATATTTCTTAATTTTACAAATGCTTTCAAAAAATAGTACATCAAACAGAATTTAGCTTAAGCCTGATCCTGAAAACTGATTATTTGTGAACGCAGGGCCTGGTTCTTATACATGATGGCAAATTCGACTGTTAGGCCAGGTGGCGTGAATATTTTAGTGTTGCACATAATTTCAAAAACTATAATTTCAAAAACTGCTTTTGATATTGGTATGAAACTTTACAGGAACGTTTTCCTGCCTGTGAAGTTGTACTTCATGGTTTTTCTTATGCAGCAAATTATTTTCAGCACAGTTATTATCTTTTTTACTAAACTTAGTTTTCGTGGAATTTCCATGTCTTTTGTTTTTTTCATCTTTATCTGCTCTTTTCATCTGCTAGCGAGGAGTAATGCAAGGCGATGGATACAGTTATGACGAGTCTGTTCCTTTTTCTACTAAGTTTGTGTCCCCTTATTCTGAGTCTGAAAAGTTTGAGGGGCTAAATATAAGTAGAAGTACCCAGGTTTGTATCTTTTACTACCCTCTAAATCTGCCTTGAGAATGAACTGAAATACAGTACTCTAAGAGTTGTTTCCCCTGTATTTATATGAATTCTAGGGTTATTTCCCCTGTATTTATATGAAATCTAGGGTTGTATCCCCTGTATTTATATGAATTTTAGGGTTGTTTCCCCTGTATTTATATGAATTTTAGGGTTGTATCCCCTGTATTTATATGAATTTTAGGGTTGTTTCCCCTGTATTTATATAAATTTTAGGGTTGTTTCCCCTGTATTTATATGAATTTTAGGGTTGTTTCCCCTTTATTTATATGAATTTTAGGGTTGTTTCCCCTATGTTGATATAAATTCTAACTCTTGCACTGTGCTTGCCTGTTGTAGCATACTTACTAGTATATATACATGTATATAACATCTTGCTTTGAATTGATATTTATATTGTCTGTTAACAAACTTGTGTGAATGAAGTGACCAAAGATACATCGGCTTTTACCCCCACCAAGGCAAGAGGGGTGGGGGCTACGTTGGTATTGTTATTCCTAGGTCGCACTGGTTACATTCTGTGCCATTAGCTTTGGTCATGTAGAGCAGCTTTTAGTTTGCTTTCTGAAGAACATGTTAATACCAGTTCAGGAAAAATGATTAGGGCAACAATAGATATTGTTGAAAATCTGTATAAATGCCAATAAAAATAAGCTTACATGTATAGTTGTTTTTATACAGTCCATGCTGTGAAAAAGACCACCCTTACAAAAGGTGTCTGTGCAAAGGTCACCAATCTATCTCCCATATGACCATTTTCAATGATATTTCTCATTTTGCAATATCCTTATCTTGATTTAATATCGCTTGAGTGAAAATTAATCATTGCTTGAGTGAAAATTAATCATCGCTTGAGTGAAAATTAATCATCGCTTGAGTGAAACTTGATCATCGCTTGAGTGAAAATTGATCATCGCTTGAGTGAAACTTGATCTTTGCTCAAGTGAAAATTGATCAGCACTTGAGTGAAAATCGATCATCGCTTGAGTGAAAATTGATCTTTGCTTGAGTGAAAATTGATCTTCACTTGCCTTGTACGTACTTGCTCTCTGTGCAGGGGAAACAACTCACTGACATCCAGTTATCATCTGCATCCATCTACACAGCTTAGATATGCACTGCAAGATACGCACTGTAACACCATGTGATTGTCTTTGATAGATTTACTATTATAATATCACACATTGAATATTGCAGAAATAACTGATATACAATGTTTAATATTGGCTAAAAACTCTAGCCACATTTTGTATTACTAGTTTTTGACTCAGACCTAACCTGTACAGTACAACCTCTCTTGATTGGTCCTCTCCTTACCAACCACCTCACGACAAAAACCGTTCTCTGCATCTACTCTAATTCTATGACTATGGAGAGGGTGTACAGTATGTGTCAGTATTTTTTTTACAGAAATAATAATTTAAATGGTTTAAAAAAAATTGTAAAATTTTGTTAAACGATTAATGGATTGTAACTATCAAAGACATCAATTAAGGCATGGTTAGGATAATAATAAGTTTAAACAATGGTGTGATTTATGTGCCTGATTCATTAACAACATTATGTGTCTAGGTATCCTAGGTATCTAGAAATTTAAGTGATAGTGATTGTTGAAAGGTCATTTAGTTTGGTGGTTATTTAATTAGTTAGGTATAAAGCAGTTTAGATAATGCCTTCATTTTCAGATTTAAAGATCTTCAACTAGGCTATATAATTGTTCTGTGTAGGCTATGTTCTTTAAACTTTTGTGATCCATTAAACTTAATATAAATGTATGGTGGTAAATTCAAGTTATACATTTTATCTTCCGTTAAAATATTCATGGATCATAAATACAATGTACTTTCATTCCATCTACTTTATATCAGTTAGTGTGCTCTTCATCTGTTGGTTATTACTTACCCTGGATTCCATCAGACTCTGTTCTGTAACACCAGTACTGTGCCAATATTCGCTTTTCTACTGATTATTAACTGATAAGCCATCTAGGTTTTAATGATGGAAATAAGTCTTCAACAAGAACAGTAACTCTTGTCCATGAACTCTTAGTGAAAGATAAGAGTTCTCTCCCCTGCATGTTTGTTGTACAATGTATTACAATATACCAAATGCCATACTTTTAGCATCTTTTGGTGGGGAGGTTGTCAGAGGGGAATTAAAAAAAATATTAAAGAATTTTATTCACAAAAGCAATATGCATAATTTTTTATATAAAACCCCCTGTAATTTGTTATATTCTGTATTTGGCTTTATGTTTCGATTGGTACTGAAATGAGTTTTTTTCTACCCAATCTCATCTGCAATTGAAAGGCTGTGGATATTAAAGACTGAGTTAGTTTCCTTAACTGACACCAAAATGTGATTTTTCCTGCCTAGTTGGTAGGTTACAAAAGTTACCTAGATGCTGAACAATGATGTCATTTGGTATGGCCTTATTATATAACTCGATTAATCAGGTCAGTCATTTGTTTACATAACATTGTGTATATAAACATTGTACTTTATCTCATTAATGTATTATTTTAATAGATATTATGAGTATTTATATGTGGCTTTATGAATAAGGTATTGGTTTTCTCCAATTAAAAGGTTTAAAACAATAAAAATGCATTGTTAATTGATGATATTACAATGTTTGTATACAAGTGACATACCTGAATAAACGAACAATAACTTGCTACGTTATATTGCCTGTTCTGTAATACACGACTTCACTTCTACTTTATCATGTTTGTTGAATTATTTCATAGTATAATTTACTTCCTTTTCAGGGATGCCCCAATTATACACAACACTAAAGTTTTCAAGATTGAAAAAGTTATAATCTTGTTGAATGTTTACAAACAAAAATCTTAAAATTTATTTTCAAAATGAATTTTTTTTATTCATGTATAATATGTATTCCATTTGGACTGATATGATCACTTTTGATAGTTCTAAAATATTTTCATTGTCTGTTTAATAAATGAACATGAATAAATAGCAAAGTGGCTTAAAATATAGCTGGACAGGGATGATCACAGGTCTACAGATTTATTATTCTCTCAGATACAAAGTATATTTGGGAATTTGTTGGAACCATGATTACAGTCTGTTATTAGATCCATCAGTCTGTCCTTCTGTAGACAAACTCTGTCAGCACTTTTTACTCTGTAACCATTGGTCAAATTTCTACAAAACTTCACAAGATGATTAGTACCAAGCCTTGTTGAACATGTCAGTGGCACATTAGGCTTAGATTAATGTTAATTTATCTACTTATTTCCCGTTGATTTATTTAATAGCTATTATATTGGTCTTCATAATAGTTCTTGTGTATTCCAGCATAAGAGTTTGTTTGTTACAAATTATATAAATAATAATGAAACATACTTTCTCCAGCTGTTTTGTTGATATCTTTCAGCCATTACAATTTGTCTTTATTAATTAATTAAATAAGTTAATTAAATAAATTGAGAGTGTTGTTAATTCAGGAGTCTACTGCACAAAGATTCTCTATTCTGAAAATTATTCCGAATTGTAGGAGTTGGCAATTTATGAATAAAAGGTCTGGAATTTGGCTTTATCAGGATACCACTGGTGTTACTGTCCTTACTGATTAATGCTCCATTTGATTAAAAAACAACTGAACATTATTAAAGATGCCTGTAGCCTGAAACCCCATGATAATTTCCTGGATTCAGAATCTTGAAGCAGTAGCACCCTAAGTTATATATACCCTTTTTATCTGCCTTTGTTTGAGTTATGATAATTTCTTTTTATTCTGGATAGTATTACCAAAAATTCATTCAGTAAATTAAACAATTCTCACTTGATAACAAGATGGCTGCATAATCATATAATCTTTCAATGACAATCACCATTAAGATACTTTCAGTGCTTTGATTCATGTTTTCATTTGTGTTCAATGTTTTTTATGACAGTTGATGAAGAATAAAGTTGTGCTTCCTAGCACGCTGCAGTTGTTCCTAGACATAAGTGAACATAGTCGTCTACTTGTGGAGAAATACTTCAATCTTACCAAACCTCTCTACTTCGACTATACACATCTAGTGTGTAGAACAGCTATTGAAGGTATGTTTGTAACCTAGCTACTGTCTGAGGTGGCTGTGGTCTTCTATTTCGGCAATCCTGGTTTGGTTTCTGGTATTTGCAGTGCATACCCTTTCATGACAATTTCTCAACAGTGTTGATTTTCCTCCTCATGTAGAGAAGTTGCTGGTTTCTAATTGAAGGGTAAGATAGCACTGGTTTTGGATAGAGTCCAAGAAGAACTTGTTAGGTGAATCGACTGCTGCATATAGCTGAAATATTGTTGAGCATTAAACATACAAACTAGTCTATTGGGGACTTAAGTAGCTCAATCTGGGATAGAAAGCCTTACACTGAGGTCATTTGGATAATTAGATAAATCATGTTGTTCTTTGTTTTACTGTTTAATATCTAGCCAATATTTGTACCTTTATTAAAAGAACAACCGACCATGCAGTCAGTGTTCAAAGGGTCAAAAGGAGGCTTTCAGAGGTCAAGGGGTCAAATGAATCTCTTGCCTTAGTGATGAACAGTGCTGGTTAAACCTTTGAGATAAGGGTTGTTCAGGAAATGATGCCTTGGATAATGTTTAAAATACTGATTATAACATCTGCTTTAAGAATATTTAGGTTATGTGCCTAATTTTATGTCATGACTTGCCAATGTCATTTAAACTTGTACTGGTACAACTCTTTTGTTTGGTGCTCAGTGTACTGGATAGTTTATGGACTGTAAGTTGGCCCTGTGTCAGACTCTGTAAAATGTGACAAATATGATCCGGCATGAGTTGTCTTTGGAGATCAACATCTATTAAACAATTCTAAAATTACAGGTTATTAAGCGAGCCTGTCACGAGTTTAAGAACTGTTGATCCCAAAGACAATGAGTGATGGATTCTTTTATCATATTACCATAGTAACAAAGTCAAAACAAAGTCAGAAATAATTAATTTAAGATGACGACGTTATGTTTTCGCGCCGAAAGGCTGGTGACGACACGCATTTGTTATCACACGTGTTGGAGAACATTGTTCCGTCATTTGTTTTCACATGGAAGATCACGGTATTTGTGTGATACAGGGTTATCTCGTCATTATTAATATATGTAGATGAGACTTTGGAAGTCACAATCCTGACCTGAAAAAGTTAAAAAATGAAAAAATATTTTGATAAATTTTTGTCCTTCAATCGTTCTAGTTGTATATGAAATCTTGTAATGCTTCCAGATGATACGGATCCTCGAGACGCTGATCTGAGTCATCCAGTGCATGCAGATAATTGTATGATTCAATCGGACGGTTCATGTGTCAAAAGTAATTTAGCATATGCACAAAGACATTACAGGTAAGGCATACCTCAGTTCTCCATTACCAACTTTTGCCCTCTACTCATATCAAAGGAAGAAAAAAATGAAAGTAACTCACCTTTTAAAGTGAAAAGTCTGTCAATATACAGTGCCCACCAAAAATAAGTTTACAGTTGCATAATTAAACTTGGTTAAATTATTGAATAATTTATCTGTTTATCAGATGGTCATAATTATACTACTTTCTGAAACTACAGAAACTAAACAAGTAAACCGGTGACAGAAGTAAAAATAAAATAACCCTGTAGTGCAAAAGGCTGAATTTTCCATCTTATTATGACAAGCTGGACAAAGAAACATTATATTTTATATCTAGGGAATCAATATATGGTCTATACACTTAACAAACAAAAATATTCCTTGTTTTCAAAAATATTGTTACTTCACTGTTCTGCAAATAGTGTTATTACAGATGAATAAATGAGGAATTACCTCTGTATACCTATTTTTGGTGGGCAATGTATATTCAAGTCAGCCCTCGGTGCAAAGTTTTGAACAAATAATGAAATATAACTTAATGTTTTATGTTATGATTGCTGATGTGAATTGTTGAGATGTTAACTATTGTAAACTTCATGCATAGGTGATCAGTTGATACAGTAACTGATATTAAAGTAAAAATGTCGAGCAGTTTGTTGAATCTTTATGAGGTTCATCCTTTCGAATAAAGGACCTGAAAAGAAGCAATTGACTTATCATAGAAGTGTCTGTTAAAATGGTTATTTTCCTTTCATGTAGGATATTTAACCCTTTGGCACTCAACAACATGTTTATAGCATATTTAATTAACAAAATGATTTAGATCTCAATGTCAGAAGCCTTGTACGCTATATTGATGAATGGACATTTCAATCAGATGTTTTACTTTACAGTGCTGTTTTATATCTGAATGATGATTTTGAAGGTGGAGAATTTTTCTTTGCGCATAACAACAAGTCTGAACAGGTGAGTTTGTGTTTGTTTTCATTGAAATGTCGGTCAATGTATGTGTTGCTAAGTGGAATATTACATGTTCAATGGAATGTCGGTCAATGTATGTGTTGCTAAGTGGAATATTACATGTTCAATGGAATGTCGGTCAATGTATGTGTTGCTAAGTGGAATATTACATGTTCAATGGAATGTCGGTCAATGTATGTGTTGCTAAGTGGAATATTACATGTTCAATGGAACGTCGGTCAATGTATGTGTTGCTAAGTGATATATTACATGTTCAAGTAAATGTTGATCAAATTTGTGATTTTAGTTTGACTTTCTGTGTAGAGTTGTGTTATGCATGTCATTATTGGTAGGAGGCCTTTGTACAATTTTGAAATGAACTGATTTGTTATAAAACTTTTTATATTGTTTATTAACGACTATTCAGTATTTATAAGTTCTGTGAGGCCATTTTGCAATATGAAAAGTAACTAAAACTGTAGTATTGTATATTAGGTGTTAAAATCTGGGTAACAGATAAGTCCTGTCAAACATTCTCAAGTTTGGTTGCTGCCCAACTATACTAAACTACTGTCATGTGATATGTAAAACATATTTTATGTGTGATACTATTCGAGATATTGCGCAACTCTAAACAACTGTCATGTGATGTGTAAACAATTGTTGTCTTCAGATATCGGTTGTACCTAAATGTGGACGACTTGTTGCCTTCAATTCTGGAGAGTATCATGGCGTGAAGGCTGTAACGAAGGGTCGAAGATGTGCTATCGCTATGTGGTATACACATGACCTGGAGTTTGTAGAGGTATCTAGGTTACATGCACAGAGAACTCTGGATACAACACTAACGGAGGAAACAGTTGCGGCTGAGTTGAATGATCTAGACAGTGTTCTAGGACCTGATGTTTACTCTCTGGACGAAGACCATGATGAATTGTGATAGTTGTTAAACTGTTCAATATAATCTTGTATTGATGTCCAATTTAGGGACAATGATCTATTAAATATATTAAACACTGTTCTGTTATATTAAACACTGTTCTATTATATGAAATAAAGTAAAATACAACAGTGTTCAATATATTTTACCATGTTTACATTTACTGCTATGTTACTTGGAGTGGACTGCCATGCACTCAAATTTCTCTTTGTCACATTAAAGTTATCCTTCAATTTATTCAACACCTGTATCACGAGTCTTTCATCACACAATTTATTGAAGGTTAATCATGTATTTAATACTATTTTGTCTTCATCATTTTGCGGTGCCATAATATATCATAGTACCATTAATCATACATGTAGTTGACCCACAGTGTGTTCATTGTTTATCAAATCAGTTATTAAACAATTCTAGTCGCCTATTAAACTTATTTTCTAATTTCAAATTTTAATACTGTAAAATCTTTTAATTTCAATGGGATAAAATTTTGTGTTTTGGGGTGAAAAAGACCATTTCGTGGGTGCGTTATTTCAAAGATGTCATATTTCATGAAAAATGGCAAGGTCAAAATTTACACAAATTATCAGAAATCATTCAAAAATCAAACAGAAATAATAATATTATTATTACATGTTATCTTCGAGTAAACTTCTCAAATTGCGGTCTTATACCTGATTGAATTTGAAAGTTAGTATGGCAGTCACTGACGACATGGCGACCTACATTAATACTAATGTCAATATCCATGTGACTATACTTATGCATTTTCTAATGACCACAAATGTATATTTGCTAAAAGTTATGGCCCCTGTTCTGTATAACTGGCAGCTTCGGTGCTTTCATTTCCTTACTACATTATCAGGTACATTATACATTCATTTTACTTTGGGTATATTTATGTTATATTCATTCTTGTTACTCAACTATGTGTTTGTTTTTGTATGATACTGGAGGTTGTTTTGTATATATAACATGTTGCTTTTGCTTACATATTGTATTTAATGTATGTAGTTGTGTGTATAGGATTAGATTACTAATAGTAATAGGGGAGAAAAGTGTGCAGCCTAGCCCCAATCTGACACATCTCAATCTGAGCTAAATCTCATCTCAAATATTGTCATGTCTGTTTATGTTAATTTTCATAGGATGCTGGACTCAAAATTGGCCTCACAAAACAAAACATTATTGTGAGTTTATTACAGTGCAATTATAAGAGCTCCCGACTTCAGATTGACCACAAATTCAGATTCTGATTTTAGCAAAATCTTGATTTGAGGTGAGATTTCTCCTTGAGATACTTCATGAGATCGGAACCAGGGCTTAAACCTGGGACCATTCACTTACAGGACGAATGTTCTACCGACTTAACTAACTGACCAACTACACAAGTTTCTCTCCTATAAGTTTGTAATCAAATCATATACACACTGCTACATATACAGTTCCCATTATTCTAATATTTGCCTTCCTTGTTGCACATTTGGAACAAGGGTGATAAATACGGTAGGTGTGTGAACTATGCATTGTATTCATTGAATCTCAGTAAGTTATTACTCACTCAATAAATGAAGTATACTTTGTTGACTGGAAGCCAGATCTTGAGTATGTGTTATACAGTTGATGGTCAATAACTATTTTATATCAGTTTGTGAGGAGTTGCATGCCTTGAATCTCTCCCTTCATGAAGATAAACGTGAATCTGGTACAAAGACCAGAAATATGGTGAAAGTTTATTTTTGTATTTTGAATACCGGTTATATTTCTTTGTATATTTTTAATTCAGAATCTAAACTTTGCATTGTTTGTTTTTGTCATTTTGTGTTCATCTATATCAGGATATAGTCTGGAGATACTAACTTGTTCAACTTAACTCAATTAGCATAATTATTATCTCCCAGTATGTCGGGGGGACATTGATTTTGTGTTGGATGTTTGTCTGTCGGGATGTCACAGAGTTTGTCCACACGTTGTTCTCCTTAGCCATTGGCCAGATTTCAATGAAACTTCAAATAAATAGTTGGTACCAAGCCTAGTTGTGCATATTGTCAGGAATTTAAGGTCAAATGATTTTTTCTGGCGTTACTGCCTTTTATGGGAGACATACAAAAACACTTCTAGTTTAACAGTTGATTTCTTAGGTATACAGTCAACTCTCGTTATCTCGAACTCGTTTATATCGAATTTTCCGTTATGTCGAAGTTTTTTTCATGTCCCGATTTTTCTCCTTCTTTGGCTATATGAAATCTCGAGACCTATCTCGAAGTTTCGGCTCGAATTCGGATCGAATTTTTCGATATGTCGAATTATTTTTTTGGTTCTGATTATAACTAATTTGCACTTTAAATCTATTGTTCATCTCGAAGTCGGGTCGAAGTCTGATCGTATTCGACTAGCGTCGAATGTTTTTCACACCTCGCCAGTCTGAAATCTTCGATTTACCTGTAATTTTCGTGCCTTCCATTGTTGAACAAATATTGTTTGCAACAATTTGCGCAAACACGTTATAAAGATTTGAGTTACGTACAAACATCAATAAACATGTCATCTCGAATAATTGTTAACTTTGTAAAAATAATAATTAAAATAAAATGCATTTTCTCGAAGATGTATACATGTACATAAATATCACAACAAGCAATTCTCAAGCATATGTCGTTCTTACGACCGTAACAATATGGCGGCGTAAAATGACAGAAACTAGAAAACTTGCAACTTCGATGCCGAAAACTCTATCTCGAATTTTCGTTATGTCTAAGTAATTTCCACGATCCCATGAAATTCGAGATAACGAGTGTTGACTGTATTTAACTTTGGCTGTCTGTTTTGGTAAGTGTGAAGTGTCAAAAGTACCAACATAAATCTAAAGAACTTATTATGCACGATTTCTGGTGAAAATTGCTTTTTTTTCTGTGTTAGAACCCTGTTAATATATTCATGCATAACAGTCAGGATCAGGTTAAAATCTCCGGACTATACCATCCATCATGTCGGTATAACCATCATGTCGGTATAACCACCATGTCGGTATAACCATCATGTCAGTATAACCATCATGACGGTATAACTGTCATGTCGGTATAACCGTCATGTCGGTATAACCGTCATGTCGGTATATCCATGTCGGTATAACCATCATGTCGGTATAACCACCATGTCGGTATAACCACCATGTGGGTATAACCACATCGGTATAACCATCATGTCGGCATAACCATCATGTCAGTATAACCACCATGTCGGTATAACCACCACATCGGTATAACCACCACATCGGTATAACCATCATGTCGGTATAACCGTCATGTCGGTATAACCATCATGTCGGTATAACCATTATGTCAGTATAACCATCATGTTCCTATCATTGCAAGCCATTATATCAGGTCTGTGATATGTATTTACTTTTACATATGGTTCACATAATATATACATATAATGTACATATATTACACTGTTGGATACTCTGAATGCCATTATTTTTGCTTAGATGTTTTATTTCACAAATTTTGTGTAAATTATTTATCTGCGAATTCATGAATTTTAAACGTCATCATTCAGAAACATCAGTGAAACTGTCCTGAAAGTTTTTAGTTAACCCATGAATTTATCAGATCATTCATAAGTGAGAAGTATCCTGAAAAAAAAGCAAAAATAAAGCCCCAAATTAAATGGCCTTTACAGTTACTCTTGCTGGAGTAACGAGGCTTTTCAAAACTTAATTGTGTTCACTTATTATTTGGTCAGTACGATTTTATGTGCAATTTTTTATCACAGTGCCATTACACTTTGATGAAAGTAATAAAATTATGCCATATTTGTATTTTATGGTATTTAATTTGAAATGACAGTTTTTGCCAATCTAACATATTAGCTGGAATATTATTCATAGTCTTAAAATCAGACATGTATTAAATAATGATTGATGTATGCTGTACAACCTCTGTAGAGCAACACCTATTGGGTGCTGCAAACATTGGTCATTGTCTACAGGTTGTTGCTCTATAGAGGTTAAATTTATAGTAAATATCCACTTAGGACAATTTTGACAGTGCCACTCTACAAAGATTAGTGCTCTGGAGAGGTTGTACTGTATGTTATAGGGCACTCTGGAGAGGTTGTACTGTATGTTATAGAGCGGTTAGTGCTCTACAGAGGGCCACTCTGGAGAGGTTGTACTGTATGCTATAGAGCGGTTAGTGCTCTACAGATGGCCCCTCTGGAGAGGTTGTACTGTATGCTATAGAGCAGTTAGTGCTCTACAGATGGCCGCTCTGGAGAGGTTGTACTGTATGCTATAGAGCGGTTAGTGCTCTACAGATGGCCGCTCTGGAGAGGTTGTACTGTATGCTATAGAGCAGTTAGTGCTCTACAGATGGCCGCTCTGGAGAGGTTGTACTGTATGCTATAGAGCGGTTAGTGCTCTACAGATGGCCGCTCTGGAGAGGTTGTACTGTATGCTATAGAGCGGTTAGTGCTCTACAGAGAGCCGCTCTGGAGTGGTTGTACTGTATTCATGGTATACTGCAACACACAGCTATCATAAAAGTAAGATTTGATGGAAAATATTCAAATCTTTGTCATTTGGTATTTTCCATCGTAGCTGTTAAAAAAACCGAGGTCATTTTTCTCAGCAAATGGCATTTTCTTGGTGGTTCTATTGCGAAATACTTATGATTAAAAAACATTGTAGTCATAATCCTGTTCTTTGGAAACTTAAGCGGTTAATTTTACGGGTTAATAAATAAAACTTGTGTTGGCTGTAATATTCTCTACTGATAATAGATATATAAATCAAGTACAGTAGAACTTTGATGCCTTAAACAGTTTTGCCTCAACAAACACCCTAGAAACCCTGAACAGGTTCTTCCTTACCAGCAAAATGATGCTGTAATAGTACAGTGGAACCCCTCTAATCCAGACCTGTCCGGACCAGACAAAAAGTCCGGATAAGAGGGGTTTCTGGATTTGAGGGGTTTCTATTTTTTTACATTAAAACTCTTCAACATATTGTATTTGATAACCCTCGTACTTGAAAGGGAATACATTGTGTTCATGTATTGCATAAAACACACAAACTTATTGACAACAGACACTAACTAGATGCTTCAGATTGTTCTAACATATTTATTCAACAACACTAATTTGTATTAGACAAAAAAGTTATTTTATTTTGATAGATTCTAGTGATATGGGTCCAAATTTCAAGTTGTCCGGATACTATGCAAGTAAAATAAAATGCTCTAGACTAGTGAAGAAACTGGTAACATTTTGAATACATTTAACCAAAAAATCTGTTTCAGAAATTAAATATGAATTAATCAAGTCAAAAATATCATTAAACTTTATTATTTTACTCATCTACCTACATCACAAAATACGAAAAAGCAAGCTGCATGACTCTGTATAATATAATTTAAGGACAATTATGACATTGTCACATAGTTTTGTATAATTGGATTAATTTAATTATGTGTCTATGTCTGTTTGTATCCCAGTTGGTTGGAGTTATAAAGCATATTGTCAATTTTCACACCTTTTATTGTCCCAAAGATATTGGGAATATACAAGACGTTCACTGACACCTGTCAAAACATCAACTCGAAAATTGTCTACATTGACTGTCCGGATCCAAGGGGTGAAATTTAGAGCAAATCTATAACTGGTTCCTGAAAATTTGTCCGGTTTCCGGAGTAGGGGGGTTCTGGATTGGAGGGGTAAAATTACATTAAAACATGAAGGACAAAATTTGGGACCAATTGATTTGTCTGGATAAGAGGGGTTTCCGGATTAGAGGGGTTCCACTGTATACAGTTCATGCCTTGAAAAGGTAGATGGCTTGAACTATTTCCCTGTCTGAAGGCATTTCGAGGCTTTACTGTACTGTCATGTGTAGTAGAAGTGTTGAATAGAATAAGTATTTAATGTTATACTTGTAATATGATTTTGTCTTTATATGTATAACCTGTACTAGGATAGAATAAAGTTTCTTTGACTTTGAAAACATTATACGTGCAATCATGCTGTGTCGCTCAACATGAACGTCCAAATCATCCAACAGCTGCATCCACAATCAAACTTTTTAATTTCTTTTATTCAAATATGTTTTGTGCCATTATTTTTGTAAAATACCATTTGTGCCAAATATGTGAGGTAATCAGTAAGTTTCGAGACAAGCGCTGTAAAATGAACAAGAATAATGAAATAAATGAGAAAATTTGTATGTATGGCTCCAAATGGATTTTAAAAGTATTACCAAATATCACATACATGTGAAGGATATATTCAGAAATGGGCATACAAATTTATAAGTTTATTTCGTCATTCATGTTCATTTAATAATGTTGGTCTAAAAACTTATTGGTCATCCCACATATGAATATTGTTTTGTATTATATTGCTTGATTTCATGTTTTTGTTGCTTGTAGGTATGGGTTTTCTTATATACTTACACTTAGGATGTTTAACTCTTTACTCTATAGATGTCAGTCTTACCTACCTTCATTGGTATATATTCTGGCATCAGACTGATTATCATATATTGTACACCATTTCCAAGCTGGTTACTTGAAAATGATTGGTGATTAACACTCAAAATATACATGTATCTCCATTGAAATTAAATTGAATTACTCTGGTTTACCATAGGTAGGTGAATTCGTTCCTTCACTCGTTTGAATTGTAACGGCGTAGCGAAGATCAAAGTCTTGTGGGGAGTGTATAGATAAATTCATTGAAATGAATCTACATGGATAAGTAGATGCTTCAAAATGTGTTATTCATATACATTGATGTATATTTTATCTAGCATGTGGTCAAATAGCTTAATGGGCCCAGAATGACATCCAAAACTTACACTCGACATTCAAATCTAAGATGTATTGTGTGAAATAATTTTGTTGATTGCAAATCTAGATGAGGAAAATGTATGAAAATGTTAAATGAGTATTGAAAATGAAATTGTGTACATTGTCTTTGTCATTGTGTACTCTGTATATAGTATAGATGTAATTTTTGAAACCGAGTTTCACATTTCACATGCAGACTGATGAATTACAATTATAGCAACTTTTATAAATTAGTTGAATACAAAACAGCAACTTACAAATTAGAGAATATGTACACTAAGTTCTACAAGAAAATGCATTGCATAATATGTAGTACCAATTTAACATTATCCCACATTTGTACTCTCAAACGGTCACTATGATCCATGAATGAGTATACTTTCATTTCCAATTCCCGAGTGTAAGTATTTGATCTAAACTTGGTTGAGACACAACTCCTGTTGTAACAGTGTTCTAACAAGGTGGTTATAAAACACAACTCCTGTTGTAACAGTGTTCTAACAAGGTGATTATCAAACACAACTCCTGTTGTAACAGTGTTCTAACAAGGTGGTTATCAATCACAACTCCTGTTGTAACAGTACTCTAACAAGGTGGTTATCAAACACAACTCCTGTTGTAACAGTGTTCTAACAAGGTGGTTATCAAACACAACTCCTGTTGTAACAGTGTTCTAACAAGGTGGTTATCAATCACAACTCCTGTTGTAACAGTACTCTAACAAGGTGGTTATCAATCACAACTCCTGTTGTAACAGTACTCTAACAAGGTGGTTATCAAACACAACTCCTGTTGTAACAGTGTTCTAACAAGGTGAATATTGTCACTGCAGAATGAAAGGGCAAATATTTCTTCTTTTGTTAAATTGCAGATACGTCCTTTTCATTCTAAGGTGACAGTATGTTGTATGTGAATATGAGTGTTACAGATAAAATTAAATGTTTTACATATTGTTTTGTATCTGACTTCCATATTTGTTGATAATTCACTCTTTGACTTCGATGCTTGAACAAATAAATTTTATGCATTTATCATTTTTATACGCCCGTTGAAAACGGGACGTATTATGTGAACACCCTTGGCGGGCGTGCGGGCGGCGGCGTTTGTCTGTACTCTAGCGCAATCAGTTTTCATCCGATCATCTTCAAACTTGCTGACAATGCTTATGGGCATAATATCTAGGCCAAGTTCGATTAAAGGCCAAATCGACCCAGGCCTTATTGGGTTATGGTCCTTTAATAACCAAATAAGTATGAAATTGGCCTTGTCTGTACTTTTACGCTAACAGTTTTCATCCGATCATCTTCAAACTTGCTGACAATGCTTATGGGCATATTATCTAGGCCAAGTTCGATTATAGGCCAAATCGACCCAGGCCTTATTGGGTTATGGTCCTTTAATTACCAAATAAGTATGAAATTGGCCTTGTCTGTACTCTTACGCTAACAGTTTTCATGCGATCGTCTTCAAACTTTGTGACAATGCTTATGGGCATAATATCTAGGCCAAGTTCGATTTTAGGCCAAATCGGCCTAGGCCTTATTGGGTTATGGGCCTTTAATTACCAAATAAGTAAGAAATTGGCCTTGTCTGTGTTCTAACGCAAACAGTTTTCATGCGATCGTCTTCAAACTTTGTGACAATGCTTATGGGCATAATATCTAGGCCAAGTTAGATCATAGGCCAAGTCGGCTTAGGCCTTATTGGGTTATGGGCCTTTAATTACCAAATAAGTAAGAAATTGGCCTTGTCTGTGCTCTAACGCAAACAGTTTTCATGCGATCGTCTTCAAACTTTGTGACAATGCTTATGGGCATAATATCTAGGCCAAGTTTGATTATAGGCCAAATTGGCCTAGGCCTTATTTGGTTATTATCCTATAATTACCAAAATAAATGTGAAATTTACCTTGTCTGTTCTCTAGTGCAAAGAGTTTTCATCTGAGTACATGTATCTTCAAACTTGGTGACAATGTTTACGGATATAATATCTAAGACAAGTTCAATTGTAGGCCAAATCAGCTTAGGCCTTCTTGTGTTATGGTCCTTGAATTAAAAAAATTGTTGGATTGTTTGTTTTTTTCATTCACCATGCCCTGTGACTCACCATGCCCCAAGACGGGCGTATTTTGTGACATTTTGGCACTCTTGTTGTTAGTTGTTTTACATTACTTGTATACCATACCTACCTACTGTACCTAATCCTCTTTTGGTCATCACCTACGCCCATTTTTCATGTCTGCCTTACAACATTCCACCCTTTCTTTGTCATCTTGCGGGCTGTTAATCATCTCCAGGTCTATTTAGGTCGGCATCTGTTGCTCCTGACCTCTTTGTGGAGTCCACCTCATAGTGATTGCTTTCTGTACACATGACTTTTGAGATCAGGATGGTGGTGGTTCTCTGGTAGAGGTAAGGTTGGGGTGGTATTAGTTCAGAAGGTATGCAGTGTTTCCCTGCAACATTTTAGGAAAACATCTAGGCTTTTTTTTTTTTGGCATTGGTAACCTTCTGTGATTCAGCACCTTACAGTAGAGCAACCAGAACTTTGCTTCTGAACATTGTGTTAGGTGTTGATGCTGATCTTAGTTGATTTCCAAATGTCCCTAAAAGATGCAAAAGTTCCTCGTGCTTTGTTGATTGGAGTCTTTACATCTTTAGCATTTCCGTCTGATTATGCCCCCCATGATGAGGGGGTATATTGCTTTGTACATGTCAGTCGGTCGGTAGACCAAATAATTTCCGTTCAATAACTCAAAAACGCTTTACCCTACGATCTTTCAACTTTATATGGCGGTTGGTCATCAACAGTATTATTATGACCCCTACGGTTTAGACAAAATATTTGCCACATTTCATTACTGGCGTTGATGCCAGGAACTGGTGATTGAGCATAAAAGAAACATCTAAAGACAGTGCTCTATCACACTGCATATCTAGGGCTCCATAACAGTTCCTTGGGGTGTTGTTCATATTCGGTGTTACAGTGCTTCGACATATAATGAGATTTTGAGGACCTTGACCATTTCTGACTACTCAAGTGGTTTCCTTCAAGAACACCTAGTCCTAGGATCTTCAAACTTTGCATGGAGGTCGGTCATCAACAGTAGATGACCCCTTTTGAGGCCAGAAGGTCAAAGGTTACTGTGACCTTTTCCATTAATGACTATTGGGTTGCCATTGGGGCATATGTGTTTTACAAACATCTCTTGAGTTAATTTACTTCATAGGTATTCATCTCAACAAATTCTAGGCCAAGTTCGATACTGCATCATCTGGGGGTAAAAAACTAGGTCACTAGGTCAAATCATTGGAAAACCTTGTGTAGTCACTAGAGGTCACACTTTTTGGTAATTTTTTATGAAACTTGGTCTCAATGATCCTCTCAACAAAATCTAGGTCAACCTCGCCTTTTTGAAGCCGCTTTTCTAAGTGACTTTTAAAGCTGGGAGGATTTAAAATAAAATAAAAGTATACGGACGCAGAACTATTTCCCTTTTCTACTATAGTAGCACCTGAACCACACATGTTGTGTTTGGCCTAGGATAATCCTCACCATCATACAAAGATAATATCTGGGTTAGTATGTTAACATGTATTTGAACTATAAACTACAGATAACTATGTACATGTTTTACTTTTTATACGCCCGTTGAAAACGGGACGTATTATGTGAACACCCTTGGCGGGCGTGCGGGCGGCGGTGTCCAGTAATTTGTCTGTACTCTAACGCAAACAGTTTTCATCCGATCATCTTCAAACTTTGTGACAATGCTTATGGGCATAATATCTAGGCCAAGTTCGATTATAGGCCAAATCAGCCCAGGCCTTCTTGGGTTATGGTCCTTCATTTACCAAAAAAATGTGAAATTGGCCTTGTCTGTACTCTAACACAAACAGTTTTCATCCGATCATCTTCAAACTTTGTGACAATGCTTATGGGCATAATATCTAGGCCAAGTTCGATTATAGGCCAAATCGGCCCAGGCCTGCTTGGGTTATAGTCCTTCATTTACCAAAAAAATGTGAAATTGGCCTTGTCTGTACTCTAATTCAAACAGTTTTCATCCGATCATCTTCAAACTTTGTGACAATGCTTATGGGCATAATATCTAGGCCAAGTTCGATTATAGGCCAAATCGGCCCAGGCCTTCTTGGGTTATGGTCCTTCATTTACCAAAAAAATGTGAAATTGGCCTTGTCTGTACTCTAATGCAAACAGTTTTCATCCGATCATCTTCAAACTTTGTTACAATGCTTATGGGCATAATATCTAGGCCAAGTTTGATTATCGGCCTAGGCCTTATTTGGTTATGGTCCTACAATTACCAAAATAAATGTGAAATTGACCTTGTCTGTTCTTTAGTGCAAACAGTTTTCATCCGATTATCTTCAAACTTTGTTACAATGCTTATGGGCATAATATCTAGGCCAAGTTTGATTATTTGCCTAGGCCTTATTTGGTTATGGTCCTACAATTACCAAAATAAATGTGAAATTGACCTTGTCTGTTCTCTAGTGCAAAGAGTTTTCGTCTGAGTATCTTCAAACTTTGTTACAATGCTTATGGGCATAATATCTAGACCAAGTTTGATTATCTGCCTAGGCCTTATTTGGTTATGGTCCTACAATTACCAAAATAAGTGTGAAATTGACCTTGTCTGTTCTCTAGTGCAAAGAGTTTTCGTCTGAGTATCTTCAAACTTTGTGACAATGCTTTTGGGCATAATATCTAGGCCAAGTTCGATTATAGGCCAAATCGGCCAAGGCCTTATTTGGTTTTGGTCCTACAATTACCAAAATAAATGTGAAATTCACCTTGTCTGTTCTTTAGTGCAATTAGTTTTCATCCGATCATCTTCAAACTTTGTGACGATGCTTATAGGCATAATATCTAGGCCAAGTTTGATTATTGGCCTTAGCATTATTTGGTTATGGTCCTATAATTACCAAAATAAATGTGTAATTGACCTTGTCTGTTCTCTAGTGCAAAGAGTTTTCGTCTGAGTATCTTCGAACTTGGTGACAATGTTCATGGGTATAATATCTAAGACAAGTTCAATTGTAGGCCAAATCAGCCTAGGCCTTCTTGGGTTATGGTCCTTTAATTAAAAAAAATGTTGGATTGTTTGTTTTTTTTCATTCACCATGCCCTGAGACTCACCATGCCCCAAGACGGACGTATTTTGTGACATTTTGGCACTCTTGTTTGAAGTTAGTAATTATTGTAAATACCTATATAAGATTATATTGACCTCAATCAGGGCCAAAACTGAACTTTCACGAATATAATTATGCAGGTTATAGTTCAAATGTATATGTAAACGTTCCTAACAGTAGCCTAGATACTTATAGTCATCGTATGTGAACTCGTATACACAGTAAAAGCTAGACATTGACCATCTTGAAAACGGTCAATTCATATAGTGAGTGAACTTGCCCCTAGTTATGAGGTGGTTCTATTTTTGTAATGATGTAAATAATATAATTGGTAATACGAGGGAAACCGAAAGTTCTAAAAATAGAATTACAAAAGAAGGAATTTGTGGATTTTTATATCTTACTCTACCATTTGCACCAAAGCATCGTGATTTAAACTCATGTAAGGTTGAAATTAATGACTCGAAGGACTACATGAATTGTCCTTGAACTTAAATTGGACGCCTATTAGAGATGGTTCTACACTAAATAGTGGTATACATGGATAGTATGATGTTACCTAGATACTTGCGGATTTATGAAACCGAAAGTAGTAAAAATAGAACTGAGTTAATGCAGTGTTCTTATCTGCTCGTCTATTCAAATTAGCAATTTAGTTAGTTATGTATTATATCGTGTGGACGGTTAACATCACGACCGATCTATAAAGCAGTATGGGAAATTCTTCGTCTTCGTCGTCTTCATCTGAAAAGTCGTCAGGGTAAGGTGACTTTTAGTTGAAATTTTGTGTCTGTTTGTTTTATGGTGTGTTTATGTAAGGCTTAAATAAATATACAGTAAAACCTCGGTATTACGAGCAGCGATTATTCGAGCAACCGGCCTAATTCGAGCAAATTTCAAAGTCCCGACGAAATTGCTCTATATTGTACTTTAATTTATCCCTCTAATTCGAGTAAAGTTATTACGAGTATCCGGTCTAATTCGAGCGCAGGTGTCGGTCCATTCAACAATTTTCAACGATAATTAGTTACTTTATCTCGAAGCCTTCAAATTTCACACCTCCGAAAAATTGTCAGATTTAATGATGCTGCGGCCCGTGATTTTCACACATCGTGATTATCACATTTAATGACAGTAGCGTAACCACCAGCACTTAAATTGGTTGTTTGTCTACGATAATGTGTCAAAGGGCAAAATTGAATAATACAAATCAATTACGAGGCGTCTTTCAGGTAACCCTACCTACCCTATTTTTTTAGCTCCGACCCTAGTATTTTTTATTTAATTGAGCAAGTACGAAAAAGTGCGGATCGAAATAAAAACCCAGTTTCCATTTGACACACTGTATTTCCTATGCAATAACATATGGCTAGTGGCAGAGACGGTTATAGTTGCATAAATTTAGTGAATTGTGACCACTGATGTAATGTCATATACACCTGCATCTAAAAAAGGAAAAAAAAGAAAGCCTACCTACCTACCCTATTGTTTCACCAATGTTACCTGAACCACACATAGTTTTTGGGAGGCGTTTAAGCCTCTCATTACTACCATTGTCCATTTCTTAATACAAAATTAACCGCCTTTAGGTTGCTATGTGAATCCGCATTCAAGTAGTTCCAGAAACTGTAAACATTCCCAATACTGCTACATATGTTTCTCCAAATGTTTTAACTGATTTAAGCCAATCAGCAATTTGTTTATTCTTAGATGAAAAATTATTGTGTAACTGTTCGTTAAATCGATATTTTTGCAAAAAAATCACTACACCGGCCGATACCGAACTTGTTCCACAGTACGAAAATGACGTGTTCATCAAATGTCCCGGCTGTAAAGCTATTTTTAGAAACTTCAGACTACGGTCAAGTGATAGTTTTATCAATGAATCGTATACGGTCTGCAAAGTACTGTTATGCAATCATATGGTGTCGCTGTACTAGCTAGCCGCTTTCTATAGACTGTCTCACGCTGTGAAGGAAGTGATAACACGACGGTATTGTAGAATCTGATAAATAGGCGCGTAGTATTATTTTAAAGCCACTTTTGATATACGCATTTAATACACGTATTACATATAAATTAATATGCACCTTTTAACAATTATTTAGATACCCAAAATGCCTATATAGTCACATATGCCTATTTTGACATTCAAGACAAGATCGGCACTTAGAAAACGAGCATTAAACGTGTAAAGTCGGTTTAAGCTTTAGTAGCAGCAACCAGATCGCCTCCCAAGAGTACTCTCAGTGCTTTGATTTTATTTAGCCTAATGTATGCACAGGGTGATTCATAATATCTCTCACAATTTTCAAGTGAAACTGAAACGGTTTTGCTATGTGTGAGTATAACCACAAAACGTTAACAAATCCAGAACATATGTATAGTGAATGGTATTACCTAGGGTTGTCTGTACGATTTACTGCTTAAATAATAAGCAGCTACGACAGTTTTTAGGACAACCCTCTATATATACATGCAGTTCTCGACCTTTACACATGAATATATTACACGCTTCCTGTACCGCACATAAATTATGTTGTTTTTAGATAAGTGTTTTTGTCATCTTGTATTATCGAATATATGTAATATGCTTGTACATACCACAGGTAACTGTATCATTGATTAAGATTTAAAAAAATATATTTTTTTGTAAAATTTACATATTCATATGAATATATAAATTTTACAAAAAACAAATTGTAACTTTCTTTTCTCTTAATCAATGATACAGTTACCTGTGGTACATACATTGTATTAATAAAACTCTACCCGTACGAAAACAAAGACCGAAATCAATTCTAAAAACGAAATCAGATTTAACGTTGCTTTAAGCTAATAGAAGGATCAAGGATCATATAAATTTGCACGGACTATATTTTAAACACACGAACATAGCAATTATAGTAATGCATAAAGGTCAGGATCAGGTCAATACCTCCGCTTTTATAATGTACAATAAGAAATGGCAGCATTGTCTGTAAGGTACAATCTATCATAGAAATATGGGGCAGATTTCGGGCAAGTATTTTAATAAAGTGACGGCAATAAATGCACATGCAATTTCTTTTAACAGAAAAGCTAAACTTGGCAATGCATGGACATCGACCATTTACTTCGATCCAGAGGCTGACCAAAAAACGGGTGCAAGTTACAAAATCACGGATGAAGAATTGATTGAAACACTTCCACAGTTGGTGATCGTTGGTGAAACGATTGACCAAATTATCGTCTATAAAGTGCCCCTTTCCTCGTGGCAGATCACTGACCTCATGTTCTATCATAACTTCATCCTATTCAAGACGTGTGATTGGTGGTGGACCATCGAGAAGAACAGTGAAGGTATCACCATTCAGAGAAGCGAAAACTGCGGGGACGTAAAGGATCGATACCGACAGAACGATAGATACACTCGAATAAAAGAAGTCGTTAAAGATAGTGGACGAATTAGTATTTTAGAATTGATACAATGGTTGTACCAGGAAAATGAACTGAAAAAGACATATAACTATCGTTCGAGCAACTGTCAACATTTTGCACAGGCGGTTTTCAACCACGTTGCGAGCTCTAAAAAGTACCCTACATGGTTTTGATTCAGTATCCTGGCATTGACGTTTTAAACCCCCAAACACCCACCCGGCACACCCATGTTCTCATCGTTTAGTCGCTTATATCTAAAGACCATGTTGCGCAGAGTCACGCGATCAATATGGCTTTAATGAATGAACGGTTTTATTGTTTTACCGTCACGTAATCATATATAGTGGTACTGACCCAACTTATCTGGCCGCAGAATTTCACTTTATCATGGTTTGCCTTAACTTCATAATGTATGTTAGTGTTTTATCATGGTGTACCTTAAATTCATAATATATGTACGTGTTTTATCATGGTTTGCCTTAACTTCATAATGTATGTACGTGTTTTATCATGGTTTGCCTTAACTTCATAATGTATGTTTGTGATTTATCATGGTGTACCTTAAATTCATAATGTATGTACGTGTTTTATCATGGTTTGCCTTAACTTCATAATGCATGTACATGTACGTCTTTTATCAGGGTTTGCCTTAACTTCATAATGTATGTACATGTTTTATCGGTTGTCCTAATATCAATGTCTGTGACTCGTGTGATTGTCTTGTTGCAATTTGGCAGTGTGCCGACCAGAGACGTATTATCAATCAGTGTGCTATCAATACCAATGTGTGCTGTTTTGGTGGCACGCCTTTTTAGATTTATAGTGCTGATTTAGAAATGATTTAAAATGGTTAAGCTTTATCATTAATAACTCTGATGCTAAGATCATGCAGTTTATATGTAATGAAATAAACGATATTTTATTCGTGTACATGTTGTATCTTATCTGCCTATAGGTCATAAACTTCTGAATCAATTTGTTCTTTAGCTCTTAATGTAAAGTGACAATAATATTGACAGCGCTAGATGTATCGTTTTAAAGTCTATGGCAAGGTGGCACACCTATACCATTGAAAAGAAGTATGTATCCGCTACTAAAAATAAGACAAAAACAACAGTGGGTCATGTTTAATTTAAGAAATAAACTGTTCGTCAAGGGTGGTAAGCACATTGTACAGACGCACGGAGTGATTCAATGTTGGTTTTACCCTTCTCTACTTTGACTTTGGCAAATATACCAACCTTTCAAAAATATTCAAGATAAAACAGTTTCACTACTTCAGCTACATACATACAATGCCTTTAAACACAATAAGATTATTATTGTAATCCCATTTTGTAAAGGTATATCAGCATTTCCAGTTAAACAAAAGTTTTGTAAGGACTTTTTGAGTTTCGTTTATGTATTTAGTTTGTAACCTATATATGTGTAGAATCCCAATATCAAACTTCCAGGAGTAAGATAAGTAATAGTCGAACTTTGTTACAGTCCTTTTAATTTTGGTTGCTCTTTCCGTCGATATATAGGACTTGATAATAGTACGTTATTTAGGCACACTTATTCCAGGCATTACGTTCGATTTATCGATATGTTTGAAGGAAAATCTTCGCTATTTTTAAAAGAAAAACTACCGAGTGTGCGATATCAAGAGTAGTTTAATTTGCTTATTTGCCATAAACTTTTCATAAAGCAACTGTCAGTGGCTTTTTATTACATACATACTTGGTCAGGTAGGAAAATTACGTCATTAAATTGTTTTACCCCAATCTGTGAGGCAGCACCTTTAAAATAATCATTTGTCTAACTACACAAATGTGGTATTTATTTGCTGGTAGGTATGTTTACGTTTATTTACACATCGTTTTGACATCAGTTCGATCGATTTATAACTGGGAGTTTTGTTTTAATGTCCGGCTTTATCCAGGTATCCCCCCTCCTGGATTTCCCCAGCCTTTCTTATCTCTCGAATTGCTAACTTGTCCGGGCTTTCCGTTATCTTCAAAGCGCTTGTCAGGACGGGCATTATGTTGATTTTGCCTTGGCTTACGTAAGTCAATTAACAAACGTAGCAAACCTGTGACGTCATACTGGCTACTTCTCACCAGTTGATTTCGGACAGGACCATCTTTCAAATCACCTGGAATTATATATATAAATGTTTCTATTATTTTATATCGTTAAAACTAGTTTCTTGTTTTCAACGAAGTTTCCTTCACTTAATGTGGTCAGATGATCTAACCAGTTTTGCTGGATTCGATTGTCAGTCAGTACTAATTTGATTTCCCGTAGTCATCTCACAGCGTCTCCATATTGACATGACCGTAGACACTATCACAAAAGAAAACATAACCTTCCCGAACCAGTATTCGAAGACGAATCTCTGGAATGACAGGCGAGTGTACTATCCACAGCGCTTCTCATATACAGAAGTACATGGGTAAGACTAAACTTTTGCTTTAATACGCCAGCAAACATAACAACAGCAAGTGAGCGCACGTCTTGGGATAATAAAAAATATATGTATGTATATCGTCGCTGTCATTCAAAAAGGACGTAACTGCAAAATCAATAGTTTTCAGGAAGGACAAAAAACTACACTGATTTTTTCTGTGGGAGCAAAAAACTACATAGAACTTTACAAACTTGCTTAATTGAGTTCAAATTTGATGTTTAGCTATTGTACACACTTTGTTTATGGCAACATGTACTTTATTAGCCTATCAGATGTTGTAATGATAAGCAATTGTAGTTACGACCCTTTTTATAATAGGGATGATAGTTTTTGTTCAGATACACATATTTTTCTGAACCGATAACCGGATATTCAGTATTGTCCAAGCTATACTAACTGTAAAAAGTGTTTTAAGTTGTTACTGCCTTAAAACAAGTATAGTTTACGGCCTTGAAATAACTTACAACAACCCATCACCTCACACATAACTTGGAGAAAATGTCGTTTGTGTCACTATCAAAAAATGCGTGTAGCGAAAATGGTGAAACTATGTTGGTCTACTGCAGATACGACTTTTTCTCCAAGCAACCAGACAACATTTTGGCTTTTGACTTTTTGTCACATGCTAGTATCGTTCGTTTCCTATTGTACTGGAGGTTCACTACTTTCGCATATGACGCGGCAAATAGTATTCAGTTAGATAAACACGGAACACATTTGTCGAAATTTTGCAGTTACGTCATTTTCGAACGACAGCGACGATATATATACATGTATTTATATATCGCATTTAGATCCATTTCCAACTACATGTCAGTTTTATCATTATGGTAAAGCAGTCGGTTTTCCAGGAATCAATTATCAACTAGTACGAAGTGTCTCTTCCGCATTTAACTGACAACTTGTCCACATGTGGAGGACATGACAAGGACACGGAGAACATTACCTACGACGGATGATCAACAAATACGCGAAACAATGCTCTGAATTCTTAATTACGTGACCAATAGTAAAAAATAGGTCATATGATAGATTGACGTATTACAAATACATAACTATATGAACATTGAACTCAAGGAAATAGTTGATCGAAAAAACATAGAAACCGTAACGTCACTATGGCTACACCGGTCCAACGTCATCGCGACGTCGTCAGATATTACAGCATACATACTCATTTGTGGAACAATTCATAATGTATAATGCACCAGGTCACAATCTTGGCCTAATCATTATGAAACTTTGTCACAATGATTATATCAACAAAAGCTAGGCCAAGTTTGATATTGGGTCATCTGGGGTCGAAAACTAGGTCACCAGGTCAAATCATAGAAAAAACTAGTGTAGTCACTAGAGGTCACAATTTTGACCTAATCTTTATGACACTTTGTCACAATGAATATCTCAACAAAATCTAGGTCAAGTTCGATATTGGATCATCCGGGGTAAAAAACTAGGTCACGAGGTCAAATCATAGAAAAACCCTGTGTAGTCACTAGAGGTCACAATTTTGACCTAATCCTTATGAAACTTGGTCAGAGTGATCATCTCAACAAACTCTAGGTCAAGTGCGATATTGCGTCATATTGGGCCAAGAACTAGGTCACTAGGTTAAATCACAGGTCTTGCAAGTACTGCTACAACAGGTGAGCGACCTAGGGCCCTTTGGGCCCTCTTGTTAAGAAAAAACGTTGAAATGCTGTTATTTGTCTGTTATTTTAACCTAATTTTTATGAAACTCGGTCACAATGATCATTTCAACATAATCTAGGTCAAGTTCGATATTGGGTTATCTCGGGTCAAAAACTAGGTCACAAGGTCAAATCATAGAAAAAATTAGTGTAGTCACTAGAGGTCACAATTTTGACCTAATCTTTATGACACTTTGTCACAATGAATATCTCATTAAAATCGGGGTCAAGTACGATTTTGGTCATCTAGGGTCAAAAAGTAGGTCAAATCATAGAAAAACCCTTGTGTAGTCACTACAGGTCACACTTTTAGCCTAATCCTTATGAAACTTGGTCAGAGTGATCATCTCAACAAACTCTAGGTCAAGTGCGATATTGCGTCATATTAGGCCAAGAACTAGGTCACTAGGTTAAATCACATGTCTTGCAAGTACTGCTACAACAGGTGAGCGACCTAGGGCCCTTTGGGCCCTCTTGTTAAGAAAACACGTTGAAATGCTGTTATTTGTGAACTTCAGAAAACACTCGCCCGCCGGCAAATTCAATGTTATATCTCGAAAACGAGCCCGGTTAGGGTATCTTTTATTCGATAATCATAGGCAGTTTAAAAATTTAAAACGAATAGAATGATGCCAAAAATATGGTGGTTTATGTGAGGTTTTCTCTAGAAAAAGAAAAGAATTCTGAAATACGACCCTATTTTAACGCGTTTTAGACGTGTCGCAACGTCTGTAATATACACACACTCGTCAGCAAATTCAACGTTTAAGGAGGGGATTTCTCAGGTACGCTGTCTATAAACCTATCACCGCACGCAATGCATGATTTGAATGTAGTAAAATGCTTAACAGCATCCGATAAAGATGCAGACCAAAATGTCGCTTCCTTTCTAAACTAAACGCTAGTTGGACAGTTGTAATAAACATATCCAATATTGAAACTGAACCGGTAACTCAATCTCAGATTGACCGGTAACTACACCTATTATAACAAGCATCACTTGAGGGTCGACGGGAAGTTGAAATCTGCATCATTTTGGAGAGCTTGAAATAACGCACATCATAAATAATAAGTTATGTTCAATATACTAGTATTGTTATGACGTTATTTATTACAGACATGTTATAATGCAGAATCAATCGAGGATGAAATATGATTTTCGCCGACTATTCCCCTAGCAACTCTACCCCCTCCCCCCAGTATATTAATTAGCCGGTCGTTTCTACTGATCCGAATAATTACCTGCGAGCCTTGAGCGAGCAGGTATATTGGACAGCATAAAGTAAAAAGTCCATGGAGGGGCACGTGACCTGTTCTTGATGGTTTACGATTTCAAACAAAAAATCCAAAAAAGATGTATTTTGTAATTGTCGCTTTGCAATAGTTTATTTACCGAAGAACTGTCCGAAATTTCAGTGAGCGCTAGGCAATATTGAGACCATGGATCTAATAAACAGCAGGTGACTGCAGCTGCATTAGCACAGCGCTTCCCAGTCAATTGTCATGGAATTATCGGAATTGGTTTATGATCTTTGATATTGTTGAACACTGAAAACATGTCTTATGATAATACCTTTTAATGAACTGATACGAGGTTTTATTCATTAGCATATAAATATTATATGGAACAAGGGAGTCATACTATGCAATTAAGTGTCTTGAAAATTGGTTTGTTATACATGAAATTATTAAACAATTTGTTGATAAATTTCGTATGTCAAATAATCGTGCATATAGTTTTCCTAATTTGAAAGCTACCGGCCTATCGCGCTTATTTTTTTCTTGCAATTTTGAGATTTTCATGCTTAATTTTATACACATCAGCTGTTGAATTATGCAGATAGAAGGTCGAGGATCCTGTCAATTCTCTGTCAAATGAAGTCGGTACATTATTTGCTCGCAGGAACTATTTGACTTGTATTAATTGATAAGTACATTTCAAAAATTAATGGCCGGAAAAATATTGCTTTGTCCCAATATTACAAGTGTTTGACCCGCGCAATAGAGTTTCAGTATGGTTTTACTTCGACCAATTAGCTTGTGGTTATTGTAAAATCCAACATTTTAGCGAGATTGCGATTTCGATAAGTTCGCAAAACTAGGCTCTTGAATGGCAGTAAAAAGCAAAAATTAGTTCTTTCTAAAGGTTAAAATTCGTGAACAATGAACTTGACACACTACTTTAGAATAAAACTTATACTCTATTAAGACCTTGCTTTATTATGATTGTGTATTATGTTGGTAGCTTGACTAATCGCCATCCTCAAGTATAGGGATTGCATTCCCCGTGTTATAATTCCTCTGATATTGGGGAAGTTACGCGTAGTTACCCAAATACTAGTATTAATTAAATAAGGGCAGTGAAAACCTATACGTTATTTATTAAGCTACGTACTAATACACAAAATAACTTTTAAAATAAGACATTAATAATAGCAATTACAATGTTTATGTACAGAATGTTATGTTTAACAAGTGACTGAACTGAATGATCGATTCATACACAAATCTACAGGATAGACATTGCAAGACTTGCACGCGGTAATTGATGTATTCAATACAAGAACCTTGTAAAATATTCATGCATAAAGGTCGGCATCAGTTAAAATTCTCCGTACAGTAAATTTGTGTGTAGGAAATCTGCTCATCGGTTGTTTATCTTGACAAGCCGAATAATATATGAGCAATCAGGAAACAGCTTGTATGCGAGAGATATCCAGGCCATGCCGCACATCGTACGTGTTTCCTTGTATATTTCTATATCTCAAAGATGTACATATTTAATAGTAATGTGAAATGGTTTTTGTGTACCCGTGTATAATTGTGTTCTATTATATTCACTACAAATTGTCTGTCTTCCGATTTCGTTGTTTCACATATAAAACATTTATTTATTAGTTTAATTGTTCAATCGTTTTCCAGACTTCCATCAACCATGTTTTGTGACAATGTCTTCATCAATAAAAATGAACCGAGTTGTGCATTTTTGCATTACTGATATGACTAATTTTACCATTAATGGCGCTGATATTTTTCAATTAACATTGAGCAAACCTCACTGTTAGTCTAGTTCCCGATTCCTACAATCTACGCAGTAAAGGACCTAATCTAATGTAATGTAAGATTGTGGGACGGGAATCAGACTAACCTTACTGTGTTTGTGATTTTGACATTATAGGTTTACCTTTATTGGTGATGGATTTTTTTAAGATGTGAAACTTGTGACCATTTTCTGAAATGTCAATGACAGCTGACTCATTCAAATCTTACCCAACGGACCCATGGATAGGCCCTAAAGACACGAGTCGGATTTGTATATCAAGCACACAATAAGTCTGTAAAGCTGTAAAACATGACATTCCCTATTGGTTTTAAATTGATTAAAAAGATAATAAATAATAATTATGATTGCGAAACGACTAAAAAAAGCAATGAACTACAAACAGTTAACGTGAAAATAGCAAACTTGAATATATTTTTTAAAACTTGTCGCCAATATCAGGTAGTTGTATTAGATACAACTACCTGCCAATATGTAATGATCGATCATAAATTATACTGCATATATGTACTTAGTATCATATTTCACAAATCACATAGTCTAAGTTCTAAAAATAGAATTACAAAAGAAGGAATTTGTGGATTTTTATATCTTACTCTACCATTTACACCAAAGCATCGTGATTTAAACTCATGTAAGGTTGAAATTAATGACTCGAAGGACTACATGAATTGTCCTTGAACTTAAATTGGACGCCTATTAGAGATGGTTCTACACTAAATAGTGTTATACATGGATAGTATGATGTTACCTAGATACTTGCGGATTTATAAAACCGAAAGTAGTAAAAATAGAACTGAGTTAATGCAGTGTTCTTATCTGCTCCTCTATTCAAATTAGCAATTTAGTAAGTTAGTTATGTAATATTTCGCGTGGACGGTTAACATCACGACCGATCTATGAAGCAGTATGGGAAATTCTTCGTCTTCGTCGTCTTCATCTGAAAAGTCGTCAGGGTAAGGTGACTTTTAGTTGAAATTTTGTGTCTGTTTGTTTTATGGTGTGTTTATGTAAGGCTTAAATAAATATACGTCTTTCAGGTAACCCTACCTACCCTATTTTTTAGCTCCGACCCTAGTATTTTTTATTTAATTGAGCAAGTACGAAAAAGTGCGGATCGAAATAAAAACCCAGTTTCCATTTGTCACACTTAGTCCAGTCATTCTACGATTTAACCTCAAACTAATTGCAAAAGAATTTCTTTTTCGATAATCATGTAGATAAATGTATGATTATAATCATACAAAAAGTCTAGAAAAATCTAAGGTGGGGAAAACGATGAAATTTAACCTTAAACTTGTTCATTTTTTCGAACTACGACATGGCAAATATAACTCGCCATAGTGACGTCATATGAACTTAGCGCGTGCGATGAACTATGTAATTACGAAGGCATAATCTCGTCATATTTACGTGAATATGTTATTTAAATATCAAATAACACGTACACACCAACCAATTCAGTTGATTATTTAAAAATAGGAACTGTAATAATCTTGTTATATACAAAAGTCAAATATTTTATGATGGTTTAAGAAAATAAATCGGCGTTATTTTGACGTTGAGATTATGCATACACTTCCTCTCTATGGAAGCGCATTACGGACATTGTCTTAACCGCCCTCTATACGGATAACAATACAGTTTGTGTATGTTTCTATTGATATTGTTTGTGTCTTTGACGAATTAAATGAGTGCCATTATACACATGTAGAGTCTACATACTTACTTACGTTAACCTAGCTTTGTACACAGGTCTAGATTTAGGGCTGCACATAGTATGGGCCTATTCAAACAAACTCAAAACGTAGGTCTCACTTGACCTAATCTTACAAGTATGCATTAAACTTAAGTTTTAGATCTAGCCTTGCACTGTAGACCAACTCTAGCCAGCATTGAACGCAGGTCTTAGGTCGATCGTTGCACTGAGGACATACTATAGATAACATTGAACGATGGTTTAAATGGACCCATTTTGGCACGTCTTGAACGTAGGTCTGAACTGGCCCTACATTTGTATTCCAGCAAGCATTTAAGGTATGTATTAGGAGTCCGGTAATCTTGACAAACCCCAGCAAGCATAGAATGTATAGTCTAACTGAACCTATTCCAATATTCTAATTTGGTCTTAGATTGGTTCCTGCACTCTTGACCTTCTCTTTTAAGTCTAACTGAACCTTGTTCTGTAGGTTTAGTGTCGAACATTGTACTGAGGAAATAATCTAGTAAGCACTGAACTTATGTTTAATTGGGCCTACTCCTGCAGCATTCAATGCAGATCTAAGGTCGAGTGTTGCATTGTGGACATACACTAGTAAGAATGTCTAACTGAACCTTCTCCAGCCAGCATTGAGTTTAGATCTAAGATCGAGCGTGTACCTACTATGGACACGTTCTAACAAGCATTGAACGCAGGTCTAAGGTCGGGCATTGAACTCGTAGATGTTAGCAAGTATTCCGACTAGTATAAACACAGGCGATCTAGTATTGAGCCTTGCATTTATGATACTAGTATAATTATGCTGGCGAAAATTAAGCGATACATCGAGCTCTGTAATCCTGAACCAAACATGGAAAGCACATCTAACATCTCGCAAACTGTGCCTAAAAGGCAACAAAACGCACAGCAATGTCCATAACAGAGCCAAATGGACCACCTACCAAGTACAGGTTTCGTAACGACCTGATCACATACCCAGTCATGTACATGCAATGGGTATACCCAGGCCGTACATGCAATGGATGTGCGATATGTTCTATGATTACCAGCCAGCTTTTATTTATACCTGATTGCTAGTTTGATCTCGGATTCATACATTCATATAAAGTAGTTTCAAGTCGCACTGTATCCAAGGATAACTAGAACTGTCGCCATTCGGCAGACTAAATAAATATACCCCCACGTGGCAAACATCATTGCAGCTAATTCTTTTCTTTATGCACATAAGAACTATTCACTATATACACTATATATTGTATAAAAGTACAAAGGGCCATAATTCTGTCAAAAATCGTCGCAGCGCAAATTCTTTCCTTTATGCACATCTACATGTTGAGGATGTTCATCTGTTACAGTTTGAAGGAAATGCTGCAAAAACGGAGGAGTAATGCGTCCACAAGAATGCGTATACGGACGGGCAGACCGACCGACAGACAGATAAGCTGAATCCAGTATACCCCCTTACAACTCGTTGTGCGGGGGTATAATGAAGTAGAGATACTATCTTCAACCAGTGATTCACAGAAATATTTGATAGAACACACCGAGTTGTCGAGAACCGATACTAATTTAGGATACAAAGTTGGAAGTAATATATATTTACCTGTATCATCTATATAGCCAAATTAATCACTTTTCCTATACCACGACGTCCATATTAATCGCCATCTTGGATTTCTCGAAGTAATCTCCGACATAAAAGTTTTGTATGTGTACCAATTTACATTTATGATTTAATAAACTTCATGCAAGACGAAGTTAGTTTGTGAAACTTCAAATTACTCGATTACAAATTCATTGTGTAAAATTGGTGGGTGGGGTAATAATACCACATATTACACCTCAGATTGCATGGATGCACTGAGTTCCAATTAAAGAAGTGTTTTTTATTTAACAAATTATATCATTTATTCATAAAAGTGTATTTTAGATATGTATTAATCAACATTATAAATCATAACCAAAGACATAAGAGATTAGAAAGGTGAAATTGCCTCTGTACCTGTTTTTCGTATGTTTTACCTGCAAATGACACTGACTGACATTGCTTTTTGAAGATTTTCAACATAAATAATGTATCTAAAATATTTGTTTAACGATGTTTGTGGTTTCTTAAATACATATACATCATTTAAGGACATTAATTTCAATGAATTTTGACATATATTCCTGCTATTTTCATGTATCTATTTTTATTTTAACTGGTAATGCTAAAGAAGACGGCCATTTTGGACGCCATCTTGAATTTCACAGACCCCATCACTTTTGTGATTTATGCTTGCAATGTCAGAACTTTCACATATAACATTAAACTATAATAATTCATTTGTTGACCTAGAGGTTACACCGGGATTTGTTTCTGAGATTGTCACACTCCATTACCCCACCCACTTGTACTGATTTTTAAGCATCTATATTAAATCAAAAATGGTTTTACTTGTTATCTATGACACGTTGTTTTCATCTGTTTATAATATTGTTCATATTCCAATTACTTTACTATGTACTTTATGGATATGTGCACTTAGGTTACATGGAAATGAAAATAAACACTGCCATAAAAGCAGCTTTAGAGTTTCCAATAGTGACCTTACATATGTTAATTTTTCGGCAACTTCCCCTTCCTAGATTTTTCTAGACTTTTGATATGTTATTTGTCAATGTTTTCTGATGCCTAAACAGTCAAATTTATTTCTTTTGCAATTTGTTTGAGGTTAAGCCTATTTTTACTGTAGAATGACTGGACTAACTGTATTTCCTATGCAATAACATATGGCTAGTGACAGAGACGGTTATAGTTGCATAAATTTAGTGAATTGTGACCACTGATGTAATGTCATATACACCTGCATCTAAAAAGGAAAAAAAAGAAAGCGTACCTACCTACCCTATTGTTTCACCAATGTTACCTGAACCACACATAGTTTTTGGGAGGCGTTTAAGCCTCTCATTACTACCATTGTCCATTTCTTAATACAAAATTAACCGCCTTTAGGCTGCTATGTGAATCCGCATTCAAGTAGTTCCAGAAACTGTAAACATTCCCAATACTGCTACATATGTTTCTCCAAATGTTTTAACTGATTTAAGCCAATCAGCAACATTTGTTTATTCTAAGATAAAAAATTATTGTGAAACTGTTCGTTAAATCGATATTTTTGCAAAAAAATCACTACACCGGCCGATACCGAACTTGTTCCACAGTACGAAAATGACGTGTTCATCAAATGTCCCGGCTGTAAAGCTATTTTTAGAAACTTCAGACTACGGTCAAGTGATAGTTTTATCAATGAATCGTATACGGTCTGCAAAGTACTGTTATGCAATCATATGGTGTCGCTGTACTAGCTAGCCGCTTTCTATAGACTGTCTCACGCTGTGAAGGAAGTGATAACAAGACGGTATTGTAGAATCTGATAAATAGGCGCGTAGTATTATTTTAAAGCCACTTTTGATATACGCATTTAATACACGTATTACATATAAATTAATATGCACCTTTTAACAAATATTTAGATACCCAACATGCCTATATAGTCACATATGCCTATTTTGACATTCAAGACAAGATCGGCAGTAAGAAAACGAACATTAAACGTGTAAAGTCGGTTTAAGCTTTAGTAGCAGCAACCAGATCGTTTCCAAAGAGTACTCTCAGTGCTTTGATTTTATTTAGCCTAATGTATGCACAGGGTGATTCATAATATCTCTCACAATTTTCAAGTGAAACTGGAACGGTTTTGCTATGTGTGAGTATAACCACAAAACGTTAACAAATCCAGAACATATGTATTTTTAAGTTTATATAGTGAATGGTATTATATCGAGGGTTGTCTGTACGACTCACTGCTTAAATAATAAGCAGCTACGACAGTTTTTAGGACAACCCTCTATATATACATGCAGTTCTCGACCTTTACACATGAATATATTACACGCTTCTTGTACCGCACATAAATTATGTTGTTTTTAGATAAGTGTTTTTGTCATCTTGTATTATCGAATATATGTAATATGCTTGTACATACCACAGGTAACTGTATCATTAAGATTTAAAAAAAATATCTTTTTTTGTAAAATTTACATATTCATATGAATATATAAATTTTACAAAAAACAAATTGTAACTTTCTTTTCTCTTAATCAATGATACAGTTACCTGTGGTACATACATTGTATTAATAAAACTCTACCCGTACGAAAACAAAGACCGAAATCAATTCTAAAAACGAAATCAGATTTAACGTTGCTTTAAGCTAATAGAAGGATCAAGGATCATATAAATTTGCACGGACTATATTTTAAACACACGAACATAGCAATTATAGTAATGCATAGAGGTCAGGATCAGGTCAATACCCCCGCTTTTATAATGTACAATAAGAAATGGCAGCATTGTCTGTAAGGTACAATCTATCATAGAAATATGGGGCAAATTTCGGGCAAGTATTTTTATAAAGTGACGGCAATAAATGCACATGCAATTTCTTTTAACAGAAGAGCTAAACTTGGCAATGCATGGACATCGGCCGTTTACTTCGACGCAAGGGCTGACCAAAAAAGGGGTGCAAGTTACAAAATCACGGATGAAGAATTGATTGAAACACTTCCACAGTTGGTGATCGTTGGTGAAACGATTGACCAAATTATCGTCTATAAAGTGCCCCTTTCCTCGTGGCAGATCACTGACCTCATGTTCTATCATAACTTCGTCCTATTCAAGACGTGTGATTGGTGGTGGACCATCGAGAAGAACAGTGAAGGTATCACCATTCAGAGAAGCGAAAACTGCGGGGACGTAAAGGATCGATACCGACAGAACGATAGATACACTCGAATAAAAGAAGTCGTTAAAGATAGTGGACGAATTAGTATTTTAGAATTGATACAATGGTTGCACCAGGAAAATGAACTGAAAAAGACATATAACTATCGTTCGAGCAACTGTCAACATTTTGCACAGGCGGTTTTCAACCACGTTGCGAGCTCTAAAAAGTACCCTACATGGTTTTGATTCAGTATCCTGGCATTGACGTTTTAAACCCCCAAACACCCACCCGGCACACCCATGTTCTCATCGTTTAGTCGCTTATATCTAAAGACCATGTTGCGCAGAGTCACGCGATCAATATGGCTTTAATGAATGAACGGTTTTATTGTTTTACCGTCACGTAATCATATATAGTGGTACTGACCCAACTTATCTGGCCGCAGAATTTCACTTTATCATGGTTTGCCTTAACTTCATAATGTATGTACGTGTTTTATCATGGTTTGCCTTAACTTCATAATGTATGTTTGTGATTTATCATGGTGTACCTTAAATTCATAATGTATGTACGTGTTTTATCATGGTTTGCCTTAACTTCAAAATGCATGTACATGTACGTCTTTTATCAGGGTTTGCCTTAACTTCATAATGTATGTACATGTTTTATCGGTTGTCCTAATATCAATGTCAGTGACTCGTTTGACTGTCTTGTTGCAATTTGGCAGTGTGCCGACCAGAGACGTATTATCAATCAGTGTGCTATCAATACCAATGTGTGATGTTTTGGTGGCACGCCTTTTTAGATTGATAGTGCTGATTTAGAAATGATTTAAAATGGTTAAGCTTTATCATTAATAACTCTGATGCTAAGATCATGCAGTTTTTATGTAATGAAATAAACTATATTTTATTCTTGTACATATTGTATGTTATCTGCTTATAGGTAATAAACTACTGAATCAATTCGTTCTTTAGCTCTTTATGTAAAGTGACAATACTATTGTCAGCCCTAGATGTATTGTTTTAAAGTATTTGGCCAGTTGGCACACACGTATACCATTGAAAAGAAGTATTAGTCCGGTCTATAAATGGGATATTAAGGTAAGACCCGGCATTGGACTGTATAGTAAATATTTTTTGGTATTCTGTTAGGGAATATGTTGTTATTGAAGAATCTGAATGATGCCCAGCTGGCACCATTGAGCATTTTGAGAAATTCAAGATGGCGTCCAAGATGGCCGCTAAAATTAGAAAAAATGACTGTGGTACAAGAAATAAGTTTCAAATTGCTATTTTTGCGTGTTGATTGTATTTTACATATAAAAAACATAATTATTAATATAAATCTATCATTAGTTATTGATTTAGTGATTCTTAGATGGCATGCATGGCAGCTGGAATCCAAATCACGGCTATTATGGCCGCCATAATTGCCAAATTGACATATTGTGCTAAAACTCAATTGTTTCAATTATATAATGTACCAGTAGTGTAATATATGATAAATACTCAAAGAAAAATTCAATTCAAAACAGTTGACCCATTAGCTGATTCAAAATGGCGTCCAAGATGGCCGCCATAATCAAAACAATATGTAAGTGGATCATAAAGAAGTGACATATTGATATTTTGCTGATTGATTGTAGTGTAAGTGTCTCTAACATAATTACTACTGTAATACACTGCATAACTATATCATTATGTATTTATTAAGCCAATTTTAGATGGCATCAATGACGGTTGAATTCAAAATGGCGGCAAAAATGGCTGCCACATATGTCAACCTGAAAATTTGCATTTAATAGCATGTAACGTAATGGAAATTGTTAAAAAAATTATTTAAGTACTGCTATAGGTGATAAATGATCTAATAAAACTACAACTGAAAACACTTTATGTTCAGCCGATTGAAATAGGCTTACAAGATTGCTGTCAAACATGAAAGTTTAAACCAAGCTAATTATTTATCTCAGACCAATGGTCGGTTGGTATATATGTATATGGTATTGTAAATACTAGTATATGTATATATGTTTTATTTATTTTACAACCAACATTTTATATACATTTGCACTTGATTTTATCCACTTCTCATGTAGTTTAGCAATAGACATTGTTAACAGCTTTTAATCGTTTTCGGACCAAACGAAAGCTGCGACAAGAAATGTTCTTCAAGTAATATCTGGTTGGATTATCTGGTATTTTGGGTTCAAATCCAAATATAGGCGAGTGATGTTAGACTGTTCTCACAATGTAGATACCATGTCACTTCCATGTTCGTCCTTGTATGGTTGGGGTTGTGGGTTCATGCTTCATCCCGTGCCAAGACTGACGCCATTTTCGTCCGTGTATGGTATTGACGGTGGATTTCTTCTTCATCCCCTGTTAAGGCGTACAGTTGTTAATTAGGTCTTGGTAATATATTTTCCCAATTCTACAGGGACATTACATATGGTTAAGAAATACATGCAGAGCCATGATCTGTCTACGTGGAGTCTTCACTATCTGCTCAGTAAGTTACCAGATCTTTGAAATATACAGCTATATTGTCTTGGCATTGAGTTGAATAGCTTGGTGTCTGATTTGATCAAGTTGTTGCTGGTGTTCCACTGTGGTTTGAATGTATTGAAAGCATTGCAAGCTTTACCTATCATAATCTTCATATTTAAATCCTCCCCTGTCCGTTCCAACACTTCGCAAGAAGAAGATGAATGTCTCATTATCAATGTTTTGATGATCCACAAGGCATCTTGCATGATTAGAGCATAGCGCATAATGTTGCATCTCTAACTGTTTTGTCTTCTTGACAATGACCAATGTCTTTGGTGTTGTTGTTTAGCACTGAGACAAAGCTGTGGGGAGATGCCTGAAACCTACATACAGAAGACAGTGCAGTTCACTACATCGAATCTGAAAATATACTAGTCAACGGTACACATTAAACGTGTGTGTGAGACACTTGGCCGATACATTCAGCATATTTCAAATCTCTGACTCCATTCATTGATGTTATTATCGGTCACATACGTATTATCCTTACAAGTGACAACTAGGTTGTATTCCTCTCCAATTCTAGAAGTTACCAATACCACCTTGACCATGCAGCATTCCCTTCACTACGCAAGAATTCTTATGTCTCCCACATATCACTAAACAACTTATTATAAGTATGCTAAGGTTGGTGTATGAGCTTTCAACGCTTGATGTTGGTTAATTACGGAGGCTTTTCTTGTAATCAGCCTAATAATGGGTCGCTCAGTAGCATCACCTCTGGTAGGATCAATGTTTTGTTCATTTTCTATCCTTCTGACAAGATATTTTATGACCAGTGTCACCTTGTAATCCTTAACCTCTTCTTTTAGTAATCAATTTGCCACAACCCTCATGCTTATGCAGGCGCTTTCTTTACCTTCTTCCTAACGTTCTCTATATTACACTTGGTGTTTTAGATATCTGATCCTAGTTTGCAACATTCTGTCTGATATTTTTCATCTTGTCAGTAAGCCAAGTGACTTGTACATCCTCTTCTTGTATCCCAATTGGTCTTTAGAATTAATTTTATTATTACATTCTATATCTGGCGTGTTGATGTTGTACCAATCTTAAAGAGAATTCAAGAATGGTCGTTTCTTACTCCAGCAAGTCATTTTAACTGTCAAATATGTAATCCACAATAGATCAAGTCGTTATTATTATTATTACTATTATTATTATCAGGTCTGGTTTAGTCATATTTTACCCCTATATAAACTATTATGTCATGCAGATGTCTTCCCCACCATCAGGAGATCGCTACATAATATTTGGTTTAAAGTTACCATATCAGACGACCTCCATGTGGCCTTGTAGATTCTTGGGTGTTGGTTGTATTTGCATTCAATAACTTAACTCATGGACATCACATGGCAGCATAGAATATACCGTTTTTCTTTTTTTCCGCCTAGACCTTCGTTATCAATGGTCATTTCTTTACTGGTGATGGCATTCGTATCACCAATGAAAGTGATACACTCTTTCTTTAGGGGTTTTGAACAAATACGAGTTATTACCTTTTAACTATCTGGATTCGTCTGGGCATTAATTATTACATTTGGACCAAACCCATGTTTTGATGGGGACAGAGTACACCTGATTGGTTGAACTTTGAATGCTACCTAACAATTGCAGCCGTATTACAGCATGTACATTGGTTTTTGTAAAATTGATCAATATATTATTAGTTCATTTGGAATGAATCCTTGAGGATTTACACTACACCTACCAACCGACCAATGACAATGACTTTATGGTTAACCACTTCGTTCACGTTTGGAAGCCATCTTGGATGCCATTTTGAATCAGTTATCTGGTCAATTGCTTTAAATTAAAGTTTCAATTTGAGTATTTACAACATATTGCATTACTGATAATATTATAATTAGCAATTTTGATTACACTTCATAGATTTTAATAAAATATGTCAATTTGTCAATTAATATAGCCATTGTAGCCGCCATTTTGATTTCAGCCTTCATGGATGTTATCGCAAATAGACTCAAACAATATAAATAGATATATACGTCAAATACATCTTAAGTACTTTCAATCAGCAAAATTAGCAATTTGTAACTTACTTCTTGCGTCATCGGCATATTTTTACTGGTTTTGGTCGCCATCTTGGTTGCCATTTTGAATCTGCTAATGAGTCAATAGTTTCGAAATGAAAGAAAGATTTATTTTGAATAATAATTACATATTACAGTACAGATATAAACAAATAGGATTAAAATAGATGATTTTTAATACACTTTACCAATTTGGGCAATAATTGCGGCCAACATAGCCGCCATTTTGATTTTAGCCGTCCCGGATGCCACCTTATATTAACTGAATCAATGAATAATGATAAATATATATTAATACTTATGTTTTAAACATTTAAAGTACAACTGATGAGCAAAAATAACAATTTGTAACTTATTTCCTGCACCCATAGCATTTTTTCTAATTTTAGCGGCCATCTTGGACGCCATCTTGAATTTTTCAAAATGCTCAGTGATACCAGCTGGGCATCATTCAGATTCTTTAATAACAATATATTCCCTAACAGAATACGAAAAAAAAATTACTATACAGTCCAATGCCGGGTCTTTTTCATAATTGACCGGACTATATGTTTCAGCTACTAGGAATAAGACAAAAACAACAGTGGGTTTACCATTCTCTACTTTGACTTTGGCAAATATACCAACCTCACAAAAATATTCAAGATTAAACAGTTTCACTACTTCACCTAGTACATACACAATGCCTTTAACCCCAATAAGATTATTATAATCCCATTTTGTCAAGGCATATCAGCATTTCCAGTTAAACAAAAGTTTTGTAAGGACTTTTTGAGTTTCGTGTATGCATTTAGTGGTTTGTAACCTATATATGTGTAGACCGTCTCGTATTACAGCATTATAGTATTTTGTGGCGTCAGGTGTATCAGTTAGGGACAGCAACCGTCAGGGGTATCATAGTGGTTATTTCGTTTATTCTGCCTCATAACCTGGCGTCATCGAATTTTTTTTGCAAAATGCATACCTAGAATAAGGTAAACAACGAAGTTGGTCCCATAAAACAGCAACACACCATGCAAATCGGCAGAAATTGAAAAAATGTAGACGGGTCGTCAGGGGTGCAGTAACCAAAACCGCACTGGAATCGAGTGTTCGCCTTAATTATAGGTATTTGGAGGGCAAATGGGCTTGGGTCTGCAGGTATCGACAGGGCTGGGTACGGTGGGCTGGTTGATTTCATTGAAAGCGTCTTACAAAACAAAGAAAAATCAAGATTTACTTACCGATGCGACGAAATTTACAGTAAAAAAAAGTCAGGGGTATCACTTCCGTTCTATACGTTATCCCCATTGTAATTAATTACTTTCAACTTGTATTCACATGGAAGCAAAATGAAACAGTGCATACTTTCAAAAGAAACAAACAACAGTTATGTTATTGACAAACCATGCATATAAATGGTATTTCATTGAGCGTAATAACAATTAATGATAAAACAGGTATTTCGTACAGAATAATAAAACAATAGGTACCGTAATTGATTTCGATAAATCACTTATGAACACAGGTGACATGGATTAATTCATTGAATTACATAATAGTATAAAGGTGCTGCCTCACAAAATGGTGCATTGCAAAAATAAAATAAAATTGTCAAATATTCCCGTAATTTTGGTATAGTTGTCTGTATATGCCATAATTTTAACAACCACATTGGCATTAAAAATAAAACTTGCGAAATATCAATGATCATTTCAACAAAATCTAGGTCAAGTTCGATATTGGGTCATCCGGGGTCAAAAACTAGGTCACAAGGTCAAATCATAGAAAAAACTAGTGTAGTCACTAGAGGTCACAATTTTGACCTAATCTTTATGACACTTTGTCACAATGAATATCTCAACAAAATCTAGGTCAAGTTCGATATTGAGTCATCTAGGGTCAAAAACTAGGTCACAAGGTGAAATCATAGAAAAACCTCGTGTAGTCACTAGGGGTCACAATTTGGGCATAATCTTAATGAAACTTAGTCACAATACTCATCTTAACAAAATCTAGGTCAAGTGCGATATTGGATTATCCGGGGTCAAAAACTAGGTCACAAGGTCAAATCATAGAAAAACCTTGTGAAGTCATTATAGGGCAAAATTTTGATTTAATCTTTATGAAACTTGGTCATAATGATCATCTGAACAAAATCTAGGTCAAGTTCGATATTGGGTCATCCGGGGTCAAAAACTAGGTCACAAGGTCAAATCATAGATAAACCTTGTGTAGTCACTAGAGGACACAATTTTGAAATAATCTTCATAAAACTTATTCACAATGATCATCTCAACAAAATCTAGGTCGAGTTCGATATTGGGTAATTTGGGGTCAAAAACTAGGTCACAAGGTCAAATCATAGAAAACCCTTGTGAAGTCACTAGAGGTCATAATATTGACGTAATCTTTATGAAACTTGGTCACAATGATCATCTCAACAAAATCTAGGTCAAGTTATATATTGGGTCATCCGGGATAAAAACTAGGTCACAAGGTCAAATCATAGAAAAACCTTGTGTAGTCACTAGAGGTCACAATTTTGGCTTAAACTTTATGAAACTCGGTCTTAATGATCATCTTAACAAAATCTAGGTCAAGTTCGATATTGGGTCATCGGGGGTCAAAAACTAGGTCACACGGTCAAAGCACTTTAATATGTCATTGGGTCTAAATGTGATGTTAATTATAAAGAATAAGACAATATGAAAACCTTGTACATGCAATAGAGGCTACCATTAGGGGTGCGTGAACTACCAGGACAGGTGAGCGACCTATGGCCCTTTGGGCCCTCTTGTCATGGTTTGCCTTAACTTCATAATGTATGTTTGTGTTTTATCATGGTGTACCTTAACTTCATAATGTATGTATGTGTTTTATCATGGTGTACCTTAACTTCATAATGTATGTATGTGTTTTATCATGGTGTACCTTAACTTCATAATGTATGTATGTGTTTTATCATGGTGTACCTTAACTTCATAATGTATGTATGTGTTTTATCATGGTTTGCCTTAACTTCATAATGTATGTATGTGTTTTATCACGGTGTACCTTAACTTCATAATGTATGATTGTGTTTTATCATGGTTTGCCTTAACTTCATAATGTATGTATGTGTTTTATCATGGTTTGCCTTAACTTCATAATGTATGTATGTGTTTTATCATGGTGTACCTTAACTTCATAATGTATGATTGTGTTTTATCATGGTTTGCCTTAACATCATAATGTATGTATGTGTTTTATCATGGTGTACCTTAACTTCATAATGTATGATTGTGTTTTATCATGGTTTGCCTTAACTTCATAATGTATGTATGTGTTTTATCATGGTTTGCCTTAACTTCATAATGTATGTATGTGTTTTATCACGGTGTACCTTAACTTCATAATGTATGTATGTGTTTTATCATGGTGTACCTTAACTTCATAATGTATGTATGTGTTTTATCATGGTTTGCCTTAACTTCATAATGTATGTATGTGTTTTATCATGGTGTACCTTAACTTCATAATGTATGTATGTGTTTTATCATGGTTTGCCTTAACTTCATAATGTATGTATGTGTTTTATCACGGTGTACCTTAACTTCATAATGTATGATTGTGTTTTATCATGGTTTGCCTTAACTTCATAATGTATGTATGTGTTTTATCATGGTTTGCCTAAACTTCATAATGTATGTATGTGTTTTATCATGGTGTACCTTAACTTCATAATGTATGATTGTGTTTTATCATGGTTTGCCTTAACTTCATAATGTATGTATGTGTTTTATCACGGTGTACCTTAACTTCATAATGTATGATTGTGTTTTATCATGGTTTGCCTTAACATCATAATGCATGTACGTGTTTTATCATGGTGTACCTTAACTACATAATACACTCTGTTAGCATACCATAACTTATTTCAAACTTGTTAAACTGACATGAGCTTTACATAACCGATTGCGTATTGACTGTAAATCATTTACCTGAAGTCGAATAACCATAGAACAATGCTTTCAACAACGAAATTGATGTTTTATACGTGGTGCGTTTTTAAATCGTTTGCGTGTATCATTCATAACTCTGATGCTAAGATCATGCAGTTTATATGTAATGAAATAAACGATATTTTATTCGTGTACATGTTGTATCTTATCTGCCTATAGGTCATAAACTTCTGAGTCAATTTGTTCTTTAGCTCTTAATGTAAAGTGACAATAATATTGACAGCGCTAGATGTATCGTTTTAAAGTCTATGGCAAGGTGGCACACCTATACCATTGAAAAGAAGTATGTATCCGCTACTAAAAATAAGACAAAAACAACAGTGGGTCATGTTTAATTTAAGAAATAAACTGTTCGTCAAGGGTGGTAAGCACATTGTACAGACGCACGGAGTGATTCAATGTTGGTTTTACCCTTCTCTACTTTGACTTTGGCAAATATACCAACCTTTCAAAAATATTCAAGATAAAACAGTTTCACTACTTCAGCTACATACATACAATGCCTTGAAACACAATAAAATTATTATTGTAATCCCATTTTGTCAAGGTATATCAGCATTTCCAGTTAAACAAAAGTTTTGTAAGGACTTTTTGAGTTTCGTTTATGTATTTAGTTTGTAACCTATATATGTGTAGAATCCCAATATCAAACTTCCAGGAGTAAGATAAGTAATAGTCGAACTTTGTTACAGTCCTTTTAATTTTGGTTGCTCTTTCCGTCGATATATAGGACTTGATAAGAGTACGTTATTTAGGCACACTTATTCCAGGCATTACGTTCGATTTATCGATATGTTTGAAGGAAAATCTTCGCTATTTTTAAAAGAAAAACTACCGAGTGTGCGATATCAAGAGTAGTTTAATTTGCTTATTTGCCATAAACTTTTCATAAAGCAACTGTCAGTGGCTTTTTATTACATACATACTTGGTTAGGTAGGAAAATTACGTCATTAAATTGTTTTACCCCAATCTGCGAGGCAGCACCTTTAAAATAATCATTTGTCTAACTACACAAATGTGGTATTTATTTGCTGGTAGGTATGTTTACGTTTATTTACACATCGTTTTGATATCAGTTCGATCGATTTATAACTGGGAGTTTTGTTTTAATGTCCGGCTTTATCCAGGTATCCCCCCTCCTGGATTTCCCCAGCCTTTCTTATCTCTCGAATTGCTAACTTGTCCGGGCTTTCCGTTATCTTCAAAGCGCTTGTCAGGACGGGCATTATGTTGATTTTGCCTGGGCTTACGTAAATCAATTAACAAACGTAGCAAACCTGTGACGTCATACTGGCTACTTCTCACCGGTTGATTTCGGACAGGACCAACTCTCAAATCACCTGGAATTATATATAAATGTTTCTATTATTTTATATCGTGTAAACTAGTTTCTTGTTTTCAACGAAGTTTCCTTCACTTAATGTGGTCAGATGATCTAACCAGTTTTGCTGGATTCGATTGTCAGTCAGTAATAATTTGATTTCCCGTAGTCATCTCACAGCTTCTCCATATTGACATGACCGTAGACACTATCACAAGAGAAAACATAACCTTCCCGAACCAGTTTTCGAAGACGAATCTCTGGAATGACAGGCGAGTGTACTATCCACAGCGCTTCTCATATACAGAAGTACATGAGTAAGACTAAACTTTTGCTTTAATACGCCAGCTTAATATGTCGATTTTTGCAAACATAACAACAGCAAGTGAGCGCACGTCTTGAGATAATAAAAAAATATATGTATGTATATATATACATGTATCTATATATCGCATTTAGATCCATTTCCAACGACATGTCAGTTTTATCATTATGGTAAAGCAGTCTGTTTTCCAGGAATCAATTATCAACCAGTACGAAGTGTCTCTTCCGCATTTAACTGACAACTTGTCCACATGTGGAGGACATGACCATAGACAAGGACACGGAGAACATTACCTACGACGGATGATCAACAAATACGCGAAATAATGCTCTGAATTCTTTATTACGTGACCAATAGTAAAAAATAGGTCAGATGATAGATTGACGTATTACAAATACATAACTATATGAACATTGAACTCAAGGAAATATTTGATCGAAAAAACATAGAAACCGTAACGTCACTATGGCTACATCGGTCCAACGTCGTCGCGATGTCGTCACATATTACAACCTACATACTCATTTGTGGTACAATTCATAATGTATAATGCACCAGTCAATATCATGCCCGCCCGGGGGGGGGGCGACCCAGGGGAAATAGACATTTTTTTGATGTCTAAATCCTCACCCGTGTGTAGACACTAGAGGTCACAATCTTGGCCTAATCATTATGAAACTTTGTCACAATGATCATATCAACAAAATCTGGGCCAAGTTTGATATTGGGTCATCTGGGGTCAAAAACTAGGTCAAATCATAGAAAAACTAGTGTAGTCACTAGAGTACACAATTTTAACCTAATTTTTATGAAACTCGGTCACAATAATTATTTTAACAAAAACTAGGTCATGTTTGATATTGGGTCATCTCGGGTCAAAAACTAGGTCACAAGGTCAAATCATAGAAAAACCTAGTGTAGTCATTAGAGGTCACAATTTTAACCTAATCTTTATAACACTTTGTCACAATGAATATCTCAACAAAATCTAGGTCAAGTTCGATATTGGATTATCCGGTGTCAAAAACTAGGTCACGAGGTCAAATCATAGAAAAATCTTGTGTAGTCACTAGAGGTCACAATGTTGACCTAATCTTTATGAAACTTGGTCACAATGATCATCAAAACAAAATCTAGATCATGTTCGATATTGGGTCATCTAGGGTCAAAAAGTAGGTCACAAGGTCAAATCATAGAAAAACCCTTGTGTAGTCACTACAGGTCACACTTTTAGCCTAATCCTTATGAAACTTGGTGAGAGTGATCATCTCAACAAACTCTAGGTCAAGTGCGATATTGCGTCATATTGGGCCAAGAACTAGATCACTAGGTTAAATCACAGGTCTTGCAAGTACTGCTACAACAGGTGAGCGACCTAGGGCCCTTTGGGCCCTCTTGTTAAGAAAAAACGTTGAAATGCTGTTATTTGTGAACTTCAGAAAACACTCGCCCGCCGGCAAATTCAATGTTATATCTCGAAAACGAGCCCGGTTAGGGTATCTTTTATTCGATAATCATAGGCAGTTTAAAAATTTAAAACGAATAGAATGATGCAAAAAATATGGTGGTTTATGTGAGGTTTTCTCTTGAAAAAGAAAATAATTCTGAAATACGACCCTGTTTTAACGCGTTTTAGACGTGACGCAACGTCTGTAATATACACACACTCGTCAGCAAATTCAACGTTTAAGGAGGGGGATTTCTCAGGTACGCTGTCTATAAACCTATCACCGCACGCAATGCATGATTTGAATGTAGTAAAATGCTTAACAGCATCCGATAAAGATGCAGACCAAAAAGTCGCTTCCTTTCTAAACTAAACGCTAGTTGGACAGTTGTAATAAACATATCCAATATTGAAACTGAACCGGTAACCTAATCTCAGATTGACCGGTAACTACACCTATTATAACAATCATCAATTGAGGGTCGACGGGTAGTTGAAATCTGCATTATTTTGGAGAGCTTGAAATAACGCACATCATAAATAATAAGTTCTTTTCAATATACTAGTATTGTTATAACGTTATTTATTACAGACATGTTATAATGCAGAATCAATCGAGGATAAAATATGATTTTCGCCGACTATTCCCCTAGCAACTCTACCCCCCAGTATATTAATTAGCCGGTCGTTTCTACTCATCTGAATAATATAAATTGATTAGTACATTTCAAAAATTAATGGCCGGAAAAATATTGCTTTGTCCCAATATTACAAGTGTTTGACCCGCGCAATAGAGTTTCAGTATGGTTTTACTTCGACAAATTAGCTTGTGGTTATTGTAAAATCTAACATTTTAGCGAGATTGCGATTTCGATAAGTTCGCGAAAATAGGCTTGTGAATGGCAGTAAAAAGCAAAAATTAGTTCTTTCTAAAGTTTAAAATTCGTGAACAATGAACTTGACACACTACTTTAGAATAACACTATACTCTATTAAGACCTTGCTTTATTATGATTATGATTGTGCATCATGTTGGTAGCTTGACTATTCGCCATCCTCAAGTATGGGGATTGCATTCCCTGTGTTATAATGGAAGTTACGCGTAGTTACCCACATGTCATACTAGTACTAATTAAATAATGGCAGTGAAAACCTATACCTTATTCATTAAGCTACGTACTAATACACAAAATAACTTTTAAAATAGGACTTTAATAATAGCAATTACAATGATTATGTACACAGTGACTGAACTGAATGACCGATTCATACCCAAATCTACAGGATAGACATTGCAAGACTTGCACGCGGGAATTGATGTATTCAACACAAGAACCTTGTAAAATATTCATGCATAAAGGTCAGGATCAGTTAAAATTCTCCGTACAGTATTTGTGTATAGGAAATCTAATCATTGGTTGTTTATCTTGACAAGTTGTAAATATATGAGCGATCAGGAAACAGCTTGTATGCGAGAGAATCCAGGCCATGCAGGACATCGTGCTTGTTTCCTTGTATTTCTATATCTCAAAGATGTACATGTTTAATAGTAATGTGAAATGGTTTTTGTACCCGTGTATAATTGTGTTCTACTATATTCACTACAAATTGTCTGTCTTCCGATTTCGTTGTTTCACATTTAAAACATTTATTTATTAGTTTAATTGTTCAATCGTTTTACAGACTTCCATCAACCATGTTTTGTGACAATGTCTTCATAAATAAAAATGAACCGAGTTGTGAATTTTGCATTACTGATATGACCAATTTTACCATTAATGGCGTTGATATTTTTCAATTAACATTGAGCAAACCTCACTGTTAGTCTGGTTCCCGATCTTTACAATCTACGCAGTCTAATGTAATGTAAGATTGTGGGACGGGAATCAGACTAACCTCACTGTGTTTGTGATTTTGAGATTATAGGTTTACCTTTATTGGTAATGGAGTTGTTTAGATGTGAAACTTGTGACCATTTTCTGAAATGTCAATGACAGCTGAGTCATTCAAATCTTACCCAACGGACCCATGGATAGGCCCTAAAGACACGAGTCGGATTTGTGAATCAAGCAAGGCCAACACAATAAGTCGGTAAAGCTGTAAAAAATGACATTCCCTATTGGTTTTAAATTGATTAAAAAGATAATAAATAATAATTATGAATGCGAAACGACTAAAAAAAGCAATGAACTACAAACAGTTAACGTGAAAATAGCAAACTTGAATATATTTTAACTTGTCGCCAATATGTAATGATCGATCATAAATAACAAAGTCAATTAAATTATACTGTATATGTTTTAATATTTAGTTTGTTATTATCATATTTACATATACATGTACTTAGTATCATATTTCACAAATCAAATAGTGTGCACTGTCATTCTATTTATACGTAGCAGTGTACGGACGGAGAACTATTTCCCTTTACTTCTATAGTAGCACCTGAACCACACATGTTGTGTTTGGCCTGGGATAATCCTCACCATCATACAAAGGTAAGTATCTGGGTTAGTATGTTTACATGTATTTGAACAATAAACTACATATAACTATGTACATGTTTTACTTTTTTGAAGTTAGTAATTATTGTAAATACCTGTATTAGATTATACTGACCTCAATCAGGGCCAAAACTGAACTTTCACGAATATATGCAGTTTACAGTTAAATGTATATGTAAACATTCCTAACAGCAACCTAGACTATTCACTGATAGTACTCATATGTGAACTCTTATACACAGTAAAAGCTCGACATTGACCACCTTGAAAAAGGTCAAATTGCAATTCATAGTGAGTGAACTTGCCCCTAGTTATGAGGTGGTTCTATTTTTGTACGTGCAATAATACGCGGGAAACCGAAGGAATTTGTAGATTTTTATATCATACTTTTAACTTTTGCACCAAAGCATCGTGATTTAAACGCATGTAGGGTTGAAATTAATGACTCGAAGGACTACATTATAATTAATTATCCTTGGACTTTAAAGTGGACGCTGATTTGTGACTGTTCTACACTATTGTGTTTTACATTGATATTATAATGTTACCTAGATACGTACGAATTTACGAAACCGAAAGTATTAAAAATAGAACTGAGTTAATGCAGTGTTCTTATCTGCTCGTCTATTCAAATTAGCAATTTAGTAAGTTAGTTATGTAATATATCGCGTGGAAGGTTAACATCACGACCGATCTATAAAGCAGTATGGGAAATTCTTCGTCTTCGTCGTCTTCATCTGAAAAGTCGTCAGGGTAAGGTGACTTTTAGTTGAAATTTTGTGTCTGTTTGTTTTATGGTGGGTTTAAGTAAGGCTAAAAAATATACGACTTTCATGTAGCCCTACCTACCCTATTTTTTATATCCGACCCTATTATTTTTTATTGATTTTGAGCAGGTACGAATATGCGTGGAACAAAAAACTCAGTATCCATTTGGACTCACTGTCTTTCCTAAGCCATACCATATGGCTAGTGACAGAGAGGATTATAGTTGCAAAAATTTATTATAATTGTGACCACTGACGTAATGTCATATACACTAGCATCTAAAAAAAAAAGAAAAAAAAAGAAGAAAAAGAAATGTCTACTTACCTACACTATTTTTTCACCAATGTTACCTGAAACACACATATTTTTTTATTTAGCCTAATGTATGCGCAGGGTGATTAATAATATCTCTCACACATTGCAAGTTAAACTATAACGGCTTTGATATGTGTGAGTATAACCACAAACAGTTAACTAACCCCGAACATATGTATTTTAAGTTTATATAGTAAATTATATTATATCGAGGGTTGTTTGTAAGACTTACTGCTTAAATAATAAGCAGCTACGACAGTTTTTTTAACAACCCTCGATATATACATGCAGTTCTCGACCTTTAAACATGAAAATATTACACGCTTCCTGTAACACATATATGTTGTTTTTAGATAAGTGTTTTTCGTCATCTTGTATTATCAATTATATGTGATATATGCATGTACATACCACAGGTAACTGTATCATTGATTAAGATTTTTTATAAATATTTGTTTGTAAAAAATTATAACTTTTTTTTCTCTTAATCAATGATACAGTTAACTGTGGTACATACATTGTATTAATGAAACTCTACGCGCACGAAAATAAAGACCGAAAATAATTCTAGAAACGAAATCAGATTTAACGTTGCTTTAAGCTAATAGAAGGATCGAGGAACTTGTTAATTTGCTCGGACTTTTTTTTATAACAAGAACTTAGCAAATATAGTCGTGCATAAAGGCCAGGATCAGGTCAATACCTCCGCTTTTATAATGTGCAATAATAAATGGCAACATTGTCGGTAATGTACACTGTATATATACTATAAAACGCTTTTGGGCAATCATTTTAATGAAGTGACGGAAATAAATGCACATGCAATTTCTTTTAACAGAAAAGCTAAACTTGGCAATGATTGGACATCGACTGTTTACTTCGACCCAGAGGCTGACAAAGAAAGGGGTGCAAGTTACAAAATCACGGATGAAGAATTGATTAAAACACTTTCAAATTTGGTGAACGTTGGTGAAAAGATTGACAAAGTTACCGTCTATAAACTGCCCCTTTCCTCGTGGCAGATCACCGACTTGGTGTTCTATCATAACTTTATCCTATTCGAGACGTACGGTTGGTGGTGGACCATTGAGAAGAACAGCGAAGGTATCACCATTCAGAGAAGCAAACAGCGCAGGGACGTAAAGGATCGATACCGACAGAAGGATAGAGACACTCGAATAAAAGAAGTCGTTAAAGATAGTGGACGAATTAGTGTTGGAGAATTGATAAGATGGCTGTACAAGGAAAATGAACTGAATAAGACATATAACTATCTTTCGAGCAACTGTCAACATTTTGCACAGGCGGTTTTCAACCACGTTGCGAGCTTTAAAAATTATCCTACATGGTTTTGATTCACCCACCCGACACACCTTGGTCGCTTATATAATACAATGTTGCACAGAGTCACGTGATCAATATGTCTTTAATAAATAAACGGTGTTATCGTCTGCATGGGCTGTTACGTAATCATATATAGTGGTACTAACACAGATTATCTGGCCGCAGATTCTATTTCACTTTATCTTGGTGTGCGTTAACTTCATAATGTATGTATGTGTATTATCATGGTTTGTCTTAACTTCATAATGCATGTATGTGTTTTATCATGGTTTGGCTTCACTTCATAATGTATGTATGTGTTTTATTAGCTCACCTGTCACAAAGTGACAGAGTGAGCTTTTGTGATCACTCTTCGTCCATCGTCCGTCTCCGACCGTCCGTAAAACCAGTCGGTTTATGTGGAAAAAAACACATAAAGATCAAAGGAAAGCCCCGTAAACCCCAAATGTTGGAACGTCCGTCCGTCCACAACTATTTGTGTAGACACTAGAGGTCACAGTTTTAGCTTAATCATTATGAAACTTGGTCACAATGATCATCTCAACCAAATCTAGGTCAAGTTCGATATTGGGTCATCCAGGGTCAAAAACTAGGTCACAAGGTCAAATCATAGAAAAACCTTGTGTAGTCACTAGAGGTCACAATTTTGGCCTAATCTTTATGACACTTGGTCACAATACTTATCTCTACAAAATCTAGGTCAAGTTCGATATTGGGTAATTTGGGGTCAAAAACTAGGTCACAAGGTCAAATCATAGAAAACCCTTGTGAAGTCACTAGAGGTCATAATATTGACGTAATCTTTATGAAACTTGGTCACAATGATCATCTCAACAAAATCTAGGTCAAGTTCGATATTGGGTCATCCGGGATCAAAAACTAGGTCACAAGGTCAAATCATAGAAAAACCTTGTGTAGTCATTAGAGGTCACAATTTTGGCTTAAACTTTATGAAACTCGGTCTTAATGATCATCTTAACAAAATCTAGGTCAAGTTCGATATTGGGTAATCGGGGGTCAAAAACTAGGTCACACGGTCAAAGCACTTTAATATGTCATTGGGTCTAAATGTGATGTTAATTATAAAGAATAAGACACTATGAAAACCTTGTACATGCATGTATGTATGTGTTTTATCATGGTGTACCTTAACTTCATAATGTATGTATGTGTTTTATCATGGTGTATCTTAACTTCATAATGTATGTATGTGTTTTATCATGGTGTACCTTAACTTCATAATGTATGTATGTGTTTTATTATGGTGTACCTTAACTTCATAATGTATGTATGTGTTTTATCATGGTGTACCTTAACTTCATAATGTATGTATGTGTTTTATCATGGTGTACCTTAACTTCATAATGTATGTATGTGTTTTATCATGGTGTACCTTAACTTCATAATGTATGTATGCGTTTTATCATGGTGTACCTTAACTTCATAATGTATGTATGTGTTTTATCATGGTTTGCCTTAACTTCATAATGTATGATTGTGTTTTATCATGGTTTGCCTTAACTTCATAATGTATTTATGTGTTTTATCATTTTGTGCCTTAACTTCATAATACATTGGTCACTCTGTTAAGTATACTATAACTTATTTCAAACTTGTTAAAGTTACATGAACTTTACATAACACATTGTGTACTGAGTGTAGATTATTTACCTGAAGTCAAATAACCATAGAACAATGCTTTCAGCAACGGAATTGATGTTTCATACTTGGTGCGTTTTAAATCGTTTGAGTGTATCATTTATAACTCTGATGCTAAGGTCTTGCAGTTTATATGTAATGAAATAAACGATATTTTATTCTTGTACATGTTGTATGTTATCTGCCTATAGGTCATAAACCTCTGAATCAATTTTTCTTTTTTCTTAATGTAAAGTGACAATAATATTGACAGCGCTAGATGTATCGTTTTAAAGTCTATGGCAAGTTGGCACACATATACCATGAAAAGAAGTATGTATCAGCTACTAAAAATAAGACAAAAACAACAGTGGGTCTTGTTTAATTCAAGGTGGTAAGCATATTTTACATACGCACGGAGTGATTCAATGTTGGTTTTACCCTTCGCTACTTTGACTTCGGCAAATATACCAACCTCTCAAAAATATTCAAGATAAAACAGTTTCACTACTTCAGCTACATACATACAATGCCTTTAAACACAACAAGATTCTTATTGTAATCCCATTTTTTCAAGGTATATCAGCATTTCCAGTTAAACAAAAGTTTTGTAAGGACTTTTTGAATTTCGTGTTTGCATTTAGTGGTTTGTAACCTATGTATGTGTAGAATCCCAATTTCAAACTTCCAGGACTGGTGTAAGATAAGTATTATGAAGGACATTTTCCTGTTAAATTGCATAATATTAAACCTAAATATTTGTAGTTCTCAAAATTCACATTTTACTTAATTTCAATATTATAAAGACAAGTTTAGTATCAAACTTATTGTTATTTTATGAGGATCATGAATTACATATTTTTAAATATGTAATGTTGATTTTTGTGCAATATTCAGTGAATATTGCATTTCTTGTTATTTAATGGAATTAATTCTCTTTGTCTATTCAAAGCAAATCCATGTCTTTATTTTGCATAGTTTCAATTAATACCAGTTGTCCCTGTAATCACACAGTTAATCATGTTAATTCTTATACTTAAGTCATAAAATTCATACTGGACATATTTGTAGATAATTGGTAAACTAACATGATCATCAAAGATTATCCTATGAGACCTTGACAATTTTACTATCTGATCTGTGATTGGCTAAGTAAGTTATAGGTTGGACCAATCAGATGGAGTGTAAGATGATGATCAGAAAAATAATTAAAGGAGAATAACTTTAGACTTCAGTGAAGTAACATTAAATTTAAGAATCAATTGAATACTTTGTGTAAATCAATAATATCTGTACTTTGTGTACCTGACCTTCGTGTTTATGAACTTTGTGTAATATCTTTACTTGTGGACAATTATATACTTTGTTACCAGAATTAAATATATGAAATTGGAATTAGATCTTTGTGTGATCAATTTATAATTACTTTGTGGACAATTTATTGAAATATTTATCAACGACTGGAGTCAAAGGCTACAACCAGATTAGCCTACTCCAAACTACAAGAATCCAACAACAACCAATCCAACAGCTAGCCACACCACATACACACCAATTGTTTCAACATAATATAAGTAATAGTCGAATTTTGGTTGCTCTTTCCGTCGATATATAGGACTTGATAATAGTACGTTATTTATATGAATTGGGTACACTAATTCCAGGCATTACGTTCGATTTATCCATATGTTGGAAGGAAAATCTTTGCTATTTTTAAAAGAAAAATTACCGAGTGTGCGATTTTCAATTCAATTCAATTTATTAGCAAATCGGCACTATTGTGCCTTCGGCCAAATACAAATGAACAAACAAAGGAACATGACAGACATACAAAAAACATAAATGACATACAAATACATGTACAAAGCAAATATTAAATATGTACAAAAAGAAACAGTTTAATAGTTCAAGACATTTTTTCTTTCATCCATGACTTTTGTTAAAAATACAGAAATTTTAGTAAGTTTATCAATTTTCATGATTCGATGATATTAATGTAGTGAATTTGTTTAGATTTGGGAATGTTGTTCTTCCTAAATAGCGTGTCCTTAAGTTATAATATTTTGGACAGCATAGTAGCACGTGATATTCAGATTCGATACAGTTTAAGTTACACATTTTACACAGTCTTAATTCATGATTAAACCCAAAGTTCTACCATTTTCAATTTCAAGAGTATGCGAGCCTAACCTGAAGCGTGTTAATTGTTTTCTTAGTTTATTATTCAATTTATCTAAATACCCTTCATATTCAAATATTTGCTTGTATTTACAATAATAATGTAGTTTTGGAGAATCTCTTATAGAGGCATTCCATTCTTGTATAAACTGATCGCGCAATCGCATTTTGAACATATTATTGTAGTTGTAGTCATTTATAAAATTGTGTATAACATTGGAAAATCCTAAATTGTTGATGATATTTTGAATTTTGTATACCCACATATTTTCCTTACAAATACGAACATTTTCCATATAAATACTATACAGTACAGAATTGTTATTGTTCATTATTTTACACCAGTATTTGAGAGATCTTTCTTTACATACAAGTGAAAGTGGGGTTCTTCCTAGATCACCGTATATCGCACTATTTGGGGTCTGAGTCTTTACTCCTAAAATATATTAAATTTTACAGAACTTGAGATTCAGTTTATCTATCACTTTATAGTTATATACTCCCCATACTTCTGCAACATATAGTAAAATAGGTACAACTAGCGAATCAAACTAGTAACATTAGTTTTGTTTTGATATTTAGTTCAATTCTATGAAATAAACTTAATAAATTGTTATATGCTCTCAATGCTTGGTTTTGAAGTGCTTTGAATGCATGTAGTAAGTTCCCATTATACGAAAATAAAATCCCCAAGTACGTAAATGAGTCAACAATTTCGATTATTTCGCCGTCAATATAAAATGCATGATTATGTATACTTTTTCGTTTTTCGAAGACACACATTTTTGTTTTCGATACATTTATCTTTAAACCCCATTTACTATCAAGAGTAGTTTAATTTGCTTATTTGCCATAAACTTTTCATAAAGCAACTGTCAGTGGCTTTTTATTACATACATACTTTGTCAGGTAGGAACATTACATCATTAAATAGTTTACCCCAATATGTGAGGCAGCACCTTTAAAGTAATCATTTGTCTAACTACACAAATGTGGTATTTGTTTGCTGGTTGTTTACGTTTATTTACACATCGTTTTGACATCAGTTCGGTTGATTTATCACAGAGAGTTTTGTTTTAAAAGTCCGGCTTTATCCAGGTATTCCTCCACCTGGATTTCCCCAGCCTTTCTTCTCTCGCGAATTGCTAACTTGTCCGGGCTTTCCGTTATCTCTGTTTAAGCGTTTGTCGGGACGGGCATTATATTGATTTTGCTCACGTAAATCAATTAACAAACGGAGCAAACTTGTGACGTCATACTGGCTACTTCGCAACAGTTGATTGGGTACAGGACCATCTCTCAAATCACCTGGAATTATATATAAATGTTCCTATTATTTTATATCGTGTAAACTAGTTCCATGTTTTTAACAAACTTTCCTTCACTTACTGTGGTCAGATGATCTAACCAATTTTGCTGGAATCGATTGTTAGTCAGTACAAATTTGATTTCCCGTAGTCATCTCACAGCTTCTCAATATTGACATGACCGTAGACACTATCACAAAAGAAAAACATGACCTGCCCGAACCAGTATTCGAGGACGATTCTCTGGATTGACAGGCGATTGTACTATCCACAGCGCTTCTCATGTACAGAAGTACACGAGTAAGACTAAACTTTTGCTTTAATACGCCAGCTTAATATGTCGATTTTTGCAAACATAACAACAGGTGAGGGCACGTCTTGGGAAAATTAAAAATATATGTATATTTATATATCACATTTTGATCTATTTCCACCTACATGATTTTGTCAGTTTTATCATAATGGTAAAGCAGCCTGTATTCCCGGAATCAATGATCAACCAATAACGTTACTAATTGTCTCTTCCGCAATCAACTGACAACTTCTCCACAGGTGGAGGACATGGTCATAGCCAATGACACGGACGAACATAACGTGCCTTACCTTGTATCCCAACCCGGATCTGTGGGACAATGACAAGCGAGCTATCTAGCTAAATATTGCGATAACCTGTTGGGAAAATATCAATCATGTATTTTTTAATTTGATTTACAGACAGAAATAAGTATTACTCACCTAAGCTGAATGACATAAGAAAGGTAAACATCAGTAACGCCAGCCATAGTCTCATATTGTTCGCCGAGGTATTCACAAGTAAAACAGAACTCAAAGTTAAATATTTCTCTGTGATATATCACTCTCAAATGAATAATGTACTGATATACCCAAAGTATAAATGAGCTATATGTTGAAGTTGTCACCTTTAACATACTTATGCCAACTATATTTGAAACATTTCGCAATCTTGTTGTGAACAATGCATGTTTTCCATAATGACATGCAAGTTATCATTGTTATGTAAAACACTAACTTGTCAATATAAATATTTGAACAAACCTCCTTGATTGAACCATTGGGCACAAGTTTACAGTCTCAGCATACAAGTAATATACGATAATATTCCATTGTTATTGAATAGCTATAAATGTATGTTGGGATTCTTAAGTTGACCCATGATTGAACTTGGTCACTAAACCTTTAACCACTAAAAGACAACATTCGTCATGGTATCAATATACGAGGTATAAATTCTATTTGTAAATGCCGTGGATAGAAAATGAAATATTTACATTTGAAGCCACCATGCCAGATGGGAGTGTTGATAGTTCACATAGGAACATACCATTCACCAGGTATACATGTGAGTCTGTATATCGATACGATTTATGATTATATATATATATCGCTGGCTTAGAATGAGGTAGTAAGTGCTACTAACGACATTATAAGATTCTTGCATATTCAAAATCTTCATCACGAGGCGCTTCTTGTGGGCCTATTATCATGAAAATCGGAACTGGTCGTGTTGACCAAACCGAAGTTTAAGCTTGTTTTTCCATAAGTAACGAGTAGTTTTCAGGCAATTTTTTCTTGTTTTCTCAAAATATCGATTTTGTACTGACGACCTTTTCATTCTAAGCCAGCGATATCTATGCTAAAATAAAACAAGAAACAGCGTACAACGTACATTACTGGTGGTTATAATAGAGTTGTTCGAAGATCGAAATATGCTAAGAAGTAAAGAGATAATTATTTCTGTGAAAACAACCCCAAATAAATAATGATATAACCTGAACTCAACCATTATGTTTAGTAGAATGGAAAATAGTCACAGTTACAGAAAATTGCTGTCAGTGGCCAGAAACAGTGCATGCATACGATCACATTAATGCAAACATAATGTTTAAGCCTGGTGTCATGCAGGCTAATAAGCGAACTGATATTGTTACACATTATGTAACCTTTCCTCTTAGAACTCTTGTGCTTTTTATTGTTTAAAACCACGTAAATGGCTTTGTTTGCATTCATTATTGCATCGTTAATTTGATTTTACTGGTTTTCAAACGAAATCCGCAAATGAACTTAATATTTTTAAATTTCGAACCGAAAGAAATGTGGCTTCTGCGACAAACATATTTATACCGATTTCCAAAACAAACAAAAAACGATTATAATTGCACGAGCTGTGTAAGTAAAAGATAACAATGTATGTAAATAATCTCACTTTGATATTTCTTGCATTTCATTTACTATTACAAGGATAATACAGGGTGTCCAAAAAGAAAGTATACAGTTTCAGTGTATATTTATATAATCTCTTCATTCTGCTATCGTATAGAAAATTTACACATGTGTAGACAAAAGATGTAAGTTTTTTCTGGGACCAGTTTTAATATTATAACTTGGATAATTTAAAAAAAATGTAAATTTACTGAAATTACCTTATTTAGCCCGTGACGTCTATTCAGTAATTTATGACGTTCTCAAGATGTCCACCTTTCTTAAGTTTTCCTTCTTGCACTTCTTTTTAACTATTGATACCATTTGCACATGTGTCTAAACTGATCGTCTTACCTTCTCTTTTGATGTTTATCGTGAGCATAGATGTGTCAATTGGCTTTGCGCTATACACTAGCGATTTCACATAGCCCCACAAGAAGAATTCGCAATGATTTTGATCCGGGCTGTGGACGGGCCATGTCACACCACAGTGATATTACTTGGAAATTATTTTGGATCCAACTGGTTAAAGGAATTCATCCAACCCCTTATGTACAATATGTGACCCTGGCACATCTTCATGAGCTATGCATCATTCAAAACAATAAATTATCAGCGGTGTTTAGGAATGAGCCGGTTTTTAACATAGACAAGTAACGGGTTCAGTTTATTTCTTTCTATTGTGCTATCTGAATCGCTAGTGTACAATCTAAAGCCAACGGACACATCTATGCTGCTGAGGAACACAAAAGAGAAGGTTAGAAGACCAGGTAAGACAAATGTGCAAATGTAACTGATAGCTTCAAAGAACGAGTGCAAGAAGGGAAATGTCAGAAGGCAACATGCATCGCGAAAACGTCGTTAATTACTACAAAATGACGTCACGGACAAAATAAGGTAATTTTAGAAAATTGACATTTTTCTGAAAAATATCTGGGTTATAATCTTAAAATTGGTCACAGGTTACATATTTTGTCTATACATATGCCAATTTTCGTGGCCATAGTAGAATGAAGAGGTTTGATAGATAGACACTGAAACTGTATACTTTCTTTTTGGACACCCTGTATGAACTATCTGCACTTGTTGCAGTAACTGAAAAAGGATACTAATAAGTCGGACAGAGAAGGCAGCACTCAACTTAACAAGCCGAGTACAGAAGACATAAAAATCACACAAGGCACAATGCCCAACACACAACTGAACGAGAAAATGAACTGTATGACCTAAATTCAGCAATCAAAAAGCTGAATGCCCAAGCTGAATGACCTGGTTCCAACCGTAAAACGGCTGAAATACATAGTTTAAGCTGTACGAAGTCCTAAAATGTTAAACACTAACAGTAATTTAAAAATTCCTGAAGGCGGTGTTAAATAACACTCAGCATGTTAATCTTATATCTTATTATACACCTAGCAATGTATTGTTACGAATACAGGCCAAATCGCACAGTGGAATACAACGCGACAAATTGCATTTTCCGTATCATGCACGTCTGACGTGTTATATGCCGAACATATGCCAACGTCAATGACGTCACGACGTAAACATTTACCTTTTTATGAATGGACGTCGCGTTATATGCCGAAATTATGTCGACGTTCATGACGTCAATGTTCTCAAATAACACGCATTTTTCACTTTTGTAGGTATGTAATAAAAGGAATATGACTGCAGATGTGTTGATCCGTTAAGCCGTATTACCTCCCGTTGCTTGCATCATACCGCATCACGCACGACCTAGCGGTCTCGCGAGATATGGCATTACACACGCAACTCGAGGTAATTAATTCGGCCCAACGGATCAACACACTGCAGTGATATTCCGTATTTATTATATACCAAGCAATGTATTTCACGAATACAGGCCAAATCGCGCAGTGGAATACAACGCGACAGATTGCATTTTCCGTATCACACATGTCTGGTTTTCCGAATCCGTATCATGCATTTCTGGCGTGTTATATGCCGAACATATGCCAACTTCAATGACGTCAAGACGTAAACAATTGTCTTTTATCACATAACCCGCGGTCCAGCAGTGCCGTAAAGCCGTGCCGTAAATATCGTTCGGCACTCCCAGAGTGTGCAATAAATATGCAAATTAGCCTGACGCCACGTAAGCCAATCCATGCATTGATTGACCCATGACGTCAGGATAATACCAACGTCGCCATGACGTCGCGTTCGTTGTACCGCTAAATTTTGGCTGAAACCTATGCAGCGTACATCATCATTTTGAACGAATAGGGGCGTTCTCTAATGTTATGTGATAAACAGAATCTTACATTCGTGCTCATATCATTTTGTCCACTCGTTTAATAAAACTCGTATGTAATGAGCACTCATGCAAGATCCTCTATTTTATGAAATGGCGTCGCGTTATATGCCGAAAATATGCCGACGTTCATGACGTCAATGTATACACAACCAACGCATTTTCGCGCGTAAAAGCGCTTTTTTTCACTTTTGAAGGTATATAATAAAAGGAATATCACTGCAGTGGTGTTAATCCGTTAAGCCGTATTACCTCTCGTTGCTTGCGCCATACCGCATCTCACTCGACCTAGCGGTCTCGTGAGATACGGCATTACACAAGCAACTCGAGGTAATACGACCCAACGGGGTCAACACACTACATTGATATTCCGTATATACTGGCAGGATGACATTTCTGAACTTAGCGAACACGTAGCACGGTTTGAACAATTCCTCTACTGGTTCGGATTTACAAAGATTCTAGTTAATATTGAACAAAATTCTCCTTTGTAAGACATTTCCGATTACTACCATTACTAACAAGTGGGTCAAACTGAGAACATTGACAAGTGGGACTGACTCAGCAGAACCTACGTCACACGATCAGTTATTCTGCGCAAAATAACACCATTATATGGTTAACTATTAATATACAATGTCTTATAACGATTTGCATTATTGGTCTATTTTTTGGGCCTAGTTACAACCAGTTTGAAGTTGACATGATCAGCAACAACCTGTCATGCTATTATAGTTACTGACACCCCATGTGATTAAAAAGAGAAACAATTTTACATTGCTGTCAATGCCATGTCGTAATATGCAAATCAATTAATACAATAAGTTATGGGAATTATCTGAGAAAAAACGCAGGTGCTTATTTTACTCTACAAGTTCCCCAGCATTTCCCGCTGTTTTAAAATTATTTTTGAGTTCCGAGTAATTCATGATAGAACTGTTCATTATAAAGGTTTGTTCAGTAATCCGGTCATTGGCCGATTTATCAATTAAAGTGTAAGCACACGTGCGGTAGATTTGTTTAGTGTTGACATAACGATAATTAATTGGGGTTGATACACAATTAGACATTTAATATTAAAGACTTTTACGTCAAGAACGAATCTTTGTATTTTACAAAGGTTAATTCAAATAAAAGGATAATACATTTGTATGTTCAAATATTTGATGTAACAGTTTATTCAAATATTGGACCTATGTCTTTCAACCACTCCATAGACATGAATATGTTTATTTGATAAATAAATTAAGCCCTTTCTCCTGCATGGAAAACATGTCTCACCGATATCAACAAACAGTAGGAGAGCATTGAACATTGCACCTGATCCTATATTTGTCGGTGATGTACTGTAATATCATTAATTTTCGCGGGTATTAAATTTCGCGGATTTGGTAAAATGGTAATTTGGTGGTTTCTTGAATTAATGGATTTAAAATATTGAAAGAAAAAGCTCTTGTTATGTATTTTGTGGTTATTTATTCGAGAGGATTGAATTCTGAGAAATAGTTCATCAGCGGAAACTACGAAAATTAATCCACCGCGAATATCAATGATTTTATAGTAATTCACTATTCCGAACTAAGCGTTGAAAGCGAGAGGGTCTGAAAGTGGATAGTCGTGAATAAACTGTAATACTGAGTGACCATTACAATGTAAACTGTACTAGGACGGGCGGGGAGGAAGGGTATATGAGCTAACCAGGGCTGGTATTCACAAAGCATCTTAGCAGAAAACTTAGAAATTTCTTAAAATCTTAATTTTTTCTACAGTGTATCATCTAAGCAAGAAAATCAAAATGCTTAATATTTTACATAGTTTTGAAGTATTAGGTACACAGCTACTATAATCACTAAGAAAAAAAGGATTATTTTTCAAATTGCGGGAAATATGAGCTGCACAAATTATTGACTTAAGTCAAAATATTTAAGTTTTCACTTAAGACGCTTTGTGAATACCAGCCCAGGAGTACAAATAACGGTTGACCCTCGATTGCTAAAATGCAAAAAAGCAAGACTTTTACCACGTTTCAAAGTCACCGAAGTCCACATCAAATTACAACAATTCGGTAAGAATGACTTCCCCTGAAATCCAATGGAGGGAACTCCGTAGTGCAAGAGTTACGTCCCTTAATATCAAGCGTTATTACTCAATAAAAGAAATTAAGGGTCAATGAAAATCCATTATATCTGTGACAAATTTTAAACAAAAGCAACACGTGTTTCTCAAGCAGTAGCACTCGTTGAATCCTCAAAGACAATCACTGTCAGTTTAAAATTATTCGAGAGTTGGTGGATTGGGTAAACATAATGGTTTATGAGAAATATGGAAACCATAATCGAACCAGACCAGACTTTACTCCATTCATAGACAAGATATCCGCTGTTATGAACAGGTCGAGGATCGTGTCACATTATCTGTACTTTACAATGGTATGCTTTCTCTACCCAAACGCTTTTGAAAGAAAATGCACTTTTGCATCATAGATTAGACTCCATACTTTATGTTGCGCCAATGGTATCGTGCGTTTTATAACCATGAATTGGATAAGTAAAGTGTGGCAAAATTGGACACTCACACGGTCAATAATAGGCCTTTTCGACTGGGCTGTTTCGTGAAGCAAGTTTTAGCTTGGTTCCCGTCCCCACAATTACAGCACTACTACAGTAGTACAACTGTAAAATTAGAACGGGAACCAGACTGTAACCTGCTCCACGAAACAGCCCAGTCGAAAAGGCTTAATGTGTATTTAAACCACTGATAAATCGAGCACATCTAATAATCCACCTTACTGGGATATACCCAATTTTCCCATAGTTATTGGCGCAATAGGGTCACATCAAATTCATGGAGCAGATTCAGCGAAGGACAGCCCGCTTTGTCCTCAATGATTTTTCTACAAATACCCCAGGATGTGTCACTGACATGATACAACCTAATCTGGGAGCCTCTAGAAGTTCATCGAAGACATAGTCGGCTGTGTATGATGTACAAGATCAACAACCAACTTGTCGACATCAAAGCTGATGACCACATCCGGAGAGGTGATGCCCGTACCAGAGGGCAACATAGACTGTACCAGGAGCGCATTACAGACAAAGTGCTTGCCAACTCCTACTTTCCAAGGACGGTGAGAGACTGGAACCTTCTTCCAGACAGCACATTCATTTGCTGCTCCAACCTTGAATGCCTTCAGGTCACTCCTGTAGGCAGCCTAACTTCATCATAGACATGACACTGTGTACATACATGTAGTTTTAATTGACATTCATGAACGTTTTTAATATTTGTGGGACACTGTGCGCCACCACCACGCTCAGTTTCATTGAGTTACATACGTTCTATGAAGAATCCAACTCAGTAATAGGAAGAAGAAGAAGAAGTCGATTTCGAGTTGCATAAACTTTACCTTTAAACCGTTTACACAAGATTGTTGTAATTTAAGTAAATGATTTCTGTAAGGAGTGTAACATTTAAATGGTCATTGTCCCTTACCATATTGTTTACTGTAGTATTCTCATTTTTACTTCGTTGGAATCGTTTCTTTACTCAATATTAATACTATCTGAATAGAAATGAATTTTTAAAAAATGGAAATTGTTTCAATGCACCCTTGAAAATAATATTATGTAATTTAGCGTCTCGAGGAATAGTATAATAATTACGTTTTTCTAAATATATTTTGATAACAAGTGACATTGACAATGATTTTATTTGATATTGGCCAAAATCATTGTCATTGATAACAAGTGAATATATAAAGACACTCGTTGCAATTAAAATGCAATTTTTACAGGAATTGAAAACTAAAATAAACAGGAATTTGATGATATTTAGATGACATGTTAAGTTTTATACATACATGTATTTTTAGCACATAATTATGTTTCATTGACCAATATGACATATGGTTAAATGATTCTGAGGCATGCATTTAACAGCTGCTATGTATGGTCCTACGAAACCGTACACTGTGAGTGAAGAATTTAAAACTCCCGGGAGCCCAAACTGTCAATATAATGTTCAAATATGACATGCTATCCTTTCTTTTCTTTATGCTATACATACATATTAATTAAAAGAATTGATTGAATAATCAATTGATATTGATCGTTCTGGCGTCTTATAAATATTACACAACTGTTGCTGGTAACCACTTGCTCTGAAGTCAAAGCCACGATTCTTTGACTCTGACAAAAAAGAAGACGGTTTTTGAAATATTCTATTCCTCAAATTAGAACTTAACGTAAGTACTATTATTTTGCCTTCACAATTCACGATTAAATGTTACAGTAGTAATTACTTGTGTACATGCATCTTAACTTATTGCATAATGTCGCATAATTTTTGTATATTATTGTAATCATTACATGTATTTGAAATCTACGCTTGATTATGCTAAAAATCAACACATTATTCTCACAAATGATTATCACATATTGCTAAAAATGTGAATAAAAATGAAGAATATAATCATGCGTATAGTTGCATATCTACGTATAACTTATTGATGACAATCTTTGTACCTATGGTAATATGATAATACATGTACATCAATTTTATACAAAAACAACATTAATAACTATGCAAAGATAGTCAACTTTAACAAACACACTATTTTACTAGTTTTGTATATTTATGTACATGCATAAACCATTTTACAAAATAATAATAAAAAGAAACAATTCATACGTACATAACCAATCAACATTAAATTATACGAGACATTCGTCACTGAGCAACATAGATCGATAATAATTGTATACAATATTACAATAATGATTAGAAGCATTATTAACGTACATAAAACTAATGGACTGTTAAGTACTCATATTACGACAATGAAATCTTTCTGCCGCATGTTTGCGAACAAGTTGTGAGCCATCCTGTTCCACTGGACACCGTCCCATACCTTGGAGGGAGATATATTACCACCGCATCACCCCACCAAGGGTTGTATACGGAAAAGGCTACTGTTTGTCGATCTCCCGCGGTCGTCTTGGTTCGAAAGTTCTCTTGTCTCACCTTCAGGAGCTTTCCTATAACCTCTCTACGGAAGATTTTTATAGTTTTTATAAATCGCACAAAGATTGTTCATTTCCGGCTTCCTGTAACAATCTGCGTCAACAGGTGCCTACATTCGACTATCAACCTTACGCGGAAATGTTTCGTAAATCGTTCTCTCGGCCGAGCAGCTTGCCTCTGTCGGGATATTGTAGTGCACTTATGCACCGGAAACATGTCTGAGAATTGTTGTCGGACATGGTCTGTTGATAGGTATTTAATTGGGTCCAAAAATAGCAATAAGAGTTGATTCACCTGACAATGAAGCCGAATATATGCTGAACAATATAAACGTGCATGTAATTCATTTTCAATGATATCTGTATTGTAAAATTGACTAGTCTATAATTAACAATGATATTCTCGTATCGCACAGTTTGTCCGTTATACTTGCTGCCCCTTCATAAAACACTTGACCTCATTGAAAATAAGTGATAGCACTTTTATGCTTTCTCCTTGACCGGAAAGTTTAAATAATAAAGTAGAATACCGTCGATTATGTACTCTAGGGCTAAATTGGATGTTCAATATTATCGACAAAATATTTTCATTGTTGGCTCACAATTTCTAAATTCATATAATTCTTAATTGTTCTCTAACCATTAGTTATGAATTAAGCAAACAAATAATATACAATAAATGACAAGCGACGTTATTCTAAATGGACACAGCTTAATTAAGTGTCTCTCAATGTCTACTTCAAGATTTTGTAAGGATTTTTATGGTGTGCAAAGTACATCAGTAACTAATTACAATACCACCAGACTGGAACAATTTGTAAAGTTCTACACCTGACCGTCCCTTATTCGAATCTCGAGTTACACATGGGTCACAAACGGCCGGCGTATTATGGTCTAGTCGGGGCTTACGGAAATCGGTCGGCCGAATTAGTTTAGTCTGTTTTGAAACATTGGCCAGCGTCCGCACGATGTCTAAACATCGTCATATTTGCTACGGTCATGCTCACAACAGTACAAATAGTTAGTTAAATTGAACATACGCCAGATGATAACATAGTTATGTGTATGGACAATTCCATTAAATTTTGGTTGTAACAATATTACACATGTTTGCATTATTCAATGGGTTGCTTGATAACCAGCGACAAAACCTCGGACATAAAATTGACGAAGCATTCACTACATCTCGTCAAATTTAGTAAGTGTATAAGTAAACTGTCCATCATATACTCTAAACCTAGAAATTATTTCGCGCGATTTAGTTTTGTAGAGTTCGCGAATGGTAGAATTTCGCGAAATTAAGTCGCCGCGAAAGTGCTAAAATATTAATATGGACACCACAGGAAACTTAAAAACGCGAATATTCGTTGTCGCGAATACATGCCTACGATCAGCAAAACGAGAAAGATAGTATTCACGAAAGTAAATTGGTTAAAAGTATGACTGATGACTATTTGCATATACATGTTGTATCCTAATAATGTACAAAAATAATATGTATGTAAATCTTAATGTTTACACTCTCCATTGACTATATAACAATTCCTTGCAGATTGTCTGTCCTTGACGATGACGATGGTTTTCATCATTATTGTTGGTGTATTCATGACCATAGTAACAGGAGTGTGTGGTCAGTCTTCGGAAGATATATATAGACTGCATCACGATCTTCTGGCGAAAGCCAATTACAGCAAACATATTCGTCCTGCGGTCGATCAATCCCAACCTACTGTCGTACATATAAAGTTCGATCTAGTGTCCATCAGAGAACTTGATGCAATCCTAGGAAAACTATCAATTGTTGGCATAATTTGGATGATGTGGGAGGATCCGCGACTTACGTGGAATCCTTCATCATATGGAAATGCAATGGATACCAAATTGGAGATGAAACAGGTCTGGAAACCAGATTTAATCATTGCACATCCCATTGAACCAATATCCGCCGTTGGGTCCGACCATTATCACTATCCTGTACGTATCTATGCAAACGGGCTTGCCCTTTGGGCGCCAGGTGATGTGATGACAACCACGTGCAAAATAGACGTGGCGTATTATCCATTTGATACACAGACGTGTGAAATAATGTTTATTCCATGGGGATCTAGGAATTATGAAATATTTCTGAACGCATCACAGAAAGAAGTCTCTACGAAATACTTTGTTGCTAATGGCGAATGGGATGTTACGAAGGCATATGCTCGTGAAGGGCTTATTGATGCGATTTACCCCACATACAATGTTGTATTGGAACTGAAAAGACGTCCAACATTCATAATTGTCAACGTCGTTATGCCGATACTGTTTATGGGTCTACTGAATGTGTTGGTGTTCTTCTTGCCAGCACAATCCGGAGAACGAATATCCTTCTCAATGACCGTCCTGCTAGCAATCGCAGTATTCCTTACTCTTGTTGGCGACAACATGCCCAAAACATCAGAACCAATGTCGACCATCTGTTACTTTCTGCTGACCAATCTCGTACTGAGTTCTGTCATAATGATGGTAACCATACTGAATATAAACCTCTATTACAGATCCGACCTTCGTCCCGTCCCTACTTTGCTTTCCAACTTCGTCCTCATGTTGCGCTGCAAGCGTGCAAGGCGTACTAAAGTCGAAGATGCACCTGTCGTATCTGATGATGATATACCTGAGCTTGACATAAAGAAAGCCAAAGAGGATTGCTACGTTCAGCAGAAATGGGCAGCACCAGCAGATGATGATGCCAATAATGTCTCGTGGCAAGACGTGAGCAGAGTATTTGATAAAATATTTGGTTTGCTCGCTATTGTGTGGCTGTTATTTTCTGCAGCTTCTTTCTTTGGGATGGTTTCAACCCAGTCTGTGCCCGGTGTGGACTAACACCGATCGTCAGGAGAACGGTATTGCTTTGACATGTCTTACACGAATACATGTTTGAATATGCTTGACGTGTGATTATTTGTTTCTTTTTTTTATTACTGATAAAAACATTTACATTTATACATACGTATGAAAGGACAAACTGTATTCAAGCTTTCCGTGATTGTCAGTCATACACCCACATTCCTTCTAACACCCACATTCATTCAGGCTACGCCCTAACGTATACTCTCAATATCATAAATAATCTACAGATGGTTTACAATATTATTTAGTTAAAGACGACCATTATCATTGGACGTGTGATGCACATTTGTTACGTTTTCAGCTTGTTATTGCGTTTTGCATTGTATGGTGTTATAATTATAATCGGACAAAGATAAATTCGCAGGGCTATATAAAGTAACAGAACATAAACATTCTTATGTGACATATTCACCTAAAGTGCATCAATTTGTTGTGATAACTTCATTACATGTGCATTATCGGTGAGAAGTTAGCTCAGTAGGTACAGTGGGGGTTCGCTTTCGCAATCAAGATTAGTGTTTCTATTCCGCCGCACTAGTTCGAATTGAATTTATGACTTTTTAAAACTGTATAGTTATATTTTAGTGTTTTTTTGTGAATATCTTTTTAAGATTTCGTAATTTAAAAGTGTTAAGAAAATGAATACAAATACGATATAAAAACAATGACACTTGATGCTGGATCTGAACCAGCGACCTTTGAAATGCCATTACTGGTATCTCTTCTATTGACCGACGCGTTATCACTGACCTATTGCCATTACGATGAGAAAGGATATAGCAAACTCATATCTATCAAATTGTAAATTTGATGTGAAGGTCATTGTAGTGTTTATTTACCATTGATAAATTTATCCCTGCCAAATTATGTTTGTTCATCATATAATTCACGATTTATGTAGTGGTCAGGTGTGACTTCACATCAGTCTGATATTATGGTGTAGTGATGATCACTCGTGTATAGCGAGTAGGAAATTCTATATATAGTCCATAGCTGTTGTGTCGATTTGTTTGTTCCCATGGGCTCGATCCAAAAAGTAATACACTCATTAAATTGTATCCCATTCAGATATTTCCATTATATCTTCATGGTAAAGAATACCAACTGGTATACATATAAACGTACGAGGAGTTTTGTATTTGCTTTTTAAAATGCGAATAACCGTAAACTTGGAGGCAATAAGGACAGTAGAAAGTAAGCATGTAGTCAGTGCTTACATAGTCTGCTGCGTTATTGCTAAACTTTCTGAACTCATTTTACAATGTCTGTACTGTAGATACAGATATTTATTTTGATGTCTTGTTTATTTTTTCTATGCAATCATATCATAATTGTATTATTGTAGAGGTAGTAAATAAAGATAATGTGCATAATATGTTTGTGTTATTTCATACCATGTCGGTTGTTTACAGCACACTGAACGCAGTAAATACACCACACAATGAAATATTACAAGATATGTCCACTTATACTTGAACAGTCTTTAACTTCCGCTATTTTAATGCTGACAAGATATTATCAAAATGTCTCTATCCAACCATATATAATAATGTGACAAGCAACATGTTCACACAGTGTTTATTATATTTGCAATTTAGTTAGGACCGAACTAAGGGGTATTTTGTTTGGCTCTTTTAAGGACGCATACTCCGATCGATGATGTATGCATTTCTCATCTGGAATCAACGCTACAATACCCATTTGATTCATCGGTGTAGGGTCGTTAGACTTCGATCTGTACTATTCTGGCGTAATATATTTCCCATACGTGTTCAAGGTATTGAACGGTTTTTTGTGGTGGAATGCGAAGCTTCGTCTTGAGTCTCTTGACCAAAACAACATGTTGCTTGCACTGTCTCCAGGAAAGAAGGGGTGGTAAACATTTCGTCGAACTACGTTTTTGAACCACATGAATATAGTAATATGCACTCACTTTTGACCCTTTTGTAATAAATACGAGTTCCATTTTACCAGTATGTCAAACAACAGCTCATGCCATTTAATCGGCCGCGAACATGTGTTGCTTAACGAATGTCAACTTAAGGGTAGCTTAGTAAACGTTTCTCATATAGCAGTCTGTTCTTTTACGGTAAAGTCTCACTCATAAAACATTGTGACTGAGTAATTGCAATTACAGTTCCGTTGTAGCATGTAATTAGACTTTTGTCTGCATTATGTTTTTTGTGGTATTGAGCGAGTGAAATCCGATTTTTTCATATCATCCTGCCTTCGTTAAAGTTAATCTTTTGGTTGTTGGATTTGTCATAGATAGCATATAACTAATGGTTACGAATATGGAAGGCGTCGTCACTTTTTGGCTTTTTTCAATGGTTTGCATAATTCACTAATAAGAGAAACAGAACGCAATATATCCTTCTTGTAACGATAAAAGGTACTGTGTTTACACGAATGGAATATCCATGCTCAGCCAACACCTTTTGGTGTATCTATGGGAGCGGTTGGTCTTCAAACGGCCAAACACTACACCATAAACGAAAGTGTTTTTACATCTGACCATATTGCAAACAAACCAAACAGTGAGTGTATGTGTTTCCTGACACATAACTCTACACGTTACAAAATAGTTATGTGTGTATGTAAATATTCGATGTTCAACACTGTTCAAATACAAATGGGGCACCTCTTGCGAGCCTGAATATCGGATATTCAACACTAGTACATATGCCATATAATCTTAGTGTCCAGGTATACGTTTTAATCGGTGTATATACCCTCAAGTTTTCGTTATTGTATGGAAGCCATTAACTCACTGCTACTTTAAATTAAACAATAAATCTATTACTAGACAACGCACCGAGCCGATGTATATTCGTTTCTAATTATTTCCAACAAAAATGATACCTGGAGTTATTGTATTGCAATCAAGTTAATCAACCCTAATGAAATAACTGATGTCTAGAATATATAATTAACGACGGTGACGTATATGAAAACAGTAGAGATGATATTGAAGGTGGTATTCTATTTGTTCAGTTTGATGTTTGAGATGATAAATACATTTAACTACGTATTGAATTAAGTAGTGTAAATGATCGACCTAAAATTGCTTGCCGGAGCTATTATTTGTTCAAACGATTTTGGGATTTACATGCACAATCCGTAATTGTGTTTATTTGGCAGAATTAGTTCAAATCATTGGTTACTCTCGTCAACAATCTTGACATGCATAGTAAGGCAAAACGCTGGTTTTCAATGGAATCAAACAATACAGTAGTGTATTATCATGCCAGGAAATGAAATTATCGGATTTTCTCAAAGTACTCATCTATAATTATGTAAGTCAAAAGACTCTGTTTTATCATATGCCGGTAATGCATCCCTTTTATCATATGCCGGTAACGCATCCCTTTTATCACACATATACAACGCATCCCATTAATAAGATACTAAATATTACTAGTTATTCTTTCATTATAATTACAATCATAGATTCAATAATAAATTGACATTGATCATTCAGGCGCATGATCAACTCGTCTTATATATATTGCGCGCCCACTGCTAGCAACCAATTACCATAGACATCTTGGGACCACACTCCTTAAAACAGACGGCGTTGCTTTCTCATAATCGGCTTGGAACCAGGCGTAAGTACTAGTTTTTTTGGTCTTCAGTGCCATTTCGTTTAAATGAATACACGTTGAATATGAGGATTTAATAAATTTTATTATCTCATATAGTTATAGCTAGATAACAACGAGGTATTTTCAGTTCTTAGAATTATTCACATCATTTGTAGTCTACATATATCACTAAATGACTGTACCATAGTGAAACATGTTAAAGCGTGTTTTGATATATGTAGACTAAGTCGTTTAGGATCTGTTTTACGTTGACAATTCTATTCATAATTATACAGAACATTGGCGACGATAAAACAAGCAGCACTTAACCGTTTATAAACAAACAATCACTTACACATGTCCATCGTAATATGTATGTTCGAACTATTTAGGGACAATATTAATTTCTTACAGATTGCAAATCCTGCATGATGACGCCATCGTTGCCGATCATTGTTGGCGTACTCATTGGTATGTTCACGTGTGTGTATGGCCGTTCTATGGAAGATATGTACAGGCTGCACCAAGACCTTCTGGTGAACTCAAACTACAGTAAACATATTCGTCCAGCTGAGAATCAATCCCAACCAACACTCGTCTACATAAAGTTTAATCTGGTCTCTATCAGAGAACTTGACGCAATCCTGGGAAAATTATCAATCGTTGGGATACTTAATATGCAGTGGGTAGATCCCAGAATAAGATGGAACCCAGCGTCTTATGGAAATGCAATTGAAACCAAGATAGAGATGAAACAGGTCTGGAAGCCAGATCTAATCATAGCACATCCAATAGAATCGGTGTCCTCAGTTGGATTTAACCATTATCACTACCCTATACGTTACTTTGCGAACGGCCTAGCTATGTGGTCCCCCGGTGATGTGATGTCAACCACCTGCAAAATAAACGTAGCATACTATCCCTTTGATATTCAAACATGTGAAATAATGTTCATACCATGGGGATTTCTCGCCACAGAAATTTTTCTTAATGCTTCACAGAAAGAGATTTCCACCAAGTATTTTGTTGGAAACGGAGAGTGGGAACTTACGAAGGCATATGCACGTGAAGGGCTCATAGACGATACATTTCCCACATACAATGTTGTATTGGAACTGAAAAGACGCCCAACATTCATAATTGTCAACGTCGTTATGCCGATACTGTTTATGGGTCTACTGAATGTGTTGGTGTTCTTCTTGCCAGCACAATCCGGAGAACGTGTATCCTTCTCGATGACCGTCCTGCTGGCGATCGCAGTATTCCTTACTCTTGTTGGCGACAACATGCCCAAAACATCAGAACCTATGTCGACCATCTGTTACTTCTTGTTGACCAACCTGGTTATGAGTTCTGTTATAATGATCGTTACCATACTCAATCTCAACATCTTTTACAAATCTGATCTTCGTCCTGTTCCTACTTGGCTCACCAATATTGTCCTTCTGCTGAGTTGCAAACGTACATGGCGCAACAAAGTCAAGGATGTAGCCGTTCTCACAAATGATGATATACTGGAGCTTGATATTAAGAAAGAAAAGGGAAAATGCATCGTTGAAGAGAAATGGGCAACACCATTAGGTGAGGTGATGAATAAAATCACATGGGAAGACGTCAGCAGAGTATTCGACAAAGTGTTTGGTGTTCTGGCTGTAGTCTGGCTGATATTTTCTGCTGTTGCTTTTTTCATGATGGTCTCCACACAAACTGTCCCTGGTGTAAATTAAAACAACACTTGTTTTGACATGAATGTGTATTGAATACCATCTTTTGTGGTTAAAATTTGTTGTAAAACATGCTCTTGTAACTAATGTCCGTGTGTTTATTCATTGTTGGTGATGTATCAATAATATACGCCTATCACACGAGAGTCGGAATGAGCCGGAATGCCATACGAATATAAATTCGATGTACGTTCTTTTATGTCCGAAATTTATCCTGTCTGCATTCCAGGTGCATTCTGTTATATACGTTGAATGTTTTTCACATGCTGTTAATCTTCATTCAAATACTCCATGACATCGGAATTAGCCGGCATGTCGTCAGAGTGAAACTTCGAGGTGTATTCCTGTATAATATAACTGTATTCCAAATATTACGTATGTTTATGTTTGCATTCGTAGTGCATTCCATGTATTTCGTTACATTCTTGCAGCCACTTCAAATGGTTTACGAATGTTTAAAACTTTCGAGATACATTCCACGTCGAATGAAATATCGAACAGCATTTACAATTTCTTCTAACTACATTCTGATTTCATTTTGATTAGTCTTACGGTATTCGAAAGATTACTTAAAACCAGTATTTGCGCTATTTTTAGACAACATATCCGCGATAATTTCGTGCTCAAAACGGTCCAATCATTTGATGCACTGCAAACATGCATATACGTTCCCCGCTAACATTCCAGTAGGATTCGATGAAGAATCCGAACGGCATTTTGACAAAGCACTTACATAACATTCGTGAACTCGAACTATCACTATGTGTTTCGATATTTTATCTTCATTCTTATTTATCTGGCCTCATTCCGACTGATTCGAGATTCGTGTGGTAGGGGTAGCAGTTTCTTCTATATTTGATTATTATATTTGCTTTGCGCACATTAGATGGTCGGTTATAAAAAATAGTTGATTTGAAGAATACAAACTCTTTACACGTACCAAAGCAAACAAAGCGGGGTTGTCCCCAAACTTCCCGAACACCCCTCGTACTAAATAGTTTGATGAAAAATTGTTTATGCCATTTGTTAAACAAACTCTACCCACCCCACAAAAGTTATTTGGCATTAATAGCAATAGTTTCATGTTTTACACCAACCTCCTATTTTGAAATGTAATATTTTTTGTCGGAATGTAAACCATTTTTTTTCGATCAGATTTTTCTACTTTAATTGCATAGTACTTATTAAAAATGTTCAGTTCGATTTACTATAGATAATTTTGACACATTTTTACATTTATAAAAAAGATTATATTAAGTCAGACAGGGAAGGCAGCACTCAACTTAACCAGCCGTGCACAGTAAACATTAAAAACACACAAAGCACAATGCCCAACTGAACCAACCGAGCACAGGAACATAACACACACACAAGGCACAATGTCCAACTTAACAAACATCCTAAAACAAAGAAGTGCCCAACACACTGCCAACCAAGAAAATTAATCAGCCCTTGCTCGACTGTTAAAAAGCTGAATAGAAAAGTTTCAAAAAATAAAATGCGGAATGCCTACAATGAATCACTAGTTACAACAGTAAAACTGCTGAACTACATAGTTTTAAAGACACAGGACGCACTATGAAAAATGACGCATCTGCACTCGTACAGCACTATGTTGTGAAATGCTTGTTTTAATCAATATGTTTACACCATTTTTTGCTGTAATATTATGTCCACGAGATACATATACGTATTCATCTAAACTATTCTGCTATACAGTTATTGCGACAATGGTTTATTGTGCCAGCTTTTTCTTGTTTCTAATTGTTGTTGTTTTAATATCATAGTAAATAAAAGGAAACTCTAAATATTTCTTGTTATTCTTTACATTGTGATCGTTCTTCAGTTTTTCGTGATGAAAGTTAAGGACGGGTTTTATGTATGCCATTTAAAGGCGATTGCTACAGTTTCCCAAAAATAAAGACAATAGATTTTGGTGCAATTTTGTGTATAACAAGGGGCTGCTATTATACACTGAACAATAAAATATAAAGTTAAAAGTTAAGTAACCGATTTTCCAGGGCTGCTTTCAGCAGTTCAGTAGTTTAGCCACACTTTGACATTTTAGCTTCTCCAGGTCATTTGGCTACGTATAGTAACCTGCGTCCAGGCGGGGTTGTATCTCGATCTCAAAGCGCGCGCCCTACATCTAGTCCACCGCTCCAATATAAATGATACGTCGCCAGTTTACTTTATTTCTTTTATTTGAAGTCAAACATGACACCATTAGTTAAGTACAATTTGTCCAGGACTCATACAATTATCAACATAATCGCAAAAATGAAACGGGTAATAAAAAAGAACAAACAAACAAATACGAAAAATATATGAAAGATCTAATAAAAATGTATTTGTGTAATGAATCGCCAAAAATTGTTTGTTCTTTTGATGAATATAAATATTTTGTTTAAAACTCAGCTAATTCACTGAGTAAGTAGGTCGACGGATTATATATGCCTGAAATTTTGAAAATTGGTGGTGGAAGACGGTCAAAAATGCTACACTTAATTCAGTATTATACATGCAAACACTACACTCGTCCTGGTAACCTATATTTTACTCCCGAGGATCCAATATCCTAGATTTTATAGGAATTATCAAAACATGTACTAAGTTAAAAAACATCAGGCTAACATTGTAATCTTTAGTGTGAAGCAACAGTAACAAGGCAAGGACTAAGAACAAATCTAAACATACAAGTAACTAAATCAATTTTAACGGTCCAAAAACTTCATTCACGCGGAATAACACAATAAAGAAGTACCATTCAATATGGAAATAAGTCATATTTACACTGAAGTGTGTCGTCATGTAATCCATGTCATTTAATTCTGTCTGAATATTCCGAATCATGCAGTAAATAAACGGCTAATTAAACCCGTGACGGCCGTGACGTTATAATCACTACGTACAAAATCGACACGTTTATTTGACAAAAAGGCAAAAGCGTTATATTTCATACTGTTTGAGCATCACTCTCTGGGAAACGCACACTTTTTTTTTTGAAGCGGTTATTGCTTTATGTTGTTTTGGAGAGGTCGTATTTTGCGTGATATACCGGTGGATAATACGGTTTAGAATTCATATGAGTAGGCATTTCCGTAGGCCTGGGTGATTAAAACCTATACATATGTACGACAAACCGTGATTTATTCACCGGTATATCATAAAAACTACAATATATTTGCATTCTTACGCGTGCAATGCGAGGAATTTTATACGGACTTATTTGTTTCCGGAATGATAAGTTATGTTTCGTGTTGCTATAGACAACTTCAGCTGTTTTAAGTATTGAACCTCCACTCTTGAGTATTGTATGCTTAATCTTATCGAGCTACTGCTTATTTAGGACTATTATTGTATTCTGCATTTCATTTTACGAGTTCAAGTTGATACGTGCAATTACTTAAGTTAGAATATAAATCTAATTAAATAAATTAACAAAAACGCTTCCTGTGATCTTCACAGATCTATACCATAGATCTACTACATTAAACAACAAACACTTTATAATTTATTATATAGTATAATTGTAATAAGCACTTGGGCAAGCTAGCTTACTTTCTATTATCAATACATTCATCATTCTATCAGCAACAGTTCATCTCATAAATATGCATACACATTAATATACCAACATCATCGCATATAAATAAAGTACATGTAACAAATTTATAGCACATAACACGCATCTTTCCCCATTTTTATGAACTAAAAATTATACGTCTTGTAAGCTCTAAGTGCCCAAAGCTGAATGTCCACATACCTTCAATCACTGCGCACGACAACTCGTGTGCTATGGTTACCAACATAACAAGTCCTGATTCGTGCAATCAGAAGATCTTAACCAATCACAGGAAAGCATTTTCCGTCTTATGCGCTTCGCTTAACCGACAGAAAATAAATTTCCTGTGATCTTCACAGATCTATACCATAGATCTACTACATTAAACAACAAACACTTTATAACTTATTATATCACTGTGGGGAACCCACGTGACCAGATGCTAATGTTCGGAGCCAATTTTGTAAACAAACCGCCTCGATTCAGGTAACATTTTTGCTTGTAACTTTCTTAATAATTGATCGATCTGGATGAAATATAGACGAGCGCCGTCTCCTTTCAAAAGCAAATCATCGACGCTCTTACCTAAGTGACAAAATTGTGTACTTTTTGTTATTTCGGCAACGGCGCATTTTGTAAACCGCAATATGCTATGCTACGGTTCGGAGCAATTCACTAAAACATGTCCTTAACAAATTACAGCTTCATTAAAAGTTACAATTTAATAGCGATAATGTGGGTCGCAAAATTTAAGATCGACAAGCAAAATATTTCTGATAAATATGAGCAACAGACAAAATGAGACGACATAAACAAAAATGCTACAGTTCGGAGCTAAAATGAAAATGCTACAGTCCGGAGCTATTTTCAGAAAATGCTACGGTTCGGAGCTATTTTCAGAAAATGCTACGGCTCGGAGCTAAGACTATGTGCTATATGCCTTTTTGAATATCAACACTATTAAGATCATCGACCAAGTATGAACATTCAATTTTTTAACAGTTTCGCGGAACACAAAAATAATAACACACACATGTCGATGCCGGACACCCCTTATAAAATGTATTCGTGTAGGCATCTTCCGCACCATTTTGTCATGTGGTGACAAATTTAGAGGCACAAAAACAACGCGTTTCTTGGAGTTTGAACTATACTCAGTACATCTAGAAACGCAACATTTTTATCCTCGATATTTTTTTTCTTTTATTGTAAATTCAAGAGGCGTCTAATCATTTGTAAAGTTGTTATAGTGCGCCTAGGATAAGGAAAGGTGATGAAATGTGGTACATTCCACAAAAGGTGGATTTTACAGATAGGTACGATTTATCACTGATGTTTTAGTACAATACTGACCTTATCTGTTTACTTTAGTAATTTGTAAAACTAATTGTGCAACAGTTGACCAAACCTATTTGTATTTGTAAATATCACATTATCTTGGGCGCACTATATTGGAAAGAAAACCACAACAGACGAGTCACGTGTTTCGGAATAAAAATGCCATGGTTGTCTAAACATGTGCATATTCACACCTTTGGGACGTTTGTACAAAGAAGCACGGTGTCCTATCTTTTTTCTTAATATTCTAATTGAGTACACTTTCATTAACATCATTTGGAAAAAATAAAAACATTCTTGGATTTTTTATTGGCCTCTAGAGTACTATTTTGCGTAATTTTCATGCCGTTTTCTTTGAAAAGGGAGACACTTCTGGTTAAATAGCACAAAAAGAAATACGGTGACCTATGTTTTTTTCCTTAATATTCTGATGGATCACACTTTCATCAACATCATTTGCAAAAATAAAAAAAATTCTTGGACCAGATTTTTTTTAATTAGTCAATACTGTATCTTTTTTTAATTTTGGGCAAATTTTGAAAATTCATTTGTTGTCAAAAATGTGTGAATGTCATTAAAGATTCAAAATGTGCATAGGTATATTTAAGTAGTATGTATGTTTTTGTACATCTGAACTAAAAAATATCTATTGAAAAAATTTGTGATTTTTATTAAAAAATAAAAACATTTGAAAATTCATGATTTGTTGTCAAAAATTTGTTAATGTTATTAAAGATTCAAAATGTGCATAGATATGTTTGAAAAATGTTTTTGTGCATCTGAACTACAAAAAAAATCTAATGAAAAATAGTGATTTTTATTAAAAAATATTTGAAAATTCATGATTTTCGTCATCTTTATAGAAAAGTGATGTTGCAAAATCTCATTTTCTGAGAAAACGAAATCGGTAACCCCTATTTTGCTTTAGCTTATTGTTTTCAGAATAAAATTTCCCATAAAATAAAGTGAGTTAAAAAAATTTGGAAGAAATAAAACTATAGAAAATGTCCTTAATTGTCATGGTTTGGCAACGTTGCGTCTTGAGTCACGCTACTAGCACACTGACACCTTTCGCGACCGTCCCTGTTCAGGCCACCCACGTTTAAAAACTGCCCGACAGGACCAGTAACCCCGCGTGAACATCTTCCGAAAAAGGTTCACAACTGCTTCAGACATTGCGAGACAACATGTTGGTCGTCATGGGAAAGTAATCAATCCACCATTAATCGATATTTTGCATATTCACTTAAAACGACCATTCTGAAAAATGAGGATTTTTTGCTTGAAGTTAAAGTTGTTAGTAGACTCAGTGTTGCGTTTCTAGATGCACTCAGTATATTTTTGGTGGAGCATACATGTATGTAATGTAACATAATTCACAAACTTTAACGTGTGAAACTTACACTTACATCATGGTGTATATGCATATCGGACCCCTCTGTGCTGGCACTGGGCACTTTTGTGCAAAACGATGGTTTAACAGTCGACTCTGAATCAGAGATGTTAGAAAACGTTTTGTCCGAATCGTAGTTGTTTGCTTACAGCTGTATTGATCACGAGTTGACGCAGGGTTTTGTTGTTCTATTAATTTTGTTTCATTGGCTGACACAAGTTCAAACTAAGATTGAATGTAGGCTGTGCTACTTTCTCGGATGAACATCGGGTCGTGTTTATGAAGCTTGGAGATGTGTCGTTGTAAGTACATGGTTCTGTTAAAATGTGTTCGGCTGTCATGTTATATTCCTTCTCATTCATTCCCATACCTTGATATAACAGCATATTATACTCTATATAGCATGTGACACTTGTCAGACTGCATAGAGCCCTGCTTCTTTTCCTACATATGGTATACTTTGAAACTTTGCTCCGAACCGTAGCATTTTCTGAAAATAGCTCCGGACTGTAGCATTTTCATTTCAGCTCCGAACTGTAGCATTTTTGTTTATGTCGTCTCATTTTGTCTGTTGCTCATATTTATCAGAAATATTTTGCTTGTCGATCTTAAATTGTGCGACCCACATTATCGCTATTAAATTGTAACTTTTAATGAAGCTGTAATTTGTTAAGGACATGTTTTAGTGAATTGCTCCGAACCGTAGCATAGCATATTGCGGTTTACGAAATGCGCCGTTGCCGAAATAACAAAAAGTACACAATTTTGTCACTTAGGTAAGAGCGTCGACGATACATCTAGCGCTGTCAATATTATTGTCACTTTACATTAAGCGCTAAAGAACGAATTGATTCAGTAGTTTATTACCTATAAGCAGATAACATACAATATGTACAAGAACAAAATATAGTTTATTTCATTACATAAAAACTGCATGATCTTAGCATTAGAGTTATTAATGATAAAGCTTAACCATTTTAAATCATTTCTAAATCAGCACTATAAATCTAAAAAGGCGTGCCACCAAAACAGCACACATTGGTATTGATAGCACACTGATTGATAATACGTCTCTGGTCGGCACACTGCCAAATTGCAACAAGACAATCACACGAGTCACTGACATTGATATTAGGACAACCGATAAAACATGTACATACATTATGAAGTTAAGGCAAACCCTGATAAAAGACGTGCATGTACATGCATTATGAAGTTAAGGCAAACCATGATAAAACACGTACATACATTATGAATTTAAGGTACACCATGATAAAACACGAACATACATTATAAATTTAAGGTACACCATGATAAAACACAAACATACATTATGCAGTTAAGGCAAACCATGATAAAGTGAAATTCTGCGGCCAGATAAGCTGGGTCAGTACCACTATATATGATTACGTGACGGTAAAACAATAAAACCGTTCATTCATTAAAGCCATATTGATCGCGTGACTCTGCGCAACATGGTATTTAGATATAAGCGACTAAACGATGAGAACATGGGTGTGTCGGGTGGGTGTTTGGGGATTTAAAACGTTAAATGCAAAATGTTGACAGTTGCTCGAAAGATAGTTATATGTCTTATTCAGTTCATTGTCCTTGTACAACCATCGTATCAATTCTCCAACACTAATTCGTCCACTATCTTTAACGACTTCTTTTATTCGAGTGTCTCTATCGTTCTGTCGGTATCGATCCTTTACGACCCCGCAGTGTTTGCTTCTCTGAATGGTGATACCTTCACTGTTCTTCTCGATGGTCCACCACCAACCGCACGTTTGAATAGGATGAAGTTTTGATAGAACATGAGGTCAGTGATCTGCCACGAGGAAAAGGGCACTTTATAGACGATAATTCTCTCAATCGTTTCACCAACGTTCACCAAATTTGAAAGTGTTTTAATCAATTCTTCATCCGTGATTTTGTAACTTGCACCCCTTTTTTGGTCAGCCTCTGGATCGAAGTAAATGGTCGATGTCCATGCATTGCCAAGTTTAGCTTTTCTGTTTAAAGAAATTGCATGTGCATTTATTGCCGTCACTTTATTAAAATACTTGCCCGAAATCTGCCCCATATTTCTATGATAGATTGTACCTTACAGACAATGCTGCCATTTCTTATTGTACATTATAAAAGCGGAGGTATTGACCTGATCCTGACCTTTATGCATTACTATAATTGCTATGTTCGTGTGTTTAAAATATAGTCCGTGCAAATTTGTATGATCCTTGATCCTTCTATCAGCTTAAAGCAACGTTAAATCTGATTTCGTTTTTAGAATTATTTTCGGTCTTTGTTTTCGTACGGGTAGAGTTTTATTAATACAACGTATGTACCACAGGTAACTGTATCATTGATTAAGAGAAAAGAAAGTTACAATTTGTTTTTTGTAAAATTTATATATTCATATGAATATGTAAATTTTACAAAAAAATATATTTTTTTAAATCTTAATCAATGATACAGTTACCTGTGGTATGTACAAGCATATTACATATATTCGATAATACAAGATGACAAAAACACTTATCTAAAAACAACATAATTTATGTGCGGTACAGGAAGCGTGCAATATATTCATGTGTAAAGGTCGAGAACTGCATGTATATATAGAGGGTTGTCCTAAAAACTGTCGTAGCTGCTTATTATTTAAGCAGTAAGTCGTACAGACAACCCTAGGTAATACCATTCACTATACATATGTTCTGGATTTGTTAACGTTTTGTGGTTATACTCACACATAGCAAAACCGTTTCAGTTTCACTTGAAAATTGTGAGAGATATTATGAATGACCCTGTGCATACATTAGGCTAAATAAAATCACTGAGAGTACTCTTGGGAGGCGATCTGGTTGCTGCTACTAAAGCTTAAACCGACTTTACACGTTTAATGTTCGTTTTCTTACTGCCGATCTTGTCTTGAATGTCAAAATAGGCATATGTGACTATATAGGCATTTTGGGTATCTAAATAATTGTTAAAAGGTGCATATTAATTTATATGTAATACGTGTATTAAATGCGTATATCAAAAGTGGCTTTAAAATAATACTACCCGCCTATTTATCAGATTCTACAATACCGTCTTGTTATCACTTCCTTCACAGCGTGAGACAGTCTATAGAAAGCGGTTAGCTAGTACAGCGACACCATATGATTGCATAACAGTACTTTGCAGACCGTATACGATTCATTGATAAAACTATCACTTGACCGTAGTCTGAAGTTTCTAAAAATAGCTTTACAGCCGGGACATTTGATGAACACGTCATTTTCGTACTGTGGAACAAGTTCGGTATCGGCCGGTGTAGTGATTTTTTTGCAAAAATATCGATTTAACGAACAGTTTCACAATAATTTTTTATCTAAGAATAAACAAATGTTGCTGATTGGCTTAAATAAGTTAAAACATTTGGAGAAACATATGTAGCAGTATTGGGAATGTTTACAGTTTCTGGAACTACTTGAATGCGGATTCACATAGCAGGCTAAAGGCGGTTAATTTTGTATTAAGAAATGGACAATGGTAGTAATGAGAGGCTTACACGCCTCCCAAAAACTATGTGTGGTTCAGGTAACATTGGTGAAACAATAGGGTAGGTAGGTAGGCTTTCTTTTTTTTCCTTTTTTAGATGCAGGTGTATATGACATTACATCAGTGGTCACAATTCACTAAATTTATGCAACTATAACCGTCTCTGCCACTAGCCATATGTTATTGCATAGGTAATACAGTGTGTCAAATGGAAACTGGGTTTTTATTTCGATCCGCACTTTTTCGTACTTGCTCAATTAAATTAAAAATACTAGGGTCGGAGCTAAAAAATAGGGTAGGTAGGGTTACCTGAAAGACGCCTCGTAATTGATTTGTATTATTCAATTTTGCCCTTTGACACATTATCGTAGACAAACAACCAATTTAAGTGCTGGTGGTTACGCTACTGTCATAAAATGTGATAATCACGATGTGTGAAAATCACGGGCCGCAGCATCATTAAATCTGACAATTTTTCGGAGGTGTGAAATTTGAAGGCCTCGAGATAAAGTAACTAATTATCGTTGAAAATTGTTGAATGGACCGACACCTGCGCTCGAATTAGACCGGATACTCGTAATAACTTTACTCGAATTAGAGGGTTAAATTAAAGTACAATATAGAGCAATTTCGTCGGGACTTTGAAATTTGCTCGAATTAGGCCGGTTGCTCGAATAATCGCTGCTCGTAATACCGAGGTTTTACTGTAAAACCTCGTTATCTCGAGGACCCATCGGGACAAGCCAAATGCTCGAGTTAAGCCAGGTGCTCGAAATATCCGAAGTCTATGATGAATTGTTGTTATGACTAAGTGTAACTGTGTTATTAATGAAAACACGTATGGTACATGTATTTGGTTGTAACTACGAATATTGTCATTGTTTATCAAGTCTATACGCAATTTGAATTGTGTGAACATTTGCCGAATTCAACAAATTGCATATGAAAGTCGTAATGAATGCTTTTACATTAAATATCAAACTCCATTTATTTCATTTGATCAATTACTGTTGCTAGAATATAGATCTACTTAATAAAATTGAATAATTCCGGGAAACCGTTCAGCGTACCGTGATATATATTCCCTGTTAAATGGTTTGTGGCGTATCACAACACACCTGTTGAAATTGGTTTATGAATAATTATTCAACTCATTATTTATTTATGTAGTTTAATGCATAAAAATAATATTAAGTCAGACAGTGAAGGCAGCATTCATAATTCATATTACTTTGTTCATAGTTAACAATATACAGGCGCGTAGCTTCCTATAGACACGATGTATTACGCCTACACGTATTCTCCTTTCTCCAGATATAAATTAAATGCTGAAATACAATATAAACCGACCAGACGGGTATACGTGTGACAAACTCAGTTAGTCGTTATTGATTTATGCCACAGGTATAGCACGGAGAATTTGACATGATCCTGACCTTTATGCGTGAATATATTACAAGGTTCGTATTACGATTAGTTTTGGTATTACACATAGAGCGTCTTCGTGATACTTCCCGCTTATAAAAACATACAATCGGAGTTATAAATATAGATAACATAGCAGCTGTTTAATTATGCTAATTGAAGGTCAAGAGTCGTGTAAAATTCTCCGGACTATAGCTAATGACGTTCCCTCAGCACAGGGGTTTTATGATTGAAACGCAGTGTTCTTGTGATAATGTGGGCCACTGTATTTTGAATATTTTGTAGTTTGTTTAGAATGATGAGTGAGTCACGTAGTAATTAATTTTATCACGTAACCTGCGGTCCAGGAGTGCCGTTAAGCCGTGCCGTAAATATCGTTCGGCACTCCCAGACTGTGCAATAAATATTTGAATTATCTTGACGTGACGTTAGCCAATCCATGTATTGATCCGTCAATAACGTCAGGATAATATCAAAGTCGCCATGACGTCGCGCTCATTGTACCGCTGAATTTGGCTGAAACGTATGAAACGTACATCATCCTTTTGACCAATAATGTGTAATTTTAAGGTTATGTGATAAATAGATCTTACATTCGTACTCATTACATACAAAAACAATATGAACTCATGCAATGTATTGTTGTCATCAAGAAATATTCTCCACTTCTATATGTGATGGAAAGGCCAACACCAACTACTAAAAACCCCACAAAACCAGTACTTTCCTAGAAAATGTGTCGCCGTTGTTTCCGGCAAAACTTATAATATAAACAAACATCGACATTGTCAATATCGTAAAATTCACAGACCAACACCCTAGCACAGCAGTCTGGTGTTTAATTTGGTGTACAATCAAGCTCTAGGTACGCCTCTGATAACAAACACAAACAAACGTGATTTTTTGAAACTGTAGAATCATGGATAATTAATAATTTATCATTCAAATGAAGAGACTGCAGGCGCCACATTGCATTGGTATATGTACCGGATACATTGTTCAACCACGAAAGTGAATGCGCTCTGTTACTATACTTCTCGGATTGAAATGTTTCGTAAGTAATAAATCATTTTATACAAATGTTGCTATATCGCCATAAGTTTTAATCGTTGGTCGACGAATTTTGATGAATATTAAGTTGCATTTATTCTAGATATACGACGTACATCCTAGATGAAGCTAAGCTTTTTTATCTTAGAAAACTGTTGAACAAACCCATTTGTTTTCGACAAACATATCTATGAGGCTTATGATTACGAGCCCTGCCATATCAATGTATTATATTGAAAGACAAACCCTGTTCAAGCGTGTCTTTACATATGTAGACTAAGTCGTTTAGGATATGTTTTACGTTGACAATTCTATTCACAATTATACAGAACATTGGCGACGATAAAACAAGCAGCACTTAACCGTTTATAAACAAACAAACACTGACACAAGTCCATCGTAATATGTATGTTCGAACTATTTAGGGACACTATTAAATTCTTACAGATTGCAAATCCTGCATGATGACGCCATCGTTGGCGATCATTGTTGGCGTACTCATTGGTATGTTCATGTGTGTGTATGGCCGTTCTATGGAAGATATGTACAGGCTGCACCAAGACCTTCTGGTGAACTCAAACTACAGTAAACATATTCGTCCAGCTGAGAATCAATCCCAACCAACACTCGTCTACATAAAGTTTAATCTGGTCTCTATCAGAGAACTTGACGCAATCCTGGGAAAATTATCAATCGTTGGGATACTTAATATGCAGTGGGTAGATCCCAGAATAAGATGGAACCCAGCGTCTTATGGAAATGCAATTGAAACCAAGATAGAGATGAAACAGGTCTGGAAGCCAGATCTAGTCATAGCACATCCAATAGAATCGGTGTCCTCAGTTGGATTTAACCATTATCACTACCCTATACGTTACTTTGCGAACGGCCTAGCTATGTGGTCGCCCAGTGATGTGATGACAACCACCTGCAAAATAAACGTAGCATACTATCCCTTTGATATTCAAACATGTGAAATAGTGTTCATACCATGGGGATTTCTCGCCACAGAAATTTTTCTTGATGCTTCACAGAAAGAGATTTCCACCAAGTATTTTGTTGGACACGGAGAGTGGGAACTTACGAAGGCATATGCACGTGAAGGGCTCATAGACGATAAATTTCCCACATACAATGTTGTATTGGAACTGAAAAGACGCCCAACATTCATAATTGTCAACGTCGTTATGCCGATACTGTTTATGGGTCTACTGAATGTGTTGGTGTTCTTCTTGCCAGCACAATCCGGAGAACGTGTATCCTTCTCGATGACCGTCCTGCTGGCGATCGCAGTATTCCTTACTCTTGTTGGCGACAACATACCCAAAACATCAGAACCAATGTCGACCATCTGTTACTTTCTGCTGAACAATCTCGTACTGAGTTCTGTTATAATGATCGTTACCATACTCAATCTCAACATCTTTTACAAATCTGATCTTCGTCCAGTTCCTTATTGGCTCACCAATATTGTCCTTCTGCTGAGTTGCAAACGTACATGGCGCAACAATGTCAAGGATGTAGCCGTTCTCACAAATGATGATATTCCGGAGCTTGATATTAAGAAAGAAAAGGGAAAATGCATCGTTGAAGAGAAATGGGCAGCACCATTAGGTGACGTGTTGAATAAAATCACATGGGAAGACGTCAGCAGAGTATTCGACAAAGTGTTTGGTGTTCTGGCTGTAGTCTGGCTGATATTTTCCGCTGTTGCTTTTTTCATGATGGTCTCCACACAAACTGTCCCTGGTGTAAATTAAAACAACACTTGTTTTGACATGCATGTGTATTGAATACCATCTTTAGTGGTTAAATTAGTAGTAAAACATGCTCTTGTAACTAATGTCCGTGTGTTTATTCATTGTTGGTGATGTATCAATAATATACGCCTATCACGCGAGAGTCGGAATGAGCCGGAATGCCATACGAATAGAAATTTGATGTACGTTCTTTTATGTCCGAAATTTATCCTGTCTGTATTCCAGGTGCATTCCGATATTTACGTTGAATGTTTTTCACATGCTGTTAATCTTCATTCAAATACTCCATGACGTCGGAATTAGCCGGAATGTCGTCAGAGTGAAACTTCGAGGTGTATTCCTGTATAATATAACTGTATTCTAAAGATTACGTATGTATTACGTTTGCATTCGTAGTACATTCCATATATTTCGTTACATTCTTGCAGCCACTTCAAATGGTTTACGAATGTTTAAAACTTTCGAGATACATTCCAAGTCGAATGAAATATCGAACAGCATTTACAATTTCTTCTAACTACATTCTGATTACATTTTGATTATTCTTACGGTATTCGAAAGATTACTTAAAACCAGTATTTGCGCTATTTTTAGACAACATATCCGCGACAATTTCGTGCTCAAAACGGTCCAATCATTTGATGCACTGAAAACATGCATATACGTTCCCCGCTAACATTCCAGTAGGATTCGATGAAGAATCCGAACGGCATTTGACAAAGCACTTACATAACATTCGTGAACTCGAACTATCACTATGTGTTTCGAAATTTTATCTTCATTCTTATTAAATGGGGTGGTATTCAATATTGATCTTATTTAATTGGAGAATAAGGACAGCCAATCATATCGCCTGTTACTGACCAAGAGTTTTATACGGTGTGATCTGATTGGTTGTCCTTATCCTTAAGTCAAGTAAGATCAATATTGAATACCACCCTGGCCTCATTCCGACTGATTCGAGATTCGTGTGGTAGGGGTAGCAGTTTCTTCTATATTTAATTATTATATTTGCTTTGCGCACATTAGATGGTCGGTTATAAAAAATAGTTGATGTGAAGCATACAAACTCTTTACACGTACCAAAGCAAACAAAGCGGGGTTGTCCCAAAACTTCCCGAACACCCCTCGTACTAAATAGTTTGATGAAAATTTGTTTATGCCATTTGTTAAACAAACTCTACCCACCCCCCCCAAAGTTATTTGGCATTAATAGCAATAGTTTCATGTTTTCACCAACCTCCTATTTTGTAATGTAATATTTTTTGTCGGAATGTAAACCATTTTACTTTAATTGCATAGTACTTATCAAAAATGTTCAGTTTGATTTACTATAGATGATGTTGACACATTTTTACATTTATAAAAAAGATTATATTAAGTCAGACAAGGAAGGCAGTACTCAACTTAACCACTCGTGCACAGAAAACATTAAAAACACACAAAGCACAATGCCCAACTGAACCAACCGAGCACAGGAACATAAAACACACACAAGGCACAATGTCCAACTAAACAAACAAATATCCGCCCAAGTCAAAGCTGTCGAAAAGTATAAAAATTATTATTAGCTGAATGATCCAATTTCCACAGCAAAACGACTATAATGTCTAGTTTTAGCTGTCAGAAATCCTAAAACGAAGAAGTGCCCAACACACTGCCAACCAAGAAAATTAATCAGCCCTTGTCCCGACTGTTAAAAAGCTGAATAGAAAAATTTCAGCAAATAAAATGCGGAATGCCTACACTGAATGACCTAGGTACAACAGTAAAACTGCTGAAATACATAGTTTTAAAGACATGGGACGCACTATGAAAAATGACGCATCTGCACTCGTACAGCACTATGTCGTGAAATGCTTGTTTTAATCAATATTTGTACACCATTTTTTGCTGTTATATTATGTCCACGAGATACATATACGTATTCATCTTAACTATTCTGCTATACATTTATTGCGACAATGGTTTATTGTGCAAGCTTTTTCTTGTTTCTAATTGTTGTTGTTTTAATATCATAGTAAATAAAAGGAAGCTCTAAATATTTCTTGTTATTCTTTACATTGTGGTCAGTTTTTCGTGACGAAAGTTAAGGACGGGTTTTATGTATGCCATTTAAAGGCGATTGCTTCAGTTTCCCAAAAATAAAGACAATAGATTTTGGTGCAATTTTGTGTATAACAAGGGGCTGATATTATACACTGAACAATGAAATATAAAGTTAAAAGTTAAGTTACCGATTTTCCAGGGCTGCTTTCAGTAGTTCAGTAGTTTAGCCACACTTTGACATTTTAACTTCTCCAGGTCATTGGGCTACGTATAGTAACCTGCGTCCAGGCGGGGTTGTATCTCGATCTCAAAGCGCGCGCCCTACATCTAGTCCACCGCTCCAATATAAATGATACGTCGCCAGTTTACTTTATTTCTTTTATTTGAAGTCAAACATGACACCATTAGTTTAGTACAATTTGTCCAGGACTCATAAAATTATCAACATAATCGCAAACATGAAACGGGTAATAAAAGAGAACAAACAAACAAATATGAAAAAAATATGAAAGATCTAATAAAAATGTATTTGTGTCATGAATCGCCAAAAAATTGTTTGTTCTTTTGATGAATATAAATATTTTTTTTAACTCAGCTAATTCACTGAGTAAGTAGGTCGACGGAATATATATGCCTGACATTATGAAAATTGGTGGTGGAAGACGGTCAAAAATGCTACGCTTAATTCAGTATTATACATGCAAACACTACAATCGTCCTTGTAACCTATGTTTTACTCCCGAGGATACAATATCCTAGATTTTATAGGAATTATTAAAACATGTACTAAGTAAAAAACAACAGGCTAACATTGTAATCTTTAGTGTGAAGCAACAGTAACAAGGCAAGGGCTAAGAACAAATCTAAAAATACAAGTAACTAAATCAATTTAAACGGTCCAAAAACTTCATTCACGCGGAATAACACAATAAAGAGTACCATTAAATATGGAAATAAGTCATATTTACACTGAAGTGTGTCGTCATGTAATCCATGTCATTTAATTCTGTCGGAATATTCCGAATCATGCAGTAAATAAACGGCTAATTAAACCCGTGACGGCCGTGACGTTATAATCACTACGTACAAAATCGACACGTTTATTTGACAAAAAAGCAAAAGCGTTAAATTTCATACTGTTTGAGCATCACTCTCTGGGAAACGCACACTTTTGGTTTTTTTTGAAGCGGTTATTGCTTTTTGTTGTTTTGGAGAGATCGTATTTTGCGTGATATACCGGTGGATAATACCGTTTAGAATTCATATGCGTAGGCATTTATTTAGGCCTGGGTGATTAAAACCTATACATATGTACGACAAACCGTGATTTATTCACCGGTTTATCATAAAAACTACAATATATTTGCATTCTTACGCGTGCAATGCGAGGAATTTTATACGGACTTATTTGTTTCCGGAATGATAAGTTATGTTTCGTGTTGCTATAGACAACTTAAGCTGTTTCAAGTATTGAACCTCCACTCTTGAATTTCAAGTTGGAGTATTGTATGCTTAATCTTATCGAGCGACTTCTTATTTAGGACTATTATTGTATTCTGCATTTCATTTTACGGGTTCAAGTTGATACGTGCAATTACTTAAGTTAGAATATAAATCTAATTAAATAAATTAACAAAAACGCATAAGTCACGCTCAACGTTCACGTCAACTAATTCATAACGTCATGCATTAAACAAGAACGCAAAGTCCACTGATAAAAAGAGGATTTTTATGAGTGCTAATTACATACGAGTTTGATTAAACGAGTGGACAAAATAATATGACACGAGGCTTCTTAAAGGTAGTACATCTATACCTTTGGAGACGGTTTCTCGCAGCAGTGGTATGTGAAGCTGTTCTTGAAACACAAGTACATTAGGAAACAGTGTCTTATGTTTTATATGTCGTGCATAATCTCGTCGTGAGATTGTTGGTTTTCAGTGAGATGTTTTGACTCATTGGACTAACTTTAATGCATAACATATAGTACCGGCTGGTGGAGTGAGGAGCGTGTGGACTGGCAATATAGCTTACGAAGCCAATCGGATTGAAGGCATTCAATGCTTATATTTGTTTTAATTACAAGTTGTCTGCTGCAAATTCATATGTTATCCTTAAACTATAAACTGTATAATATACATTTGTTGTTATGTTTGCATGTATATATCTATTTCAAATTGTTTTAACAATGTCTTAAATGTGATTGTACAGCACTTTTGAACGTGTAATTACATGATAAAAGTGCTATATAAATATGGTATAATAATACTAAATCTCCACTAAATTGAAGTAAATATACAATGCCGAATAAAACGAAACTAAGGTTTGTAAGATACGCGCAACTGTTATAATCGTTTACATATGGACCGAAATGCTTTTAGTATTAGAACCTACGATACATATTCATTATTTCGTAATGAAATCATAACATAAATAATGCATATTATTTGCCCAGAGTGCAACTTGGACTGGTAATTTGATACATAAATGGACAAACAATGTTGAATAAAATAATTTGAATGATATATTAATTTCAATATCGATAAGCCAGACACTCGTGATCAAGTACACATTTTAACATAGCACGTGAGATTTGCCTTCTTTGCGTATATTGGGCTTACCATATTTTATTACTCCGATAAAATGTAGCTGATTGATGACGTCACGTTTGACGTCATATACTATGCCAAATGACGTAACGGTGACGGTAACGTTACTAGGAAAGAAAGTAGTTTGACGTCAACCTGTCTTGTTGTGATATAAATGGCAGAGCATTGGCGAACAAAACATAGCTACGTATTCATTATTTCTTAAATATAACATAACAGACATAGGAAAGAGATAATGATAGATCGGACAGAGAAGCAAGGACTCAAGTGATAAAGCCGAGAACAAAACATAGAATGAACATCGATCACGATCATTCGTATACAAACTGAAATTGGTAGTGTGCACAATCGGGTCGGGATCGACACGGTTTATTTCAAGTTTTGTGTGTCTTTCATATGTATAGTTCGTACTATTCACTCATGTTTACGGCCTTCGCGATTAATTCCTACGCATATGAACTCTAAACCGTGATTCATTCACTGGTCTAGGAATTACTCATGAAGGCCGTAGGCTCTGAGTGATTAATAACAATGCATATGAACGATAAACCGTGATTTATTCACCGGGACATGTACGAGGGTGATCAATATATTCGAAGACTTTCCTTCTAACTTTTTAAATATTGATTCTATAAGAATGAAATTACCCGAAAATATAGATATATCAATTATCTAGCGTTTTAATTAATTAATTATATTGTGACGTCACAATGTTTTTGATTACGTCACTTATTGTGACCAAGGTGCAGCGCGCGCCGTCGAGCTTGACGGACTATAACTTATCACAGAGCAACGGTATTTCGTTAAGATTAACGCCTAACTTGGAAAATCCTTGCGATAGCTCAAAGATGACTTGACCAACATGTATGGGGATTCTTCGCACTCCAAATCGGTGATCTTCACATGATTTCGTTGTTTATGTGATTGGAGGACTCTGTCAAACTGACGCCATGGCCTTACATTCCAAATTTGGCTATTTATGACTTATTTTTGAATCAAAAGTAAATAAATCGTATACAGTGGGTCGGATATGAGTCTAGAAAGGAGCTTGGTGCTACTCAAACGGTGACGCCTGGAATGACGTCACGTGACGGCCTGCGTCACGCACCTATTACATGAATAAAAATATGTTATATGTGCATTCGGTCGGAGATATCCTACGCTGAATAATGCTACACACATTTACATTTCACACCTCGTATATTACTCAAAACTAAGATTTCTTTGCATTCTTACACGTGTGATGTGTGCAATCTTATACTAATTTATTTGCGGAGTGGTACGTTATATTTCGTGTTGCTAGAGGCAACCTCAGCTGTTTCAACCTCCATCCCTGGAATTTCGAATATTTATTCAAACTAATGTATCTTTAGGTTTCTTAATTAGTTAGGTACAGTAAAACCTCGTTATCTCGAGGACCCATCGGGACAAGCCAAATGCTCGAGTTAAGCCAGGTGCTCGAAATATCCGAAGTCTATGATGAATTGTTGTTATGACTAAGTGTAACTGTGTTTATAATGAAAACACGTATGGTACATGTATTTGGTTGCACTACGAATATTGTCATTGTTTATCAAGTCTATACGCAATTTGAATGGTGTTAACATTTGCCGAATTCAACAAATTGCATATGAAAGTCGTAATGAATGCTTTTACATTAAATATCAAACTCCATTTATTTCATTTGATCAATTACTGTTGCTAGAATATAGATCTACTTAAAAACTTTGAATAATTCCGGGAAACCGTTCAGCGTACCGTGATATATATTCCACAACCCACCTGTTGAAATTGGTTGATGAATAATTATTCAACTCATTATTTATTTATGTAGTTTAATGCATAAAAATTATATTAAGTCAGACAGTGAAGGCAGCATTCATAATTCATATTACTTTCTTCATAGTTAACAATATACAGGCGCGTAGCTTCCTATAGACACGAATGTATTGTGCCTACACTTATTCTCCTTTCTCCAGATATAAATTAAATGCTGAAATGCAATATAAACCGACCAGACGGGTATAAGTGTGACAAACTCAATTAGACGTTATTGATTTATGCCACAGGTATAGCACGGAGAATTTGACATGATCCTGACCTTTATGCATGAATATATTACAAGGTTCGTATTACGATTAGTTTTGGTATTAAACATAGAGCGTCTTCGTGATACTTCGCGCTTATAAAAACATACAATCGGAGTTATAAATATAGATAACATATCAGCTGTTTAATTATGCTAATTGAAGGCCAAGAGTCGTGTAAAATTCTCCGGACTATAGCTCATGACGTTCCCTCAGCACAGGGGTTATATGATTGAAACGCAGTGTTCTTGTGATAATGTGGGCCACTGTATTTTGAATATTTTGTAGTTTGTTTAGAATGATGAGTGAGTCACGTAGTAATTAATTTTATCACGTAACCTGCGGTCCAGGAGTGCCGTTAAGCCGTGCCGTAAATATCGTTCGGCACTTCCAGACTGTGCAATAAATATTTGAATTAGCTTGACGTGACGTTAGCCAATCCATGTATTGATCCGTCAATAACGTCAGGATAATATCAATGTCGCCATGACGTCGCGCTCATTGTACCGCTGAATTTTGGCTGAAACGTATGCAACGTACATCATCCTTTTGACCAATAATGTGTATTTTTAAGGTTATGTGATTAATAGATCTTACATTCGTACTCATTACATACAAAAACAATATGAACTAATGCAATGGATTGTTGCCATCAAGAAATATTCTCCACTTCTATATGTGGTGTAAAGGCCAACACAAACTACTGAAAACCGCACAAAACCAGTACTTTCCTAGAAAATGTGTCGCCGTTGTTTCCGACAAAACCTATAATATAAACAAACATCGACATTGTCAATATCGTAAAATTCACAGACCAACCCCCTAGCACAACAGTCTGGTGTTTAATTTGGTGTACAATCAAGCTCTAGGTACGCCTCTGATAACAAACACAAACAAACGTGATTCTTTGAAACTGTAGAAGCATGGATAATTTATCATTCAAATAATAATTGATATCTATTAAGAAGAGACTGCGGACGCCACATTGCATTGGTGCATGTACCGGATACATTTACAACCACGAAAGTGAATGCGCTCTGTTACTATACTTCTCGGATTGAAATGTTTCGTAAGTAATACATCATTTTATACAAATGTTGCAATATCGCCATAAGTTTTAATCGTTGGTCGACGAATTTCGATGAATATAAAATTGCATTTATTCTAGATATACGACACATTGTTTTTGAGCTTTATTGTCTCCAAATTGGTGGTTTTGTGAGCTAGTTCAAGGTAGATAGCATCATTTCTATTTTAGACGTCAATTGGCTTAAACAAAAAAGTTTGAGTGAAATTATCGGATACTTATTCACCGTTATTCCGCGGTAAACCATTGATAAACATTAAATAAATAGAGGACATTAAATTTTCACTGGCTCAGAATTAGAAGGTCGTAAGTTCAAAATCAATATTTTGAAAAAAAAGAAAACTGTCTGAAAACTACTACTGTACTTATGGAAAAACAAGCTTTTTAAACTTCAGTTTGGTCAACATGACCACTTCCGATTTTCATGAAAAAAGGCTCACAAGAAGCGCCTTCAGATTCAGATTTCAAATATGCATGAGTCTTATAAGGTCGTACGAGAGTAGTACAACCTTCTAATTCTAAGCCAGCGATTTGTTGATTTTGGTGTAAGATCACAATTTATTTTACCGAGTGATCACATAAATCCAATATTTTCACGAGTGGCGTAGCCACGAATGAAAATTACATTTTCTGTGATTACATTGAAATTAGGATGTAACGACTTAACAATTATGACGCCATAATGACGTTACGTATTATTTGAAGTTCGTTGGCGTTACGTTTTGTCTGTACAGTATCAGAACCAGCCTCCAAAACAAAATTCGTGTTACTGATATTTTCACTGTTATTATTATTATTATTATACCATATTTATATAGCCCTTTTTCTTGTATAGAATAGATACACGTTGAAAAGTACTGTACAAGCACGATTGAGACATGGTGAAAACAATATACAGAACTTATACAACTATGGACACATTTATAAATCAACACAATTCCACCACTCGATGCAAACAGGTAAAATACACAACATAGGATGTTCAGTCCATTTAAGGCAACCCTAATATTTTCATCACTGATAAATCTCTGTAATTTCAATTTGATTTGACTATTACCACTAACCGTGTCTATGCGAACGGGTTTGCCGTCTGGACGCCAGGTGATGTGATGACAACCATGTGCAAAATAAACGTGGCGTATTATCCATTTGATACACAGACGTGTGAATTTGTGCTGGTTCCTTGGAGAAGTATTTTAAATGAAATATTTCTAAAGGCTTCAACGAAGGAAATCTCTAAAGAATTCTTCGTTCGTCATGGAGAGTGGAATCATAAGAAGTCATATGCTCACGACAAGATCATTAAAAAATATATACTTCCACATACAAGGTTGTATTGGAATTGAAAAGATGCCCAACATACATAATTGTCAACGTTGTTATGCCGATACTGTTTATGGGTCTACTGAATGTGTTGGTGTTCTTCTTGCCAGCACAATCCGGAGAACGCGTATCGTATTCCACGACAGTTTTACTGGCTATCGCAGTGTTCCTTACTCTTGTTGGTGACAACATGTCCAAAACGTCAGAACCAATGTCGACCATCTGTTATTTCTTGCTGACCAACCTCGTTATGAGTTCATTTATAATGATCGTTACCATACTCAATCTCAACATCTTTCACAAATCTGATCTTCGTCCAGTCGCTACTTGGCTCACTAAAATAAACATTCTGATGAGTTGCAAGCTGAAAAGGCACATCAAAGTCAGGAATACCCCTGTTGTCACAAATAATGATATACCGGAGCTTGACACAAAGAAAGAAAAAGGTAGACGCGTCGTTGAAGGGATACCGACAGCACCATTAGCTGACGATGAAATTAAAGTCTCTTCGGAAGATGTCTCAAATGCTGATGTACCGGAATTTCGAATGAAGAAAGTAAAAGAAAAATGCCTCGTAGAAGAGACATTGGCAAAACCATTAGGTGACGAGGTGAATAAAATCACATGGGAAGACGTTAGCAGAGTATTTGACAAAATATTTGGTGCGCTTGCTGTAGTCTGGCTGATATTTTCCACGATTACTTTCTTTGTGATGGTTTGCAACCAAACTGCTCCTGGAGAGAATTAATACGACAATTGCTTTGACATACGTGTGTACTGCAACATCAATATCTGTAATATTCTAATACATTGACTATTTTATCAGTGGACAATACTTTTATCTCGATCAATATGGAGAGTTGTAATTGTTTAATACTTACATGGTGTTGTGTGAATATTCCGTGACATTCCTTAACGAATCTCTGGTTGATATTATTCTTACCAAAGTGATATGACAATAAACGGTGGTTTAATATCTTTAACATTCATGAGTATCCATGTTTTTATTAATAGCGTTACAACAAGCACAACATTAAAAAGCATTACTTTTATACCTGAAATTGATAAAGAATAACTGTCAATACAGTTAAAAATTTAACAAAGAAAGGCAAAAGTACATTACAAAGTATATATTAGCAAGTACCATAATTATGTCAGTTTGGTATCACTGACTTGGTATCACTGTAAAATGGAAGTTATTTCCAATTGGAAACGGAACAAAACATTTCCGTATTTTAGATGATAACGTTGCTATGACGCCATTAAGTTGCAATGTTACGCATGTTTTGACTTTACGACACGGTTCAGTTTTAAAATGGAAATAACTTCAATTAATTACATCAAAATTACCCTATTTTGAAACACATTGATACTTTTTAAAGCACATTTGCTCTATACATTGTAGTTATGCCCATTAGATACATATTATAAATCTTTACCAAGCATTTACTGCGACAATGGTGTATTGCAACAGCATTTTCTTGTTTCTAATTGTTGTTGTGTAAATGAATCTGTTTCGTTAATCTTCGCCTTTAGCAATACGAGTAACGAGTATATGTCGAGCTTCATACCGTCATGTGTTGACTGCCATATGGCAAATCATCACCAGAAAGCGAGAAATACAACTTACATTGTTTGGTGTATATGACCATTCGAGCCAGTATCAACTTAGAGGTAAGTTTTTGCACTTGATATTCAATTACAGATGTGTAATTGAACATATTATGATAAATTAAAAAAGTGGAGTTTCATCCAGTTTGTTAGCGCTCTCGACTGCCAATCCGGAGGTCCCTGGTTCGATTAATTTATTATTAAATTAAACATTAATTAAGTGTTGGTTTTCTGTTAACTATGTTTTTAGGGAGAACTTTCATGTTCCGTGCTATAAATAAGTGCAAGCTAGTAGGACGCTGTTATTTCGGTATCTTCGACATATTTGTTATCAATACGTCATTGGCTTCATGCAGAGAATCGAAGGCTGTTATTTATATGACAATATTAATTTTGTTGAAAGTAACGCTTTAATCAACGCGTCGCTCGCTGGGGTTTGACGGCGTAAAAATCGGACACAGAAGGCCGCACTCAGCTGAAGCAGTCGGGCACCGAAAGCATGTAAAACACATGCCACAATTACAGGGCACATTGCCCAACACACAACTGAACGAGAAAAGTATATACATTTTCTTTCGACATAGCGTACATTTCTCTGCATAAAGATTTGTCATTTGTGATAGAAATATGAATACAACAACTTAAAACCATTCGTGAACTTCATAATAATTAGCACGTGTTTGATAGTCAAATGACGTACAACACTGACAGTAACCCGACACTACACGGTATTGGTTCTTGCTTATCTTCACTGTATATCAGTATACTATTCACTAGTTCAGGTATAGTTATTATCAAACTATGAATAATTTAGTAGATAAATGTCACACTCGACTACATTAAAGGATTGAATGTATTCGAATTGATAGAGCAAATGCAATTTGGTAGTGTCATGTCAGGAAGATACTCTCAAAACAAGAAACGCGACACATTCATAATCCGGTGTCATGTTAGTCAATGCTACGACATTTCGTCCCAATGCTATGTACATATGAGCATGAAATCGGATCTCTATCCGAAACTGGACCGTTTTTCATGCATAAGTAAAATAAGACGACTTGGCATTGTAGTCCACTTGCATAGATTTAGTTGTATACCAATTCCAAGGTTTCACAGAGTGCTGGAAAATCCCAGAACTTCTAGGAAACGGGTTTGATAAACGTACATACGAGAGGTGCCCCACTTAAATTTGAACAGAGTTGAACATCAAAGATTTTCGTGCAAATACAAAATAATTGAGTATCACGTTTGTACTGTGCATAAACAAAAACAATAATAAATCAGTAACACATTATATTCACATCATATCTAGGGCAAACCCAACAACCGAAATAGGTCTTCAGCCATAAGAACTATCACATAACGCATGCTAAACTCCGAAAATAAAATCGGTGCTCACCAGGGCTGGTATCCTCATTTGAAACGTCTCAGTCAAAAACTTAAATATTTCGACTGAAGTTAAAAGTTTGAGCCACGTATATTTTCCACAAATTGAAGATTACCACATGCTTTCTTACTGATTATTGAAGTTATTTACATAATGCTTTACAAGAATACAAAAATCAATAATCATGATTGTCATGGTTAACTGACATACTTATGTTTTTAATAAAATTCTAAATTGTCTTCTAAGATGCTTTATGAATACCAGCCCTGCTTAATACCTAAACAAAATAAGGGAGAAAAAAGTATTTACGCTATATGTGATAATAGCAATAACTATAATTGTCGAAGAAGAACAGACTGAGCACTACTTGAGAAATATTTACAAGGCAGCACATAAATTGACATTCGTTAAGTACCTTACACTCACGGTCAATTGCATGGCATGAGCTGTTGTTTGCTATACTCACTGGTAAAACGGATCTCACAATTATTCACAAATGGACAAAAATAGCCCACATCACTACGTTCATAAGGTTCTAAAACGTACTTGGACCAAATATTTGTGACACCTCTTTCCTTGCAGCAATGCATGGATCGTGGTGTTTTTGTGACGTCTCAGCTTCACGTCCTACTGCGTATACGACATTCGTAACCTTAAGAACACTAAAGTGAAGTATATTGTAGGGAAGTAGAAATAACAAAAGTCTACAATTTTGCACCCATATAGTCTGGCAAAGACATCGGAATTTTGAAGATGCTGCTGTGTTGATTACAGATGAAAACGTAAAAAACATCAATTGGATTGTAAGTCTGAAATAAGCCAAACACCAATGCCCCATACAAAGTGTTGATTTGTAGTGAGTGTACATGCTACTTGGCACATTTTGAAATATACACGGCATTTTGGTCATATTTTGTCAGCATTAAGTTATCGGATGTTCAAGATTGTTCAAATATAAGTGGGCACCTCTCGTACAATTACTCATTGTAAATTTGTTGAAAATACGTTGCTTAATACGATACTAACAAACACACAAATCAATTATATGGAATAATAGATCTTGTGAAATTTGACTCGCGTGAATATTGAGCATGAAATGTAATAATTAATCATTGACTGTTCAAATAATTCATTCAAATCGATCATGAGGACGACTGACAAATCGTTTCATAACCGTACACTGACCATTACTTGCTTCTCATTGTATTGGCGCATGCTCCTGGTACAAGTTCAACCACCAATCTGAATGCGTTCGGTTCCTTACTTAACTTTACGGATTGAAATATTTCGTAAGTAATCGTTCATTTAAAATTTTATATAACCTTTTGTATACTCGTGGACCTTTTGCAACGCAACAGCGATGATTTTAAGTGTAGGACCAATTTCAGATTTTTGTTGTATTTACTTTACAATGTATTCTGATCCTTCTGATACTTGAGTAATTAGATCAGATTTATTTACGTTTTTAAAATTATGTACAATAAAAACATCGTTGGTTGTTGCGTTTTAGACGGTTCTCTGATTGTATCTGGATACGTTCCTTGAAAATGCAAACACATAGTTGAAATGAACAAGTGTGTCTTTGGGCTAATCAAGCGGCCATTTACATTTTCGCACTTTCGAATTTGAACAACAATGACATAAAGTTTCGTAAAGATTATAGTTCGAAAGACAAAAATGGCACATAAAATTTTTACAGTGACCACAAACCCTAGTCTGAACACAACGAGTAATTGTTTTCAAATGTAGTTAAAAATGTGAAGTGAACATAGTCGCAAATTTTACTTTTAAAGTAAAATAAAACACATTCGTAGCGGTGCATTTTATTGTGCTATGACGGTAAAATTGCTTGCATGAAAACTAAAGCTGAAGTTTTCCAGTTTAAAAACATTAGCGTGTGTAAAACTGCGTCAAATTGATTGTTATGTAAATCATGCAATGCTTTATAATAATACTATAAATGTTGTTTGATTACAAGCGAGGTTAATTATCATCAATTGAGGGCTGTTCATCGTAAATACTTAAGTATTTACTATCAAGTAATGCGTAGATGTGTTTGTATAAGATGCTTATCTTTTTAGAGTTATATACCAAAATGTTCGGGACAGTCTGAAGATTATCAGACTGCCGGCATAAATTGCAAATTTTTGGTGCGGCCCTAAAATCCAAGATGGCGTCCAAGATGGCCGCCATCTAAATAAAAAAGATGCTATTTTAGTGTAATGTTTCTAGATTTTTTCTGGTTAAAGTCTGTGTCATCAAAGTTCACATTAATATCAATCATCATCTAGACCAAAGGACTAGATAATTTCCGTAATTGTTCAAGGTCATTTTTAAGGTAAAATTATCTTATGTTATATGTGATATATATGTCTTTGTTGCTAGGGGAACTTAGCAAGTGTTTATTGGTTTACAGTTCCAGGAAAACGATTTCAATATTAAATGTGACGTTATTAATAGACTATAAATATTTAATAGCATTTTCTATAGACTGATAGACAAACCATACAATTGCATTACTTATAGATATGAGGTTATATTGATGTTTATTATTCTTTCTAATGCTAAAGCAACTGAGCATAATTGTGCCTTGTGAACACATCTAAACAAACCCATGATACCGTTACTAAATCATCAGATATCCGCAGATTAAATCTCTCGTCCATTATGTTAAACTATTATATGCCTAAGTATCAACAGAAATTAATGATGACTTCAATAACTGATCATATCGATTAAATGATGTGCAAACATTACCGACCATAATGTAAAGACAATTGATAGAACTATTTGGGTGAATAATTATCAAAAGGTCAATTTCCCTGTCCTATATTCATTATCAATTTTGCAATCAAACAAGTTAACATACGCCCATATATCGTTCTGACAGTAACACGGCTTATTATCTAAAAGAAGCGAGATAGATATATATCCGTGTGCTAAAAATGTTTAGATAATTATTGGACATAAAATTAAAAGTATGGAAAAACTTGTTTCACAATCCACCTAAAATAAATTAGTATAAACAAAAAAGTATAAGACATAAAAAGCTTAGTGTGTTACTAAATGTACTAACACAATTATATTTCCTGCAGATTGCACATCGTGAGCGATGATTCGTTCATGGTTAATCATATTTGGAATGTCAGTTGTCATGGAGCTGGATGTCTGTGGACAGACTATGGACGACGTACACAAGTTGCATCAAGACCTTTTGAAGAATGCTAATTACAGTAAACACATTCGTCCGGCTGTGGATCAATCTAAACCAACCATCGTAAATGTTACATTCGATCTAGTGTCAATCAGGGAACTTGATGAAATTACAGGAAAACTGTCAATAGTTGGAATACTTTGGATGAGATGGGAGGACCCACGTCTAAGATGGAACCCTGGTGATTATGGAAATGCAATAGATACAAAGCTAGCTTTGGAAGAGGTCTGGAAACCAGATTTGGTCATAGCACATCCCATAGATTCTATAAGTTCCATTGGATTTGATCATTATCACTATCCAGTTCGTGTCTATGCGAACGGGTTTGCTGTCTGGGCGCCAGGAGATGTGATGACAACCACGTGCAAAATAGACGTGGCGTACTATCCTTTTGATACACAGACGTGTGAAATAATGTTTATTCCATGGGGATGTCTCTTAAATGAAGTGTTTCCTATCGCTTCAGTGAAGGAAATCTCTAAGGAATTCTTCGTAGGACACGGAGAATGGGAACTTACCAAGTCATATGCTCGTGAAGGAATCCTTGATGAAGTTTATCCCACATACAATGTTGTATTGGAATTGAAAAGACGTCCAACATTCATAATTGTCAACGTCGTTATGCCGATACTGTTTATGGGTCTACTGAATGTGTTGGTGTTCTTCTTGCCAGTACAATCCGGAGAACGTGTATCGTATTCCATGACAGTTTTACTGGCTATCGCAGTATTCCTTACTCTTGTTGGCGACAACATGCCCAAAACATCAGAACCTATGTCGACCATCTGTTACTTCTTGCTGACCAACCTGGTTATGAGTTCAATCATAATGATGATAACCATATTAAATCTGAACCTCTACCATAGATCGGACCTTCGTCCAGTGCCTACTTGGCTAATAAATCTGGTCCTCTTGTTGAGTTGCAAGCGTACAAGACGTACACAGGTTGAAGACATAGCCGTATCGGAAGACGATATACCCGAGATCGATATAAAAGACGGGAAGAACGAATGTGTCATCAAGCCGAAATGGGCAACACCGCAATCTGACGACGCCAATAGTGTCACATGGAAGGACGTCAGCAGGATGTTCGACAAAATGTTTGGTTCGATGGCTATTGTGTGGCTGTTGTTCTCAGCAGCTACGTTCTTCGGTATGGTTTCTACACAGTCTGTGCCAGGTGTTGAAGACTGAAACATATACATGTAGTATATTAACGTATGACAAGTCCTTACAAAATATACAATAGTCATGATTGTACAATTAAGTTCAATTATAATGCATACATACTTAGTCTATGTAATTGTTTTGGTACGTATGTAAGTGATGCATTCATGGATATTCGAAGTACATTGTAAATATTTTGTCTGCATTCAGAATGCATCCTGTTCCATTTTTGTGTGGCAACTCCGGAGGCTAAAAACGTTCTAGATGTATTGGAAGTGGAGACATATCTACATTTGGAATACAAATTTATTCTAACTTCATTTAGTCAGGACTTAAAACCTGGGATAACGTGTAGCTCATAGCTATCAGTCAACGTTGGTGTAACATTATTATATCGTCAAACCAGGCTGTTATAAATTAAAACGATAATTCTAATTGTATCAGACTAGATTCTAGTACGGTCAACGTTGATATTGATGTTATAATTGATTCATTTATGATGATTAAGCTCGAGATGGATTTCTAATGTTCGTTTACGTTACAAATATCAGATCGGCAACCATAACAGATTCAGTTGTCGAAAACATTTAGCATCGATTTAGCGCCAAATAAGCATCAATGCATATTATATGACATTGCTCACATGGTATGTCTCGATATTTGAAAATTAATTGAAAATTCGCCTACAGAATTGATTGCATACTATGGAATGTTAATTATATCCCATATACATAATCAATGTACTCACTTTACTGTCAGCCAAATGTACCCATAAATATTTATAGTCCTGAATGATTATCAAGTATTGATAGTTTTTACATTACTATTTTGAAATGGTTTGAAAACGTTCGAACTTTCGACATCTGATCATGTATATTGTGTATTGTATATATTGCATACACCAATGCAGTTTGTTACTGTAGCATATATCAGAGTTCCCAAAGTGTTATCCGAACACTGTGAAACTTTACATGGTTATCTGATGAGATTTGGTTGAAAAGACCACCCATCGTTTGTATTGCCGTAACGACGTTTTGTATAAACCTCAGTTAGACTAAAGACACAGTAGTCTCTGAAATCCCTCAACAAACGATTTGATATACATTATAGCATAAAAACTGTGATTTTGCCCATACGTTAACGGCACGAAAACCATGCGTAAAGATAAAGATTCACGCGAGAACGCGCTATTAACGTCCCTAACGGGCTTGGGCACCAACCGTCCCTCGAGACTCTGTAGATGTTATAGCACGAAAAAGCATGCGTTAACCCTACAAATATGGACAATATTTCTAGTTATCAACTTATTTTGTGTTGTGCTTTCTATATACAATATGACCGTTATTGTTAAAATTAGTTTTAATCATAACCATTTGCTTAACTTGTTTATACAGAATTGTCCCAAAACAACTAACTATGTCATTTGCAGTTTTTGCAGTTAGAATAAAATTAATGTATAGTAATGTTTGCTTTGTTCCCACTGTAATATTGAAGTTTTCGTACGTTAATGGAATAATGATATAGCATGTCGATTGAATGCATTACCAGCATTTGTAGCTATAAATTAACGACTGACTTAAATAAGATTCTTGTCAAATGTTGTTCTTTGAATTACTTTGAATCAAATGTATGAAAAGTGCCTTTTAAAACAATTTCCTCTCTTCATACGAACTGTATTTTATTACAATAAAATGCTAATGTGTTTCATTTAATAATGCTTTCATTTCCATACCTTAATATTTGTATTGAAATAAAATGTATGCGCTTGTATTTGTATCATGTTTTGTTTTGGTTTGTTATAGCATTAGTCGTGTCTGACAAAGCCTTGCAGTAATATACGCATTTTATGATACTCGTGTAAACAATATGTGATACTTTTATACAAAATTGTGATGAATTGACCAACCCGTTCAGTTAACTCAGTTTAAACAATTAACATTGCCTTCATCACACATATACAGTTAACATCATTGTAAATCGCCGTAACTCTGGCACAAGCAAATTTACGATAGCATTTAAGGTGGAAACACAGTTTCAAGATCCAAGATTTAATCCCAATTCAACGTCGCGCCTAATATCTCCGTGCGTAATCCCATTACGTTACTATGACGTCTTGAAGTTACCATGGAATGTTGAAACTTTTATGTAGTGTGGTTCCACCTTAAAGATACATTTATTTATCAAAATTAGGGAGGTTGCGAAAATGAACGTGTACGTCTACATGAATACTACTGTGGTGGTATTTCGTCATCCAGGTATGTGTAGTATCTACACATGTACAAGTAACGGACGTGTGGCAGACGATAATGAAGTGTATACTATTTCACACAGTTATGCGCATGCACGGGAAACACAAGATTCCATCGCCGCTCATAGATTCGGAATTTTGTCTAAACTGACCGAAATGTGTCCTTCTTTTATTCAATATGAACTATTCTGATATAACCGAAACTTTCATAGCATACAAAGTCATGTACACTGATTTGTGTCTGCTAACAAACAAAACCTATCATAGCTAACTACGACCCGTTTTAAATAAAAGTAAAGGGTAATTTGCCAATACCGATTTTTGTGAATCCGAACATGGTCCGAATGGTGCTCGGTTTTTTAAGATTATACACAGACCTACACAGCTTAAGTTAGTATCGTATGAATTAGTATGGTATGGGTATTTTGATTTTTTATACGGTGTCAACTTCCAACATTGTATCAAGTAACCGTATCATGTAACTGTACTTATATATGCTAGAGGTTAGTACTGTGTGTAAACAATGCAAAATGGGGCAAATGTTACCTGTATAAGATATTCTATTTCATCACTTGTATATACTTTTCAGCTTAAACCAGACTGTTGTAATTATAGATGTAGGATTGAATAAATAAATATATTTATATGTGTACAATGCTTAGGTCAAGTATCATTTGGCAATTTACTTTTAGTTATATTGAGTAGACTCTTAAACACTCTTGATGCCATATTAATTACTCTAAAAGTCTGTGTACTGAATATTTTCTAAATGCTGACTTTATTGGCTGTTCACAGTTCACGTCACAAATTGTTTTGTAAATATCAACACTCCTTGTATTCCGATATTGTATTTAATTGTTTATGTAAATTATATAGCACTCTAATGTGTGTGTATACTCATTTGTAAGCCAATCCAGCTTAGTGGCAAACTCTTTGTTTGTTATTCATTAATTATTCAATTAAGTGAGTATGAAAGAATATTTTAACTAATGGGTGTCAATAAAAGAGACAGACAATCAATGCGTCATTATGTTCGATTTAATACATTCGTTAAATTAGAGTTGCTATGCTAAAGGAATATGGAACAAATGCTTCAGAAGTATCGCTGTTCTGCTCAATTGGAGCAATAGCTGAATTCCAAGATTGTGGTAGAAACTTTATTTCAGTGAACCCCCCCCTTTCTCTCAAACAAGTCCGAACTCAAAAACTTAAATCGCAAATCATTGATCTATCAATCCATAAACAAAATACAAAAGTCGGTTAAAGTTTGTAATGTCGATCGTGAAGATATTGTTTGAAGCTGTACAAGGGGTGTTCAAGTAATTCGAGTACTTTGCTCATTTTATGAAATGTAGTATCGTTCGTATTAAGTTCAAATTTCGCTGACAATCAAACACATGTTATAAGCCAGTACGCAGACTTGCACGAAATGTGTTACCAATATAATCGTGTTTTCAATCTAAAATTATATCGTATACGCATGCGTCGCTCAACGACGTCATAATTCTTTGAGTTTTGACCGTCATACCACAAAATATTTTTCTCCTAGAACAATTCGCAATTGCGATCAATACATTATGTTATGCAATTATTGGACTTCTTGTCTCGAAACTTTCCGAACATCCTCGTACTATTACATCAATATCAACTCAACAGGAAAGCCTTTTTAATTTGTGAACTAGACACACTTTGGTTTGTGAGCAGCCCATCATTCAGTCATGTGTGAAAAGAACAATGACATATATGTCATTGTAAACAGCCAATTAAAAGAACGCTGTCTAAGTCATGCGTAAATACACCAGGTGCAAGAGCACTGAGAATGTCATGTTTTACTGCCATAGTTTCTTTGACTGTATATTTTATGTAGCGTGCTATCAAGTCTTTTCTTTGACCTTACAGCTTGTCATTTTCTAAACATAAGTAGATCAAAATTTAAATCGATACATCACCACATGTATATTTTACAAACAACATTTTATTTATATGTATATATAATATATATAGTTATGATTGTTATGCTAGATGACCCCAAGGGAGATAAGCCCTAGGCTAAATGGGTATATCATCGGAAAATAAAATTATTATTATTATATCATTATTATTATATAAACTGTCAATGAATGATGTAATGCTGTACTGTGTCCCCTCTATTCGAAACGTCACCTCTCCATAGGGTTATAATCAGGGGCCTAACCAGCGATACGGACGTACGCACGTGCGTTACATTAAATTTAAAAGTAAATATATGAATACGGCCAACAGGTATCAAAGTCCAAAATTTCCACATTCATGAGGACCCCCAACTTTTTTATACATATTTTTGTATGTTAATAATTTATTGACTTTTATTCAGACTTTCTATTATTCCTAGTAAAAACCAAATGGGTATTATTATGTATTGTTATATACCATACATTTGGGCACACGTGTATACAAAAAGTAAACGATCGTGTTCCTTCGTCTGTTTTAACATCGATGTAGTTAATGAAACGGGAAATTTAAACAAACATTACAATTCTCTTTAGTCTTTTCACCATTCGTATAACTACGTGGGTGGTTAGACATGTTTTTGCAATTTGTTCTTTTTTATCACTATTCAAAATCGCGACAAAATTGTCATAAACGTATCACTCGCCTAAAAAGATATTCATAACACTTTGAAAACATAGGAAATTTGATCTTTCTGACTATTTATTAATTTGAAGATAACGCACGGTACATTATGCACATCTGTTTGCATGCGTTCTAACTGATTAATGAGACACATAAAACATGTATTTAAATAATATTATGCTATGTTATTGGTTTCATAAATCAAGACCACTTTTAATTCCAATTTCAAATTTTCTTCGATTTCTTCGAAACACAGGACATGAAATCCTTATCATGATTCGTGACGATGCTCTTTAATACTGGGATTTAAGCTTATATATACTATACCTCTAATAACAAAACAATTTCATGAATTATACTCTGGTCAATAAACGGATCTTTACAACTGTTATAACTGATGAACTGTTGCCCCCTGTCAGAATTACCTGACAATAATTTGTGTTGAACTAGCATGCTTGTGGCAACATGCAACATAAATGGAACAGTTCCCCTGGTAATGATGGAAATCGTTCAATTAATGTCCTCACGTTGGTGGTTTAAGAACGAAATTTATCGGAACAAATCATTCGCACAATTATTATCAATTTCGAAATTTAAATTTATGACACATCAGGGGAAAGATACTTGTACTGGAAAAGTACTACGAGACCGCTGCATTTGCTCCAACTGTGTCGCTAGATGGCGTTCTGAACACTAGCAAATACGTTTCTATATGTAACCACATTGTTAGTTTTTCGTCTACCCACGCTGAGAACTACCTTAAACTGAATGACGTCATGCCATCAAGTGATACATATAATGTACGACAACAATATTAAACTAAATACATCACGGAAAGCAAACATGTTGAGGCAATATATTCTATATATGTACAGCCATTTAACCGGCGTTGTAGAGTATTCCGAATAAATACCAAATAACGTAATACGCTATTTAACTAGTAATTTGTCTTAATTGTGTGTTCGTCATTCCTGAATTAATGGACAACAACCACTGTGGGGAGTGCAACAGCTTTATATATATTTAATAGGTTGTCGCCTTTATTTAGGACACCAGCCTATAATGTACGGCGTCACCTTTGTATACGACGATTCACAAGGCTGGGTACTGCAAGGAACAAGAGGATATCTAGACATACAACATCAATATGGAGCCATATAACTGTCATGGCTCCATACATCAATTTCATAAACAATGGGAGATATGTTCAGGTAACACGTAAAGATGAAAATGGAAGACAGTCTGGTAGTAAAGGGAACTAACTGTCATGTTTTTGTGCTAGTTTGAAATGACTAGAGTTATTCCGCGTTTTTGTTATGCAGCACGGCCAGGGAGCTTTCTACATTTTTATGTCTGTTTTACCAATAATATGTATAACGAATGTATTCAAATATGCCCGACACTGTAAGTATGTCCGCGATATATTGCAATATGTTTGTTGATGTTTCTTTGCGCGATCATCAGTTATTTCATGGACAGATTGACCAATGAACTTCGACTTCGAGGCAAGATACAGTTTATAACACAAGGAATCCGGGTTCGATATCATAGCTCTTTCCGAACAGACCAATTGGTTCCTTAACTTTCCCGTTGTATAGTACCGATATATGCGAGACAACCATCAGGTCACGGTACGTTCCGGTAGAGGAAAGTCGGTATACCGTGAGAATCCGGACATTTTTGTAACAAAAAGTAATTGCATTCTCTCATTCCCGACGTTACCCCGGTATAACACCGGTCTGGAAGAATATTCTACCAGTTTGACGACGCCGGAGTAGCTAGGGTTATTTCCGGTTTAGTACGGTGTCGTTAAGATGTCGTTACGGTAGAGAGCGGAAGGGCCCCATTAAAGCACGGTTTGAACCCGGTTGTTGCCGGTGGCGTTACGGTGACAACTGGTATCGCCATGGCTGTGCCCCGTTGACACGCCGGTGACACACCCGTGGCACACCCACGTAACTTAGAAGTCACTTTTAAAATAAGATATATGAACTTGGGTTAAACAGCATCATTTGTCATTAGGTTATTAATCATATCATATAACGTCATTCCAAGAAATAAGAGGCCAGCTAAGAAATGTGTGCCGATTAAGCCTGAGGAAACAGAAGCTGAAAGGGACTATGATTTCGCTGGTTGAAGATCACTATCACCTCCACCTGAGGTGGTAGAAAGAGAATCATCACCTAACTGATGCAAACCAAGTTAAAAAAGCTATCTCTGCAGTCTTTATCCTACCCGGTATGCTACGGTTTATCACGGTAGACATAGGGCAGAGGTATTGTCCCGTTGATCTTCGGATTAAGCTGGTTCTCGATATCGCTTCCGTTGAACTTAATGTGTCTCCCGGCTGTATTAAACATTTTAAAACAACCGGGGCTGTTAGCCGGTGTATCACGGTTTATCCCGGATCGCCCCGATGATCCCGGATGTACACGGTGCCGCTACGGTTGTCTCCCCGGTTAGACACGGTTTCCCCGGATTACAAACCGGGACTCATCGGGGATACCAAACCGGGACTGTGAAAACGGGGCTTACCAGCTCATCTCACCAGTCCATATTGCAATGTAAAAGCAAACATCAACCTGTTATACTCTGTATTTTATTTACCATGTTTAATAGTTACCAACGTGCACGTCTACTAGAGTGATGCAATTCGATAATGTATGTACTGTCTTGCAGTCACGTGTAGTAGCAATGCATTACGCATTTTCCAATAATTTTTGTACAGAAAAAGGAAATAATCATAGAACAGTGAAGGAAATTACCCAATTGGGCAATTCGGTGATTCCCCTTACTACTTGTCCGATCGGGAAATTTTGCTTCAACAATTGACAGATCGGGCAATAGAAACGCTCAATTTTGAAAAAAACTTACCTGTGCATAAGGATATTTGACATAAAGATGATCGAATTGCACATTTCACATCACAAAATGTTTATCTAAAATCAGACCGTTCAGAATTATTTTACATTGTCTAGATTCTGAGATATTTTGTGTATTTTGTTCACTTTCCCGTTGTGGCAACGTATACAATAGAAGAAAGGTGCCAACACGGGAAAGTGAACACAATGTAATTAGACCGGCCGAATTGGTACTTTTCGAGGCAAGATGTCTCAGAATCTAGACCATCTAAAGAATATTTGAACGGTAGGATCTTAGATATTCCCTTTTTGACTAGCCGTATTGTTGCGAGAATGGTCGAAAATTCATTTTTATGTCAGACATTGGAACGATTACCGCACGTTACTTGTAATGGGTTTCTAATACTTTTCTGATTAAAATTACGTTTGAAAAAACGTTATTCCCATCCATCACTATTTAATGAAGTCAATTCATACAAGAAACACTAGCAGGCTTTCATAGCTTACCGCACACAATGATTCCTATTGAAATCATCGTTCATTAAAGTGTTAGAATATTAACCTGACGAGAAGAACGATACTTAATTACAAAAACTGTTCGAACGTTGACACATAATATGGAAATGATTGGCGATTATCGTATTGTGATTAATTCATCGCTCCATACACCATACTGAGCTAAATAACTAAAATTGGACGGGGCACCATTCGATATAACAATAATAGGGATCAATAATGAGGGAAAAAGCGCAATAAGAACATTATATATATCAATGTCCCGTCAAGGTTCCCGGTCTCGTATGTACGTGTATAAGCTTATACGCATTCAGAACTGGAACCATAGGTGATGTATCCAAAGGAACGATCTATTCAAGAAGCTGAGTGCGTGAAATGATCCGAAGCTAATCAAGTAATTCACCTTTGGGAATATATTTTGATTATCGTCAGAGGTTTTATTTCTACACACTTTTTATTTTATTTTATGAAACTTGTTAAAGTGAACATCAAAAACTTTAAGGTCACTGAAACATAAACAAATGAATTGGATATAAATATTTGGACTTATAAGAAAAATAGAATGGCAGTTAACGTAGGTAAGTACGTGATTGAATGTTTTAATTAGTCAGTTTTGGTAATTGGTAAACTTTGAATGGGAACCCTCTTTTGGTGGATTCGCTACGGAGTTTTCTTCTTTATGGGATTTCAAATACATGTGAAGTCATACACATATAATTATAGTACATTGCAGTCATTGTAGCTAATATTTGTAATTGTCTTTCTTTATGGTAATATGCTAATTAGAAAAGCCACGTTGTGCGTCATTCGTTCAGTGGGTCAGTAGAATTATAGGCATGCTTTAAGAATATTTTAGGGATACTGATGGTACGTTCCGTGTCCGTTTCTTGTGACTAGGCGCTTCCGTCGCGTCTAAATTCCAACGCTTTGAATCGCCGGTGCATGACAGTATTTAATTATGGAGACCACGTTCCATCATGTTATACTTATTATTACATGTAACATGTTTTCGTTGTCAGATTCGAATCCTGGATGGACGAGTTATTCTACTTGGCTGAAATATGTGCGGTCATGCCCTTACACTGATGTTTTATCTGCTAGTGTTAGGTCACCATGGAAATGAATGACTAGGTGTAGGTGGTTTGTGTATCACGTTTTCTGTGCTATTTATTTCTTTCGCATCACTCATCATTGACTATTATCTTAAGCATATGTCTAAATGGTTCTTTGTTACCATACAAGCCCGCTGACATTCCGAAACTGAGAATTTGAAATGGTACGATATTGGTAAATAAACGCATTATGACGTAACTTCGAAATATATTGTATATTATATTTTCTAGTTTATTCAACATTGATGGTAATATTGGCACACAGCCAGCAGGACTTTGAATCGTTCTGGACACAGACCGGAAGTGTGAACGATGCAACAGGAACAAAACACCAACAAGATTTAAAGAGTGTTATCCGAGGAGGAAATTTTAGGAGTAGTTTGATTGACAGTTGGAACAACGAATCATTTCTAACGGTACGTGGTATAAAGTAGTTTCTATCAAAGCATTGTTGTCATTGTGGGGAGCGGTGGCCTAGAGGTAGGGCGCGCGCTTCGGGATCGAGAGGTCCCGGGTTCAACCCCCGTCTGGACCACTGCTTAATTTCTCCGAGCACGAATAACCCACATGCTCCACTCGACCAAGGTGTGAATTGGTACATGTGAGGGCTGTGTCTGAACATGTTCGATAGCCCTGGGCGCCGAAGATCGATGTTGGCTGCACACCCACCAGGAGAGAAATAGTCTCCCCAGGGAGACTCGAACGTAGGTTTCCATAGGTAGCCCAATGAACAGGGGAAGTTTAAATGTCAAAGGGTGGCTGAACAGCTGAACTGCTGAAAGCAGCCCTAGAAAATTGGTAACTTAACTTAACTTATTGATCATACACTCATTACATGTTATAAGTACACCAACACAGTAAATAGCGATATATGTTCATAGTGTATATCATTTTGCTTCTAGCTTGAAAATTACACAATATAGAACTACAACATGTACGGTATAATGTTGCTTTTATAATAATTATGTTTAAACATCTTAGGAGTTGTAAGTAGTTAAGCTTTTTATGTTAGCACATGTATGTCGATCGGTCGGTAGACCAAGTATTTTCCAATCAATAACCCCAGATCGGTCGGACCTAGGACCCACAAACTTTACGTGGAGGTTGTTCTACATCATTAGATGACCCCAATTTATTTTTAAGGTCACTAGGTTCAAAGGTAGACAACATTTTAAGACATTGTACTATGAACATTGTTGCGCACGTGCATTGTTCTGATTTTGGAGAGTTCACGGTTCACTGCTTATACCAAGCAAAACATTAATATCCGATTATCGGATTTGCTGTAATACTTCTTACATGAACACATGCAAAAAATGAACAAGCTATCATGTATATTAAAAAAGACACAAAGGTAACAGGTTGGTGTACTTATAACTTTTAATGAGTGTATGTTGAAGACGATCGAGCTGCCTAGTGCCTAGCGCGGTAGTTCAGAATTCGAAAAGTGATAAATAACAACATTAACATAGGCTTCAATGATACATTAATGTAAATGTATGATAATAACACTCAAACGATTTAAAAACGCACCACTTATAAAATATAAATTTTATGGATGAAAATGTAAATCTATGGTTATTTAACTTTGGGTGAATTAACTTCAGTCTATACGCAACGAGTTATGTCAAGTTCATGTAATTATCGCAAGTTTGAAATAAATTATCACTAGTGAGTATATGAAACTGCTGCATTGATGCATGCACGTGACCGCTCCTCCTCAAGGATAACATAATAGGATAGAAATTATGTTCTGTGTGATGTTTTCCCACTCTTCAAGCAGCACTTCACTTAATCTATAGTGGTATGTGGCTGGGGCTACCTAGCTCAAACCGTATGACCGAGTTCAGATTCTAGATTTTCTCAGTGATTGAACTTGAGATGGTTTCAAGTTAAATTTAGCATAGCAGTTTTGGCGATTGTCTTCAATCTGTTAGGAAATTTCCCGCGTTTCGTCTACGACACCTCAAACCAATGCCACAAAGACGTTTGAAGACAATACATTTGCGAATAAAGCTCAAAACGGACGAAAATCGTTCCGAATTTAGCTGTTTCGGGTAACATTCATTCGTTAAAAAAGGCGCTCATACCCCTTAAGTATTTTGATATACTGATAGATATGTATGTGTTGATGTCTGACAGGTATCTGTATGTGGTACCAATGTACACGGTGATATTTTGTGGAAGACAGAATTCAATACAACCACCTCTACAGTGGACCTTACATCATGGCTTACTGGAAACAACATCATAGCATCATCTGCTGTCACATCACTGGACCAACATACAGATTTCAGGTCTGGGATTTATCTTAGTATTTTGTTGTATTAAATAAGACGTCAGAAAACTATATGGTTTTTGTTAAAAAGATAATAATACATAGAACATGGATGGCAATATTTACCAAAAACAACAGAACACGAAAGAACACACGGAACACACAAAGCTCACAAGTCATAAAGAACACACGGAACACACAAAGCTCACAAGTCATAAAGAACACACGGAACACACAAAGCTCACAAGTCATAAAGAACACACGGAACACACAAAGCTCACAAGTCATAAAGAACACACGGAACACACAAAGCTCACAAGTCATAAAGAACACACGGAACACACAAAGCTCACAAGTCATAAAGAACACACGGAACACACAAAGCTCACAAGTCATAAAGAACACACGGAACACACAAAGCTCACAAGTCATAAAGAACACACGGAACACACAAAGCTCACAAGTCATAAAGAGCACAATAACACACGAAATGGAACATTCACAGATTACAAGCACATGTAACGCGGCCAATGTCGGTACATGTATACCAGTGTTGCCGGTTAATTCAATTCTTAGAAAAAATAACACTAAAAATGTGATTTAATTTTGAAATAATTGAACTGTAGATTTGTTGGATTCACAGGAAACACTCGATATAAACCCATCAAATGTGATATATCCAAATACAATGTGACGTAAAAACAGAACGGACAAATGCGCAGAAACATGCGTGCGTTCTAACTTACTCCGGTTTGCTTGGTTGTTGAATGAACATAATGCGCCAATTGTTATGTTAACAGTATACCACGCATGTAATTAACATGCGTGGATATACATGTACGTCAAATGTGGACCACATGTTCCAGGAATATCATTTGGTAGATCAAGTTTTCATTTTTAATACAACATAAAATATCAAATCACGTAAATAAGCTGTACCTAAAATCATATTGTTTAAGCTATGGCATAACATTGTTTGATTAAATATTTTTTCAGCGATGATTTCTACCGTGTTCGTCTAGAGCCTGTCGGTGTCTCTGGAGACGCTTGGTTTACAATATCGTATGGTCAATTATCATTCCCAAAGATACCTGTTATTTTCATACCCAGACACAATGATGTGCCGTTCGCCATTCCTGTTATTAAAGAGGGTAATGTATGTTGTCTTTCCTTCATATCTGAAAAGAATGTACGTTCGGAATAATTTGTTTTTTTTCACGGACTTTCAGGAAGTTGTCAGAACATTTGTATACCAGCGTTAATTCCAAGTTTCAATCAGTTGGTATAGTGAAGATCGTTCTTACAGACTCTGTCAAAAGCTTTGGACAAATCAAAGAATAATGCGTAAAACATTTTGTTCTCTTGACAGGCGTCATCAGTGTCAGGAGTTTAAATTACGAAAGTTGAACTAGATATTTTTGTTATTCTCTGCCTACTTGTTAACTTTACGACGTAATTAACCGAACAGTTGATGTTCGACATTGTTTGAGGGGTGATCAACAAAACCATTTCTGAAGATCGCCCATCGTGTATAAATAAAACTGTAGAGAAGTGGGAAAATTATGTTGGGTTACTTTTTAAGATGCTGATTTTTCTCAAAGTTTCATTGCGAATGTAAACGATGTCAATTATGCTTAGTCACTCTTGTCTTGTTCCGATACAAAACTTTCTCGTATGTTTGGTATTTTGCAAGACCTAAAGAGTTTAGTTATGTGACTGGTGAATAGGCTAGTAATATGTTTGCTAAATAATCTTGTTATTTGTTTGCTAAATAGTCTTGTTATGTGACTGCTCGCTCAATAGGCTAGTAATATGACAGCTAAATCAATAGTCTTGTTATATGACTGCTGAATGGTCTAGTTATATAACTGCTGAATAGTCTAGTTATATGACTGCTGAATAGTCTAGTTATATGACTGCTAAATAGGTTAGTTATATGACTGCTGAATATGTTAGTTATATGTCTGCTGATCAGACTAGTTATATGACAGCTAAATCAATAGTCTTGTTATAGGACTGCTGAATAGTCTAGTTATTTGACTACTGAATAGGTTAGTTATATGACTGGTGATTAGATTAGTTACATGACTGCTGAATAGCTTAGTTATATGACTGCTGTTTAGTTTAGTTATTTATGACTGCTAAATAGGTTAGTTATATGACTGCTAAATAGTCTAGTTATATGACTGGTGATTAGACTAGTTATATGACTGCTAAATGTTCTAGTTATATGACTGCTGAATAGGTTAGTTATATGACTGCTGAATAGTCTAGTTATATGACTGCTAAATAGTCTAGTTATATGGCTGGTGATTAGACTAGTTATATGACTGCTAAATGTTCTAGTTATATGACTGCTGAATAGGTTAGTTATATGACTGCTGAATAGGTTAGTTATATGACTGCTGAATAGCTTAGTTATATGACCACTGAATAGTCTAGTTATATGACTGCTGAATAGTTTAGTTATATGTGACTGCTAAGTAGTCGAGTTATATGACTGCTGATTAGACTAGTTATATATATGCTGAATAGGTTAGTTATATGACTGCTGAATAGTCTAGTTATGCGACCACTGAATAGTCTAGTTATGTGACCGCTGAATGGTATTTTTATATGACTGCTGAATATGACGGTTAATTCAGTTCTTGCCCAGGAATTATCAATAATTTTGATTTATTTTCAACATATTATGTGTTTATCATGCGATATATAAATCATCTATTTTGAGACGTGAATGGTTATTGCGCGGCGCAATTATTCACGTGGAAGTTGTTATTTCATATATCGCAAATCTATGGAACCAAAATAGTGACACCTCTATACATTTTGCTAATCCTTATATTTGTTTTAAACCAAACATCACTTTAAAAAGAAGTGTCGTTGTGTTATTTTTGGGCCTCCGTACAGTAACAAATACCAAAGCCTCAAGATAACCAATCAAGCGCAGTTCCAAGTAAGTGTTAACGTGTACAATAAAATGTATATAAATATTATGAGTCTTATATAGACACTTTAGTTGTGTTCATCCGTCCGTCTGTCTTTACTTTTCATATCTCAAGTAGTATTTTCTTTAACTTACCAGGAATAGCGTATTAAATACTGTTACGCACAGCCAATCCAAAGCCACACAGAAACGACACGGCAACTTCTAACCATCCACGCAAGAGTCAGACCATGTGCCGCATCAGCCAGCCACACGAACATTAATAGTAACTGAAAATAAACATTTTACTACCATTTTACCTGAAGTAAATGAGTATATTATATTAAATGTACATGTGTATTACAATAGCTGATGTGAAATTAGCTCACTAAGAACGGAGAAGGTCGCTTGCAAGAAAGACATGTGTGAGTTCGTATCCAATTAATGACTTTTTCTGATAAATTTTTCTAGTAGGTCTTGAATATTTGTCTGCTTATTTTTTCGTTTTTTAAATTTATGCGTTTCCACTGCGCCGACGACGTGCTGGTAAATGTGTGATTCTTCTTGGTGGTTGTGACTGTGATCCTGAACAGAGCATACATTTGTGTCGTATATCGTAATCTTTGTTTTGATGGACATTTCTATTGAAATCCAAATGCTACCTAGTTGAATGCAAGCTGCCCTTACCTGGCAAATTCATGCTTTCATACCAGCGTCGGTGACACCTTGTTTGTTGACAATGCCACCAAGATATGTCAAGATGTCTGCCTCTTATAGAGCTTCATCATTCAGCGTTCTGAGCGATGTATTAGCGGAGTAGACCCTCAGGAGTTTACTATTTCAATCGTCCACATTGAGGTCAATGCGAATTGAGTTGTCTGCCACGATGTTGGTCTTTTCTTGCATCTGCTGCTAGATGTTGAAGTGTAGGACCAGGTCATGTGTCGAGGGGGTCATACAGTTGTAATCACAGTTTTCAATGAATACCATTTCGGTTTCCTGTTGTAGAGGTCATTGTGATCCAATCAATGACCAACAGGAACAGTAACGTCGACAACAAACAGCATTGTCTATCTCCTGTTGGTACCATAGTGCATTTTAGTCCATCGAAAGAGTTCCTGATTATGGTGGTGATTTTCTTAGAAAACCAATAGTGTCTTAGTAACCTTAAGTCACATAAAATATAGGCATTTTATTTACGATGTATCATGTTTCACCGACAATTCTAGTTATTTTACCGCAAGCATTAAAATTTGCAACATGAGTTAAATTCAATATAACGCTTGCAAAAATGATTAAAAAATAGGTCACTAATGCCTCGGTCACATTCACCTTATGGGCTCCATACACGCTTCGTACATGCTCCGTACGAGTTTATTTATTGACTCGAAGAAGACTCTAGAATTTCAACGAACACCCGAGTTGCCTACGAGCTCGTAGAGATTTCGATTTAGCATGAGAGGAGTTACTGTAGCTCGTACGTGTTGATTATGAAAACTGTGAAGCTTGTAAAAACTCGCACGACTGTCGCAAGGAAATCATACAGATAGCGCTTGGTCGACATACTGACATCGCACTAGTGTCCAGCAAAGCTCATACGCTCCTATGAGCTCCTTGCGAGTTCCGTACGACTTTTCTGCGATGTCCGTACGGATATTTAAGATTTATAGAGTTCAGTCACATCGCAAATGGTTATATATCACATATTATTTCTACAATAATTAATTCCATCGGTTATTCTACAATATCAAATGACAACAATCTTTAATTTACAACACAAATGGTCCGCTATTAATTACGATTCGCTTTTGATATTAGTTTTTTGTCTTGTCTTATAAGCGGAACTTGCATAACTCAGACAACACATTAATAGGTGTGGAAACATCAAGACAATATTTATGGTTTGCATCATAGCTACTATATAATGTATGAAACTCTCCATTGGAGTCGACTCACCAAATCGTTCTAGTCCAGGAGACATGTTTCAGAAGGGCTTAAATTGAGTTGTATTGAACCCATCGGGTAAACTAATGCCAATGCATACTAGAATACTATAAACACTTAGTGGTGGATGTCGTATGTTTAAGTGGTGCGGACTTTTGTAACAGGGACAACAACCCTTGCTTAAAGAAAGATAGATATATTCATTTTATATCAAAACATACAAATATAGTAAATAAATGCACGTTTAAGCATGAATCAATAAAACAGCTTTGTCAAATCAACATTAAATGTCAAGGATAACACAAGAAAGGGTTCAAATTAACCCTTATTTACATTGTGGTCCGTGATATGTAGTGTTGTATGACATAAAAAGATATCACATTTAGCATAATTTATATTAAAAGATATATATTAAATAAATAAAATTATTTATCACAGTAAAATTGCTATTATAGAAAGATAAATAGAACATTGTAGAGTAACATGTAAAAATAAGACGAAGATAAAAAATAATACTAATAATGAGCGAAAATTATCCGGTTTGCCATAAATAGATTATAAAAATGCTATTTATCAATTGAAAATAATAGACATATCTTATATGCTTCCAAACTAATTAACTATCATCCCCTTTCACATCTGGCATCCACCTTTATTTAAAACCTGGGTGTCTATTTTTTAATTCAAATATACCAATATAGTAATTTTTCTACCAGATAAGTATAATGAACATTGACATTTCAGTCGCCATCTTCTCGAATATTAGAATATATCTACTATAATAATTATAGTATTTCAGGAATCAAAACTATTGATGGCGATATTTGGAATTGTTATAATGATGTAGTATCGATATGTTGTCAACAATCTCAGCATGTTCAGTGTTTTGATTAATCTGATATTTAATAATTCATTGTTGAATATCTATCACTTGTGGAGGTATTCATAAAACTAGGAATCATTGAGCTGTAACTTCTATCCAATTCAGTATTGACAAATTATTCAAAGCTGTTTTGTATTAATTGAAAGCTGTTAACACAGTGGGCCTGCTGCACGAAGAAAAGTTGCTTCCATGTATGTTATTTCTGCCGTCATTAAATCAATGTAACCACGTATATTGTTATGTATATTGGAAGTGTCACATATAAACCGTGTATGATAGTGTGAGGGTGACATATAAACCGTGTATGATGGTGTGAGGGTGAGATATAAACCGTGTATGATAGTGTGAGGGTGACATATAAACCATGTATGATAGTGTGAGGGTGAGATATAAACCGTGTATGATAGTGTGAGGGTGACATATAAATCGTGTATGATATTGTGTGGATTACATATAAACCGTGTATGATAGAGTGAGGGTGAGATATAAACCGGGTATGATAGTGTGAGGGTGAGATATAAACCATGTATGATAGTGTGAGGGTGAGATATAAACCATGTATGATATGATAGTGTGAGGGTGAGATATAAACCATGTATGATATGATAGTGTGAGGGTGACATATAAACCATGTATGATAGTGTGAGGGTGAGATATAAACCGGGTATGATAGTGTGAGGGTGACATATAAACCATGTATGATAGTGTGAGGGTGACATATAAACCATGTATGATAGTGTGAGGGTGAAATATAAACCATGTATGATAGTGTGAGGGTGAAATATAAACCGTGTATGATAGTGTGAGGGTGACATATAAACCATGTATGATAGTGTGAGTGTCACATATAAACCGTGTATGATATTGTGAGTGTCACATATCAACCATGTATGATAGTGTGAGGGTCACGTATAAACCGTGTATGCTAGTGTGAGTGTCACATATAAACCATGTATGATAGTGTGAGTGTCACATATAAACCGTGTATGATAGTGTGAGTGTCACATATAAACCGTGTATGATAGTGTGAGTGTCAAATAAAAACCGTGTATGATAGTGTGAGTGTGACATATAAACCGTGTATGATAGTGTGAGTGTGACATATAAACCGTGTATGATAGTGTGAGTGTCACATATAAACCGTGTATGATAGTGTGAGTGTCACATATAAACCGTGTATGATAGTGTGAGTGTCACATATAAACCGTGTTTGATAGTGTGAGTGTCACATATAAACCGTGTATGATAGTGTGAGTGTCACATATAAACCGTGTATGATAGTGTGAGTGTCACATATAAACCGTGTATGATAGTGTGAGGGTCACGTATAAACCATGTATGATAGTGTGAGTGTGACATATAAACCGTGTATGATAGTGTGAGGGTGAAATATAAACCGTGTATGATAGTGTGAGGGTGACGTATAAAACGTGTATGATAGTGTGAGGGTGACATATAAACCGTGTATGATAGTGTGAGGGTGACGTATAAAACGTGGAAGATAGTGTGAGGGTGAAATATAAACCATGTATGATAGTGTGAGGGTGACGTATATAACGTGTATGATAGTGTGAGGGTGACGTATAAAACGTGTATGAGAGTGTGAGGGTGAAATATAAACCGTGTATGATAGTGTGAGGGTGACGTAAAAAACGTGTATGATAGTATGAGGGTGACATATAAACCGTGTATGATAGTGTGAGGGTGACGTATAAAACGTGTATGATAGTGTGAGGGTGAAATATAAACCGTGTATGATTGTTTGAGGGTGAAATATAAACCATGTATGATAGTGTGAGGGTGACGTATATAACGTGTATGATAGTGTGAGGGTGAAATATAAACCGTGTATGATAGTGTGAGGGTGACGTATAAAACGTGTATGATAGTGTGAGGGTGACATATAAACCGTGTATGATAGTGTGAGGGTGACGTATAAAACGTGTATGATAGTGTGAGGGTGACATATAAACCATGTATGACAGTGTGAGGGTGACGTATAAACCATGTATGATAGTGTGAGGGTGACATATAAACCATGTATGATAGTGTGAGGGTGACATATAACCGTGTATGATAGTGTGAGGGTGACATATAACCGTGTATGATAGTGTGAGGGTGACATATAAACCGTGTATGATAATGTGAGTGTCACATATAAACCGTGTATGATAGCACACTGACATATAAACCGTGTATGATAATGTGAGGGTGACATATAAACCGTGTATGATAGTGTGAGCGTGACGTATAAACCATGTATGATAGTGTGAGTGTCACATATAAACCGTGTATGATAGTGTGAGGGTGACATATAAACCATGTATGATAGTGTTAGTGTCACATATAAACCGTGTATGATATTTTAATTGTGACGTATAAACCGTGTATGATAGTGTGAGTGTCACGTATAAACTGTGTATGATATTGTTAGTGTCACATATAAACCGTGTATATTTTAATTGTGACGTATAAACAGTGTATGATAGTGTGAGTGTCACGTATAAACCGTGTATGATATTGTTAGTGTCACATATAAACCGTGTATGATATTTTAATTGTGACGTATAAACCGTGTATGATGGTGTTAGTGTCACGTATAAACCGTGTATGATAGTGTGAGTGTCACGTATAAACCGTGTATGATATTTTAATTGTGACGTATAAACCGTGTATGATAGTGTTAGTGTCACGTATAAACCGTGTACGATAGTGTTAGTGTCACGTATAAACCGTGTATGATAGTGTGAGTGTTACATATAAATCGTGTAAGTCAGACAGGGAAGGCAGCACTCAGCTCGACCAGCCGAGCACAGAAAACATTATAAAACACACAAGGTACAATGCCCACCTGAACGCGTCGAGCACAAATACCATAGAAGGCATAATGCCAAACTAAACAAGTTATAATCCTCCCATGTCCAAGCTGTCGAAATTCTAAATTAACCAGTTTCAGCAATCAAATAGCTGAATGCCCAAGCTGAATGACCTAGCTCCAACAGTAACAAATTATCATCAATAAATTGTGACCAGCAGCCCGCTCTCCGGCGTAGATATTTGAGCCGCGTCAAGCATAAAAGGTCCTTAAAGTAATTTTTGGTCATTTTTATTTTTTTTATTCTTTGGAAGCAGTATTCTATTTCTGACACATAACAGAAATTCCAGCTGTTTATCTTGAGTATTTGTGGAATTATGAGCAACTTTGTAACACGACTAAATTCAGCAAAAACAACAATATCTATCGATATTTCAGAATTGTTTTTTACCCAATATATGACTATATCATTGTATATTAGACATTGCACGAAATTGAACTGTATGGTTAAATACTGGATAGGTCATAGAGTCTCTGTCATGAAGAAAATGGTCCAGCATTGAAAATTACACAAATCGTGCTTTGACTATTGGTTACATTTATCCATTATATCAATGTCAAATGACTGGTTACTGTTTTTAACCCGGGCGAATCACATAGTGTGCTTTTTTTGTTTTTGAGTAACTTTTCAATCTGTCTTCACCACGAGTTGACTTATCGTCGTGTACAATTCGAGTTATATGTGTAATAGTTAAAAACAGTTCCATTTTTCGAGGGCTGCTTTCAGCAGATCAGCCGTTCAGCCACCCTTTGAAATTTTAACTCTCCCTGGTATTTGACTACCTAACGAAACTCTCGTTCGAGTCTCCCTGGGGAGACTATTTTTCTCGGTTGGTGTGCAGCCAACATCGAGGTACGGTGCTCAGGAATATCGAACATGTAAATACACCACCCTCACAGGTACCAATTAACACCTTGGTCGAGTGGAGCATTGTGGGTTGTTCTTGCTCAGAGAAATTAAGCTGTAGCACAGATAGGGATCTAATCAGGGACATTTTCGGTCCCGAAGCGCGCGCCCTAGCCCTAGGCCACTGCTCCCCACCACTCTTGTTACTCACAACTTGTACTACACGATTAAGGCGGATGTTGACAAATCTAAGTCGATATGTTACACCGCCCACATTTTCACAACTGCTGGTTCACTCCTGCATTCGCTTACATGCACTACGTCCAACGATCTATCGCATAAACCATTGAAAACATTCTATACATGGTAATACATGCAATCAATCTAGCAATCATTTCAGATACAAGGAAGGAAGGTGCGATGCTCGATATGATTTTATCATGTTTGTTTGCCGCGTTGGTTTGGCCGTCAATGGTCGCATTGTATTGAACATATGGGTTCCCAAACAACTAACGCCGATACATACACAATCTTTTAAGTTTGTTACAATGTCATTAGAAACATTTGATACATTTAACATAACTCTGTAAGTGCAAACATCGGCCAGTAATTCATACTGTATCAATAGATTAGATTAGTTGTCTGAATGATTGAAAGCTTATTAATGTTAACATTGTGTATGTAATATAATAACTGAATGGTATGTGCTGATGTTTATGTTACAGCCTTGTTTAAAATGACACATCAATACATAGTCCGTTATCTGATGTACTTTATTTAAGATATAAAATATGATGAAGTGTGCAATAACGCTTTGGAGTTTTGACGCATATGCTCGAATGGAATATAGTATTGCGTCAAAGTTGTTCAATTTAAATTATTCCAAGACGTCAACATACTTCATTTCGATTCTAACATGACTTGTAACTGGTGTTACTCTGCTACAGCAATCCTACCAATTTACCACCATGACGTCATAATCGTGGTATTCCGAGCGCTTAACCACGAAATTATTGTTCTTTGCATATAATTACATGTATGTCTATGTAAGGTTGTCTATTGGGTAAGTGTGAGGTTTGGTGCACTGTAAAACGTTTAAGCCCCCAGTGGCATGTGTCACTGTCCGTACCAAGGCGGAAGCCCCTTAGTCAACCTTCCTCTGTGTATGTATTGTCCACTATATAGTATAAATAAAAAAAATAAAAAAAATATTTGACCACTGTGCCTTTTTGTTAAACGTTTTTAATTTTATATGTGCCATTCTGCAAATTCGTTGTCCAGCACAAGGCTGCTTCGTATCTTTCAAAATTGCATATACTCAGTGTCTGTTGTGGATTGGACTTGTGGTGTGTGTGTTGTCCGGTTGTTGATTTCTTACCAACTAGCTATTGTTCCGTTTTAGTTTGATTGACTTAAGCAGACTTTCGGGATTGGATGCCCGGTTTTGTATTACATGTTCATGTGCTAGTTTTTTATGTTGGGCAAGTTCCGCGCCATTTCGAGTGAAGTTGTTTATTTTCTGTGCGTTTTGGCTCTCGTGTCCTTGCGTGTCCCGCTGTTTCTGTTGGGCGGTGCTATTTTCGGTAGTTTCGTATTTTATTTAATTATTATAATATGGGCTTGTATCTGGATTTAAACGCCAATTCCGTTTACAGTTCAGTTTTTCACTTTTTAATAATTAATAACATGTCATAATTTCTCAGTATTCAATTTTTTGACCGGGGCCAAAGGTTCTATGGAGCTAGGAGTTATTTATTCGTATTTGCTGGTTGTCCTTTAACTATTTCGTCCCCGCGATTCGCATCCTACCTGGTTCGTTCATGAGTTGATGTACAGCTGTGGAGTTATGGATGTAGTTTTCTGTCCCCTGAGGTCAATTAGTTGTAAGTTCTCTACCGGTTTTTGACCGGAGGGACTATAGGTTTGCCATCAGTACGTCAGTTGTGGTTCTAACGGGAATTGTGGTTGCTATGGCAACAGAAACATTGAAAATAGCTTTATACCGGTAGGGGACTTCTGTATTGCTTGCAATTCGTAATGACTTGTTCATTACGTCATATCTCGATTTGTTCAATTACGTCATTTTACTTATAAAAACTAGGTCATCCGGCTATGTCTTTCAGATATTTTGTTGCTGAAATCGGGCCTTTCAACGTTTTAATACAGTAACTTAACTTTTGGGACTAAAGGCAGCTAAAAAAATGTAGTCCAGCAGTTTTACTGTTGTAACTTGGTCATTTAGCGTAGATATTCCGCCTTTTGTTTGCGGAATATGTTCTGTTCAGCTTTTTAACAGTTGGGACAAGGGATGTTTAATTTTCTTGGTCGGTAGTTTGTTGGGCACTTCTTTGTTTTAAGATTTCTGACAGCTAAAACTAGGCATTATAGTCATTTTGTTGGGAAACTGGGTCATTCAGCTAGTAATAATTTATTATACTTTTCGACAGCTTGGACAAGGGCGGATCTGTGCTCGTTTAGTTGGGCATTGTGTCTTTATGTGTTTTATTTTTCCTGTGCTCGGTTGGTTCAGTTGGGCATGTGCTTTGTGTGTTTTTTATGTTTTCTATGCTCGGCTGGTTAAGTTGAGTGCTGCCTTCCCTGTCTGACTTAATATAAGCTTTATGTTAAAATAATGTTTTAACATCTTATATTGTATTTGATAGATTTCGAAGAGTGTCTTTAATTGTGTTGAGGAGCTTTTAAACGAAGTCAGCTGATCTATTTACGGGCCAATCTTGTTTATGTCATTTCCTCAGTTGTGAAACATACTTTATAAAATACTTATAATGCTATAAATCATTATGTTATTTACTCTATGTTTTGTAGGTTTACAAGGTTGCTGGCAAACCTCTGCACTTATAAACTCGACATTGATGTTCACAGACACTTCAGTCACACCCGGTTCATGTATTACAAGTTGTGCTGATGACTACGATACTGCTATTATTTTGGTAAGTAAAGATTTTATTCTTTTATTCTTCACAAAAAATGATATTAAGTCGGACAGAGAAGGCAGTACTCAATTTAACCAGCCAAGCACAGAAAACATAAAAGGCCTAATGACCAACAATGCAACTGAACAAGAAAATAATCCGCCCATGTCCCAGCTGTCAAAAAGCTGAATGAACAAGTTTCAGCAATCGAAAGCTGAACACCCAAGTTGAATGACCTAGTTTCAACAGTAAAACGACTGAAATACCTAGCTTTAGCTGTCTGAGGTCCTAAAATGTTATAGAACAACAGTATTAAAAAGCTCAATGCCATGGTTTCAGCTGAATGATCTAGTTTCAGCAAAGAAGTTTAAAGCCCAAGGCGGATGACCGGGTTTCAACAAGCTTAATGCCTTAGCTGAATGACCCAGCATCAGCAAGCCGAGCGCAACAGCTGAACTACCTAGCCCCAATAAGCTGAATGCCCCCAGCCGAATGACCAACTTTAAACAATTAGTATGTCTTGTTGTCATGTTTCTATACGGCTTAGGAACCCACAGGAAGATTAAGAAATAGTTTGTAGGGACCTATGGTAGAGTTTATGGAAATGACCAGAGATTAGATAATCTTCAGCATGTTCTTCGTAGGTAATCTTTAATCCCATTATTCTAATACTGGGATTTGAATGTCATCATTTTAATGAATTGTTAGTCTAGTTTTAAACGGCGCAGCATAATTATCGATATATTTTCACCGGCTACAAACGTTTTCGATGTTGACGATAGGTTATTCCTGACGGCGGTTTACGAAATTATCAATGAAGGACACGCAATATTCCAATGTAGCCTATTCATATAGATTAATTCCTTCGAATTATACACGGGAGTATGCCTCATTGATATCTTATATTTTGAACAATGATATTGAAGGTGACTATTTTCTAAACAATCAAGGAAGAAATAACAAATCATTAAAATGGTGTACGTATACTGATATAAAGTAAATTCCTTAAATATACCTGAAAAAGCTTTATCAATTTATATGCAAAATGTCAAAGCTGTATAATTCTGTTTAGCTGATCAATTATACTCATATACGTAAATTTACTGATATAACAAGTTTCTATGAACTGTTTGTATATTTCTGGATGAAGCAGGATTGTTATTGTGGTACTGTAGATAAAGCTAACTCACCAGTACCTAACCCTACAAATTGTTATATATTTCTAGATGAAGCAGGATTGTTATTGTGGTACTGTAGATAAAGCTAACTCACCAGTACCTAACCCTACAAATTGTTATATATTTCTAGATGAAGCAGGATTGTTATTGTGGTACTGTAGATAAAGCTAATTCACCAGTACCTAACCCTACAAATTGTTATATATTTCTAGATGAAGCAGGATTGTTATTGTGGTACTGTAGATAAAGCTAATTCACCAGTACCTAACCCTACAAATTGTTATATATTTCTAGATGAAGCAGGATTGTTATTGTGGTACTGTAGATAAAGCTAATTCACCAGTTCCTAACCCTACAAATTGTTATATATCTCTAGATGAAGCAGGATTGTTACTGCGGTACTTTAGATAAAACTAACCCACCAGTTCACAGCCCTACAAATTGTTATATATTTATAGATGAAGCAGGATTGTTATTGTGGTACTGTAGATAAAGCTAACTCACCAGTACCTAACCCTACAAATTGTTATATATTTCTAGATGAAACAGGATTGTTATTGTGGTACTGTAGATAAAACTAATTCACCAGTTCCTAACCCTACAAATTGTTATATATCTCTAGAGGAAGCAGGATTGTTACTGCGGTACTGTAGATAAAACTAACCCACCAGTTCACAGCCCTACAAATTGTTATCTCACATGTAATAACGGTGAGAGTTGTGGAGGCTTTGATATGAGTGTAGGATCCGCATATCATGTACAAGGTAATTTATACATGTATACACCTTACCTTATAAACGTAGCAACTCTTTTGAATAGCTTATGTATTCATATAACGAATGCAAAACTTGTGTTTTAAACGTTTGATATAGAAGACCATTTAGGTACCAGAGTGATAATTGTACGTCATCTTCATGTTTGAAAAATATATATTATCAAATTACATTTTAAAAGATAAACATGATACATTGCTCTTAACCGTTCTGCTATTTGTCAGTGTAATGTACCGATTTGATAAATTGTACGTTTCTTCTGCCGAGGTGAATGATGATGTTCAAAGCACAGAAATAAGTCTGAAAGAGATTGTAACAGCGACGCATGTTCAACGCATGTTCAACTGCTAATGTCCTAGGCTGCTATAACTTAACCCTTTACTGAATAACCAATATTTTCTGATATGAGATAGGTCATAATAATTATTTTCCACATTATATTTTCTAAAATCACTTCTGTTATTCTCTACTTTTAGGAAGTTTACCACCAGGTGAAGTTATGGAGATGAGTTTATTTTCCAATACGTACACAACTGTGGATTCTATTCAGGTATTACATTATGCCATTCAGTATAGATAGTTCCTCTACTAAGACCGCTTCCATTGGTCTGTTGGATAGTTATAATTAAGTGTCTATGTAGCTGTTTTTCAGTTTCATATTTTCATGTTCATTTTATAATAATTTGAATGTGTAATCAGTGACATTTATTTTGTCATGTTCGTGTTCTGCCTTATTTTCGATTACAAGACCGATGCCATAAAAGGGTCATTAACTAGTAACGTATAGACGTATTATATAGTAACTGTTTTATTTTCGCCGAGGAAAGGTCAAGGGCGAAAAGCGATTCTTTGTACATGTACTTTATGTAAATATACTTAATAACGTAGATGTTTCATAGTTTATACTGATCAAGTTCAGCTCGACTGTGAAACAATTTAATAGAATTAAGTACTTGGTAATTCATTCCTAATGACAACCATTCGATAGTATGAGTGAAGCGAAGCCAGTTTTCCCTCTACAAAAAGAAAAGTTCGGAGCGTCAAACAATACAAACAATGGTGCCATTTAGTCTTTGGCATTACGTAGCCATGGGGCGAACCATAGATTTTCACACTCGAAGATATATCAAGCATCAAATAAAACCACCAAACACAAATTACATTTAAAGTATATTCACAATGTCTCGTCGCGTGAAACGCAATCCGTCGGTTTAAATGCCATATATCAGCGTAGAAATGATGTCGCAGTTGATGCTTTCTGCAGATTGCGCCCACTGGTTTTGTATACATGATGTAGTTTTTAAAATAGTTATTTATATCGTTCAAGCATAAACATATCGGATGTTCAACTCTGTTCGCAATATAAGTGAGACACTTCTCGTACACCGTTAATTATAGCATTCAGCTCTGGGTGTGATCAGTCATGATTTTACATGTATTCGTTGTATGGCCGAGTGTTGTACACTAGGTATTGCCAGTGTCGAGTTGTGTCCCTTGCTTAATATACTATATGTGAGTAATGGAGGTCTATCAATCGCGTTATTGCTTAATATACTATCTGTGAGTGGTGGAGGTCTATCAATCGCGTTATTGCTTAATATACTATCTGTGAGTGATGGAGGTCTATCAATCGCGTTATTGCTTAATATACTATCTGTGAGTGGTGGAGGTCTATCAATCGCGTTATTGCTTAATATACTATCTGTGAGTGGTGGAGGTCTATCAATCGCGTTATTGCTTAATATACTATCTGTGAGTGATGGAGGTCTATCAATCGCGTCCTTGCTTAATATACTATCTGTGAGTGATGGAGGTCTATCACTCGCGTTATTGCTTAATATACTATCTGTGAGTGGTGGAGGTCTATCAATCGTGTCCTTGCTTAATATACTATATGTGAGTGATGGAGGTCTATCAATCGCGTTATTGCTTAATATACTATCTGTGAGTGATGGAGGTCTATCAATCGCGTTATTGCTTAATATACTATCTGTGAGTGGTGGAGGTCTATCAATCGCGTTATTGCTTAATATACTATCTGTGAGTGATGGAGGTCTATCAATCGCGTTATTGCTTAATATACTATCTGTGAGTGATGGAGGTCTATCAATCGCGTCCTTGCTTAATATACTATATGTGAGTGATGGAGGTCTATCAATCGCGTTATTGCTTAATATACTATCTTTGAGTGATGGAGGTCTATCAATCGCGTTATTGCTTAATATACTATCTGTGAGTGATGGAGGTCTATCAATCGCGTCCTTGCTTAATATACTATCTGTGAGTGATGGAGGTCTATCAATCGCGTCCTTGCTTAATATACTATCTTTGAGTGATGGAGGTCTATCAATCGCGTTATTGCTTATTATACTATCTGTGAGTGATGGAGGTCTATCAATCGCGTCCTTGCTTAATATACTATCTGTGAGTGATGGAGGTCTATCAATCGCGTCTTTGCTTGATATACTATCTGTGAGTGATGGAGGTCTATCAATCGCGTTATTGCTTAATATACTATCTGTGAGTGATGGAGGTCTATCAATCGCGTCCTTGCTTAATATACTATCTGTGAGTGATGGAGGTCTATCAATCGCGTCTTTGCTTAATATACTATCTGTGAGTGATGGAGGTCTATCAATCGCGTTATTGCTTAATATACTATCTGTGAGTGATGGAGGTCTATCAATCGCGTCCTTGCTTAATATACTATCTGTGAGTGATGGAGGTCTATCAATCGCGTCTTTTCTTAATATACTATATGTGAGTGATGGAGGTCTATCAATCGCGTTATTGCTTAATATACTATCTGTGAGTGATGGAGGTCTATCAATCGCGTTATTGCTTAATATACTATCTGTGAGTGATGGAGGTCTATCAATCGCGTCCTTGCTTAATATACTATATGTGAGTGATGGAGGTCTATCAATCGCGTTATTGCTTAATATACTATCTGTGAGTGATGGAGGTCTATCAATCGCGTTATTGCTTAATATACTATCTGTGAGTGATGGAGGTCTATCAATCGCGTTATTGCTTAATATACTATCTGTGAGTGAAGGAGGTCTATCAATCGCATCCTTGCTTAATATACTATATGTGAGTGATGGAGGTCTATCAATCGCGTTATTGCTTAATATACTATCTGTGAGTGATGGAGGTCTATCAATCGCGTCCTTGCTTAATATACTATCTGTGAGTGATGGAGGTCTATCAATGGCGTTATTGCTTAATATACTATCTGTGAGTGATGGAGGTCTATCAATCGCGTTATTGCTTAATATACTATCTGTGAGTGATGGAGGTCTATCAATCGCGTTATTGCTTAATATACTATCTGTGAGTGATGGAGGTCTATCAATCGCGTTATTGCTTAATATACTATCTGTGAGTGATGGAGGTCTATCAATCGCGTCCTTGCTTGATATACTATATGTGAGTGATGGAGGTCTATCAATCGCGTTATTGCTTAATATACTATCTGTGAGTGATGGAGGTCTATCAATCGCGTCCTTGCTTAATATACTATCTTTGAGTGATGGAGGTCTATCAATCGCGTTATTGCTTAATATACTATCTGTGAGTGATGGAGGTCTATCAATCGCGTCCTTGCTTAATATACTATCTGTGAGTGATGGAGGTCTATCAATCGCGTTATTGCTTAATATACTATCTGTGAGTGATGGAGGTCTATCAATCGCGTCAATGCTTAATATACTATCTGTGAGTGATGGAGGTCTATCAATCGCGTCCTTGCTTAATATACTATATGTGAGTGATGGAGGTCTATCAATCGCGTTATTGCTTAATATACTATCTGTGAGTGATGGAGGTCTATCAATCGCGTTATTGCTTAATATACTATATGTGAGTGGTGGAGGTCTATCAATCGCGTCCTTGCTTAATATACTATCTGTGAGTGATGGAGGTCTATCAATCGCGTTATTGCTTTATATACTATATGTGAGTGATGGAGGTCTATCAATCGCGTCCTTGCTTAATATACTATCTGTGAGTGATGGAGGTCTATCAATCGCGTCTTTGCTTAATATACTATCTGTGAGTGATGGAGGTCTATCAATCGCGTTATTGCATATTATACTATCTGTGAGTGATGGAGGTCTATCAATCGCGTCCTTGCTTAATATACTATCTGTGAGTGATGGAGGTCTATCAATCGCGTCTTTGCTTAATATACTATCTGTGAGTGATGGAGGTCTATCAATCGCGTTATTGCTTAATATACTATCTGTGAGTGATGGAGGTCTATCAATCGCGTCCTTGCTTAATATACTATCTGTGAGTGATGGAGGTCTATCAATCGCATCTTTGGTTAATATACTATATGTGAGTGATGGAGGTCTATCAATCGCGTTATTGCTTAATATACTATATGTGAGTGATGGAGGTCTATCAATCGCGTTATTGCTTAATATACTATCTGTGAGTGATGGAGGTCTATCAATCGCGTTATTGCTTAATATACTATCTGTGAGTGATGGAGGTTTATCAATCGCGTCCTTGCTTAATATACTATCTGTTAGAGATGGAGGTCTATCAATCGCGTCTTTGCTTAATATACTATATGTGAGTGATGGAGGTCTATCAATCGCGTCTTTGCTTAATATACTATATGTGAGTGATGGAGGTCTATCAATCGCGTTATTGCTTAATATACTATCTGTGAGTGATGGAGGTCTATCAATCGCGTTATTGCTTAATATACTATCTTTGAGTGATGGAGGTCTATCAATCGCGTCCTTGCTTAATATACTATATGTGAGTGATGGAGGTCTATCAATCGCGTTATTGCTTAATATACTATCTGTGAGAGATGGAGGTCTATCAATCGCGTCCTTGCTTAATATACTATCTTTGAGTGATGGAGGTCTATCAATCGCGTTATTGCTTAATATACTATCTGTGAGTGATGGAGGTCTATCAATCGCGTCCTTGCTTAATATACTATCTGTGAGTGATGGAGGTCTATCAATCGCGTTATTGCTTAATATACTATCTGTGAGTGATGGAGGTCTATCAATCGCGTTATTGCTTAATATACTATCTGTGAGTGATGGAGGTCTATCAATCGCGTCCTTGCTTAATATACTATATGTGAGTGATGGAGGTCTATCAATCGCGTTATTGCTTAATATACTATCTGTGAGTGATGGAGGTCTATCAATCGCGTTATTGCTTAATATACTATCTGTGAGAGATGGAGGTCTATCAATCGCGTCCTTGCTTAATATACTATCTTTGAGTGATGGAGGTCTATCAATCGCGTTATTGCTTAATATACTATCTGTGAGTGATGGAGGTCTATCAATCGCGTTATTGCTTAATATACTATCTGTGAGTGATGGAGGTCTATCAATCGCGTCCTTGCTTAATATACTATCTTTGAGTGATGGAGGTCTATCAATCGCGTTATTGCTTAATATACTATCTGTGAGTGATGGAGGTCTATCAATCGCGTCCTTGCTTAATATACTATCTGTGAGTGATGGAGGTCTATCAATCGCGTTATTGCTTATTATACTATCTGTGAGTGATGGAGGTCTATCAATCGCGTCCTTGCTTAATATACTATCTGTGAGTGGTGGAGGTCTATCAATCGCGTTATTGCTTAATATACTATCTGTGAGTGATGGAGGTCTATCAATCGCGTTATTGCTTTATATACTATATGTGAGTGATGGAGGTCTATCAATCGCGTCCTTGCTTAATATACTATCTGTGAGTGATGGAGGTCTATCAATCGCGTCTTTGCTTAATATACTATCTGTATGTGATGGAGGTCTATCAATCGCGTTATTGCATATTATACTATCTGTGAGTGATGGAGGTCTATCAATCGCGTCCTTGCTTAATATACTATCTGTGAGTGATGGAGGTCTATCAATCGCGTCTTTGCTTAATATACTATCTGTGAGTGATGGAGGTCTATCAATCGCGTTATTGCTTAATATACTATCTGTGTGTGATGGAGGTCTATCAATCGCGTCCTTGCTTAATATACAATCTGTGAGTGATGGAGGTCTATCAATCGCATCTTTGGTTAATATACTATATGTGAGTGATGGAGGTCTATCAATCGCGTTATTGCTTAATATACTATATGTGAGTGATGGAGGTCTATCAATCGCGTTATTGCTTAATATACTATCTGTGAGTGATGGAGGTCTATCAATCGCGTTATTGCTTAATATACTATCTGTGAGTGATGGAGGTTTATCAATCGCGTCCTTGCTTAATATACTATCTGTGAGTGATGGAGGTCTATCAATCGCGTCTTTGCTTAATATACTATATGTGAGTGATGGAGGTCTATCAATCGCGTCTTTGCTTAATATACTATATGTGAGTGATGGAGGTCTATCAATCCCGTTATTGCTTAATATACTATCTGTGAGTGATGGAGGTCTATCAATCGCGTTATTGCTTAATATACTATCTTTGAGTGATGGAGGTCTATCAATCGCGTCCTTGCTTAATATACTATATGTGAGTGATGGAGGTCTATCAATCGCGTTATTGCTTAATATACTATCTGTGAGAGATGGAGGTCTATCAATCGCGTCCTTGCTTAATATACTATCTTTGAGTGATGGAGGTCTATCAATCGCGTTATTGCTTAATATACTATCTGTGAGTGATGGAGGTCTATCAATCGCGTTATTGCTTAATATACTATCTTTGAGTGATGGAGGTCTATCAATCGCGTCCTTGCTTAATATACTATATGTGAGTGATGGAGGTCTATCAATCGCGTTATTGCTTAATATACTATCTGTGAGAGATGGAGGTCTATCAATCGCGTCCTTGCTTAATATACTATCTTTGAGTGATGGAGGTCTATCAATCGCGTTATTGCTTAATATACTATCTGTGAGTGATGGAGGTCTATCAATCGCGTCCTTGCTTAATATACTATCTGTGAGTGATGGAGGTCTATCAATCGCGTTATTGCTTAATATACTATCTGTGAGTGATGGAGGTCTATCAATCGCGTTATTGCTTAATATACTATCTGTGAGTGATGGAGGTCTATCAATCGCGTCCTTGCTTAATATACTATATGTGAGTGATGGAGGTCTATCAATCGCGTTATTGCTTAATATACTATCTGTGAGTGATGGAGGTCTATCAATCGCGTTATTGCTTAATATACTATCTGTGAGAGATGGAGGTCTATCAATCGCGTCCTTGCTTAATATACTATCTTTGAGTGATGGAGGTCTATCAATCGCGTTATTGCTTAATATACTATCTGTGAGTGATGGAGGTCTATCAATCGCGTTATTGCTTAATATACTATCTGTGAGTGATGGAGGTCTATCAATCGCGTCCTTGCTTAATATACTATCTTTGAGTGATGGAGGTCTATCAATCGCGTTATTGCTTAATATACTATCTGTGAGTGATGGAGGTCTATCAATCGCGTCCTTGCTTAATATACTATCTGTGAGTGATGGAGGTCTATCAATCGCGTTATTGCTTATTATACTATCTGTGAGTGATGGAGGTCTATCAATCGCGTCCTTGCTTAATATACTATCTGTGAGTGGTGGAGGTCTATCAATCGCGTTATTGCTTAATATACTATCTGTGAGTGATGGAGGTCTATCAATCGCGTTATTGCTTTATATACTATATGTGAGTGATGGAGGTCTATCAATCGCGTCCTTGCTTAATATACTATCTGTGAGTGATGGAGGTCTATCAATCGCGTCTTTGCTTAATATACTATCTGTATGTGATGGAGGTCTATCAATCGCGTTATTGCATATTATACTATCTGTGAGTGATGGAGGTCTATCAATCGCGTCCTTGCTTAATATACTATCTGTGAGTGATGGAGGTCTATCAATCGCGTCTTTGCTTAATATACTATCTGTGAGTGATGGAGGTCTATCAATCGCGTTATTGCTTAATATACTATCTGTGTGTGATGGAGGTCTATCAATCGCGTCCTTGCTTAATATACAATCTGTGAGTGATGGAGGTCTATCAATCGCATCTTTGGTTAATATACTATATGTGAGTGATGGAGGTCTATCAATCGCGTTATTGCTTAATATACTATATGTGAGTGATGGAGGTCTATCAATCGCGTTATTGCTTAATATACTATCTGTGAGTGATGGAGGTCTATCAATCGCGTTATTGCTTAATATACTATCTGTGAGTGATGGAGGTTTATCAATCGCGTCCTTGCTTAATATACTATCTGTGAGTGATGGAGGTCTATCAATCGCGTCTTTGCTTAATATACTATATGTGAGTGATGGAGGTCTATCAATCGCGTCTTTGCTTAATATACTATATGTGAGTGATGGAGGTCTATCAATCGCGTTATTGCTTAATATACTATCTGTGAGTGATGGAGGTCTATCAATCGCGTTATTGCTTAATATACTATCTTTGAGTGATGGAGGTCTATCAATCGCGTCCTTGCTTAATATACTATATGTGAGTGATGGAGGTCTATCAATCGCGTTATTGCTTAATATACTATCTGTGAGAGATGGAGGTCTATCAATCGCGTCCTTGCTTAATATACTATCTTTGAGTGATGGAGGTCTATCAATCGCGTTATTGCTTAATATACTATCTGTGAGTGATGGAGGTCTATCAATCGCGTCCTTGCTTAATATACTATCTGTGAGTGATGGAGGTCTATCAATCGCGTTATTGCTTAATATACTATCTGTGAGTGATGGAGGTCTATCAATCGCGTTATTGCTTAATATACTATCTGTGAGTGATGGAGGTCTATCAATCGCGTCCTTGCTTAATATACTATATGTGAGTGATGGAGGTCTATCAATCGCGTTATTGCTTAATATACTATCTGTGAGTGATGGAGGTCTATCAATCGCGTTATTGCTTAATATACTATCTGTGAGAGATGGAGGTCTATCAATCGCGTCCTTGCTTAATATACTATCTTTGAGTGATGGAGGTCTATCAATCGCGTTATTGCTTAATATACTATCTGTGAGTGATGGAGGTCTATCAATCGCGTTATTGCTTAATATACTATCTGTGAGTGATGGAGGTCTATCAATCGCGTCCTTGCTTAATATACTATCTTTGAGTGATGGAGGTCTATCAATCGCGTTATTGCTTAATATACTATCTGTGAGTGATGGAGGTCTATCAATCGCGTCCTTGCTTAATATACTATCTGTGAGTGATGGAGGTCTATCAATCGCGTTATTGCTTATTATACTATCTGTGAGTGATGGAGGTCTATCAATCGCGTCCTTGCTTAATATACTATCTGTGAGTGGTGGAGGTCTATCAATCGCGTTATTGCTTAATATACTATCTGTGAGTGATGGAGGTCTATCAATCGCGTTATTGCTTAATATACTATCTGTGAGTGATGGAGGTCTATCAATCGCGTTATTGCTTAATATACTATCTGTGAGTGATGGAGGTCTATCAATCGCGTTATTGCTTAATATACTATCTGTGAGTGATGGAGGTCTATCAATCGCGTCCTTGCTTAATATACTATCTGTGAGTGATGGAGGTCTATCAATCGCGTCCTTGCTTAATATACTATCTGTGAGTGGTGGAGGTCTATCAATCGCGTTATTGCTTAATATACTATCTGTGAGTGATGGAGGTCTATCAATCGCGTTATTGCTTAATATACTATCTGTGAGTGATGGAGGTCTATCAATCGCGTCCTTGCTTAATATACTATCTGTGAGTGGTGGCGGTCTATCAATCGCGTCCTTGCTTAATATACTATCTGTGAGTGGTGGAGGTCTATCAATCGCGTTATTGCTTAATATACTATCTGTGAGTGATGGAGTCTATCAATCGCGTTATTGCTTAATATACTATCTGTGAGTGGTGGAGGTCTATCAATCGCGTCCTTGCTTAATATACTATCTGTGAGTGATGGAGGTCTATCAATCGCGTCCTTGCTTAATATACTATCTGTGAGTGATGGAGGTCTATCAATCGCGTTATTGCTTAATATACTATCTGTGAGTGATGGAGGTCTATCAATCGCGTTATTGCTTAATATACTATCTGTGAGTGATGGAGGTCTATCAATCGCGTCCTTGCTTAATATGCTATTTTTAGTGTTAAAAAATGGGACTATTGCTGTGTATTTTATAACTGCAACGAATTGAAGCGTGTCTGTGGGATATCTTGCTTTGGATGAAGAGCCATTTGTTAAAACTAAATGCAGACAAAACAGAGGTAATCCTGTTTGTACCGAAACGGAATACCAGTGCTGCCGAGAATATCACGGTCAAAGATGTTGACGCTGTGATCAAACCATCATCGGTGGTGAGAAACCTTGGTGCCATGTTGGATTCACACCTGAACATTGATAAACATATAAACTCTGTCTCCATGTCTTGTTTCATTCAGATCCGACAAAAAAGGTCAAATCAGACAATATCTGACTGCTGATGCAACAAAATCCCTTATCAATTTTTTAGTAACATCAGTACTGGTTTATTGCAACTCATTGCTGTGCGGCTCCCCAAAAACATTCTGAACAAACTACAAAATAATCAAACTACAGCTGCTGGCCTCATCACACAGATACCGCGATACAATCACAATGGCTCATGTTTACAAAACACTATATACATGGACTAGTCCCAGGTTACATCAGAAGTATGTCGGAAATATATACTCCACAAAGATAGCTTAGGTCACAAAATGACTCTATTCTTCTAGTTGTGCCGATGATGTGGACTGTCTCGTACGGTGATCGATGTTTCATAGCTGCAGCACCGAAGCTCTGGAATTCACTGCCAACCGCACTCAGAGATATAGTAAATCACTAAATCACTACAGTCATTCAAGAAACCGCTAAACATGCACTGTTTTACAAAAGCATATTCTGGCTGATTATTAGTTTGACTTCTTAGTGGTCTCCTAAAAGGTAGTACATGTATACCTTTGGAGACAATTTCTCGTAGCAGTGGTATGTGGCGCTGTTCTTGAAACACTATTACAGTAATAAATAATGTCTTACGTTATATATACGAGGGTCATTCAATAAATTCGTAGACAATCGTTCTCATTTGATCATTGTTGCGTTTTAAAATTAATTTCTTACAGCATTACAAACACTACTTTATTACCAACAGACAATGCAAATTTATCTTCAATAATGCTAACCAGTAGCAGGTCATCAGCCATTATATTACCATAGTAACGCGCTACCCCCCCCCCCCGACCGACGTAACGTACCTTTTGCATTTGTTCAACTAGCTATAAATGCCTCGTATGTGTATGGTGCATAATCTCGTCGTAAAAGAGAGATTGTTGGTTTTCAGTGAGATGTGTCGACAAAATGCATAACATATAATACCGATTGGTGGAGTATCGCGCGTGTGGACTGGTCATACTTACTTTTTAAAAGAAAGTTTGGCAATATTTTTTCTTTGAAGTCGGGGTCTTCTTTCTCGGTAAAGGAAGTATCACTATTCCTTTGGAGTCAGTTTCTCGTGGTAGTGATATGTGACGCTGCGCGAGAAACACACAATTATTGGGGGTAATTGAGGGAGGGTTTCCTGTGTATTTACATACGTATATATGCTTTCTTTGTTTATATTGTTGCATATTTATAAGAGCTCTCCAACATTTGAGGCAATAAAAGTATCATCGTATTTTAATTACAAGTTGTATGCTGAAAATTCATATTTTATCCTTTGGAATATTCAAATTGTTTTAACCATGTCTTAATTGTACATCACCTTTGAACGTGTAATTACATGATACCCAAGAGGGGGCCGCGGCGGGAACGGGGAACTAGACATAAAGACTTTCCCGATGTACGGGGATTTGATAAACCCTGTCGTCACATGTAGCGGTAATTAGACTTGGTCCGTATTAACTGTAGACAACCACACCCAAAGGGATTAGACAGAACAACCCCAAGGAACTAGACAGGACTATTTGCACATGGGAGAGAAATTTGACAATCAATTTCCAAACATGTCTAATTCATCTATATAATTCCGCCCCCCCCCTCTGGGGGAAACATGGACAAGTACATAAATAAATATGGTATAATAATAAAATAATAATTTATGTTAAAGTTTAAAAATATTAAAATTAATAGATTTAATCTAATTTTCCAGATTATTTTCTGTCGCAATAATTCTTTATTTTTCATTACACATAAATTTTTACTAGAAGTGGCTTGTTTTATGTACATTGAAAGAGTAGCAGATCTATTGACAAGGGTTCTCAAATACTTCCCAAGAAATGGGAAATTATTTTTTCAGGATCAAATTTGATCCAGATCAGTTAATCTTTTGTGAAGATGGGGCTTTGTCTTTTTATTTCAGATTGACATATTGGATATTTTATCACCACCGGAAACAAGCGCTTTTATTTCGTCATTGAAATTAACCTCCTCTCCGGAAGTGACGTATACTATACATTATAGTATTGATGATTGTTCTACCGCCATTGAGATGAAGGTGGTGTCGGTAGTTGTACCAACAGTAAGTGTCCTTTCCTTTTTTATTGATATAAAAAATAAACGGAAATGATAATGAGTAATGACGTGTTGTCATAATTATAAGAATGATCTTCTTAACGAGGCTTCCTTGACACTGACACTGTAACATCAACGTTCATTTGGTTTGAGTATACATTTACATAAGTGTATCTGTATTTAAAGTTGTATGATAAAATTTCCAAATAACACACGAACAATTGTTAAAAGACAGAACAGACTGAAACCATATGTAATACGGTATACGTATTTTAAGGTAAATGGTGACATAAAGATAGGATAGCTTAAGGTGATTCCAAACTCTTCAGTTGAGCGGAAGTTGAGAAATCGGTGTAAATAAGACGCATTGAAAGCGTCTGACTATCGTGATGAAATAGTGTGAAAAACTTAAAATTGATGTGTCAGCATGTTCTCATGTCTTAAAATCGCGAATTTACTGTATAGTTATTACTATATTATACTATAATAAGCTTGCAGAAAAAAACTATAGCTGAAATTATATGTGCCATTTATTCCAAACACCAACACTCGCAAATATTAGCTACAACGTATGTGATACGTAATATAATGCGCCCACACAAAATTTTATTCAAGTTTGAATATTTGTTTAGCAAGCATCCCGACTACTTTAGAGGAAGGTTCTTATATAGACTAGCTAATGCAAAAAAGCATGGAATCATCTTTAAATATACAGATTTTTCAAAAACAAATTATCGCGAAAACTGGATACAACGTATTCAAAACGTTGATGCATTTTGTAAACTCTCCTGGTTTTCAACATTTCCGAAATCACTAAAGTGTCAATTACAAAAATCTAGCCTAGCAACTGCCATGAAATTTGGAATAAAATTTCTATAATAGTTACTCTACTGGTTGCATGTACGAAAACAGTATGTTGTTCAACTATTGTTTTCGTATAACTTAAAAATGAATAATCACATATTTTAAAATATCATTTAAAAATTCATATAACATGCATAGTCTAAAACAAACGTTATCGTGTGATTTCGTATACACGAAATTTCGTGCATGCCAAATTTCATGTAATTAAATGTCAAACTTATTCGGTGAAATGCAAATACGAGTTTTTAGGGGGGTTCTCAAAAATCTAAAAATATCTTGAAAACTAGCCGAGCAAAACTGTCATGGGTTTGCACAATCACTATCATGAGTGTGTTCTTCATAAAAATCAGGTGTTTGATACCTCTTGTACAGATACTTTTAAGATTTTGGAATCACCTTAATTTGAAACCTTGCTGGAAGAATTGATTTACCATGGTCATGTTTCCGAACAAATATAGGATGTAAAGTATTCGCTTACACAGTTGTTTATATCCCGTATATCGTGTAGGTTTTCAAAGCTGATGGATCGACGTATGACGTGGACATATTGCAAGTTGCTTGTATAAACCTGACTCTAAGTGCTACAGCAACATCTGTCGAAGTGGAATTGTTTGGACCAGACAGTATATATTTATTTTCGTTGTAAAACATAACCATACTATAAGTAATCCACCATTTATATACAGTCAGTTACATGTAATTCAATAAAATAACGTTCGAAAGCAACGGTTCAGAGCTATAATCCTTTCCTAAGTGAATTTAGTATTAAACTTTCTATTTATACATCAATTGCGAACGATTATTCATTCTCGATTTGTGATGTTTGAATTAATTACCACCATCAATATGCACTTATTTCTGGTATTGTGAAAGTCAATATTCAATCCTGACTTAGGAACCAGCCACCGTCAGATCAGGTTTTTTAGCAGCATCGCTAATGGTTTCAGCTGCATTATTTGTTACTGTCAAATTGTCCCCTGTATATTTATATACCGTATGAAATTTGAATCTTTTACTTTTCAGCCGTCTCAGAGCATGTACCAGTCAGTGCAGTTGTTGTTATAGCAACGTCAGAAGCACCAGGTATGGTAACACTACCCTTCACACATGTACAATGTTTCTGTTATATCAACTATACGTACTGGTGTTTCAATGAATCGTGAAATGTGATTGTATTTACTTACCGAACTGTCCGTTAAAACAATGTTAATGACCAGCCGCTCATATTCATGAACTCACTTGAGGACTGCTGATTCATACAATACGTCATGCAATCACGCTAAATATGAACTATAAGATTACTCTTTGACGCTCCTCTATGAGATTACCCCTTTACGTGTATGTTTTATAATTATACTATTATGAGAAAGGTAAAATTTAATGATAATAACACAGTCAGTCTAATTGAATGCATAATACTATGTTTAAAATAACAACACTATTTTGCAGACACCACTACTACATCTACCACTTCGACTACCACTTCGACTACCACTTCGACATCAACTTCAACTACATCTTCAACAACCAGTACCACAACGCCGACAGCGACAACGTCATCTTCAACATCATCACCAGCGTCCACAACAACCTGTTCCTGTAGGTGCGGGGATACCATCAACGTATTACCACAACTAAATATCACTGTTGAGGAGCTTCAGGTGAGTCCAAAAAAATATCGTATGTTTGTTCTTTAGGTCAGAAAAAGGTAGGATCGATCGGTTTTGTGTTGACCAGATACCCTTGTGGTTTGTGGGCGTCCATATTAGTTGTACTCCGATTATGTTTGACTGTCTGAGGTGGGTCAGGCTGTCGGAGAAGGGTGTCGAGTTCGTGTAGTTGTTTCGTTTATTTGTTTCTTATTCGTTTTGGTGACAAGTTATCTGTGCTTTCTTTTGTGTCTTTTGTGCTCTGCTGTTTCTATTGAGTGCGGCCTTCCCGGCCCAATTTGTTGTGATCTTTCTAAAACTACATGTAAAGTTGTGTGTTTTCTTGTCGTCTTTTTACCTGGTCTATTGATGTCTTATGATAACAGATCTCTAAAATCGGAATATGTAAGTATATGGGTTATTCAACATGGCGATTTACTAGAAAAGGAAACCTGTATGGTTTGGTGCTCAGCATATCACGACCGTTACTGAACAGGTTGGCAAATAGTCCATACAATATGACAATAATAGCTGTCTGGCTTGGCGCTCAGAATACCAAGGCATATCTAGTTTAGAATTGAGATTTTGCTCAAGTCAAGAGTATAAATTTGTGATCATTCTTAAGTTCGTGCTCAAAGGGTTTTACTGTAATAAACTCAGAACAATGTATTTGTTTTATGGTGCCAACTTTGAGTCTGGCTTCTCATGGAAATTATCTCAAATACACATTGCAGTTTTTGAGATTTATCTCAGCTTAGATTGAGATGCTTTGGGAGATCGGGGCCAGAGATGACCATATCGATATTTTACAATTTGAGTAATAAATGTTGTTGTACTAACTTCTCAAGTGAAAAACAAACGATACGACCACATGTGTATCAACCACCACGTGATGAATATTATCTCTATCATATTTCTTGGAAATGTGTGGTAAAGATCAGACAGTAAACATAATAATCATCACGTCATTATTTTCCTTGACTAAATAATTGGAGAACCAATTTTCATTATGGTTCATAAATAAAGGAGTAAGTAGCAGGTTCAAATGTCACACCAAGACTTCACAATAAATTAATGATTAAAACAATCTCATATTTCCCTATCAACCACGTTACAGTGTATGAAGACATCATCTATGATCATGACCGATTTTTATGCAATTACACAATTATATCAACATTAATTCCATATGTACGAGTACAAGAGTTATCTTCTTTGAACTTGGAATTTAATTTAAAATTACCCAACATAACATACACTCCACGTATGTGTTGATTTCCCTTCATGACGCACATCATTTAAGGAGGGAGTCTGGCTTCCATTCTCTCATGCCTTAATGACGATCGATATCATTAGGATACAGGTGTCGAGTGTGATAAATTTGATATGTATATATAGTTGTATTGAAACTTGCATGCATACCTAAATTACGGGATGGTGAAATATTAATATGTTGTTTTTGAAATGGTCAATTTATTTGGGTAAAAAAAAAAAAAGTGCCATAGGGAAACAGAATGTAACGTATGCTCAGCATTAAATATGTCCTAAAAAATTGTTAATAACTAATATAACCCAATCTCATAGAAATATTACAGAAGTTATTCAAAAAGTTCCATTATGCCCAAAAAACTAAAAATGTAAAAGCCCATTCTATATAATACAGTTAATGGCGTGTAAAATTCTGTTTATCTCATATTTTTCTTATTGCTTTGTCAGGAAAAGATCGCAGCTATACAGAAGAAGTTGTCTGTAAATGTTTCAGAATTGTCGTCAACGATAAGAAAGTTGACCAGTGCCAACGACGAGAGAGTTTCTGCCAAGAGCATCGGGTATGTCGGGATTGGGATGCTAGTCAGTATGTTTGGTGTCATTCTCTTCATCGACTCGGCAATGATTATACGAGACTTAGGAACACTGTTTAACAATATCAGTCACATATGTCACCGGAAGTGATGATATAATGCTGAATTTATAAACAGAAGAATTGGTGCGTCGTCATGGATGTATATTTTCATATCATTATTATTATACTTGTGTTATGTTATGTCTTATACTTAACTTCTATAGCTGATATTGAAATAGTAATAGAGTATGGATATGTTATGAGTTATTATGACTAATTGTTTAACGCTCAGTATATAATATGGCTTTGTACACTTGTGGATTTTTCGAAAATTATATACGTATTTCTATAGGAAATAGTTATGTTATTCAGGAGGTGAAACTCCGTGAGTGTGTGAAATTTATGTTTATGGCGGTAAGCTTCGTCTACACAGCGTGCACAAGGAAACATACATGTTACATGTTCTACATATATTACATGTTAGCCTATAGCTTTCTTCGAATATCACACAGAACATTGAGCACGGTGTGTTTTGATTGTTAACACGTTAAAGTTGTTTCGGTACTCTGTTCCAGAACTTTACCTTTTCTGTCAAGAATTCTAGGAAGACATTGCTATATGCGTTTTTCCCCGGTAAATAATCAACAACTTGTATTTAAAAACCTTTAAATAGCCCCTATAACAATCAGAGTCACACACATGTAAATACAGTTTACGAATGAAAGCAGATATATATGGGAACAAGTAGACCCAAATTTTGGCTGATATATGTGGTACAGGAATAAAATGGCAGACTAACCAAAATGTCGGGTTAAACATGTAACCATATGGAGAAAATGACACATGCGCGTTTCTCTATGTACTCAGTGTACATTTCTTTAATGCTGTTTATTATATGACGGTGGACCAAGCAGTGATGATTGTTGTAAAGTGAAGTTCAAACTGCTGTGTAAATATTTGTATCTGGTTCATCTATATTGTACAGTTATACTCCAATATTTAGAACTGATTTCATTCCATATTGTGATTGCATTGGCTACACAACTACCGAAATAGCCGTCCAGAGAATACTAAAGTTTGTTAATACACAACAACACATGCTTCACTTATCAACTCGAGGACTTTATAAACGCATCACCTGACTCAAAGCCAAATATCACTTACATTTTTTTTTTGAAAAACCAGTTAATTGCTATTTCCTGCAAACAATTCAACTTACAACATTGGTATAAAACATCCCCAATATAACTATACAACAAAAGAAACTTTGAGTGTTACATCTCCTGATTAAGACCTCTTTATGTCGAAATATTGAGTATTTCAGAGTGATTTATCAACAAACACAAAACATGATATCTCGTTATTAACTGAGGCTCCCGCAAGCACATTCACCACAGGCAAAAGTGTGGAAGTTTCAATACCAGCCATGGGCGCAATTAATGCTAATATGCAGGATAAAAAGACCTCTTACAAACCCCCTGTCGATTATGATAAGATGTTTACAATAATATCTACGCATATTGAAATATAAACAATCACCTGTAAAATTTTAAATAAGCATGAACAAAGTCAATAACAAAAGAACGCCCACGCATTTAGGCAGACATTCAAAACCACCACGTTTTAAGTTTCATAATTATTCAACATTGGCAAATTCAAATCGTATCTTATCCTTTGGAACATGTTGAAATGAGGTAGGTTGGCACAGGTGTAAAAATAAACCAGCATTCTGAAAACTTGCAGATGCTTTAATACAAAGGTGGAAAACGATTAACAAATGTATTCGACGAATTAGCGTGCCTACACCGCCTAACAAATAGGAGAACAATAAGAGTATTACCAAGCATAGGCTGTATTGAGAATCCTACGCTTTTGCAAAGGCTGAATGCGCATGCAGGATTTCCAGAAAATAACGAGAAAACATTTAACGACAAACTAAATTGAATTATATGTAGTAAAGATCAGTTAACAAACACATAAAATGATTTTTCAATAAATTTAACTATTCAAGCAATATTTGATCTGAAGTCATGTGATGCGTTTAAAATGTCATCTGGCGTATTTTTGGTTTTGTTTTGGTTTATAAGATCAGAAATAAAATTGATAATGATAATTATAATACAAATATGAAACAAATTTAAGCAACTTTTCTTTTTAATGTTTTTGTTATTCCCCGATCGTTTAAGATAATGTTTTATTTATGAGGTCACCAGGGAACATTAACACCATAACACATTACAGTTAAACTTTCTATAATGTTAATGAAGACAAATGTTTAAACTTTCTTTTACTTGACTTGTTAATAGACATTCTTATGCCATTGATTCAGTTGTTAAAATGTAGTTCATAATACAAGTGAATGTTAAAAACATAAAAGTAATGCCGTATCAATTTAGTAGCCTATAGTTCTATGTAATGCTACGCTTATATGTATGCTAAATTATCATATGTTGTTGAACATTGGCCGAATGCATTACTATTCTATCTTGTTGATTTTTCTGATACAATCACATCATTTAAACACATCATTGAAGACAACCATGCTCTCAAACGCAAACAGGTTAACCACCCAGTCCCGGTGGGACTATGTTTTTACAGTGAAATAGACAACCAATGAATGTTTAAAAAGCTAATTCCTATTCATCAATACAATAACATGGATTTACACATTTTTCACATAGTTTTCACTATATTTACAGATAATGCCCGATTTTTTTATAGTAAATAAAATTACAAACACGAGATTAAACCAAACAACACACATGTCGTTGTATTGATCAAGCCGTTTCTTCCAGGATGGTACTCCCATCTACAGGGGCACTTGATTTAAACAGAACATATTCTTCTCCAGATTTATACATGTGTATATCACCCGTCATGCGCAATAAAGCTTTCCGGAGTTTTGCCATGGCGATAGATTCCTACAATAGAGATAAACATGTGCAATTACACGGAACCCACACGGACAGATATAGCGGGAATATTAAAAATATTTCAGAAATGTCACGTTCCGATGCCAGGGATTGAACCCACGACGTCTGGATCGACAGCCCAGTGCGTTACCACTGAGCAAAATTTGCTTAACCGCTAAAAAGCTAGAAAATGGCTTGGTTCATTCACCTGTTCAGGAGAACACATGAACTTTACACTTTGCAATGTGTATCAAAGATTTACCACTTAGGTATAACAAAAGATTTCCTTAAACAATCTTTTGATGACACTGGTTATTGTAAGGAAAAGTAACTGTTGTGAAAGGTGAGCTTCTTGCAAGTCATTCTGTGATCTTTGGGTTCATAAATTAATGATGACGGCGATCGCAGGACAACATAACTGCTTTTTTGCTTTAACATGTTTACGTTGGCTCTTTTTGTTAGTCAAACGCACCGTCAGTTACAATGTTCTGATAGTTACCAGGCCTCCATTTGGTGGTAGAGACAGAAGCTGGAAACCAAGTAGTCCCTGCTTGTGGAAGTGTTTGGAGTTTTTGGTAGCCTCATAAATAAATTATTTGGTAATACCGTCTTGTTTAGCCGAGCAAGCAAAACACAGAAAACGCCTCCATGAAAAGAAGCGTCAATAATGCAACTGATGAAGCTAACGTCACAAACCTTGGCAATCTGCATGCGTAATTCTGCGTTCTCATTCTTCAGTTGTTGCATTCCTTTGTCGTCTGTTGAAGATGGTGGTTGACGTATGGACGTTTCAACCAGACCTTTCATAGAAACTGTAAGTTACAAAGAAAGTCAGAATATTGTATTGGCAAAGTATGTGTGTGTATTTTCACATGAACATATACATGTGTGCTCGTTGGATTGATTTAGAGGAGTTAGTATGTCCAAAGATTTTTCAGTTGTCACTTGAAACTGTATAAGTCGAATAGACAATCAACTTTGATAATGTCATCCCAAATTAAATAACTTAAAAGGTTTATCTCCATGTACATGCGATAGTTAAACGTATCTATTGGCGCATACGTACACGTGTTTAGTCTTTGATTAGAGAATAAATAGGCTGTGCAATGCTCATATAAATATACAATCGCTTCAGGATTGTTTTGCATATATACATACATGCCTAACAAACATAATTATTTGTTAACAATCACCTCTGCCATAAGCTTTCCATGTTCGCCATTTTAAGAAGCACCAAAACAAACACAACATGAATGTGTATCTAGCTCTGACTTACTGTATATTGACTTAGCTTCTGTCTGTAGTGTGTTAGGCTGATCAGTGAATTGAGTTCCACCCGACGAACCATGTCGCGTGATTAAAAATTTACCATGCACTTGATTTCTCAAACGAACCTGCAAATATAGAACGCAATAACATTTAATCAATTAACTCAACGAAATCAAATATACGTGTAGGAAATACTCGCAACCAGATTTACCTTTTGTTAAATATTTCTAAAACTAAAGATGAAATAACCCGGTAAGACATTAGACAATGTTGAATACTTCTTGACATTATTATCCCGAAAAAAGGCAAACATCACCGATTGCCAAATTTGATTGCCCTCTTTCGTGCGCCAAAATAAGTAAAAAAACGTAATATCATCATTGTTGTTTTGTATTATTTTAATTATAACATTAATAAGCCATCTAGGCTAAACGTTGTTGGTTAATAGATTATAAATATAATCGTGTTTGGTCGTTATATCATTATAATACTAAAATAAGTAAAACCCTTTTTTTAAAACAAACTAGTCATCACACCTGAAAAATTGGGGAAGACGTTTCACGAAGTTTTGCAGGTACATTTTGGATACAAATCATTGACCTTTCTAACTACCGCACGATTAGAAGTAGTTCGAAAGTAACAGCAAGAACTACTAGTATACGATGATATGGGTGACACTGTATTAACGCTCTTGGTTACGGTCCGTGGTTCGATTCTAACCGGGATGCTTGATCACATCAGAATACATGTTCAGTGTTTCCAACCCAACTATATGTGTTTGGTATGCCAGAGGTAGTTTCAGTGTTGTGAAACGGACACCTTAACGAACCAAGGAGTTATTTGTAAAGAGCTAGGGTATCGCACCCCGATTTCTTGTATCACACAACTCTCTCGTACATTTTCTCTTACCTTTGGAACAAATATGATACACAGGCATACTGTTGTGCAGAAAATGATGAGGCTTGATTCCATTACAAACGTCAGTGTCGTCTGCTCTATAGGTAACACGTGGGCTAGAGGCACTCCGAACACGCACACAATAACAACATTGTATACGCACGCACCAATAAATTTAGCATCATTCAATTCAGCGACGTTTACTTTTCGAGTTTCCCAGGCTAAAAATAAACCAAAAGCCAACAGAAGTCCTTTATACACGTAAATGGCTGCGAACCAATATTTCTGGTAAGTGTTTGAACAGTACAAGAACACGGTAGATGAAATCACGTTCAGATTGACGCTGTCCTGAAATGAGGAACAATATACGTTTACAATGTTTATTTTGGCAACAGGGCAAACCCCAGACCTCCTGACTCCTCATCACTAGGCTATAAAAGCGTTTTAACTATACACGTACAAGAGGTGCCCCACTTTTATTTGAACCGTGTTTAACATTTGATAATGTGATGGCATGGACATCCAACTGGTTTTAAACGATAATCAATCAATTTAGCACAATGTACCAATTCTGAAAATAATCAGCAATTTTTAAAAATATTTTTACTGGAATTACCTGAGCTAATTTGATTTCTATTTTGACATTGTACCGACTCTTTAAAAATCAGCACGTTTTAAAAAGATTTTACTGGAATTACCTGAGCTAATTTGACATGTCTGCTTTGTTGCATGGGGTGTATAGCGGTCCATGGGATGAGGATGATGCAATCTATGACCAACATTACAACCACCATCACGATCAGGTGATAATCCTTAATATGCTGCAAGGGAAAATAAAAAAACATAGTACATGCTTTACAAACACAGTCATGTATGTAATTATCATGTTGTTCCGTATTGTCGGGCTCCTAAGGACTTTAAAATGGATTTTTTTATTTTAAAAACTTAAAGAAAGAATAATTCAAAATGTAGGAATACATGCTAAAATCTTTCAAATAAAACATACACACAACCAAGCCATTGTACTCGTGCGACTTACATCCATGATCTATTTCAAGTGTTATATCACATAACATAACATAGCAGTAGATCCATTCAAAATCGTTCTATACATTTGAACGCAACGCATTCGCCCCCGTCTGAAATGGAATTCCAGTTGAATGGGGGAATGCGTTGCGTTCATTGTCTTTAAAATAAATGTATAACAAAATCCATTATATGTAATCTGAAGAAGACCATTAAAGTCGAAAGCTTATATTTCTGGGTTTGTTGTTTTGTAAAGGGACGTAATAAATGTATAGATCGATTTTGAAAAGGATCGACTTCTGTGATACTCGTATTTTATGGATAGAATTTCAAATTCCTGTGATTAGATCAACTGACCTTAACATAATGTACATACCCTTGTTTTACATTTATAATCTCGGAATATCACGTACACGCGGTATGTTTTAGAGAACAATGCCCCAAACAACACAGTGAACCCGACTGACGTCAACCATGTTCGTAACTGAAACAAATGTAAGCAGTATTAATTACAACCACGCTTCAAAATAGGTTGGCATTGTGCCTTGTGTGTTTTTTATGTTTTCTATGCTCGGCTTGTTAAGTTGAGTGCTGCCTTCCCTGTCTGACTCAATATAATCGTTTCACATACTTCATATTAAAATTAATATTATATTATATATATAGTACGGAGATATTGACGGGACCATAACCTTTATTCTTAAGTACATAACAAGGTTCTTACATTGAATATATCAATTTCAACGGGGAAATCGTGCAATATTTTCGATTTGTGTTCGTATTTCATCTCGAGCGTATTCGTAATACTGCCCGTTTATGACAAAAACGGTGTTTAAACATAGATAAGGTATCAGCTGTTAAATTATGCTTATAGAAAGTTGAGGGTCACGTTAAAATCTCCGTACTTACCAAACGTTTCGGTTTTTGTAACAACAAAAAGAACTGGTTGTTACCAACTAACAATTGCAATAAGCCTTTGCTTGTGCGCAATATCGCTTTAGTATTCACAATTAAGTAGAGGTCACATCCCTACCAAGATGGCGTGGTACATAAAAGAAACATTTTCATTGTGTTTAATATATAAACCGCACAGTCACTCAATATTGCTACAATATGCATTAATACCATTGATGTATTAATACCAGTTCGAAGCATCAGAGGACATTTGTGAAGATTGGTGTTTAAACAAACTGTAAACGACGTCATACTATCTCCCTGCAAAGGGTATACGTACGAGGTTGTATGACACAATTTAATGAATTAAAGTGTAAGAAACAGCTATTTTGCGTTATGACATTATAATATCAGTTACCAGGCAGATAGCTAACGTCCTCACCAGCCGGCTATACCAGGACGGGTATTCGACCCCTCGCTCCAAAGGTGAATGCCTAATCACCCGACCAAGACGGCATTTAACTATTAGGTTGACCATTCATATATAATATTGACGTCACTTACCATACATATACGTGTAGATATGATGTATCGATAACTCATAGCTGACACCATAACTTCAGTATATAAAAACATACAACCAACAATAATGATGCTGTTCATCACCGGACTCGACATCTTCATCGACCTATAGATAAACCAAAAAACACTTGTTTCACCTCGATTTTATAATTTTTGGGCTGTTATTCAAAGGGATATCTTCTAGTTCCGCTTGGAGCAGGTTTTGCACGGAAACTCGCACCCAGAATTCACTGGGATCCATGATTAGTTAGATATGCATCCACCGAAGCTGATTCAATTCTCGTCGTTATTCGTGATATCGAACAGTTCTAAAGCATTATGATTGATATTTGAATAATCTTTGAACAACTGGTTATGTCAATTATGATGCAAGCGCTACATCTTATACATCTCATACACAGTTATCATCGTGAGGGTTCGAGAGAAGAGAGGCCAGTCCCTTGTAAATAATTTTATTAATAAATTAGAAACAAAAAGTATCGTCATTAGGATTTGGTAAATATGATATTGATCAATTCCCGTTATAGAATATCAGTCTATTCGTACATTCATTCATGTCAACAAATATCCTTACCAAAGGTCATCAGAGCTCGATACAAAATACAACATATACACTGGGGTGGGGGGACAAAACCTTAATTCCAAAGTTTCTCAGTATCTCATGTGTCCTCAATCTTGATTTTACTACGTAGGGTGGTCAAGAGGGAGTTAATCTGTCGTATTGGAAACCTGGCCCATTCTTCCGGGGGGGGGGGGGGGGGGGGGGTTGCAGTAAATTGAGCAAGAAAAGCAACGGGTGACTGGGATTTGCCGTATTTATCCGACAGACAGTTAATAAGTATACAATGTTTGCAAGTTTCTCATTTGACTTTCAAGCCTCGGCTTAATTTGTGGTAATAAACAATTATAAATGAATAGGAGCCAATAATCTAAAACAATTCTTCAAAAGATCTGACGATTCCGTATTTTAAAATGTTTGAAATGTATAGTCCAGTTAGGATATTGAGACAGTGACGATGCAGTTTATGTGTACGCAAATAATCACAACCATTGTCTAAACAGGTAGAGCGAAGTTTAGTATGTTAGTTTAGTATAGTTGTATGTACAGTGTAAACCTTTATAATTGGTTTTACACCGTTATAGTGGACTCGACCGCTGCTGGATTTTTATTCAGCGTTAGCTGTCTAGCTTGAATATTGACCTAATTTATAAGCCAATCAAATGTTTCTAAAATAATCCGCACCGCGACTTCTATAAGTGAATATGAATGGACAGAATATCGTAATCTTAACACATAAAGTTAGGTGCTATTTCGTATGTTTTTGTATTCGTAGTGTATTGAAAAGAACAGTGGCCTATAGCGTGGCCTAACTTTATACAGGCAATATAACTCTGTAAACTTGCATTGACCACAGTGACTCATCTAAAACAGCCAATCGGCGTTATCGGCTTGGTATGTATGTGGGATTCCCACATTCGTCGTCAATGCTGTTTGCTGCTAAGTACTTATATGTTTATAATTAACTTGGGTAATCCATGTTACAGATAGTATAATTACCACAATCAACACACATCCGTTAAAAGCAAACAAAGGCTGTAGACGTACATTTTGTATTACAACGCACGTTATTGAGTACGTCCGTATTTCCTAACACTTGCTGTAGAACAGTAGTTGATAAATGTTTCAATTTCATTCAATACATTAAATATCATATACCAAATTATTCGTTATGTTATAGTTAGAACATATTAAGTAAATTTTAATGATTAAAAAGGGCGGAGCGAGCGAAGCGAAGCGAGTCCTTTTTAGTCATTAAAATTTACTTAATATGTTCTAACTAACTTAGAATATAACATTCTGCATTTTGATTGGCCGATAGAAATTAGCGCCAACGCATGACGTCAAGTCTGTTAAGAGAAAACTTTAATGATTAAATTTTCATTTAGCCGCCAAAATTCGACGTTTTCATTGGCTCATAATGTAGGTTATATTCTAAGAAAGAATCTACAATACTTTAGCTATTTGTGTTCGTATAGAAAAGTATTTAATCATAGAATGGAAGACAAGACCCGGTGGATAAACGAAAATCTGCGTGTAATTTGTAAGACAAAATATTGGTCATCGGCATAAAATAACAGCCGTTTAACTTTTATTCAAAATAACTTTAAATTTGCGGGATACTTAACCGACCGGCACCAGAAGTGACTTGTTTTAATATATCATCCTCAAAAATAACGATTGTGAAAATTAAAACAAAGTAAAACAATAAACTGTTAAAACAAAAATGTGTAATTTTGCAAATGATTGCCGAAAATTTCATAAGACGCAATAATATATATATTGCAACCAAAGTATAAAAGCAGTTACATTAATTATTTTATCTAACAAAAAATCATAATTATGTGCATTTTACCAAAAGAACTGAAACATGTCACTATGAATGTGAAACAGTTATAAAGCAAAATAATAGGTGGACAGGTGGTCTAGCTGTAAGGGCGCAGTTGCCCTGACAACTCGGTTTTGAAAAGATTTGTAGAGCCCTGCAAGTGGATATGCATATGGTTTCCTGTCTCATTGTAACGGCAAATACTAAACACCTTTTTATATTACTTTACATGACTGCCAGATATCTCCCATTTTCAATGATCCAACCCGTTTTTAAATTATAACACCTTACGTATTTTGTTATAGTCAGAATACAATATACAATAGTTTCAATTGGCTGCTGTTTTCTTTCTCATACTTTCCAACATATTGTGGGAAAACATATCACATTTGTGCTGGACATTTCTCTGTCATGGTGGATGGATGTCTCTAAGAAAGGTGTCTGTTTCGATATATTTGTGAGTGACAGATTCACCTTTTCATGCCTAAAACTACAAATGTATTTGACATCTTTCGCAAATGTATTGAAATAAATAGACATATAACATTTGCAGTACGTCATTTAATTCAACGCTATATATCTTTTTTAAAGATACTTCTTGTCCTTACTGGACTATACGTATTGTGTTAGCGTCATTTTGCAGCAGTATTTTCGTTATGTTCAAACCACTTAAACCAGTGATTCCTCCACAAATCATAATAACGTCTTCCAAGTAACCATAGCCCAAAGGTGCATGACTCAAGATGATTTTTTACCACAATGTCACAGAATGTGGCTATATCGAATTGGTTACATGTATTAACGCTACCTTGTGTGGAGTTGTTGGAACAAACACGTGATCTAATGCGCTCGTACTTCCCATTGTTATGAGATTGCCACGTACAAATTGTTCACTGATTTTTTGATTAATACTAATATGTGCATGTTAAATGGTAGAAATGGTGACTGTAATAATTTTACATCTGTTTCTGTGAAAGGTTCGTCTGTTGTGGATTATTGTATTGTACCTCATGAAAATTTGTCTTGTTTTAAGGATTTTGCAGTCACACTAACTTCTGATCTGATAAATAGCTGTGGTGATATAGAGGTGTTAGCACCAACTAGTATACCTGACCACTCTTTATTGTCGTGGAATATTATTACTGGTGTTTGTAATACTAATGAAACATGTTCATCTTTTAGAAACTTTGATAAGTTTGATTTAAGTAGCATAAATAATGATTTTATGTCTGATGATTCAGTATTGATTGAAATCAATCAGTTGATTCATAGGTTAGAACAAGGTTCAACTAATCAAGTTTCCATAGATACTGTCTATAACGAATGGTGTAGTATCGTTAAGGACAGTATGTATGCAAACATTCCGTATAAGAAGATTGGGAAATATAGTAATTTTCGGAAGCGCAGACCAGGCAAACCTTGGTGGAATGATAAATTAACTGAACTTTGGTCTAAGCAATGTACGGCTGAACGCAATTGGTTGAAATGTTGCAATAGAAATGAGAAAATTGTTTTGAAATCTGAATATGTACAAATGCGTAAATTGTTTGATAGGGAAGTTCAACGTTCAAAGCGACATCATTGGTATAATATGCAGTGTGAGTTATTAAAGGAGTGTGATGTGAATCCGAATAAATTTTGGCAATCCATCGGTAAGATAGGTGTGAGACAGTCTAAAAGTAAATGCATACCAGAAGAAGTTGTTCTTCAGGATGGTTCTGTTTCTACATGTATTAATGATGTACTTTCAAAATGGAAAAATGATTTTAGCTCTTTATTTGTTGACAATAATGTACATGCGGAATTGAATGTTGGTAATAATGAAAACAATTCTAATATGGCTTTTAATGATAATATATCCCTTGTAGAAGTTGCAAATGCTGCTTCCAAAGCTAAACTTGGTAAAGCTTGTGGGATTGATGAATTACCTGCGGAAGTGTTATGTAATGATACTGCTATATATTTTCTTCATGTATTATTTAACTTATGTTTTAAAAATAGCATTGTACCATCACTTTGGGGTCGATGTATAATTAATCCGATTCCAAAATCTTCCACACTAGATCCAAGGGATCCTCTTGCATACAGAGGAATTGCCCTTGCGTCGTCCGTTTATAAAATTTATTGTAGAATTCTAAATGACAGATTGAGTAAATGGTCAGAAAACAATGATATTGTGGTTGATGAACAAAACGGGTTCCGTAAAAATAGAGGAACTATTGATCAAATATCCTCTTTAACTAGTATTGTTGAGACTCGTAATAAATTAAAATTATCCACATTTACAGCTTTTATTGATTTTAAAAAAGCTTATGATTACATTAATCGTTCGTTATTGTGGAATAGATTGGTAGATCTAGGAATCAATGGTAGAATGTTACAAGCTATTAAGTCTCTATACACGTCCGTTTCGTCTTGTGTACGAGTTAATTCCTACAACACTGACTGGTTTGATGTTAAATCCGGTTTAAGACAGGGTTGTATCTTGTCTCCTCTTTTGTTTAACCTTTTTATAAATGATTTGGCTATATATCTTAAGTCATTTAACATTGGAGTAAGTATAGGTAATGAAACGGTGTGTATTCTCCTGTATGCTGATGATATTGTGATACTGGCAGAGAATGAACATGACTTGCAATTATTGTTAAGTGCATTGAATGATTGGTGTACACGAAATCAGATGTCTATAAATGTTAATAAGAGCAATGTAGTTCATTTTCGTACTCTGTCTACTCCAAGATCTATTGTTGTTTTCAAAGTTGGTGATAATGTACTAAACTATACTATGCAATATACATATTTAGGTCTTGTACTCCATGAACATTTAGATTATAGCATTACGGCAAAGATGGTTGCTCAGAGTGCTGGTCGCGCGCTGGGTCTTCTCATAGCCAAATGTAAGCTTATAGGAGGTGTTCCTTATAATGTTTTCACCAAATTATACGATACGGTTGTCTGGCCAGTTATCTCATACGGAGCGGCAATTTGGGGAAACAAAACTTTCTCATGCATAAATACTATACACAACAGGGCTATGAGGTTTTTTCTTGGTGTCGGAAAGTATACACCTAATGCAGCCGTGTCGGGTGATATGGGTTGGACTCCACCTTTTATCCGCCAGTGGAAAACCATTTCAACATTTTGGTCTCGTTTATCAACTACGAACTCATCGAGATTAAATAAGCGTATCGCACTCTGGGCAAACCAACAACCAATTAAGTGTAAAAACTGGTATTATATTGTTAAAAAGCAATTCTGTGATATTCACCTGAACCAGTTCTGTGATATTTCTGTGCCAATACCAAAGTCTTCATTTGTAATACAGGTTTCAGACAATCTTTTTTACAAATATGTTAATGACTGGTATTCTAGTATTAACAGTATTACCGGTGTATCCGGCAGAGGCCGAAATAAACTTAGAACGTATTGTACTTTCAAACATAGTTACGAAGTTGAGAATTATTGTAATATACTATTGCCTTTAAGACATAGATCAGCCTTTTGTAAATTTAGATGTGGAGTTGCTCCAATACGCATTGAGACAGGGCGGTATGAAGGCTTGCCATTAACGGAACGCATTTGTCAAAATTGTCAAGTTTTAGAAGATGAAGCTCATGTTCTTTTAAGTTGTGATTTATACACAGATTTAAGAAATACCTTGTATGAACAGGTCGCAACTATTTGTCCTGATTTTTATTCTCTGAATGATTTAATGAAACTAAGGGTTCTTTTTACTGAGAAAAACGCTTTAAGAATTTGCGCCAAAACCTGTTTTATGATTTTACAAAGACGACATTTTTATCTGTGTAAATAATGTATTCATACTATCTTATTAATTATTGCCAGTTTTATTGACATCTAAGGGAATGTTGTTAATCAGTTCATCTACGGTCTGACCGGGGTGATAAATGATCTATTAATACTATTTTTTAATTAGCGCATTAGTGCCTCATTTACAAATCTCAGTTTCTTAAATTAAAAATTTAACTATATTTTAATTCAACGTGTTAACAACATTCTCTTAGTTTTAATTTTGTATATAAATTAATGTTTTTTTGTTTATAAATAGTGATATAGCACTGTTTATAGGACAGTTCATAGTACAAGCTAGTCATACAGTGATTTTATGATATTCAGATTATTTTAAGATTTGATAATTGTCTCTTATAATTCATAACTGAATGGTTATGTACATTTTATCTGTTCTGCTTATGTCGTATGTTATATGTATGTACATAAATGAGACGAAATAAAGAATATATATATGTTTTACAACGCAGGTTCTCGCTTTAAGTGCCAAGTAAAGCATTAGTGTTATAGGAAGTATACCATCATTCAAACAATTACTCTAGGCTTAGTTCTTGTATTGGTTGTTATTATCAACCGTTATAAACACACTTACCTTTATTTTCTGTAATATATATCGAAGGCGAGGAAAGCACACTTACCTTTGTTTCCTGTAGTATATATTGAAGGCAAGGAAAGCACATGCTACACTAAGTCCACAGCAGACGGTTGTTACTACACATCCGAATGCTACACCACTAGTGGATACTAAATTTTCATCGTAAGTAAAGTGATCTTCCGGTACCGTTCCATCTACAAGGACACCATTATACCATCAGTATTAAAATACATGGCAGTGGTAAGACATACAAATCAGCTCCCTTCATTATATCATCAATAATTGAACTTCTAAACCAGTGACAAGTTACATTAAACAGTCGTCCGGTACCATTATGCACATGTAGCAAATCTCTATAATACGATATGCATAAACCACGCGATGCAATTATGGTAGCGTGTCGTGGCACCATAGCATGGGTAAAGCAGCAACATCCGCTAATTTGTAGCTCGTTATTACGCAATCGATCTCAGATTTCACCATACTACATTGTCTTGAGCCTCGTTAAGTGTATAAGAGAGAATGTTGTTTTTTATAATACTATCACAACAGCAGGATACAAACCTACACATAATATGGCTTGGCCAGTTTACTTTAGAGCAACGCGATGCTGTCGTGGAGTTTCGAGTTTGCATTACACCCAACATGAAAGCCGCTCATATTTATTTGATTTTACATATGCCCAGTGACTCTTCTGAGGCACACCAAGAAATACATATAATATACGTTTCAAATCAAAGTTAACATGAGCGAGTGATACATGTACATACAAAAGACACGAAAATATGTCATCCGAAGGGGTAATAGATAAGTTAATACCTGGCCAGATGTCCGACACAGGGATGAACCACGTGAGGTATTGTGTTCGTGGGTCAAAACTTGCAACATCTGTCAAAGTCCCGTCTTAAATTAAAAATAAAATTATAATCTCCATATCAGTATATACAACTTAGACAACTTAGTACAACATGTGGTATCAGGGGAAGTACTGGTATGTTTTTATGCTTTTGATATATGTTATATTTTGAGCCAATGAACACGCCTATATGCACTGGCAGAATGCTGCTTTTAATCATTCAAAAACATCTTTAATAACACGATATAATTTTCCCCGAAACAAATTAGTATCGTAGAAAGATCTTCAACAATTACAATTTCACCAAACCCGTTTACGAGATTTACGTTTTTCAAATGACCTTTAACGTTCGTTTACAAGGCACCGACATGTAAATTTAAGACTGGTATACTAATATTACAACACTACTAGCAATGCGATGCGTTCTAAATGTACAATTGATAAATATGTACCCCACACAATTGCAAAAGTATTGAAAATATTGTTAATTTTAATTGAACGTTAAACAATATCTAACGACAGAAATTTGTTTTTAAAAAACCAGATACGTTGAGAATCATATAGAACATCAGTTTAGTTAATTGAGAAATAGGGGTCATCAGCTGTGGTTGGGAGTATCCATCAAAAATAATACATTTGCATACATTAACCTTATTTGCATATTGGAATGCAATAACTTTAATAAAAACTATTTCAAAGTTTAGCTTCTTCATATAACTCAATCATGCACTACAGATTCTAGTGGCTTAATGTACATGCCTATATAATTAAAATATACCGCCTCAACTTTTATGTATGCAAAAATGAAGTAAAAATAGTTGAGCATTGAGCACTATAATTATGTTTATTATTATTTGATTACATTGATATTATATCATTGTCACAACAATTTAAGAATTTATCAATGACCAATCGAATTTTGAATTTCCGCGCATGCGTACTAGGTATCGCGAGCCTTCCTACGTCATGTGCTGGTACAATATACTATTGGTCAATCAAATTTAAGCTCGCTCAGCCCTTTTGCTAAATACGAATTTACTAAATATTACTTATAGCTACTATATTACATAATGTCAACTACAACTGTTCCAATATTAATGAAAAGATAGTCACTATATGAAACACACATCCAAAGTTATAATAAGTACAATCCAATTGATAAGATATCAACATGAATTCAGTATATGCTACATGGAAAACAATACATGAACATAAAACGTGATTATAATTGTCATACGTGTGTAATAGCGGTAGGTATGGAATAATGTTTCTTACTTCGATTCTGTTTGATAAATGTTTCACCAACCCTGAACCCAGATTCATCAAAGGACACTGGTCCCTACAATAATATATACATGTTAGTATTATACTAGTGGTGTAAACAACAACGCTACAGACAACATACATTTAATATCAGGGGCGTACATAAAGACAGTTTGATATGCAGACCCCAAATTACCGATGCTTTGTTAGTTAGTAGGGTTGCTCGAAAATACTAATATGTCTTTGCGATGTCATGTTTCATTGTAAGATACACATTTCATAAAATGGATCATTACTAAACCCAAGCGCATTAATATAATTATATAATATATATGGCGCGTACGTAAGTTGCGTTATGTTTACTTGGTTTCTAATTTACGACCGAATAGCGTGTTTCTAAAGCGACAATAAAAAGATCATAAGAAGAAACGTGTATCTATGTGTTTAAAGACAACAGAACACGCCTTAAGAGGCGGGATTCTAGAAAATCGTCCCTTTGTCACATAACGGCATTATGATTCCTGTGAGTAATTTATCTGGACTCAGTCGTGTATTTTCCTCTAAATACTACTACTAATATATTAATTATAATCATATTAGTTGCTACTTTGTTCATTTGTTCATCTGATAATATTTCAGTAATTAGGTTTATTAAAAGTAAAGCAAAACGTTGCCATAGATACTTACCGAAACACCATCAAACGCCACCTCGTCCATCCCTTTCCTCATACAGTCTAAATGAGCATTACTGTAATTAAAATCTTGTAACGTGATATGTCTATCATCTAAATGAGAGAGACTGTGGTTTAAACCTGCAATAGAATCCGGATAACGAGTTTGTTCACCATAACTATTCAGATATTAACCGAGTTAACATAATTGTCTGCAAAGGTACTTATTAATATATCATCTGAACATTTTAGTGTGACAAAATGCTCAAGGGCGTGTCTTGTTTTATTCAGGTAGAGGAATGCTTGAACTTTAATTTTAGCGAGGGTAGTCAGCTGAGATCCTGACGGTTACCATGGAAATATTTTTTGCGCCGTTTTTAGCACACACCCCGTCCTAATATAACCATTCTAACTAGTATGTACAAACACATACCAGTTTTAATGTGTAATAATAAAAACACCTATACAGAGCTCTCATATGATATGTTTGACAAGGTCATATAATGTCGAGGTCAATGTCATTTAAAGGTCAAACTGCACAACATGTGTAAATATGGTGATTTTACCTCAAAAAAGTTATCGTTGATTTGAACAATTCTGAAAAGAAATGTATGTCATCACGATGTGGCATCACTATTACACATATCAGTGTGTGTATCATGATAACAATGTATGCCTTGTGTTTGATTTTAACGAGTGTAAAAATGCAAACTACGCATAAATGTTTATGCATCTGCAACCTTATTACACACTGACATTCAGGCCAGCATCCAAATTGATCTGTTGATCAAGGCCAAGAAGGTAAAAGCCATTACAAGATGAAAATGTAAGAAAATTGTTCAAGTTTTTTGTTGTTAAAAGTGCATTTCCTTTAGCTCCTTTTGCTTCAGTGAGTATTTTTACTTTATAGCTTACTACGGCAATTAACGTTGATGTTAACTGATAATTAATGGGAGGTGTCTTACTTTTCAAAGGAATAAGTGCAATAACTACAGTGCAGGATATAATTATCCTGCACTGTAGTAATGATATGAACTAGGAAGAGATTACTTAACGCTCAGTTGTCTGCGTTCTCTTTCTCTAACTTAGATAACGCCTGTCCATGTTTATCTGCGTGGATAGCAGGAATAAAGTATGTAACCATGGAAACCAAGACGGCCGCTAATATTACAGTCATTTTATAAGCTCATAATTAGTATTCCCATGAGTCTAACCAATAAGTACAAAATAAATAAGTGTTTAAATTATTTTACAAAATATAGACCTCTGACATGAACTGTAAATCAAGGTTAAGTAGTTGATGTCAAGATCATTCCAAGCTCAAAACTTAAATAAAATGTTTAAAAGTAGGTTTTCATCTAAAACAATTTTAATTCAGTTGCATGCTTCTGACCACTAATTTGCTACATGCGGTTTATCACAATTTATAATCAATAGTAGTTGCAACAATGCAAATGTGATGATTTTATGAATATATATATACATTCTTTATTATCGTCTCATTTATGTATATTCATAAAACTTTACACATTATAAAACAGTTCAAATGTACATAACCATTCAACATTGAATTATAAGAGACATAAAAACTCATAAAAGCACCATAATAACAACATTATCACATTACTGACTTTAAGCATTATTTACACAGATAAAACTAAGAGACTGTTGTTAATTCATTGTTTTAAAGGGTTGTTAGGAATTCATTTAAATAAGACATTGAATTTTGTAAATAAAGCACTAATGCGCAAATTAAAAAAACATCTTAAAATACCAATTATCACCCCGGTCAGACCGTAGATGAACTGATTAACAACAGCCTCTTAGGATGAGATAAAAGAAGCAAATATTAAGAACATTTGTCAAGCACGTATGTTTATATAACACAAATATATTAAATTACCTATATAAAACATTTTCCCTGGATTTTAAAATCATAAAACAGGCTTTGGCACTAGCTTTAACAATATCGTTGTTGGATAAAATATATGATCAACTTTGCTTCATCTATCAGTTCGGCAAAAGTTGTATTGATATCAGAACATGCATTAAACAATTCATTTCTGATATTGCAATATGCTGAACAATATAAAAGTACATGTAATTCATTTTCGATGTTATCAGTATTGCAAATTTGACAGAGTCTGTTATTAACAGTTATATTCTCATACCGTCCAGTTTCAATTCTTAAGGGTGCCACCCCACATCTAAATTTGGTTAAGGCAGTCCTATGTGTTACCGGCACTAACATAGACAAATAGCTCTCTCTTTCAAAATCTTGCTTAAACATTTTGTATGTTCTTAACTTATTACCACCTCTACCACTTATTCCGGTATTACTATTAAGCTGAGCTCTCCATTCGTTTACAAAATTATGCATGTACAGATCAACAAATTTGTCACAAAAACATTTCGAGGTCATGGTAAAACATAATCTAGATGGTTCTTCTACTCCAAGGTTATTCATATTCTTGATAGACTCGAACTGCCAGTTTTTACAATTATTTCTACTTTTAGACAAACAATATGCAAATATGCGATAATTAACTCTTGACTGTTCCATTTTATTAATTCTATACCACTTCTGGCAAACAGATTTCATTTGTTTAATATGTGGTGGCTGCCAGGCCATCTCGCCATATAGGGCGGTGTTGGGTGTGTACTTACCAACGCCCAAATAATAGCGCATGGCCCTGTTTTGGACTGCATTGATACAGGATTATGATTTGTTGCCCTATATGGAGGATCTATATGCAATAACAGACCACACACATGAATCAAACAGTTTAACAAAAACATTATATGGCACAGACCCAAAATGTTTACATTTTGCAAACAATAAACCCAGCGCCCTGTTCGCGCTTTGTGCTACACATTTGACAGTCTTATTAAAATCTAAATGTTCATCTAACAAAACACCAAGGTATGTATATTGATTCACGATGTTTAACTGTTTTTCTCCACATGAAAAAATGTAAGCCGATCTACTAATGCAATTAGGACGAAAATGTACAATATTACTTCTTTGAGCATTTACAAACATAGAATTATCATTACACCATTCATTCAATACATTAAGCATACATTGAAGATCATTTTCATTTCCTGCAACAAGTACAATATCATCCGCATACAACAAAATACACACATTTTCGTTATTCAAACCAACACCCTTACCGATCGCTTTTATTTTAACGGCTAGGTCGTTAATATATAAATTAAAAAGCAAAGGTGATAGAGAACAACCCTGCCGAAGACCACAATGAACATCAAACCATTCGGTATGCAATCCATTGAGTCTTATACATGAAGCAACTGAATAATATAATGATTGCAAGGCTTCGTACATTTTTCCATTGATACCTAATTTAGATAGTTTGGTCAACAGAATACGTCTATCAATAAAATCATAGGCATTTATAAAATCTATAAAGGCACAAAATGTAGATAATTTAGATTTTTTCCTTGTTTCTAATATGTTTGTTACAGACGACACGTGGTCAATAGTACTCCGGTCCTTTCTAAAACCATTCTGTTCATCGACAATGCTACCATTACTCTCAGTCCACTTAGATAAACGTTGATTTAATATCGAACAGTATATCTTATACATAGTACATGATAGTGAAATAAACCTGTATGATAGTGGATCTCTAAGGTCCGTAGTGCTAGATTTTGGAATCGGACAGATAATTACTTTACTCCAATCAGAATATATTTGGAATTAGGAGACACCAGCTTAATCCTTAATTGACATCACATAAGTATTGTGGCAACAACAGTAGTTTACACACATTAAAACTGGTATGTGTTTGTACATACTAATTAGAATGGTTGTATTAGGACGGGGTGCGTGCTAAGAATGTCGGGGAATTTCGCCGCAATCTTTATTTCCATGGTAACCTACAGGATCTCAGCTGTCAACCCTCGCTAAAATCTCACTTCAAACAGCCATGTACATGAATAAACTAGGAAAGGCTCTGGCCAATTTTTCACACTAAAATATGCAGATGCTAGACTATATTGTTTATAACCAGAAGATGAAATAGAAATGTTGATGCAATACATAATATATATATGCTATGCTGATTATTCGATATATTCGATATATTTGCATGTAGTGTTCGCATTTACATAATTTAATTTAAGGTATTTATTATCAAATAATAATTCCAAAATCTACCAAATTCCTGCATCCGTTTAGACATTAAATTTCTAAATACTCTTAGCTTTCTCAGTTTATAATATGTTCCACTCGATTTGCAATAATCCAAAATTGTTTTAGAATTAAAATAATTATATTTATTATTCGAGATCCCCACCAAAACCCGGTAGGCTACGCACCAGCTTTGTTCAAAATGCATTAGTCATACGTGGTCGGTTATAGCTGGGTACTGTTTTATCTCTGTACGATATCGTCATATTCGGGTACCATCCGAGGGTATATATACAGTAAATCTCGTGCACTGCCCACTCGCTCAGTTACTTTCAGACAAGACAGTTCGTTTGTATTTTTACTAAATTGCTTTGTAAGATGCCACGTGGTGTAGGAAGGCGTCAGCCACCAGCTAGAATTGTCTTGAGGAATCGTGCCGTTGCTCCGCCAGTAGTTCAACAACAACAAAACAACCCTCCACTACCAGCAAGAGCCCCAGGCAGGGGTAAAAAGAGGCTTGTTGAAGAGGTAAAACCTCAACAATTGGTCGACGCTAACTTGGTAGACGAACGTGGTATGGAAGCACAGGGAGGTAATAATTCCATTATTAATCCTGTTGTTGACTTTGAGCATTTGTTGCAACCTCAGAACGATAATTTGGACACCGGGAATCCCGGTATCCCTGTTGGTAATTCTAATATGTTAAGGGGGTGTGGCAACCCATTTCAGTCAGGTAACTCTGGAAATTGTTGTTGTTCTAGGGACCAAACAAGTATGCTACTAAATGCAGTTTCTAATTGTCCCATGCTTGATAATGTTCGTTTAGCAGACGACGATTTAGTGGCGCACGTGCCGACGTCTCTTAAACTAAAGATTTGCAAGGGTGAATATATCAACTTAGCCTTATTATTGAAGGGCGTGGTTGAATTAACGGAATTTTGCAAAGGTACCGTTTTCAAATTAAATAGTTCCGGAAATATCGAAACTGCCCAAAAAGAATGTAAAGAGCAAATAAATAGTATAGAAAAATGGACAAACGCTTTTATAATTTATGCTTCAATTTATCTCTCTAACCACTCGGATAGAGTGTATGAAATGTTGCATTATATGTTCAACATCAGAGATTGTGCGTCACGTCAGGGAAATTTGTCATGGCGTACCTATGACGAACAGTTCCGTCTAAGACAGGCAATTTCTCCTGCCTCATGGTCCAAAATCAATAATGATTTATGGTGGCGTTGCATCAAACTTAGTCCGGGCACAAGGAACCAATGTGTTCAATGACAGAAATCAGTCGATTGGTCCTAGATTGTCGTGCAATGAATTTAATACAGGTAACTGCACGTGGCCGAATTGTAGATTCCCACATGTTTGTTCATCGTGTTCGGGAAATCCCGCTGCGGTTTCCACTAGGGCAGGGGGTAGAACGCCCTTTCGGGGCTGGGGGCCCGAGCAAATTATAGAGGTAGAGGCAATTTCAGGGACCAAAAGTAAGGGGGCACACAATCTCTTCAGGGTGATCTTCTTGGTAATAATGTGTTATGTTTAGCAATATCACCAGTAAATATTTCGGCCTTGAAATATTATTTACAATTCTATGATATGCCAGAGGCGACTGTTCTACTTAATGGTTTTACTTCCGGATTCCCAGTGCAATACACCGGACCACGCGGTCCAAGAGACGCAAACAACTTACGCTCTACGTTATTAAACCCGGAGTTAATCCAAAAAGATAAAGAAATTGATGCAGGAAGGGTTGCGGGGCCTTTTAATTTACGTCCACTACCAAATTCGATAGTTTCTCCTATAGGTCTGGTGCCGAAAAAGACACCTGGCGATTTGTGGTCTGAGCAAGCCTCATCATCATGTTAGGATAAAGAAGGAAATTCGTTTAGATCTGGAGATGTGGCTAATATTTTTACAAAACTATAATCATGGTATTTCAGTTTTTCATGACAGATTTTGGGTTACAAATGAAGATATGCAATTGTTTTCTGACAGCGCGGGTGGAGATAACTTGGGTTTTGGCATCTTTTTTAATGGTCGTTGGTGTCAAGCCAAATGGCCAGAGTCCTGGTGAACTCGTAGTATTACGTCAGACATAACGGGTTTAGAACTATTCCCAATTTTGGTAGCACTATTCATTTGGGGATCTGAATTCGTTAACAAAAAGGTAAAATTCAATTGTGACAATATAGCGGTTGTAAACATTTTGAATAAACTATCGTCAAATTCGGAGTTGGTCATGCGCCTCATCAGGCTTTTAACATTACACTGTCTAAAATTAAACACGATTGTAAAAGCAAATCATGTGCCAGGTCGTTATAACGAAATTTGTGATGCATTATCTCGTTTTCAGTTGGTCAGATTCGAACAACTGGCTCCAGAGGCAGACCCGCAGTCGCATCAAGTCCCAGAATTCCTATGGAACGTATTCGATATAGAGCTCGATCATTGTTATACTCTGGGGTAGCACAAAATTCCCATTCAACATATTGAACTGCTGTGAATGTATTTGAGAACTTCCGTTCCAGCTATAAATTGCCGTTACATTGGCCAATACCAAGTCAACACATTGTCATGTTCATTGCCTTTAACTTTGAAAAAGGGCTCTCACCAAAGTCCATTTCAACGTACGTAGATGGTATAAACTACTTGCATAAGCTTCATGGTTTTTACGATATAGGACAAGTTTTTATGATAAGTAAATTGTTAGAAGGTTGTCGAAGAAACCGTTTAGCAAAGGACACTCGGGCTCCTATTACAAAAGACATATTGTCGGTGATATGCAGTTCATTACATCGTTTTTGTAACAATGATTACGAGGCCAAACTGTTTGGTTCTTTGTTTTCACTTGCATATTTTGGACTATTTAGAGTTAGCGAATTAGTAGCTCCATCAAAAACTCAAGTTCATAGAGCATTGGGTGCTTCGGATATATCAATCATAGATAATAAATATGTAGTTGTACCATTTTAAGACCAACCAAACCGGAAAACAAATTACACTTAAGATACCTAGAGAGGACGGCGCTATGTGCTCAGTTAAGTCACTCATTGTATTCTTATCTCCCAGACCCAAATTTAAAGGTCCACTATTTATTCATTCGGACGGTACCCCGGTCATTAGAACTCAATTTTCAGGATTTTAGCAAAATGTGTTCAGGGAACAAATTTGTTCAATGGCATTAATTATAAAACACATAGCTTTAGAATTGGTAGAGCTACCGACTTGGCGAGGCAGGGTCTTCCAACCTCGTCAATAATGAGTCTTGGCCGTTGGACTTCCGGTTGTGTTGAATTATACATCAGAAAATATAGACAATTTTAAGAGAACGCAGTGTATATACGCATTCAGTTAACTTGAATCCCGGCATTGCAGTTTTGTATGACAAGTATTGTAAATTTATAACAATTTCCCCCCTTGTTTATATAGATATTTGGATCGTGGGCGACTCCATTCCCTATTGGGCGGGGGTCCGTGCGGTACAGATGGGCAACCCACACCTCCGCATAGAAGGAACCCAAAATTGCATAGCTGGGTGTTAGAGGTTTACGGTGGAGCTCATTTCGTCGGGATATGGAAATGAAAGTGATGTTTTCTTCTCCCAAAATATTGGTAATTAATCTAGGAGGAAATGACCTCACATCCTTGTCTATTTCGGGAATTAAAGACTTGATCCGCAGTGAATTGTCCTATCTGCGCGACGCGTTCCCTGAGGCCACATTGGTGTGGATGGATATTTTACAGAGGCGGGTCTGGGAGGGGGCGCGTCGGGCGGGTATGACGCCATAGAAAAATAACGCCAACGAGTTAATAGAGTCGGCCATTATTTAATTAAAACGTTTTGAAAATATGATATATCCATACCGGATATTGATCCCAAGACTGGGTTTTTCCGACCGGATGGCATTCACCTTAATGATGTAGGCCTGGAATTCTTTCTAGATTATTTAAGGGATACGATCTTAAGGAACTGAGTTGCGGTTTGTTTTTTAGAATTTTTTGGGTATAAATTTTATAATTTATTGTGGCGGAAAAATTCGATCGACCGAGAGGAGAACGGATGTTACCTAGGTATTTCTTCTAATATTAAATGTTTTATGTAGTTTAAACGTGTTTACCCGTTCAGGGCTCCTCTTCTCGTTCCGGGGACCCGACTGGAAATGAGGTGCCTCTGATAGGAAATCTAAATTAGTTGAGACTTAACGATGTACTACGGAAAGGTATCATACGGTTGATCAGTGAGTGTGTCCGCTGCGTAGTATTAGGTTTTGCCCTCCTCTAATGGTAATTCCTAGGTTGTTGATATTCTGTACTCACGGTCACTACTTGTGGCCCAGAAAGAGAGTTGTGTATTCACTGTCACGGCTTGTGGCACAGTAAGTTGGTTGTGTATTCACTGTCACGGCTTGTGACACAGTAAGTTGTTTGTGTACTCACTGCCACGGTTTGTGGCTCAGTAAGTTGGCATGATACGACCACGGCTTGTGTGTCTTACGGTGTTTTTGCATCCGGGCTGTACTTTGGATCGGCACGGGTAACTGTCCCTTCCATTTTCCGGGAACCCGATGGTGGAGGGGATCGCGATCTGACTGTCGGTTGATTTACAGCTTGTTAGGGTCTTACAACCACGGCTTGTGGTTCGCACTGTGGAAACCGTAGTACATCTCAAGTGTAGTAAAACAAGTAATTAAGAATTGCAAGCAATACAGAAGTCCCCTACCGGTTTGTGGCCATTTTCAATGTTTCTGTTGCCATAGCAACCATAATATTTTTAGACATGCATAATCCCCTTATTGCCCCCTATCCACATATCAAGTTTCATAAACATAGCTTCGAAACTGCTTGAGTTATGGCAGGATCCAGATTTGGGCATAATTTCACTCTTTCTGTTGCCATAGCAACCACAATTTTTGTCAGAATCAAAATATTTTTAGACGTGCATAATCCCCTTATTGTCCCCTATTTACATAACAGCTTTGAAACTGTTTGAGTTTTGTCAGGATCCAGATTGTTTGACGGACGGACGGCAAACCTACAGTCCCCTCCGGTCAAAAACCGGTAGGGGACTAATAATCAGTGGGAGTATAATGAAATTAAGTATAACGAATCCGTTTTCCTTTCGGTCGACAGGATTTACAGACATACACGGGTACCCGGTATTGTCTTGAGCGGCCTAGCTTATGTTACCCACATTTATATAATACGTTGAGTTATTGATACCATATGACAGTATGTATTAAATCGTATATTACTTGAAAGAGTGTTGTCTTTATATATATCGAGTATTAAAATAACGACCATTTTGCTTAGTATTCATTATAATAATGTTGTTTTTGGTCTGTGACAAGACTAAGACTGTGTATGTGGGTGGTCGTTCTGTTTCCCCTGCCACTACAATGTAATGTCAATATGAAAATAAGATTGATGCAAATTGGGAACAGCGAATCGTTCATGTATATATTATATGAGACTGTATCGATGTCACGGTCTCTCCTGATTCACTAATCACATGTTGTTATTTCAGAGATTACTAAACCCATACTCCGCTATTTGAAATATCAACTGATTGCTTATATAGAGACATAAGAACAAAAATTTAACCCTACCCAAGCCAGGACCCATGTTGTATAGTATGTTTATTATGTAGACCATATTGAAAATTGGTGTAATATTACACCAAATATGTTATCTATGTTATCCTACCCAAAGCCAGGGCCCATGCAGTATATTATGTTTATTATGTAGACCATATTGAAAATTGGTGTAACACCAAATATGTTTTCTATGTTATCCTACCCAAAGCCAGGGCCCATGCAGTATCATAACACAAAATCTATATCCAACCCGATGCCTGGCCCCGATCTCCCGAGAAGCATCTAAAGTAGAAATCTCATCTCAAATTGAGATTGTGCTCTAATCAGAGTTAAAATTTGAGATGCATTTTACTGTAACGAACTAAGAATAAGGTTTTCTATTTTGTGATGCGACGTTTGAGTCTGGTCGCCCATGGATATTATCTATAAGACATATGGCAATATGAGATGAGATTTAGCTCAGAATGAGATGTATCGGGAGATCGGAACCAGAACCCATGCAGTATGAAAATAAATATATCCTACCCAAAGCCAGAGCCCATGCAGTATCATAGATCCATCCAGCGTAACTTGTAAACTTATATTCAGTTTGTTCGTTTATTATCTTTAATTCATCTATAGTAGCTTTAGCTGACTGAAATAAAGGAAACATAGAATACAATGTCATTATGTACATTATTATATCAGTCCTTCATATATATAAAGCATGATCGTTGAACTTATCAACAATGACACGGCTCTTATTAACGATGTGCTACATTTTGCCATGTATCTCAACCTTTCATATCTGTAAATCATCTTAATTAACATGTACATGATCCGGATTAATACATTGCCATATTATGCCAGATATATTAATTTCCGTCAAGCTTAAGACATAATCTGCTTTATTCACTAATTCACACGTTCAACGTCAAACGTACATACTAGAGTAATATACATGTAAGTCACTAATAACGACATTGGAGTATTAAAGTCAGTCTACTGATTACAATATATCTCTAAGTCATGCTTCCAGTGTAGCAATACCACGTGGTTTTTGACAACAGTTCCAAGTAGAAATTTGTAATTATTGGAACACAAATATAGCCATAAGTATTTTATTTCTTCATCGATGTCTATGAAATAACGCCACGCTAAGGGGGAAATTATTTGCCTTCCATGAAATATAAGATTTTTTTCAGCGGCTTTACCGATTTTTCCATTACCCTGTGAAACCTACACGTTCCACGGTTTCACAGGGTAATGGACAAAACAGCACAAATTTCTTCTTGTAACTGTAGTCAAAAGTCATGTGGTATTGCTACACTGGCTTCGGGAAATCGTTTTCATTGTGCAGAACAATGTGGAGGCACGTAAATTACGTGTTTCTTGGGGTTTCGACTAGTGTTGGTGAATCAAACACGAGGTCGGTTCGAGGTCTTGATACGATTTCTACTAGGGTAAGTCAACACAGTCGCTTCCCTCGTTTAGTCTAATAATCACAGGAATAGTATGTATCCATTGACAGTATGTTCTAACCGATCGTTCTTTAAGTCCATCTGATATATTAAAATTCAGTGGAGAGCATAATTCTTTAATTGCGACCTCTACATTAGGATTGTGTTATCTAGGAGGAAATTAATCAGTAACTTTTGCTAAAGCCTTAGAAATTGTAGATCTTACACATGCATATAAGTTCCTTCCTCTAAACATCGAATGTCGTCTACTTTAAGGAATTATAACCGATCAGTTAGAACATACTCTTAGTGTATGTTAATAGTTTCGCGTCGGCTTTCAATATACACAGGCAAAAAATAATCATCAGTAACAATCCTAGTCTGTCAGTGCCGTGTTCGGCATACGTGCAGTATAACAATTACCCGGGGTAATCAACTGAGAATCAATCATTATCCAATGTGCGAATCGTGAGGGAACTGTAAAAACACTATAACTGCGCAACATTTTTTGGATTATATAATCTATAATAGGGGTTGAGGGCAATCAAATCATGTTTTAAGCAGAGCGGAGACAACACGCACTTCATGTTTTCTACGTACGTGTTATTTTCAATAAACTATGTGTCCGTGTTTTGGTTTAATATTGTTAAGTTACATGTACCAGGTTGACACTATGAGTGGTTAGATTCGAAGACAATCGTCTCTTCAATTACATGTTCAAAAGTTGTCAGTTACTTGCAAATTGTGATAGAGAAAGTAAGTACCCAAGGAACTCTGGTAGGGTTAACTGACCATCATAATTATGTGACAGGACAATTGTTAAAGAAACGACGCAAACGCGAGAAAACAAACAAACGTACATGTATGCTAAAATTACACAAACAGGGTGTCCAAAAACAAAGTTACAGTTTATCTATCAAACCTCTACATTGCACAGAAATTCTGCACATGTTTAGACAAAAGATCTAAGTTCTTTCTGGAATCAGTCTTGAGATTGTAACTCGGATAACTTTAAAGAAAAATGATTCTTAAGTTGCCTTATGATATTCCTACCTTCTCTTTTGATGCTGCCCAGGAAAGTAAGTATGTCTGTTGACTTTGTGCTGTAACACAGGCCTAAGGAATTATATCACAATATAGAGTTTTGAAATTCCCCCATCATCCGGTTATTACAGTATGTAAAGAGTACAAGTTGGAAACGCTTTATTCTGGCCCACACGAAATCCGCTATTTAACGCATCAACGGGCCAGGAAATGGTTGAACTCGGGTCTAGATATGTTGTATTACATTAAACGATCAATATAGCTACCATTTACCGTGTTTAAGTTACATGTTTGACAATATCCGTATTCGAGTGGCTGTTTTGGATTTCATAACTGTCATTGTTTACAAATTATTCTAGTCTAGTCACACAGTGAATGATAAGGCTTTGCGTCATTTGCGTTTATTATATAAAATCTAATAATGTTCCTATTTTATCATAAATAAATAAACATAAACGTTTTTAAATCTGTACTTTTAATTTGTTACATTACAATATTAATTGAAATAAATTGTATAACGTTTAAAACATTGTTTATTGTTATATGCAAATACGTAAGGGAAGTCAGCGGTAATCAGCGTGTCGTTTGGTATTCACTTAGAGACTGTTTTTAAATTTGTAAACAACGACAGTCATGAAATCAAAACAGCCACTCGAATACGGAGAATATGCGTTAACTAGTGGAATCATGCAGAAGCCAGAAAAATGTGTTTCTAACCTGTGCTCTAATATATAGTAATGACCGGATGATGGGGAATTTCAAAACTCTGTATTTTGTGATACAATTTCTTAGGTCTGTGGCTGTACACAAGCAAGTCAGAAAGCACTATAGAAAGAAATAAACCCCATCCGCTACTTGCCTTTGTTAAACACACTCCTGAACGTCGCAGGTAATTCATGGTTTCGAATGGTGCTTGTTTCAAGCAAAATGTGCCTGGGTCACACATTCTAAATCAGATGTGAGATTTATTACATGAAACAGTTGGTGTCAGCTAGTAATTTCCAGGAAATACCACTGTGGTGTGACATGACCCACCCACCAACAGCCCGAATCTAAACAGCCTTGTGACTTCCTTGGGAAATCGCTACAGTCAAATGCCAACAGACACGTCTATGCTCCTAGGGGAACATCAAAAGAGAAGACAATACGATCGGTTTAGACACATAAATATTATGCAAATGTAATCAATAGTTTCAAAGAACGTGTTGCAAGAAGGGAAATGTTAGAAGGGCAGACATCTTGAGAACGTCATACATAACTGTATGAACGTCAAGGGCAACATTAAGTAATTTTAGTAGATTTGACGCAATTTTCCTTTGCGATGGTTTGGTAAATATTAAATGAATTTGTAAATTTTCATTTTGGACGCCCTGTACTTGAGTATATATGACATTTACCTTTCCGTTTATAGTTGGTAATGAAGATTTTGTGACCTTATGATAGTCGAGGGTGAAGTAAAAACGACTGGCTTCCACAATTTCTTCAATCGTACAGTCAATATCATCTAACACTGCGTTCTGTAACCAGTTTGTGTACATAAATGGCCCTGTCAGAATCCACACAAAACTGTTGCCATACAAACCTTGCTTGTACGCCTGTAATACAAATGATTTAAATTCAAATTTTCTGCGATGACTTTATTACCGTTCTAAGTCACCGAATATGCATTTGTTAGCGTTCAAAATAGTATTGTTCAAGAACTTTTCATACTGTTGTATTTGAAATTTTATTTCAACTACAATTTAATTACACTCAGTCTGGTTTAAATTAGAAGATAAACTCTACAAATGCTTCCGAGAAAGCCCTGCATTCTACCAAGAAGTGGAAGAAAACTCACTTAGTATTTGGTGAACATTGTTTCTAGTTTTGATTTGCTTTTGCAGTAGAAAGACTGATGAATTATCATCTTTACATGTATATACGACTTAAACAATTAAGCATGCTATCTGGGCGGTATTTTCAAAACTAATAGTAAGAATCAAATTAATTAATTTAAAAAATGGTATAATTCATGACCTGTGAGATGCGCCTTCAGATACAAGCTAAACTGACATTAAACGCGCATTAAATTTCGAAAATCAATATTGATCAAAGACTATTTCATAATCAAGATCTGTACATTCAGATGAAAGGCTATGGAAACACATGATCTTCATTTACTGTTGAATTGGAAAGACGGGCAAATCAAGTACAACCCATATGGGGGATTCATTATTGATGCCGAGATACCATCGTCCCGGTAGATAAATAATGTTACAGTTATTCCTTTTAGTGTAACTTTTACAAAATACGTCCAATTAATCAAGTATCATTTAAAAAAATGCTATACCTCACAGAATATTAATGGTGCGTTTGAGCTTCGGAACGATCCCATAATTATTCGGACGTCAAATTGCTGAAAGAAATAAAATAAGGTAAGTTACACTTCAAAGAAAGAAATACTAAGGGCCCTATGTCATTATATGGACTGACTGGCCAGTCAATATAATTCCACTGAGCCTGAAGTGATGTGAACTATTTCTAATATCATACCGAACATCCAATTTCATTGGAGTTCTATATTGTTAAAGGTATTCTCCCATTTGGACAATGCTTTATTTAAGGTAGTTGGCTTATTGTTTTAATTAGAGTTTTGTAAACAATTTCACTAACTTTTGGTCGGTGTCTAGGACTGAAATATGGTATGTAGGTTGTGTGTATGATATTGATTCTTCTTTAAATTTCGTTTTCATTTCTTCTGTTATACATTTTATAAGTTATTGATGGTTTAGGTATTCTGTATCTGGTAAATCATATAGCCATTTAATTTGATCAAATGTACATGTATATAATCTCTTTGTTCTATAGTCTGTGATATGTTCTAAAAATAAGACACCTTTGTTATACCATTTTTTTGTAAAAAAGAAGTTCCTTGTTTCGTTTTTTAAATTGTTAATTCAATCCAAAGTATTTCCTTTGATTGTACTGGAGGGTTTGTGTTGTAGCTGAACCAACCACTTAGTACTTGTTTAAGAAATTGTGATTTTGTGTTTAAGCAATGTAACATTTAAATATTAATTCTTCTCCATATTTGTTAAGGTCTGATTTGTAAATTTCACTCAGTTTTGAATCACGCTTAAGTAAACGTTTCATTCAACTTGCGTTAAGTGCCTTGTTTGGTGACCAAATATCAGCCATCTTCAGTCCAACGTCTTTGTAGTCCAGACTAATTTGTTTTTAGGACTGTTATTTTACCTATCATTGTCATGTTTCGTTTCCTCCAGGATTTTAAACATTGGTTAAACGCATCTATATTAGAGCTTATTTTTTTATCAAGCATACATTGTTTGTTATTGTTGAACGTTTTTCCTAATGCAGTTGCTGAGTTTGATGTCCAGTTGAATTGCTTTTTTACAAAATATTGTGTATCGGTGTCTTAATGACCCTATACGTAGTACTGTACATTACATTTATGTGTGTTCAATTGCAATCCTGATATTTTGGCAAATGCTTCTAGTGTTTTGGTTAGGCTTTGATAAATCCTGTGTTAGTAACACTCGCGCTAGCTTCGTTGTATAGGACCTGTGTCCATTTTATAATTGAATCACTGAAGTTTCAGCTTTTTAGTGTCTTCCAGATAAAATTATGATCTAAGCTATCAAACGCTTTTTGAAAATCTGACAAGAAAATTTAACCGGGTTCACTTGTTTTGTATGCACTATCGATGATTTCTGTTATTAATCGGAACTTTTCTCCTAAGTATCTATCTTTTATAAATCCTGATTGGTCTTCGGTTATTATACTTGTCAGGGTTGTTTTTATTCTATAAGCAATACATTTAGCTGCGATTTTATAATCTACCTTAAAGTTTGTTTAGCTTGGCATTTACCAATTGTCCATTTTATACAACAAATTTAATGATTCAAACTTGGTTTATTTCGAAAAAGGTGTACATTTCTACTGATGCCCATGGTGAGTTTTGCAATGCATACTTTTGTTCTCTCTTTGCTGGCCCCTATTTGTTTGCTGGCCCCTATTTGTTTATGGACCCGTCGCATTGGTGACAAAATGAACCCGTGTCTCGTTTATGGTCTTTACATTTACAAACGGTCGACTTTTTTATCTGGAAACTATTTTTTTTGGACAGTTTGCAAGGGCATATGTGCTGGATTTCAAAGCAGATAGGGGTATCCAAACTATACTTATCGTCCTAATTCTTTTAATATGCTTGATAATTGTAAGAATAGCTCCCAATGATGTGTCAACACATTGAGCTACTTGCCTTATTGTAAATACACCACCAGTTTCCAATAATATTTGATTATCGCAACGCTTCTAGTATGTTGTGGTATTCAGAGGCGTGCATGAGGATAAAATTACACCACTTTAAATTTCTTAACCTATCAGGTAGTTGATGAATACGATATTACATGACACCATTTCACCATAAAATTATTTTTTTAAATATTGTATTTGCTCCCGCATTAAGAAAACTACGATTCTTAAATTGGACCAAACTTTGGTCAGAAAAAGTGGCGTTTTCCCAATCGTTTAAGCATTAGTATACACGAGTAGACAGTGTTAATTGACGTATTGTTACAGCAACACTGAACGGATTTTAAAATGGAATCAATTTAAAACTTATACAATGATCTTTGATATACAGCTCACTATCTTTAAAAATCCATTGATACAAGAAAGATATAGCATCACTTGCATTCCAATTTGAACAACCCTTGTATGACACATGTTGAATTCAATTAAATTGACAAGCCATCAGTGTCATAAAATTCTGTTTGAAGTATAACATTTCTGTTTGAAATTCACTAAAATCAAATATTCGACACTCCTCAGTATGTGAACAAATGTAATTTGTACGGGCATTATACAATAGTCAAGCCACATGAGAAGAGGTCTATTCAGCACATCATAAAATAATATTTATCGATGGCTTAGAATCAGAAGGTTGTAAGTGCTACCTTATAGGACTCATACAAATTTGGAATCTGCATCACGAGGCGCTTCTTATGTGCCTATTTTCATCAAAATCTGAACTGGCCATGCCGGTAAAACCGAAGTGTATGAAGCTTGTTTTTTCATAAGTAAAGAGTTGTTTTCAGACAGTAATATTGATTTTGTACTTACAACCTTCTCATTCTAAGCCAGCGATGTGTTCATGTAAGATCATGAAAAAGTCAAGACAATACGAATTGCTAAGTTATAAGATATTTAATGACAAGAAATATCTTTAAAAGTGGTTGCAAAAAAAGTTATTACATTTTTGTCATCTCAAACAGTTTTGTAATAATTGTTACAATTCTGGTTTTTTATTACAAAACTGGTTGCTACAAAGCTATGTGCTTTATGATGTTTTAGATGTTTGCTGGTTACGTTTCGTAACGTTGCAATTAAAATCTTAATCACATTTGAGGTACTTTTGATGTTTCCAAGGCATGTGACTTGATGAAAACAACCTTACTCGATAACCATTGATGTTAGCAAAATAATTTACATCATTATGTATTCGAACCAATTTGGTCATTATGATAAGAATTGTCATGCAAGTTACATTATAAGTATTTTTCTTGAAAAACTGTTTCCAACGGATATGTCGAGACAATGATTAACAGCAAAAGCCCCGGTTGTCATATGAACAGCAAATCACGATATATATCTTGTACCATTCTATGATGTATCGTATGATGTTATCGGTAAGTTGCGTGTAGAAATATGGAAATACTGTATGGACGTAAACAGACCAGTAAGTGAAGACAAAATGATAACAGTCATCAATCACGCTATGATTAACCAATGCTTCTAGGTGAAATATTAAAATATTAAAGAGCCGAGTTCGTCATATGACATTTAAAGATCAACACAACGTTCGAATGAGACCAATCAAGGTGCTGACAAAACATTATTCGCTATATGACACGTTCAATGCGTACAATAACCTTTCGATTGTCTGTGTTTACGTAACGTTACACCGAGACACCGGTTTTGTTCGACAAACATTAACTGAGACAATCATGTATTCGTTGACTATACATTGTACTTCGGTAAAGATCGGTTGTGACCTCAGAATAATGGTATTTTTTATTATTGCACTTTTGCACTATTACACTAAGATAACGGCATTTAAATAATTCATAGCCATACAGAAACTTAAAGGCAACATCACCGAGCCACCCATGCAAGGGACTGACAAAGTACTAACCATCCATATACCTTGAAAAAGGTACTGCCTCTCACTATCAAGGTCACACTGCATAATTTCTTAAATTAGCATATTTCTATAGAGGGAGGTAATTGTAAATGGTGATTAAACTGAATTGACCTACGGGGAGACTTAATGTAGGAAATAGAAGTTTGAATATTGCAAACAGGCTCTATATTAATAATAAGTATTATTATTATGTATCGCTGGCTTAGAATAAGAAGGTCGTAAGTACAAAAATACTACTAGTATTTTAAGAAAACAAGAATTACTTATGGTAAAACCAGCATTTTCAACTTCAGGTTTGGTCGACATGACCAGTTCCGATTTTCATGAAAGTAGGCTCATAAGAAGTGCCTTGTGGTGCAGATTTCAAATACGTAGACGTGTTACAAGGTCGTAAGTAGCATTTACGACCTTCTCATTCTTAGCCAGCGATATATACTAGTATTTGTTTTCGGATCATAATGATTCATGGAAACTGAAACAACTTCAAATATTACTCATGTTTAGTTTGTAACGTTTCTTTCATATCAAGCATTAATATGCGGAAAATGTATTTTAAAGATCCGAATTGATTTTACTTAATGGATTGTAGATATTCAACCTGGCGCCGGGGGCTCGCTTAATGACTCTCGACAGAACGCGATTAAAACCAAGATACGCATAGTCAGCTAAAGAAGGACCCTCTATATTTGTCTCACTTTGTTTTTGTTGTCGTTTTATTTTCATATGTAAATTTATACTTGCCGTTGCCATGTTTGCTATATATGTTTTGTAGTAATGTGTGTATATCTGACAGGCCTTTGGCCTATAGATACTTTGAAAATAAACTTACTTACTTATATTTTGATGCGAATATAGTTAAGCAATGCGGAACGTCTCGATATCGTTGTTTGAACGCAAGTACTATTGGTAAGTAAGTTAGTAAAAAGGTAAGTACGTAAGTAAGTAACGTCTTTTTTTACGAGGCTTACATATTTACAATTATAATGCAATCTTCCGTATGGGCCTCAACATATTTACATATTTTCGCCTCTGTTTCCTGCAAACATTTAAGAAAGATCATAAGTAATGACGTAGCTGATAATATACCTTTAAACGTTCAATGGCATCCTTGATGTTGCTAGTATCTGACACCACAGCTGATGTTACAAGGGTAAAGTTGTTGTTAGTCACCAATTCATGGAAACCGTTCATTTGCTGAAATAAACAATGGACACATTATAACACACGATATTGTTAACGTTTTCATTTAAGTTAATCTACATGTGCCGGGCATTATTGTCGTCGATATTCGGATCACAAAGAAGAAGAAATGGAAACCCGAATCTACCAGAGTGCAGCCAAGAAGCGCTCAACGAACAACTAGAAATAAACAAATTGCAAACACGACATCGGCATCCTTGTGAAATGTGGGTTATTGTTTTGATATGCTCTTGATTGTGCGATTCGTGCTCTGCTGTATCTGTTCTTTGCTGCATTCAATGTCTGATTTATTACTATCGTTATCATTGTCAGAATAAAGAAAACATGTAAATGTAACAAATATTTCAAGGAAGGGCATTTAAACTGGCCAGGAAATATGGAATTTTGAACAAAGGCAAGGAAAGGTTGGTGAGATTTATAACAAGGGTCACGAGAAGTCATTAGGTTATCAAACATCAGAAAGATCGAAAAGTAATTTGAAAATGTCAAAGTGTGTAACTATTTTTCGCTTAGCTCCATATGTACACATAATTATTATAAGAAAAGTTTAAAGTTTGCACCTATAGATCTAGTTGGATTCGAACCTATCAATGCGAAGTACGAACGCACTGGACCACTCGGCTATCAATTCCATGCCCCCAAAAAAGGTTACGAAAATAACCAGTATAAATATGATTACCCAAGGACAACGCTAAGAACAAACAAGATTATAATGAAATTAAATAGCTACAGAAACACCCTACCTACTAGCCTGTCGCTTCGGTCAAACACTGACACACAGCTATTAGACAATAACGAATCACGTCATAGTTGCAAACTTCTTACAACAGCAAGGTAACTAAGACAAGCATTAAAATTTAGAGGTAACGACAGGGCACAGTGGGAATGTTTTCCACAAACGACTGTACTATACACACGTACATGTATATATGATATATATCTCGACTTACTGATATTGTCATATCGGCTTGATATGAAATTGTTCCAACACGTGTCCAACTGAAGTATTTCATCATTTCTATCCGTAATGGATTTAATGCGCTAGTCACCTGGTTAACGGAATACAGCGTAGGGAATAAATCCTGATCGGCTGTAGACGCTGTGGTCGCTACGTAGGACAACTGAAGAAAAAGAGATCAGTAGGTCACCTATGTCGCTCATATTTATACCTACTTCCAAGAAACATCGATATAATTATGGACCTGGATAATATGAAGCTGCTACAGCGTATGTCATTACCTACCTGATAATTATTTTGCTATAAATCTAAACAATCAGTGTAGATGAAATAGTAGACGCGTACAAGTCATCATTTGAGCTTAAAGAAATTCGAGAAAAAATCGACGAAGGAAAGCATTGGATGAAATTTAAGCATAACCATATACATTTGTAATTATATTAATCGACTGTATTTTATTTTAATTATTCAACTATGCAAAGGAGCATTGTAAATGTCATTAAGTTCATTAAGATATACAGGTTGGAAGTAAGTTAGAAAGGATATGGGTAGGTGGTTAGATAAAGCTTACTAAGTTGATCGGCAACATTCCTATTTACGTAGGAGACACACATGTTCATAACGAGGTTGTTAACAATATGTATGTATGCTATTTAAAGCAATACATGTAACTAAACTAAAAGGAAAACAATACATTACGTTTTCATGCAAGATCATTATGTAAACTAACATACAAAAACCATTATGAACTCAGTGTGCTCAATTTAAATTATTTGGAACTGCTTGTCAGACTATATATATTTTATACGATGGCTTGGTACGTGTTAACATGCTTCAAAACACTATATGGAGCATGCTGTCGAAATATATGGTTCAATACATGCACCATTTTGCATTACCTCCAGTACATTGTAGAACGGAGCCATCTGACCAGTGATAGTAAGTTCATCAGATAGACTAGGTCCAAGTATGGCAACTTTAGGAGGGTCTTCCTGAAGTAAATCTGTCATCAACTTGGCTGCATATCCATTCTTTCCCTGGTAATAAATATGCCATATATAGAGGATAACCCGTAAGTGTTGATTTAGTATTGAATTTATGGGCCGAGGTGAACACAATGATATGGCGTCGAGCGCAGGAAAACGGCCCTTAGACATACAGAGAAATGCAGCTCAAAATGTGTTATGACAAAACCTTAATTCTAACACGATCTGCGGATTAATCCATTAGATATAGAGCAGACCTGGCCATGTTTTATTACCCCCATAAAACATGGTATCAAATTGGCTGTTACTATTTACGCCCCGTATCACGTGACATATTTATGAATGAATGAACGTAAACCTTATAGTAAATCTTCAACGAAACGCGATGACAAAGCAAGATGCACGGATATCCAGTGTTACAGCTATGACGCACCTATTTTTAGAACATCCAATATAATCTCTAAACTAAGTTTCATAAAAACTTCTGATAATCATTTATATTTTTGATTTCATTAAATAGCTACCCTATACTGGTGTTATTAAAATTGTTTCAATGTTTAAAATGTGTTATTTCCTTCTGAAAATTACGAAGGTCGTTTTCATTAACGAGGGAGGTAATTGTACCAGCTAATAAGCCACTCAATTTCAGCGTGCAATTATGTTAAATGCCAAATGGGTGAAAATGGAATGCGCGCAGTTAAATAGTGCTAGGCACTCGTGATTTAATTTTTCCGCATCCGAACTCCTGCCCATGTTTTATTCACCGACAAAATACGCGAACAGATTTTTATTTCTTAAACAATATTTTCAATAATAATCATGTATTCGTATTTATCAACTAAATATAAATGAATGGGTAATTTTATTTTCTTATTGAAATGACGCTGTTTATTTAATGTTGACGTCGCGACGTTTGGCAAAAAATGATGCAGCACGCATCATGCATAAATGGTCATAACTCAAGAAATTGGCAATATAAAATCATCAAATAAAGTTCTGAACGAAGCAAAATGTTGTGGGCGTCCGATTATGTAAAAAAGTAATTTTGTAAAACAATTGTCCTAAGGGCCCTTTTCCTGCGCTCGACGCCAATTGTGACGATATATATCTAGTGGTCGTATATCAGAAGGTGTTGGTACGTGGTTACCAATGGACTACACAAAGCATGATGATGAGTGATGAGGTTACCTTTCCACCGTGAGTGACGTTTAGAACAGGTTAAAAAGTCGTTAACACGGTATGAATAAATTTGGTAATACTGTGTTACAAGCAATGCAAAAGGATGTTATACGAGGGGTGTTCGAAAAGAAATGCATATCTTTGTATTCTGGCGAATGGAGTTTCGTGCGGCAAACTTTGTATGTTTACACATAAGACCATTTGTCTTCTCGTCGGTAAATTTGGGTTTACTTTCATTCATCTGTATGGTCATACAGGATGTTTAATACACAAATACTAAGACAAAATCGTTTAACAAACGTATTGCAAATTTTCGAACACCCCTCGTAACGAACAACACTGCACTTCAGCATTTTAGTCAATAAATCAGAGACGATTAGACCATTGACCTGTGATGAAAGCATAGTTTACCAATCCATTCAACAAACATTTAAACATTTACCACAAACCACTCCATGAAAATTGCTGATTTATTTGATTATTTGAAACAACAAAAGAGCAGCTTTTAATCACGAAATGAGTAAATCTGAATCTGCCCAATCAGAGCAAATGTCCTTTCATAGTCGACTAAGGATGGTCCTCTGGGAAACCGACATAGTAGTTTGTCTCAGAGCATTCGTAAATTGGTATCGTGACGCACTGTTATAATCACGTTAATTGCTAGCAATGGACTATATAACCTATGGTTATAAGTATATTTGATATGTTCGAAATCTCAGGCGACGAGATAAATTGGAAATGCCATCAATAAAAACGTTACAATCACAGCACATGCTTATTATAAAGTGCAATTATTGTCGGGGAACATATTATGTTAAGTGAAATGCTGCGTTTTAGTCAGAATCTGATGACGTCACAGAATAACTTATATGAAAAAACTCTTATATAATTATATAATTCACTATAAAAAAAAACAAAAAAAAAACATCCGTTGTTTTGTTGATTACATGTATATTATATTCTGATGAAGGCGCAAGCCGAAAACAAATACGGAACACGTGTTGTTGTCGAGTTATTTCCAACTATAATTCACTATAAAAGATTATATACATTGCAACACTACGTTACCAGTTATGTGACCAGTGTGCCATTAGTATATTAACATGAGTTGTTATACCGAAGATAGGTCGACAAACAGGATCCCCATTAACAACGTAGTCATTATTGTAAAATAGAGCATCAAAGCGCTGCTTGATATACGCACTTACATTGTCATGATCTACATTTTTATAAATTTATCATTATACCAAATGTACTGTTATACGTGTACTATTGACCCTTATAAAAGGTGTCGACAGGAAACATCGCACCTACAGCCATTAGATATCATGCAGCTCTTACGACATTTTTGTAGGTAATACAATCCGGAAAAATGACAAAAAAACAGTTGAATGACTCTTCAAAATAGAGTACTTGTATCAGGAATATCTGGTCATGCAGGGTGTTACATAATATGTACCATCAAACCGAATGCTATAACAAAATGCTAGATCTCATACAAGACACTCTCATATACCGATGGAATGCTAACATTTCAAAGTTGTATGTAATATATAACCATATTACTATCAATGTAACACGGGAATCAGGATTCGTGCATGTTTTATGATAAATGTCACAATGACGTCCATATTGTATTTGTCTACCACGTTCAGTATAGCTATTGCGTAATATAGCCTATTTAAAAGTATTCGTAAACCAAATAGTATATTGATTTGAATTTTAGTCCGTATGCAACGATCCAAAAACTTATGAGGGTTACAGATGTGTTGGTTACCAATTGCTAGACGACGGAAGAACCAAACACAGAAAGGACATCCTCACTTTTAGCCAAGCTAGCCGGTGTTTTTTTATTCTTTCCAAATAATTGTTTTGAAGTTTTAAAAGTACTTCATACAGACCCAACTAACACTCCAGGGGACTAAACATTGGAGATAGGCGACTATTCATAAAGGAATCGGCAAGACACAAGTTTGCTTTCAAATGTTTGCTAAAGCAAAAATAACGCGTGCTTCGTTATGGTGCGGCCATATCATCCTACTGAAGTACCCGGAAAAGGTATACTATGTGCATTTGAATATTTTTGTTTAGTTTTATGTTCCCTTTATTTTTGTAAATAAGATTTTCCGAAAATCAAATTTTTGTCATGTTTGTTTATGTTTCCAGCACATGCATTGGACATATTTGTTTATGTTTCCAGCACATGCATTGAACATATTAATTTATGTTTCCAGCATATACATTTAACATATCTGTTTATGTTTCCAGCACATGCATTGAACATTTTTGTAAATGTTTCCAGCACATGCTTTGGACATATTTGTTTATGTTTAAAGCACATGCATTGAACATATTTGTAAATGTTTCTAGCACATGCATTTAAAATTATGATTAATCTATACAAAACATTTGACTTTTCTTCGCGATAGGGGTTGTTGTGATCGTAGAAATGAGATAATCGATTAGAAATACTAATAATGAAATAATTACCTTATTAACGCATACAGTACATGATTTGTTACTTGCACACAATTAAAGCTGGATATTTAAATAAATAAATATATCAGATTTATATAGCGCCCTTTTCGCGAACACACGTTCAAAGGCGCCTCGCATATAGTGTTACAGCCAAAAGGGCGCAGGTGCATCCCCTACCAGTGCAGCTACAGCATGCTTAGACCAGAGGGACTGACTGAGAGAAAGCCCCTGAATTGTACCTAGTTCATATTTCGAATAGACAGCCTGGTCCTTTAATGTGTCCGGTGTATAGCACCGACACACAGCTTGTGGGCACCTTTACCAGATGCTTTGCAGACCATAAAGTTAGATAGAGCCGGAAATACTATAGATATAAGTCCAGTTAAAATGCAGAGGATTGGACCGACGACCTCTGGATTGAAAACCCCAGTGCGGTACCACTGAACTATCACCGCTGTTAATCTAACACACGGCGAATAGTATTGGTGTATTATAAACCTATAATAGTGTTCATTTACCGGAGAACCCGGAAATACGAGAGGTGTTCAACTTACATTTGAACAAAAAAGAATGCTGGGCTTTGTCCTACTAGCTTTATGCCTAGGTCCCACTGAGTAATTCCTCATCGGCGATGTTCTCCGATTTCTTCCGAAACCACCGATTTATCACAATTCCTTCCGATACCACAAAACGTCTTATGACTTCCCCGAAGCTACCCATAAACCACAAGGAACACTGTTCCCGATATCCTTATTAATTTCCATCGGGAGTACATCGCCGAGGCCAAAAATGCTCAGTGGCTCTAACCTAGCCATTAATGATAAAAACCGTTAATAAATACGTGAATACTCTCTCACACATATACATTTTGTACATAAGAAGAGCATTGTTAGCTGGACGTATTTTGTTTCTATTACATACACTTTCCTGAGGAGAGACTGTAGTTATTATAATTTAAAAAAGTCATTATGTTTTATTCATCTCAACATCAGGCAATAACTGTCTAAAACCGACTTTTAAGAGGTGTCGTTGTTTTGCATATTATGTAAGAAGACAATTAAACATAACAACTGTTGCCAGTATATAATATCGTTCTGTTACAATGCAAACCTGAGTCATATTAGCATGCTATTAAACACATAAATCATGTAAGACAACTTTAATTAAAGTGTTGTGTGTACTGCATTGATCGTATGGTATAAAGTGCTGTGCTATAACAACAATGTTATCGTTTAATTAACTGCAAATAATGACACCGTGTCCTTCAAGTATATGTATAGCTCCGAGAATTTGACATGATCCTGACCTATATGCATGCATATATTACAAGGTTGTTGCGTTGAATAAATAAATTTCCGCGAGGAAATCGTGCAATATCGGTCCTTCATATTTGTGTTGGTATTGCACCTCGAGCGTCTTCGTGATACTCCCCGCTTATCAAAACATGCAACCGGGGAAATAAATTAAGCGAATAAGTCAGCTGTGAAATTATGCTAATAGAAGTTCGAGAGTCGTGTCAAATTCTCTGGACTATATATACGAATGGCATGCATATCGTATCAAATGTTATTACTTACACTTAGGGACATAATAAACGCATATTTTTAGGGGCTTAATTTTTCAGATAAGTTTGATATATTTTTTTCTTTAAAATGTGAACGCTACACAGGTTAAAACCTTGACCCCTTAGCACTTTTGCTCATAATTGGTTTTGTTTTATAACCGATTTGATCGGTTTAGAATAAAACACATATTTTGCAAGTGGCGCTCATGCGAAATGGAAAATGGGAATGTTTGTATTAATGAACGGAAGGTTATCGATAATACCCTTGAAAAACTTACCAAAATAAAAGCATAGAAACGAAGTTAAAACATGCCAAATTTTCAAGAAAACACTCTGTCAGTAGCAAATAAAATGCTTCCAATTGAAATTAGTCGTACTTGCTGTCGCCAGGCAATTACATTACTACTGTTCTAAAAGTACTAGGCTAAAGAGCGATACAATGTCACTGGAGCGGTGAAGGATCTCCCTTATGCAGGGGACCCCGGATAACAAAACATAGACAAGACATGACTTTGCGCATGCTCCATCACAGGAATCGCTTCCGGTAAATTCACTACAAGGATGACAACAGTAGTCCAAATACATGTATGTTTAAATTGTTTGGAAATTATACCCCTGTTTTCTAAATAACGTTCCTTCATTTTAATTAATTTTTGTTTCATACTATATTTAAGACGATAACGATACACTTCACAATCGTCTTAGGTTTAGCCGATAAATGGTGCACCTCATACACTTCTTTACTAGCAGCGTAACAAACACTAAATCAATAAATTAATTTATTTGCAAGTGGCATTTAGTGCATCTTTTCCCAAGCTAATTGATAAACATGCATGCCTGAGGCGAACACGGGACGTCGGATTCATGCACGTGTATCAATGTCGATGAACGTTGATGAACCTCATCAGACCCTTATTCAAGAGTGCAACATGACTCTTCAACAACGCATCACAAACATCATATCATCTATGAGGCGTAGGGTGCCTTCATGTTCAGGGTGAATAGTACTGAATACACCCGACATTAAATGTGACAATTGTGTGAATTTAGCCACGCTGGACTATTGGTTTAAAACCGTTGTAAAGTGTTATTCCTGCACAAATATCACTGAACTTTAAATTTAAACTAATCAATAATTCATGTATTAGTGTATGTAATTTTAATGAATTTGAAAAACAATAACGAAATATATCAATCACACGAAATGTTTCGGTCGCACAAAAAGTATCTGTTGCATTAAATCGATCAGTGGAACGAAATATATCAGTTGCACGAAATGTATCTGTTGTACGAAATGTATCTGTCGTACAAAATGTATCTGTTGCGCGAAATGAATCTGTCGTACAAAATGTATCTGTTGCACAAAATGTATCTGTTGTACAAAATGAATCTGTCGTACAAAATGTATCTGTTGTACAAAATGTATCTGTCGTACAAAATGTATCTGTTGCGCGAAATGAATCTGTCGTACAAAATGTATCTGTTGCACAAAATGAATCTGTCGTACAAAATGTATCTGTTGCACAAAATGTATCTGTTGCACAAAATGTATCTGTTGCACGAAATGTATCTGTTGCACGAAATGTATCTGTTGCACGAAATGTATCTGTTGCACGAAATGTATCTGTTGCACGAAATGTATCTGTTGCACGAAATGTATCTGTTGTACGAAATGTATCTGTTGCACGAAATGTACATGTCGCACTAAAAGCTCACACTGAGTACTTCGTCATTTGGCGAAATACAAATCCAACACAGCATGTCCTCGAGACATGTATTTCGTCAATTACAGCTATCAATATACGCTACATTAAATGGCAAGTACACATATTTCTTGAACAAGTGACAATTAGTCTAATATTTATCGGCGGATATGGAAAGGTGGCTAGATACTCATGTCGCCAATGTTACAGAAATAAATATAATCATCATCTGTTCCTTTAAAAATGACAATAATAAGTGGGAGAGGGAGCACGACTTTGTCTATGTTATAGAAAGAGAACGCAAACGCGAGGTTGTCTTATTTTGTCGAGGGCGTAGCCCGAGACAAAATAAACAACCAAGCGTTAAGTGTCTCTTTCTAACTTATATCATTGGCTGTCACTTTGTAAACATAAGGCGTGTCTAAATGTCTTACAATGCTGACCGATTAACATGTCCAATAAAAATCAATAATACGATGATGTGATTTTAAAGTTGTGAAGGGCAATACAACTCGATCATGAAAATCGATAGCGGAGTAAAGAACAAGGAAGTTGTATATATACAGTGCAGGATAATTACCCTGCACTGTAGTAATTGCACTCATTCCTTTGAAAATTGAGACACACCCCATCAATTATCATCGGATTTAGCCACACCGCCTGAGTTAATATCAATGTAAATTGCCGTAGCCATGATATAAGTGTGTGTTGGCGACTCTTTTTTCTACCTGACAGTTTCCTTTATACTGATCGTTAAGATAAATTGTTTTTCTTCGAGTGATAAAGTTAATGTCACTGATTGAATGGTGCTATTTTAGGCTTATCCATGTTATGTTTAACACACAAAACACGTAACGGTGTAATTTGGAATTACACTTAGTTTCTCTTGATGACTCTCGATGTTATTGCAGAACATATCCCCGACCCCCTCCGAAATTTCGGAGAATTAAATCTCGAGACGGCGACTGTTCGCCAAACGTTTAGATACCCCCTTAAGCTAAACATTGTCGATGAGTCGGTGAGACACCCCGCGGAATACTTATTATCGCATAAGCATCGCCGGTCATTCCTCGAGGCTCTGAGTGCCTTCATACATGACCCCAGCATAAGCCTTGCCAAAAAAGTTGGCGCGTTATATCTGGAACACCTGAAAGTTTGGTAAAAACAAACTATGTAGTAAAAGTAGGAAGTTCAACGTTGCAAACGTAAGTGAAGGGGATTTTAATGCTGAAATGGCTGAGGGAAAGGTAAGGGATTATGCCAAGACTATAGCTACTTGAATACGCAGACAGAAAGATAACAGAAAGATAACAGAAAATCAGACAGGGAAAGCAGCACTCAACTTAACCAGCCAAGCACAGAATACATAAAAACGTCACATACCACATTTACACGTGACAATGCCCAACACATAATCAAACGAGAAAATGAACTGCCCAAGTCCCAGCTGTCAAACAGCTGAATGACCTAGTTTCAGCAATCAAAAAGCTGACTGCCCTGGTTAAAAGTTTTTCCTAGTTGACGGCTTTCGGTACAATGTGTGATTCGGTTATATACTCTGTTTATCATAATGAAGAAAGCTTACCTTTGTATCTTTTATAACCAGCTCTAACTCATAGTCATCCAGTAGACCTGATGTGTTCCGGATGCCCTCAAATGCATGTTCGATAATTGACGGAAAGAAGTTAGTGTAACTTGCCCACCAATGGTCGGTGAGTTCAAACAAAGCGCCGACATAGAGTGGAGTCCTGGCACACCAAAGTGACTGTGATTGTATTATAACCAGTAGAACTCGAAACATTAACGACACCATGTTGACCAAGTACAATAATATTCAGCACAACTTCGAGAACATTTTTTTCTGAAATATAAAGACAATCTTGTACCAGGTTGATGTGCTAATAATCTTGTAGTTAATGTGGATGCCCCCATGGCAGCCCAATAGTCAGAAATGGTGAAGGTCACAGTGACCTTTGACCTACTAACTTCAAAATCAATAGGGGTCATCTACTGTTGCTGACCAACCTCCATGTACAGTTTGAAGATCCTAGGTCAAAGTGTTCTTGAGTTATTGAACAGAAACCATTTAAATAGTCAGAAATAGTAAAGGTCACAGTGACCTTTGCCCTACTGACCTCAAAATCATTAGGGGTCATCTACTGTTGCTGACCAACCTCCATGTAAAGTTTAAAGATCCTAGGTTAAAGCGTTCTTGAGTTATTGAACGGAAACCGTTCGAATAGTCAGAACTTGTTAAGGACACAGTGACCTTGACCTTTAACCTTCTGACCTCAAAATCAATAGGGGTCATCTACGGTTGCTGACCAACCTCCATGTAAAGTTTGAAGATCCTAGGTTAAAGCGTTCTAGAGTTATTGAACGGAAACCATTTTATACGACCGACAGACCGACAGACATGTGCAAAGCAATATACCCCCTCATCAAAGATGGGGGGCATAAAAATCGTAATAATAACGTCAGTAATGTCAAACCTATGACATTCGATTGATGTGATGAATGTGCGTCCGTACATGCATAATTATTACACATTAATTTCCAAACGCGCCGACGAAATCCTTAAATTGACGTCGTTGACGTTTTTCTTCTTCCAAAATTACGCATGTTTCTATTTAAAAAATATCTGCCCGTCAAAAAATGATAACTTTTTAATAAGTTAAACTTACATATATTATATGAAACTTTCTCTAGATGATGTTTACTTATAACCATACCGACGAAAAATGACGTCAATTTCAGTGCACTTGTCTGTTTTGCATACAGCGTCGCATTCAGCGATATTTTAGGCTTTTAAAACTAATCTGTCTCTTAAATCTCAACAATCATCTTATCATTTTATGGGACACGGGTGTCCCCATTATAGCACATATCATTTTAAATTGAAAGGAGAGGGGAAAAGCAGGTTGAGGTAACATCATTATTCATGATTAAATGAGCTCCACAGTGCGATTTCCAACCGCTTCAAAAAATAACACAATTTGGAAAACCGCATTAAGTACAGTGTAGATATTTTTTTGGGGAAAAATGCAAAATGCAAAATAAGTATTTTTCTAGGATCATGTCACATAATGTCTGTTTTGTTACATACTAAAAATCTAGATCCGTTCTTGTAAGTGAAAGTCGACTTTTTTGGTGTAAAACCCAACAAAATTTAAAAGCAAAGCATGAATTTTTGGAATTTATAGATCACCTTGTCATTAATGGGTTTATTTGATAATAATATATTGTGATAGGTAGGTTGTTATTTGTAGTTTAAGATATCAAACATCTTTTTTCGTGTTATTGTGCAAAATGCGATATTTTGGGATAAAACCTTTAAAAATATAAACAAAACCGTGAATTTTGGGAATCGGTTGACTACAAAGTTATTTAATAAATTTATTTGATAATTAATAATTGTGATCTGCACATCGTGCCATGTAGTTAAATGCATAAAAAATAAATTGCTGAATGAGAGTCTTTTTGAGGCAAAATATTACAAAATATAGGCGAAAAGTATGAATATTGCGAATCTATTGATTATTTTGTAATGTTTACCCCATAAAAAATACCGCATACTATGGAACTTGATTTCAGTATTGTAAAAGACACCCATAACATATTGTGATCCAACAAAATTGTTTTCTGTGTATTCTATTTCCCGTTTTTGTAAATGTGGCTCTTACAAGGAGACTTGTGCTAATTAAATAACTTTTGTGAAATCTTAAACAATAAACTACACAATTCTATCAACATTTGAAGAGGTGCGAATTTCACCTCAGGGCAGAGCTCATATTAAAAATGATCAAGGTCCATCATTCAGGTAAAAAAAGACACAGTGAAAATTCCATCCTTTATGGTCATCTATAAAATTGAGATTGTTAATCTGTGAACATTTACAGAAAGTCTACTCAACAATTTGTGAGGAGTTCAACACACAATATTTTTCACCATGGGGTATATAATATAAGTAACAAAGAGCCGTAACTCTGGTAAAATTGACACAGCAAAAATTCCATCCTTTACGTTTATCTATACATTGGGGTTGTTAATCTGTGAAAGTTTGAAAAAAATCCACCCAACAGTTTATGAGGAGTTCAACACACAAGATTTTTCCCTATGGGGTATATAGTAAAAGTAACAAAGGGCCATAACTCTGGTTAATATTGACCCAGCACAAATTCCATCCTTTACGCTCATCTATACATTGAGGTTGTTAATCTGTGAAACTATGAAGAAATTCCACCGAACAGTTTACGAGGAGTTCAACACACAATATTTGTGTTACTTACGGACGTACGTGCGTACGGACGGACGGACAACACCAATGCTATATGCCCCCACTTATAAATAAGTGTGGGGCCGTTTATAACATAATCTTAGCCACTGGAAATGACGGAACATGATGATATGGAATATGCAGACAAGTCTCTGAACTTGGTACGCGCGCCTTTTATCTAACGATCGATTTTTTCCGAAACATCGTAAAAATGAATAATCAAGAACGTCACTGAAACCATAAACAAAGTACTTTAGTAATTATACTGGGGGAAATCGCAATTTCTGTTTTATAGGGTTTCATCTTTAATGGTAAAGGATTTCAAAACAAATATTAATATTGTGACAAGGTTTCTGATACGCGATAGCAGCTGACTCATTCAATTCCCACCACAACTGATACACCACAATACTAGAACCCATGCAGGCAATACAATACACCTTCTGTAGTTCTAAATAATATGTCAAACTGTGTGTTTGATTTCGGCGTGTTTCACCGTGTTTTTAGGTTTTCACTCACATAACTTCATAAGATACTCGTTAAATGAATTATCAAACACCGAATGTACCTGCGGACATCAAGACTTACCAGTCCTGGTATACATGTTTGCTGGTCAGACTCGTGTAATAAATAGAATTAAAAAAATGATAAAACGTTTTCGCGCAAATTATTTTGACGGTAGTAAACCAAAATAATATAAGAAATGGGATAGGGAGTGAATGAGCGCAATAAAATAAAAGCTAGCGTCTAAAAACTGCATAATTAAAGTCATAATTCCAAAACTCTTCAGCTGTATAATTATGTAAATTATAAACCATCCGGATAGGGTACGATTCGCGAGAACGAATAAGATAGGGGTCGAAACACAATAGGCGGTATGGTCTGGATTTTCGAAGGGAAATTGTATACAAAGGGTTGGCCTTAAGACAGACGCGAATTATTTTGCTGATGATCAGTGGTAATTTAATGGATCAAACGTCGATCAATACTATTAACACGGGCGCAAGAAAATAAGAAAAACTAGTAACTAAAAACTACGTACACAAAGTCCTTATTCCGTAATTCTACCTGCATACGAACTGGAAAGAGTACGAATAGCGCGAACGAATACGACGAGGACGAAACATATATAACTCATATGGTCTCGAATTCCGGCGGGAAAAGTTATGTAACAGCGCTGGGAAATGGGTTGTTCTAACGGTAGACCCAAAACATTTAGCTGAAAATGTCTAATAAGTAAAAGGATTAAACATGGACTAATACTATCAACAAATGCAAAATATTGTAAATAGTAAAAAGCACACGTTAGATTAGGAAATTCTAGCTAAACTTTAATATGAATGTTAAAACCACGAATTGTGTTAAATGGTCTGCTCAATGTGTTACTTTTAACAGTGACATTTTTATCGCGTCTCAAAAATCATTGATTATTTTACAGCGCGTAGAAATTTATTCGCACAAATACATTTGCTCATCGAAATAATCTTTCAAAAGTTCATACAATACAAATAAATAAAACATTATTGAATTGCTGTAAACAAATGCTCTTATAAATGGTTGAAAATTACGATATGTGTTGATATTTGCAGGCACTTCTTTCTTGCTCGGATGAATTGGTTGTGGGGAAATTACATAGTTAATATCGTAGTGATTTCAGGATTGGTATGTAATTCGAATACTGGGGTTCCCCCAGTAAAAATGATATGTCACCAGGGTCATTTTCGAGAAACATGGCTTTGTAATAACCTACCACTGCATTTTGTTCATTTTATCTATATCTTGCATATTAGACACCATAATGTTCATTTTAAGATTTGTATTATATTTAACCACATTTAAACATTGCATGATATTTTGTGTGTTCAATGGACTTAAGTCACAATTTCGGCGGTCTGATATACAAATTCAGTATGTGTACATAATAAATAGTTACCCCACCCACTTTCCAAAAAGTGTGATTTTCAAATGAAAGTAAAAAATATCTGACGATCGAAATTTATTAAAATTTGATACAAGTTGAGAATCATATAGAACATCAGTTTAGTCAGATAAAAAAAGGGGTCACTAGCCTTTTTAGGTAGCTATAAACCAAAAGTACTAATTTTAAATAAATTTGCATAAATTAACGTAATTTGCATATTAGGATGAAATAAAATTTTGATAAATATACCAAAGTTTAGATACTTCATATAACTAAATCATGCACTTCATATTTTATATAAGCATATGCATTCGAACAATTGTATTGACTTATTGTACACCCATATGCTTTACAATTTGCCGTTCCCCACCCACTTTTTATACATGCTAAAAATAAAAAGTTAACACATATCTATTTTTTAAAACTAATATTATGTTTATTATCATTAATAAGCATTTATATGCGATCATTGGAACTACTTATCATGTTTGTTCTCACCTATTACGATCTTTAAATTTCGCGCATGCGCACAAGGCAGCTCTGGCCTCCTTAACTGCATATATTGCTGGCTCGTAAGTACTCACGACCTTTTAAGACTCATGCATATTTGAAATCTGCATCACGAGACGCTTCTTATGACCCTATTTTCATGAAAATCGGAACTGGTCATGTTGATCGAACCGAAGTTTAAAAAGCTTATTTTTCCATAAGTAAAGAGTGGTTTACAAACAGTTTTTTTTCTTGTTTTCTCAAAATATTGATTTTGTAATTACGACCTCCTCGTTCTAAGCCAGCGACTTGTATATGCAAGGCAATGCAAGTATTAGATGTGGAGTTTGGTTAGCTACGGCTTAATGAACCTAGTGTTTGCAAGTTCCTTAATTCAAGAGTTTGGTTCCACGGAAATTACGTTTATATTTTATGACGTATAAGCCGCAAATTGATAACATTTGTGTCGTCATGGCAACGTCATTAATGACACCATCGCCATTTAAGATGTAGCGTTGAATTGCAAAAAAGCTTAAAGTTTCCAATGGTATCACATTTTAAAAGGATCCATAAAACAATTTAAAAGTATTGTCCACCACAAGATGTCTTTGACAGTGACAAATATCTGAATGAACTGTATCTTGAAAATAATTACGTATGTTCGTGTTTTGGAAATGACTCAATACAAAATCAGAACTTTTTTAATAAATTCCCAGTGAGATACACTACATGCTTCCCAATGAAACGGTGAACAATTACTCATAGTATTACTTTTTTGTTGAAACAGAAGTAATTATGCTTCTGACATATACAGTGACACAATCAATTTCTTACCATTGTAACTTTTCTTAATAAAAAAGCGCCGAATTTGAGTCTGAGTTTAATGCTGTAAAGATTTTCAATTTTTTCGTAACTTTCACATTAAGGAAACTACACTGTATCAAACAGTATTATAAAGTGTTCTGACGTGTGAATGAAACGAGGAATATTTTACATAGTGACACGGTGAAAGTGTGTTAGCGGTCTTCGTCCGTCGTCCGTGCGTCCGTCAACAATTATTCATTCAAACGATTCCTCCTCCTTAACCATAAGGCCAATTTCAATTAACCTTCACAGGAATTGTCCTTGTGTGTCTCTTTCTTAAATGGCTAAAACATTGCAATCTATAAATTACTAATATATGGTTGCCATGTGATAGTCCATGTATCTCCGAGGTGTGTCCAAAAGGTTCGTAGACACATATCATAAAAACAAGAGTTCAATGTAACTTCACAACAAACAAAATACAATGGACTGGCATACAATACACCAAAATTTGCCCCAATTTACTGAATGTTATCCGTATGAAAGTGTACAAGTACAGATATTCTCTGTGGTCAAGTGTATATGTGCATGAACACTGTTGCACTTGAAATTATTCGTTTTTAGTACAACCACAATGAGTGAATGTTTTTCTTAATTTTAATAAAATATGCAGAATTATTTTTATAATCTTCAAAAATGCATTTCCGTGATGCCAACACATTTTTGCCTTAATTGTATTAGTAGTATTATGAGGTACTCTTCAAAGAGGCAACTAAGTAGTTTCATTCCAACCACCATGTTGCTGAGTGGAACACCGTCTTGCACTCAGGAACTAAATACACGCACATATGTTTCAGGTCACTATTGTTTTAGATAAGTACCAGGCCTTTCGTTGTTTTAAAATATTCATGGTACATGACTTAAAATCTTTACTTATGTATAGTTTTGAAAAGCATTGAAAGCGGAAGTTTAAAACCAATGTTCTGTACGCTGTTAACATCATGCAATTCATGGATTAACCATTTTTGTAACCATATTTGGCTACTACTAACCATGTCATGGGTAAACCCAGATTACAGGTTTCTTGTGCGTGTTCAGCCACGAAGTAAGTTGCAGAACTACGCTGGGTCTTAACCAAGAGTGGTAAACATTACCATAAACATGTATAACAAACATAACACCGATAAGATATAGATATATAGAATGTCGCTGTGCAAGGAGCATTAACAGTAACTACAATGTGAATTGAGCCTAGCTTGACTCCTATATTGAAACCTTATTTGATGACGAATATAAACGAATTTAATTAATAATAACGTGGTAACATTTTCTATTATATAACATGTGCGTTTATTAAGTCCTTGAGAGTATGCTGTGTTGTTTGGTGTGTTTTTTTTAAATTTTCGATCAAACATAAAAATAATTTGCACCAAAAAGATTATATTAAGTCAGACAGGGAAGGCAGCACTCAACTTAACCAGCCGAGCACAGAAAATATTAAAAACACACAAAGCCGTCAATACATGGGAAACATATTGCAATACACCCATGACGGACATAAGATCATTTTAAGAGCATCAGTACAAAATATGTTTCATGTTCAAAAAACAAGATTTGTATTCTCTAGAAAATCCTTTCATACTCCGGTGCAAAACTGGAATAATCTACCAAAATCGGTGCAAACTGCCAGGACAGTTTTTTAATTTAAAAATTATTTAAAGTGGACATTTACTGGTACAAAATTATTGTTAATTTAATAATTTTGTGACATCAAACTTTTTGTTACATATATTTTGTTTTATTAAGACTGATAAAAATGTACACACAACAACTGGTTCAGGTGTTAATATGCATACTTGTAAACGTGTAATTTGAATTGTGTATTTTTATAAATATTGTCATTGTATATACTAGTACATTTATATATTGTTATTGTGGACTATACTGAAAATGTGTTTGCCAGTTATGTTATTTACAGAAAATAAAGACGTTAATATTATTATTATTATACATTTTATGTGTTTTTCGTTTCATGGTTCATTACACAGTTGTATTTAAAACTACCTAGAGGCACAGGTATCTGTATCATTGATGAAGAGTAAAAAGAGAAAAAACAAAACAAAAACTATTTTTCTTTCACTTTTGTTTAATTACAGTTACCTGTCCTGCGGAAATATCAATAAATATAAAAATTACACGGTACCAAAGCGTAGACACTTTGTTAAGACGTTTTAAGTGTATGCTATGATCCGCGCAATTCAAACACAATTAAAGAAAGCACAATAAACTCAATACTGAACCAATTCCTGTTTTTTAACATGCGTTCTAAAATCATCTAATTGTCAACAATGAATGTACTATTATAATCAAACAAGAATAGAAGGTGGTAGGAAATACCTGTTGTTACTCATAGAAATCCATGAGCATATCATCCAACGTACAAACAATGAGCTGCCATTGTACGACTAGGAGAGAGTATCACCTTCTGCAGACTGGAATATCTCAATGCAGCTTATGAACAGAGTCTCTGGTGTATGTTTACGGATAATGCGTGGAATGGTAGATAGTATTAAGAGGATAACACTAATTCAAAAGCTTATGGATAATGCGTGGAATGGTAGATAATATTAAGAGGATAACACTAATTCAAAATCTTACGGATCATGCGTGGAATGGTAGATACTATTAAGAGGATAACACTAATTCAAAATCAATGTGCAATTTTTCCTCATTGTTAGGAACAATAACATAGATTTGTTTTTAGTTCAATTTAAAGTGACAATGGCCGACTTCAAATTTCAATAGATTTTACTTGGAAAACATATATCATCTTACAGCGAGGAGTATTTGAGCTTTCTTTAAAATGATACAATAACAAGAGGGTCATTGGCCCTAAAGCGCTAACCTGATGACTAGCTGTTAAGGCAGAATCAGTATTTGTTATGATATGACCTTTTTATTAAATGAAGATTTTATAAATACACACTTTGTGCCAGGTTTTAAAAATATTTGGTAAAAAATGTGACCACTAAAGCATAAACAATGTTTTTCTTTGATTTGACCTAATGACCTCGTGTTTGACCCCCAGAGGACCCAGTTACAAACTTGACCTAGGTTTTATAGAGATAAACATTGTGACCAAGTTTCATCAAGATTAGGTAAAACATGTGACATCTAGAGTGTTAACAAGGTTTTTCTTAAATGTGACCTGGTGACCTAGTTATTGACCCCAGATGACCCAATTGCAAACTTGACCTAGGTACACATTGTGATCAAGTTTCATTAAGATTAAGTGAACAATGTGACCTCTAGAGTGTATACAGTGTCAATTGATGACGGTGGACGCCAGACGCCGTACATAGCGCGATCACAATAGCTCATAAAAGTGGTTATGTATTATCTTTTGCTCACGAAAGATGTAAAACATAGTTTTGCATCGCGCGGATTAATCTCAGTACGGTTAACCCCTACTCTACTTTCACTTTCAAATTTAGGTTTAAATGTCAAATACTTCAAGATTAACATTTTTTATACACCACATACAAATTTACATGTAAAATGACTTCAAACTCAATTACATGATTTCGAAGCAGGCTTGTAAATGCATACCACCATTTCCAGTCGATCCAATGTTTCGTTCAGAACTCTTTTAGGCCGCTTACGTATTTTTCAACAGCCGTGACCACGGTCCAGTGGGTAGTGTTAGTGCGCTGGATTTCTAACCCAGCGGTCCGAGTTCGAATCCCAATCCCAGCCGATCATACATTGTCTTCATATCGTTGGCTTAGAATGAGAAGGTCATAAGTAGAAACGCTATTTTGAGAAAACAAGAAAAACTGTCTTAAAACTACTTTTTACTTATGGAAAAAACAAGCTTTTTAAAGGTTAGTTTGGTCAACATGACCTCTTTCGATTCTTGTGATGCAGATTTCAAACATGTATGCGTATTATAAGCCATTGATACGTCGAGATGTTATTGGATCCTTGTGAAAGGATAAGTTAGTGCTAGACTTTCGGGATGGGATGCCCTGCTGTGTATTACTTGTACTTGTGCTAGTTTTTTATGTTTAGTATGGTCTGCGCATTTTCGAGTTACCTTTTACATTGTCTTTTTGTTTCCATGTGTCCTTTCGTGTCCCGCTGTTTCTGTTGGGTGTTGCTACTGCCAGTTTCATTATTAAAATATGGGCTTTCGGCTTTTTTATTGCTAACACTAGGTCATTGCAGTATACCGTACACCGGATATTGCTGGTAAGGGTAGTAATAGTTATCCATTTTCGCGACCGTCAAGTCTACACCAGGGTAATTTCAGAGACCCAGTTTTGTCTTTCTGGGTGTGTTTAATGTGAAATGTATACAAAAGTATCTACTTCGATAATTTTCCTAGTCACCGAAAGCCGTCAAACGACCAGGAATTAATTAAAAGGGTAATTACAATACCAAACTCATGTCGTTACTCACGCAAAATATTAGCTGGGTCTATCAAAAAAGATGTTTTTTGTTTATTTTCTTCGTTAAACTACACAACTTAATAGAGTAAAATGACATCTCAGTGACCAAGTTTATGTTGTTAATTATTTACCTGGAAACATATCATAGATAACGGTGCATTTTGAGGATAAATAAAACATGTTAGTGTACAGAGTATTGCTTTAGTGTTGCTCACTGGTGTACGGAGTATTGCTGTACATTATACGGAGTATTGCTCACGGAAATTCGAGGTACAACCAGTGTTATTTGGTAAATATTACTTACATTATCCGATCTATATCTGTTGGAAATTTGAGAGTGTAAAAACTACATTAAACTATGCTGTAATGTACGAATTCCGATGTGGGTTCGAGCATCCCTCGAAATTTTAATTGTCATACTTAATATATACACCAGTTTGACAGGGTTTAAAGTATGATTAGTACATATTTATCGTGTATATTTAGTTCACTACTTCATTGTCTTAAACATAGGTATATAGCGTAAGTTCAAATGCTAACTGAAAGGCCCAGCGTGCCGGAATCATACATCCTACACACATCGGATTCAGTCTCTCTAACCAATGGTCATTTTCTTACCATATTTTGTGACATCACGTGGCAACCAACCCTGTTCATGTTACCAACTGATCACCATAACTGTTTTAGGTTAAAGGTTGTTCAATGAACATTACATTGGCTGACTAAAGTCTTCGCTATTCCCATCAGTTCATGTGTATAAAAACTGTACAACATATAAATACCTGAGTGTAAGCTATCAATAGATAAATTCCCAATGCTACATCTTTATCTTGAACCCATTTTGCAGGTCTGACCTCTTCCTAAAAAAATAATTGGTCGGGTCCATTTAAGAAAATTTCTGTATCCAGGCATTACCATGTTCAATAAAGATGCTCTGTCACACACAAATTATTATTGAAAAAGCTTTTATGACAGGAAAATACAAATCGATAGAGCTGACAATTCCCCTTTCATTTAATAGCACTTTATTGTATACGATTTGATAGAGAATCTATATGAGAGCTTTAAAACATTACATAATTATTCTTATTAAGTAGAATGGGTTGTGGGTAAGTCAACTACTAGTATTAAGATATATGTAAGGTAAGATATATATTCAGTTAAACGTTCAGTTCTGTTCTATTTAGTTTGTGTTTAGAAAAGGTACTAGGGGAATTCCCCAAGGGCGACCGGGGAATCACCAGTAACGACTACATGCGAAAACACACGATTGTTGTTGTTGTTGTAGTTTTGCATTCGCTAACGCCGTTATCTTTTTGACAGACCGGGTCTCTTTGGTCACTAGGTAGACGGACTCTTGCTTCCGACTTCCGGTAGTAGGAATTAGATACCGAGAAATCGATAACCGTTCTTGATTCTATTTTTATTTATGGAACATAAATAACCAATCTCATTTAAATCAAATCCATATAACGCTTCACTACTTTACACTGATATATAGGATCTGATGGTACTCCATACGGGATCATGTTCAAGTGACCTTTCAATCATCCAATAAACGTTACTTGCACAAATCTGAAAGTGTACAGGTGGCTAGCCTTGCCCAAGCTCTTATGTTTGATTTGATATGTTCTTGTGCATAGTATTATCACTGGTGACAATATATTCTCTTGCAATTTTCTGTAGCTTTTAGCTAGATCTATTTCTTAATTTCTACTGAACATAAAAAGGTGTTTAGCTCAAGTTAGATCATTATTTCTTTGGATGTTTTCACTGCAAGAGTTGTCTCCTTTGCATATTCCGGTCATCAAAATGTAATTGCACGTACATGTTTAACTGCAACATACTGTCTTTTTATCCTTTACACTTTTAACACTTTTAACATACTTATTTCTTAATAAGTGTTTGCTCCGACAGCGCCACCCTGTAATAGTCGGATGTTTGATGCAGATGAAGATGTATTTTGGTCTTAGAAGAATTAATCACTAGGACAGGTGCCAGTCTAACTAGTGGCTACAAACTGACGGACTCACTGCGTGGGAGAGAGGTCATATAAACATGACCTGCTACAGAGTGTAGTCAGATCTTAACAGCGTAGCTAATGTTAGGGTCTGATTTTAATGAGATTGATAAATAACAATCCTAGTAGAAGACCAGAATAAAACTATAATTAGATATTTATAGAATAAATTTATTATGCCAAAAAACCTTTAAAAAAATAATAAATCAGTCTTCCATGGTTGCTGTGCAACCCGTCTCCTAGATGGAAGACACTCTTTTCCATAGTTTTAGAAACAAAAATGGCAGCCATTTTTGGGAGGCGTTTAAGCCTCTCATTACTACCATTGCCCATTTCTTAATACAAAATTAACCGCCTTTAGGCTGCTATGTGAATCCGCATTCAAGTAGTTCCAGAAACTGTCAACATTCCCAATACTGCTACATATGTTTCTCCAAATTTTTTAACTGATTTAAGCCAATCAGCAACATTTGTTTATTCTAAGATCAAAAATTATTGTGAAACTGTTCGTTAAATCGATATTTTTTTTGCAAACAAATCGCTACACCGGCCGCTACCGAACTTGTTTCATAATACGAAAATGACGTGTTCATCAAATGTCCCGGCTGTAAAGCTATTTTTAGAAACTTCAGACTACGGTCAAGTGATGGTTTTATCAATGAATCGCATACGGTCTGCAAAGTACTGTTATGCAATCATATGGTTTCGCTGTACTAGCTAGCCGCTTTCTATAAACTGTCTCACGCTGTGAGGGAAGTGATGACAAGACGTTACTGTAGAATCTGATAAATAGGCGCGTAGTATTATTTTAAAGCCACTTTTGATATACGCATTTAATACACGTATTACATATAAATTAATATGCACCTTTTAACAATTATTTAGATACCCAACATGCGTATATAGTCACATATGCCTATTTTGACATTCAAGACAAGATCGGCAGTAAGAAAACGAACATTAAACGTGTAAAGTCGGTTTAAGCTTTAGTAGTAGCAACCAGATCGCCTCCCACTAGTACTCTCAGTGCTTTGATTTTGCCCGCTACGGAAGGCAATTTTAACATTTTTAGTGCATAGCCGCTTTACTGTTTGACCTTGGTCATTCAGCTAGGGCATTCAGCTTTGTAATAGCTGTAACTAATTCATTCTACTTTTCGACAGCTTGGACTTGGGCCGATTTTTACTCGTTTAGTTTGACATTCTGTCTAGTAAGTGTTTTAATGTTTTCTCTGCTCGGCTGGTTAATTTAAGTGCTGCATTCTCTGTCTGACTTAATATTTTCTTTTTAGGATACAGTCTAGGTAAACTGGTTAGATGAATCGACCGCCGCATACTGAATACAGGCGATAAACCCTATTAAAAACTACTGCAAATGCGGGATTCCATTCGAATCAGGAGTGCGGTTTTCTGTGCACTTCTCTGCGAGTTGTTTTCCTTGTGGTGTGTTGAGGTCATTGAGACGTTGTTGTTAGCACTTGTGGTATTTGATATCTGTGTTCGTATGTTATTACCCTCATGTACTATTTTGCCATAACCCGGTCAATACTTGTTTGATCAACTTGAATCTTGAATCTGTTGAAATTTTCAACATATACAGCTTGGATATGTTGAATTACAATTCAATTGATTTTATTACAATCTGACAACAATTTTAACACAAAGAATAAACAAAATTTAATGATGACATCAGCAAATGCTAATGTCACACGTTTTTGTCGTGTGTTCATTGGGTGTTTATCAGGTATTTTATGCAGCTATGTATCCTCTTACCTTATCAAGGTCATGTTCGACTGTATGCACTTATCACGGAGACAGAAATAAAGAGACCAACGATAAGAATAAAGCCTAATTTAAGTTTATAATAACTCACTTTTTGGATTAAAATGCAATTTTGGAAGAGTTACCTCCCTTTAACAAGACAATTCTAACTGTATTTTTAAAAGTTAAAAAATAAACATGTTATTGAGCGGAAAATCGCAGAATTTTGTGTTTTTTGAATGTAACGATATATCTAAAATTCTTGAAATAAAAATAATTTGCACCTACGCGTACATTTCTCGTGCATTTTACATGTTTTGATGATTCATGGTTCAGTGATTCGCTGTAATTACTTTTGAAGAAAAAACTTTATTAATCTAATTGTGTGTTATTCAAAACCATCTTCACAAAATTTCATGCAGAGATATTCATAAATACAAAAGTTATACGATAAAAACGTGTGCACACTTATAAGATTTGTTAAGTGTATACTAGTAATCCGCCGCTATGTGCCAATCAACTTGAAATGACGGTCGTTCTTTCGATATTAACACAAGCAACGATACAAGTAATATAGAATGTCGCGTCTGTAAATAGCTATTAGTTTCGTGACACAGAATAAGGTTAAAGTGTTAGTAACCTATATAGTATGATTTAAATATGCGTGCAATCATGTGCCAATATATCCAGGGAATGACATACGGTATCATAATAATCGATTCACCATCAAGTCATGTTCATTGACTCTACAAGCATCGCCCAGCTTATACACTCAAGGACTATAAAAACGCCTCACCTAATTCAAAGCCAAATATCGCTCAAAGTATTTATGTTATTGCAATATAATTTTACATGTGTATAAATTGATCTTTCCTACGTGTAAATCAGTTCAGTTTGTAATAAAATGTTGTCTCGTTATTTTTTCTGGGAATCCTGCAAGCGCAATCACCCATACGAGTACGAGGGTTGTGACCGTGTCTATATTAAATTTTCTCAAAACGTATCAAACGCAATTCAATAACTAGAATACAGCTGTGCATATAAAACGTCAATGAGTCATCTAATAAAAAGGAATCTTTAGCGACTATTATTAGATATTACAGTTCTAGCAGCGTTATATGTTTATTATAACAACAAATTACGTTAAAGAAATATCACCAATATGCTCGCGCTTTATTTCTTTGGTTAATTTTGACTTAATGTAAAAGTCAGGCAGAACTTGCACTGGCTTCTATACGAAATGGTTTTTGCATTTTCTTGTTTTCTGAACAATGCTATAACAGAATCTTAATGATGCCACCTCGTCATCATTGGGCAATTCTCACTGAGGCCCTATAAAGGGGTACATTGATTGTCATGAATTAACCAGTATAGACACTATTACTTAATCAAATGCTCAGCATAATACCTAAATGTTAATCATAGTTGAACCTACTTCTTTGTCCAATCAAAAGCCAGGGAAATTTTTGGACCACTTATTCACATATTTATGCAGTTCATGAAGTAAATACATTTATTAGGACAAATCGGCTGTTTCCATATATTATGTTCCGCGATTCCCGTGTTATGTATGTATAATGAGGTATATAGGCCAGCGTTTCTATATTCCGGAACGTCCGCTGACGATGTGCACAAATAGACTTGGTACTGATGAGTCATGCCAAGTTTAATTGTAATCGAACCAGTTTATCGTGCGCAAATCGTGGACTGATGTGTTAAAAATGACAAAATCAACAGACCGTATGTGTGACATACTGGGTTTACCATACAAAAACTCAGCTCGCGGCATTTCGGATGTTTCAATGCAACCTCTTTCGATTCGTATGACATTCGACTGTTTCAAGTGTAACTGTATTTTCGTTTGTATTGTACGGCAACCGTACTACTGGAATGCCTTTTGGTGCACGAACACTTAATAGTAAGCGGGTCCGTCCGAACGTTACGCAAATCTTGTGTGTTGAACTCCTCACAAACTGTTGGGTGGAATTTATTCAAACTTGCACTGATACACAACCTAAATGTATAGATGACCGTTGAGGATGGACCTTTTGCTGCGTCAATTTTTACTATAGTTATAGCCCTTTGTTACTTTAACTATATACCACATTCACTAACGAAATTGGGCTACCTATGGAAACCTGCGTTTTGAGTCTCCCTTTGGAGAGTATTTCGCTCCCTATTTTCAAAGGGTACTAGTGCTGCTGGTGAAAGCCGTGAAGTATCGGTGGTGGAACCGGCAATAACTATCGCCACAGTTAATTGCCATAAGGATACTGAAAATAAACCTTAAACAGCAACAGGACCACGTCCAGCAGTAGGACCAGATCGTGAAGATCGGAAATACAGTGTATGTGAAGTTGAGGTGGAGGGAGTGGTTAGTGGGTCGACTGTAACAACAGTTTTATGCAATTATTGGGTTCACGTTAAGTGTTTAGTGGGTAGGGAATGGCCGCAAGAATCTTGAAGAAACTGCAGTGGTATAATCCTCAGCACTCATCGTGAAGTTGTTTGAATTAATAATTGTATAGTTTCGTTATTTTTAAAATCATTGTTAATAAAGAAGTGTTATTGTCAACTTAACTGTTGAACTTACATTCCTCTATCACTTGTTCCATGATTTGAATACACTCTGAATAAAATTCAAGGTTCTGTGTTTTGAGCCCACACTTGGATTTCCTTGGACCCATGTTTTTGACAGGGATTCAGAGTCACCACCTTCCTGTAGTAAAAAATATTGTCTTAGACAATTTTTCACTTTTAGACATTTTATAGTTTTACTGGTATCACTGGACTTTGAAATGTATTTGACCATCACATATATATCTGTATACTAAATATAATTACCTCACCAATCGTTCTTATACACTGGATGATCATCTCCCCTATTACTGACTTGGTTTTGTTCGTGAATCATGATGTTTCTTTCTATATTCTGGGTTAAAATATGCGTTTACATTTAAATGGATCCTGGAATGATGCACAGTATCTAAAAACGACCAAGTAAAATAAATAAAATGGTGCCAAGTGAGCTACAGCAAAAATCTACGACATACCTTAAACACATACTTATGTTTATGGCATTGTCTGTACGATTTATAAAGATAATGAATGCAAACTGAAATATATCCTCAACAGAAAAAGAATCTACATTATGTTAGGTAACATTTCCATCGACGCAACTTGCCTTTTGACAGCTCATCATTTTGGCATTATCCGGTCTTGTCCGAAACCAGTTGATCAGAATCATCCTGCCGCTTGGTTTGCCTAAATAACCGATGTTGACCGAGTATAATGTTGTCAGATGATGAAATACAAGCAATAACGTGCATTCCCGCCTATAAACGCCATTTAATATACTACGTAGAGGCGTCAAGGCAGGTAACTTCTATGCGGGTATATCCGTCAAATCGTCTTGTTAAATTAAATACATATAACGCTCTGCTATACTGACCCCTTTCAAACAGTCCAAAAAATGCCTGAAAATGATTAGTAGCCGATCTACTAGCAGGTCAACCCACTGAATAAAAATCTCTGGATTTAGACCATATACATAAACGAAGGCTGAAACAACTATTGTCTAAAAAAGTTTTAAGTTACGTGTCCAATAATATCTTCTGATGGAATGCGGCCATTTATTTGCTGGTCCAATTAGGTATTGAATAGGTATCAATTTATCATGAATGTCTCGATTCCTGTTGGTTATTCTTGTTTTTTTTACACAAATTAAAATGTAATATGTTTCGGAATAGATCTAGAAATCTGTATTGCTTATGCCTGTGTTCCGTAGTTTCAAAACCACATGTAGTCATATCGTTTAATCATTAAACATCTGCTCCTGATCACAGGAATTTGAAATTCTATCCATAAAATATCAAAGCAGTCGATCTAATCAAAATCGCTCTTACTGAAGGAGTGCAAAGCATTTCCCGCATACAAGCATCGGATTATATAAGAGCGTCTAAAATTAATCCAACTCAATGTTGTATAAAACTTGTCAAGTTCATAAATTATCCAGAATATATATAATAATTATATTATATATGTACATATTCTCCAAACAATGTTAAAATGTAACCGTGATGCACTTCCATATCTATCTATGGACACTTAGCTGGGAAATGTTGCCGTACAAACCCTACAGAGCCCCGTTCAATCATGCGATAACTGCGAACCCGCAGTCTGTCTCAGCACATGGAACCTATCGTTCGCATATTTGGCATGGTTGAGCAGGCAACTGATACTGTTATATTGTACCAGTTAATGACAGATCGAAAGATATACAGCGATTGTTTGAGTGCCTATTGCCAGCTGAACTGATAACGTTATCGACATTTCTCGGTAATACATAAGTATGCTTTCAAGACCCAGTATAGAAATGTCAGTACCGGGAAATATGTCACTGTCCACACTAACAAGATAGAAAACGTATGTCAGGTACCAACCTCAAACGATTCGAACATTTGGCTTAGGTTATGTGGCGGTCTGAGGTGAAAGGGAATTTGTACGCCCCCTTTTTTGACGCACTGATGAATGTTTACACGCTACAAGAACCTCCATCTTTTTTATACAAAACACTATTGTTCGATTCATAGAAACCAACAACTGAGACCACCTTAGCAGAGTGGGAAGTCGACCCAGTAATGAGTGATGCTGAGGCGATTCGTCTGGTTCAGACGCTCATTTTACTCGCGCATAACGAGTCTACTGCACCAACATTACATAAATGTAGTACACCCGAATTAGTAGATATTCTGTCAAATAGTAAAGATGATGAGACTACACACACGATTGCCATTGCACAGCCTAGTACTTCTACTACAGCCACTAAAAGACCAAGCTTGAACGTGCGACTTAGAAAAAGACTCAATGTGCCTCCCCAGTGTATTCAATCGTCGATCTTGTCTCTCCGGATTCGGGAGTTACGTGTAGCACAGCTAAGGAAGCTATCGTACATTATAAGGTTAAACAACCGGCTATTAGACATTTCCAATCTACCACGAAGACGACACCGACAACCGACAACCGACTTAGGACTCATCGGGTAGGGGATGTCTCATAATATTTTTACACTACCAAATACAAATAATGTAATACGTTGTACTTCATACCATTTCATGAATTCAGTCATCACTTGATTCCAGATGTAATATAATTGATTGAACCAAATTCCCAACCATGCCGGTTTAAAGTCATGGTCACAATTCAAGGTCAAAGGTTTTAATCTTACATTTTATGTCCGATCTTTAACTTTTTAATGGCTGGGCCGAATGGATGAAACCCATACCAAATGTATAACTAATAAAGCCGACATGCAGAACCAACATTTCAACCATGCGGGTCAAGGCCACAGTTTAAGGTCAAATGTTTAAATCTTATATTTCGTGTCCACTCCATAACTTTTATACGACTGGGCCGAATTGCACGAAACTGATACCAAATTTGTTACTAATAAAGATAAAGATGACATACAGAACGCACATTCCAATCAACTGGTTCAATGGCAAGGTCACAGTTAAAAGATCAAATATTGTTTGAATCTTTCGTTTCCCATCTGCTCCTTAATGTTTTAACGTCTGGGCCAAATTGCATGAACTCATAGCAAATGTGTAAATTATTGGACAATTTCACTGTTCATTAATGCGGCGGGGGATTATAGCCGTCTTTTGGACTGCCTTGTTATGACATCTGACAGCTTAAACTAGTATATGCATTGAAGCCGTTTCACTGTTGGAACGGGGTCATTCAGTTAGGGCATTCTGCTTTTTGATTGCTGAAACTAATTCATTCTTCTTTTGGATAGCTTAGACTTGTGCGGATTTTTTACTTGTTTTGTTGGGCTTTGTGCCTTGTATGTGGTTTACGTTTTCTGTGCTCGGTTGGTTCCGTTGGGCATTGTGCCTTAAATGTTTTTAATGTTTTATGTACACGGCTGGTTGGTCAGAGTGCTGCCTTCCCTGTCTGACTTAATATTATCTTTTTGGACCACGAGGCAAATTTGTCATTTTTTGCCATTATATATACACTTATAAGGAGAAAATCGTGTAATTTATTGGGTAGCAACACTTGGTATTAGTGGGGGGAAAACGTATTAAATCGGGCGATTTCTTTCGAGTATTTAATCTCATGCATTTTTGTTAATAAACGTTCATTTTGAAATACTTACCAAAAAATATGGCCAAGCCCCATTTCTGAAGGCTTGATGTTGTCCCCCCTAGGAAAACCCTTTCCCTCTTGAGAGAAACTGATACACTATCAACATACGCTGTTATTCATAGTGACGCTCTTATATATAAACTACCGGAATACCACCTGGATGCTATTCTTTCTGGCATTTAATTTCATGCATTATTGTTAATGTTCATTAAAAACTCTTACCCCACGCACTCTAACCGACTTAGATAAACCCCAAGAAGCACGTGGTTTACGTGCCTCTACATTGTGCGTGACATTGACAATTTGCGCGAGAAATTCGTGTATAATGGCCAAATGGATAATAAAGCGTGCGTTTTATGATTGTAAACTGATACCACCCGTTTATATTCCATGGTTAGAACTACACACGCTTCACAAGAGGCACGGTCTATTTGCACACGCATAGTAACTGCAAATTACTTCTTGATGAAGACGCATTATTTTTAAAAAGGCGACTAAAATAAAGCGCGCAGATTTATCAACAAACTTGAGCAAACTCTAAACATTTTAACATGTGACGGTCGTGTTTGTTGGTGGAAAATTACTTTACTACGACATCATAGTAAAATGTCAAACCCACCCTACACGTGGACTTCTCGGCTGCCAGTTCTCATACTCAAGCATGGCCTCGATATCGGATCAAAGAGAAAGAAATAGACAACTCGTCTACTAACTTTGGACGTCGATATAGAGTATTGTTGATGAAACAAAGCGGTGGCCAATGATCATACGTCGTAACTTTTTGACAAAATGATTGAAACATTTTCAAAAACTGTTATGCTTTATTTATCCTCGCCACCGGAAATTGCTTTATTTATCCTCGCCACCGGAAATTAATATGGACGAGCCTTCAGAAGAGGTTAGTCACTTTAGTGTATGTGTGATAGTTTAGTGCATTATACAGAAGATGCCCTAGTTCCAGAAGCATCCCTGGTTTACGTGAGACGGCCTATAATACTTCGAACATAGACAAATTGGCTTAAACAACAAACATTGTATGGTTACATTTATAGATGTAAAGTCAAGATTACTTATAGCAACAAGGTTTCTGATACCGCCTTCTATAATTCACTCTTTTGTTCACAACTAACAACCAAACCATCAATTTAACTGCCCGGCCGAATCGCATTTACATACTTTTGATAAATGATGGAAGTCTAACATTTGCTGGTTTTTACAGATCAAGACGGAAATGTATTTATATAAGTCTTATATAAGACTTGTTTACAAATCCAATTTCTACCAAAGTTTACCATAAAACTACCTGTTACTAATTATTGTATATGTACCCCTTCTCTTCAATAATCTGTCTATGTAACACATAAAAAATGCATAATTATGGAAATAAATATTGTTTAAACTAAGACTGGAACTATTCAAAAAGTTCATCCCAACCCCTTGCCACTTCTTCCGATTACTATCCACATTTACTCTAAATACAGTTTAGCCAATCAGTAAATTCCAATCTTCTATGAGATAAAAATGTAAACACATTAAATTCGAATTCACCATCAAGTAACATTATGATCACAGTCGGAGATAAAAAAAATAAAACAGCAATGACCTATTCTCTAAATATGCAACAGCCCTGTATTCAGTCAAAATTTCCTCTATTATCAATGTTTTCTCAAAGGCAAATTCGCATATGAGGCTTGAAAACTGTGGTCTGGTGCTACAGAAGTTTGAGAACATGCATTAGGAAATGTATATCTATCTATCTTTTCATACTGCATCTTGTGGATATTATGTGCAGGTGCGCGTCGGTACAGTGTGGGTTGATAAAGAGTAAAAAAGTATTTTTATATAAAAGCAAGTGAGTGAAATAAGAATATTGTCAAAATGTTAAAAAAGTCAAAAGACTTAGTGAAAGGATAAAAACATGACGAGACATTTATGGCATTGTATGGGACAGGGAACTGACTGCCAGTTTGAAACGGTTCAAATCTGGCAGGAGTGCTACTCTAGCTGGCAACCTGTTCCATTATACAATAGCAAGGGGGAAAATGAGTACTTGTAGTAGTCAGTCCGGGTATTTGATTGTCCAAAATAAAGATCATGTGGTTATCTCGAAAATCTCGCCGGGTGTTCTATATATGTGGGTATGGGGACTGCTACAAGGCCATGAATAATTTTAGAGAAAAGACACAGCCTTGCATCGGATCTCTGGTCTTCCAGAGAACGCCAGCCGAGGGAAGAAATTAGTTCTGATACACTAGATTGTCGAGTGTAGGTACTTGTAGTCAACCTGGCTTCGCGTCTCTGGACCATCTCAATTTTTTGTATGCTCTTTTGTGTGTGGGGACTCCAAACTGGTGAGGAGTACTCTACCAGGGACCTAACTAGAGCTTTGTGGGCCGTCTCTCGTATGAATTGGTTTTTAGACTCAGGAATCCAAGCGTTTTATTTGAGCCTGCACATACTCGCTGGATATGGTTATTCCAAGTCAGACTGCTGTCTATGTCAACCTATACATGTTAAAGGGAAATAGGTATGTTACTGTTAATCAGTTGTGCTTGTTTTAATTACTTCCCTTGAATAAAAAAGGAGCTAACAAATACGTGATTAGGTTTAGGCGCGTATGAATACAAAGCGTCTGTGTGATCCAGATTTGTGTAATTCACAAAGTTGAAGGCAGTCACGTCGACAACCATTATTAAAACAGAACAACACCCGAGGATGCTACTCCGGTATTGTCACCTTGGGTTCTGCACATTGTCTTTGTAGGTCCCGATTTGCCCAGGTATAGTTGCGCTTTGTCGACCGGAAATACCTCATGGTAAAGGAGCACGAAACGCACGTGCAAATCGTGCATCGAACTATACCTGGGCAAATCGGGGCCAGATCGGGATGTTTTATCGCTTCGGTAGGCACGTTCTTAGCTAGATATATTAGAGAGGTTGCGAAAGGCAACGTGTAACGTGTACGTGTACGTGAATACTATTTTTGGGTATTTCGTCATCCAGGTATGTGTAGTTTCTACAAGTAACGGACGTGTGACAGACGAAAATATAATGTGTACTACGTCACACAGGTATGCGTATGCACGGCAAACCCCGGGTAGTCTCAGTTATAAACACTCATTATCGCTTCACGAAGAAATCATGTTACAACTGCCATGTGATGTTACACGCACACGTTGTGTTTCGCATGCCAATTGAATTGCAACGTGTACGTATACATGTACGGGTAGCTACACGTACACGTAGTCGTACACGTTCGAATCGCAACCTCTCTATTATGTGTCGATGATTGACGCAAGTATAGTTTTAATTTTATTTTCCTGCCATTCTTATTGATGATCACAATATTGATTTATTTAGCACATTGATTTCCAGTACTCCGTCCGCAATCAGCGAAGAACCCGGGTTTTATCCTCACTTTCAATAGTCGGCTTACTTTTCTCATGTTGGTTATTGTTCAGACCAGGGAGCGATCCACAGAATTTACTGTTGTAAAGAGTGAAAAACAGTGTGACTAGATCGGAATAATTATAATTTGAATTGTTCTTAATTTCCATGGAACGTCCAGTTTCACACAAGTGTTTCATAATTCCCATTAACTCATGCTGTGCATTATTTCGAGCACTTAATTTTATACCATAAAGAAGTTTGCGGTATAATGGTCCGCACCTGGGTAATAAATTCAAATACGTCTCAAAAATAAGATTATGTTGTACCCGAACACTCTCTTTTAGAAAAGTCATAATGAATGATTGGCGTCGTCATAGCTGTTACTGTTTTAGACTGTTTCAATCTACCTTGAGCATTTTTCCGAGTGCGCGGAGTGAGTTTCACAAAACGACACCCTTCACAGGGTCATATCCCAAGTATATTGGTCAGTTCTGCGCCGCCTGTATTATTATAGCTCAAACCCTGTGAAGAATCGACGGTAAAAACTCCAGTTTTACAGAACTTCCGTTCTTCAACCGGAGCGACTGCCTCTGGACTCCTTTTCTCGATGCCTACAACATCGTTGGTTAGCTCTCGCATCCTAGAATCAAGTGCTTTTATAAACCCAGCATATATCGGTTCATCTGATCTAAAAGCGTTAACGTGAATGTTGTGTTCGTTCCTCAAATAACGCCGTAGTCCCGCTGATATTTGTTTCAATGTATCTGGTGGGTATGGATTTCCGTCCTTACACCGTATCTCGTGCAACGATAAATCCCTTACAGGTAGATCTTCAAAGCTTGCTGTACCCCTGTTCCTGGTAGATTCAAGCCTGCAAATTTCTATACCGTGCCCATTTGTCGATACAACCAGGATCAAGTTATTGGCATTTTGTGTCGTTTTCGGCGTTGTCGCCTTCTTCTAAGCCTCAATGTCTTAAGCAGATAATGGTGCAGAGAACCGACATGTAAAAGTTGTCTGCTTAACATTAACCAAACCTGCAATAACACATGTATTATTGTTTAATTAGTGCAAAAAATGATTTGTTTTAATCTGGAACCAAATAAGAATATATTAGGGGTAACGTCATGAGTCCCATTTGGGAAGGCTTCTACGAAGTATGTTAAAACCTCAATAATAATACCATCACTTGAAGAACCTATGAACCTGGGCTGGTATTCACAAAGCATCTTAAGTAAAAACTTAAATACTTTGACTTAAGTCAATAATTTGTGCAGCTCATATTTCCCACAATTTGAAAAATAATCCATGTTTTTTTAGTGAATATAATAGCTGTTTACATAATGCTTCAAAACTATGCAATATATTAAGCTTGTTGATTTTCTTGCTTAGCTGATACACTTTAGAAAAAATTAAGATTTTAAGAGATTTCTAAGTTTTCTGCTAAGATGCTTTGTGAATACCAGCTCTGGTCTTATTTCTTAAGTGTGTCTTAATATTAAGGAAAAAAGGAAAACCTTACAAATGGACCTGGAAATTGTGGTCTTTGAGGTGGTCTTATTATTGAAGTGGTCTTTAGGCGATTGTTTACACATTGGGCATACATTTTGTGTTTGTAAAACGCCTTTGAATACTGTTGCCGCTCCGTAACCGAGCATTATATATCCGCAAAAGGAAATTCCGGAATAATTCATGTTATTGAAACAGATGTATACATGTATTTAATACATCTAGAAACGCAACGTTTTTATCCCCGTTTTGTTCTTACTTGCATTGTACATGTATATTTGAACTTTTGTAGTAGCGTTGTATAATCTTGTAGAAACTTGGCCATCATCCAAAGTTTATCGATCGTTTTACATAAATCCCGTGCACCGACATAATCACAAAAAGCACGATTTCTACGTGACCCTTTGCGCATGATAAATTTTGGTATAAATTACATGTTTTTGTTGGTTTTGAGAAGAAATTGAATCTAAAAAGCATTGGCTTGTACAAGGTTGTGTACTAAGGCCCATATTCACATGTCGGTCCTCCACTCCAACTCGACTTACACTAACCTAAGGTAGCCTCACGTGTAGCTGGAGTGACGGTCGAGTTAGTGAAGGTCGAGTGGAGATTTGGTATTCACATGGGTAACTCGTCCTCGACTTTCCTGAGTGTGTGACCGTTATAATAAATGGTAGGATATTACACTGTACAAACAATCTGTGCTTTATTATTGAATTGGTTGGTTGTGTTTCGATGCATTTAACTAAGTCAAACTATAATTTTTATGATGTTTATGCTACATTCTTTATATTTCTTTGAACTCGCTCAAATTAAACCTTTATTTGAATAATCAAAAATAGAGAGTATGATTATTGCAAAGATAATAGTGGATCAGTTAACATAAAACTTCGATGTAATTAACGTTGAATGAACGTGTATAATGATTTACGATGATATATTCCAACAAAACATTTATGCAAGACAATGCGTACGCGTTCTAAATGAATAAAGGATGCGCACATCGAAGAAGACACCGTACCATAAGTATGCCTTATGTTTTCGGCGTGGACTCAATATTAAATATCATATCACGTCAATAAGAATTCCAGTCAAGCAGGTAATGTCATGTTGATAATTTAGAAGTCAAGGGAGATGGGCTCAGTTTACTTTTATAAGGAGATTCACTGTCAGGTGATTTTGTTAATTACTACACATACATCGTTCAGACCGTTCCGGAGAAGCCCGACAACTAGAAAGCCACAATTCCTAGAATGTTATTTAATGAGCGACACGTATAAAAAATAGTACATAAGTTAGCTTATGCATGAACTTCTTGGTTTCAGGTTGATTACGAAACAAGTTGGTACAACCTTGAACTAATATTAACACATCATGCCCAATTGTATCCATTGTCACAATGATATCGATATACATAAGAGAAGAGAAGCCAGCTTTCGCTTATTATGCTAGACATCTTGCAAGGGAAATACTAATACCATTTCGTTTTTAGCATGAAGTGACCCCGGGTCAAACCTTGGGCTTCCCGCACTCGAGGCGGACGCTCTAACAATAGGTTATCGGGGCGGCACATTGACTCATGAATTATTGCAATGCACATCATCAGTATGTGTTGCAAGTTAGCACGTTTTTATTCGTTTAAATATTTCAGTCATCTTCATATCAACATTGGGCGGGATTAAAAATAATAATATGGCAAAGAATGAAAACAATAACGTTATAATTTCATAGTTATGCTCCATATATAAATACCATGCATTTAATTAACATCGCGGTAATATGACTAAATTTTAATTCCAGATACTTTATACACTTATTACAGTAACTTTATTTGTCCGAATACTATATACTTTTAGATAACAAATTATAAATAAATTTATATTTATGATTGTATATTTATCAACCCACACGATCATATGAATTTGTTGTGTAGTTTAATCTGAAACTACAATAACTTTTTTAGTTCAACATTCGTGCGCTAAATCGGTATGCACGTAACAACATTTGAGTGTAGCTGGGGAACTTTTCCAAGAATTTCACATTAGCCATGCTTTCTAAGGATTTGCTCCTATCCGGGATATTTCTAAAAGGTAAAATCATCTCCTCAAATTCTTCTACCTCGAGTGGATTGTCCATTTTAGTTAGTGACTAACTTTGGTATTCACTAACATTCCATTGAGTTTGGTTGGAGTCACGCTCAAGTCGACGTTTCGCTCCCTCGAAAATTCCTCACTCAGTCGAGTCAACTCCAGCTACACTTACCGTTGTGAACACCAATTTCAGGTTAGGTCGAGTTCACACTCAAACGCACGGACGAAACGATAATTAAATTTGGATTAACTCAGTGAGTGAGAGTGGAGGAGAGGATGTGAATATGGCCCTAAGTCACTTAGATCCCTTCCCGAACAAAGTATGAAAGTTAATAAAAAGGGGCTGACCAGATGTGAAGGCCCGGGATGAATGACGTGCTGAATCTGGACTCGCTCGGTCTCTCGCAGGGCTGCCGGTGTTACATAATTATTGTATTACACATGATGTTCTACACGGGCCTTAACCATGCATTCTAGCAATTTCCCAGCATGCGAGGTTAGGCTTATGAGTCTATAAGAATTTAGGTCACTTCTGCACTTATTAGGTTTTTTAATAGGAATAATACAGGCTTCCTTCCAGGCTTTTGGATATACTCCATATTTTATTAACAAGAGCTGTCCACAGCGCGCTCCACTATTCGCAGTGCCGTGCTAGGATAGTATAATCATTATATATTCAAAACAAAATGCTTCATAACAGCAGCACTACTCTCTGCTGTGTAGAGGTTGTGGCTTCTAAGAGAGATAATGTGGACAAAATGCAGGACAGTTTGTAACTTACCTACGCATGAGTAGGTCCTCTGGGTCATGAAGGTGAACAAATAAGCATTTCTAAGTCCAAAATGGGGCATAATTTCAACAAAATGCTAACGCAATATATCAATACACTTTAAAGTTATTTGAGGTTAAAAAACTTGTACCTTAACTTTAACATGTTCTGATGCTAACTGTGAAATTTGATGATGGAATTGTGTATGCACAGGCCACTGTACTAGTGGCCGGGCAGTTTGAGCCGTCTGTGTATATTTTAGTGTATTTTTCATATTTGTTAAAATGGATGTTTGATTCTGTGCTGATGATATGGGGTAGATCTGATTTTGATATAATGTTATTGTGTGGTGTCTATGTTTGGTGGATGAAGTAACCAAGGGTATTTGATGGTGGGTCTGAGGTCTGCCAAGGCACATCTCCGAGACCGGACATCTCCGAGACCGGACATCTCCAACAGACGTTGGGTTAGAACCCCAAATGGGAAGATTTTTTTCTTATGTAACCGGGGTCGGGTAGTAGTTAAAACCAACTTCAATTCTTATATATAACAATAACCTAAAATAAGAAGCATATAATTAGTAACAAGACAAAGGCCCATATTCACATGTCGGTCCTCCACTCCAACTCGACTCACACTAACCTAAGGTAGCCTCAAGTGTAGCTGGAGTGACGGTCGAGTTAGTGAAGGTCGAGTGGAGATTTGGTATTCACATGGGTAACTCGTCCTCGACTTTCCCGAGTGTGTGACCGTTATAATAAATGGTAGGATATTACACTGTACAAACAATCTGTGCTTTATTATTGAATTGGTTGGTTGGGTTTCGATGCATTTTCGTAATGTATACTAACACAGTCAAATTATAATTTTGATGATTTTTTTAATACATTATTTATTATTTCCTTGAACTCGCTCAAATGAAACCTTCATTTGAATAATCACAAATAGAGAGTATGATTATTGTAATGATGATAGTGGATCAGTTAACATAAAACTTCGATGTAATTAACGTTAAATGAACGTATATATTTACAAAACATTTATGCAAGACAATGCGTACGAGTTTTAAATGAATAAAGGATGATCATACCGAAGAATACACCATACGAAATGCCGTATGTTTTTGGCATGGACTCAATATTAAATAGTATATCACGTCAATATTAATTCCACCGACCGTCAAGCAGATAATGGCATGTCAATAATTTAGAAGTCAGATGAGATGAACTTAGTTTACTTTTATAAGCAGCTTGTCAGATGATTTTGTAAACTTATTACTACACGTATATCGTTCAGACCGTTCCGGGGGAAGCCCGACAACTAGAAAGCCATAATTCCTAGAATGCCATTTAATAAGCGACATGTATAAAATATAATTTACCTATTATGGCTCTTGGTTTTAGGTTGATTATGAAACAAGTTAGTCCAACCTTGAACTAATATTAACCATCCTCGACACCTCATGTCCGAGTTTATCCATCGTCACAATGGAATCGATAAACATAAGAGAAGCCAGCTTTCGCTTATTATGCTAGACATCTTACAAGGGAAATACTAATACCATTTCGTTTTAGCATGAAGTGACCCCGGATCGAACCCGGTGCTTCCCACATTCGAAGCGGACGCTCTAACAGTAGGCTATCGAGGCGGCACTTGGACTCATGAACGGTTGCAAATAAGAAAAAATAATGCACATCATCGGTATGTGTTGCAAGTTAGCGGGTTTTTTTCTTCATTTAAATAGTTCAGTTATCTTCATATCAACACTGGACGGAATTAAAAATAATGATATGGCAAAGAATAAAAACAATATAATTTCATTGTTATGCTCCATATATAAATAGCATGCATTGAATTGACATCGCGGTAAGATGACTAAATTTTAATTCCAGCTACTTTTTACACTTATTACAGTAACTTTGTTTGTCCAAATCATATACTTTTAGATAACAAATTATAAATAAAATAGTTATGGTAATATATTTATCAAACCCACACGATCGTAAGAATTTGTTGTCTAATTTAATTTGAAAATACAATAGCTTTATTACTTCAACATTCATGCGCTAAACCGGTATGCACGTAACCACATTTGAGTGTAGCTATGGAAGTTTTACAAGAATTTCACATTATCCATGCTTTCTATGGAATTGCTCATGATCTGGGACATTTCTAAGAGGTATAACCATCTCCTCAAATTCTTCTTCCTATAGTAAATTGTCTATTTTAGTTAGTGACTAACTTTGGTATTCACTTACATTCCATTGAGTGTGGTTGGAGTCGAGGTCAAGTCGACGTTTCGCTCCCTCGAAAATTCCTCACTCAGTCGAGTCAACTCCAGCTACACTTACCGTTGTGAATACCAATTTCTAGTTAGGTCGAGTTCACACTCAAACGCACGGACGAAACGATAATTAAATTTGGATTAACTCAGTGAGTGAGAGTGGAGGAGAGGATGTGAATATGGCCCAAAGAGTACTGTCCATTGAGGTTATCCAAGATCGCGAAATCTTAATAAAATACAGTTATAATAAATACATAATTCAGCGCGATCTAAACGAAATCTTACAAACGAAATACAAGTAATTAATTCAAATAATCTAAATATTTAAGTACTTACCAGGACCAGTAGATAATAATAATCTATTCACTTGTGAAAGTGAAATAAATATATAAATAATAATCTACAAGTATAGTAGAATAAATTAATGATAATGTATAAATGACAATAACTGTAAAGTATGTGTCTGACTCCTTCAAGAGTATTGAAAGGAGTGCCTGACTAAATAAATGCAGGACAGAAGAAGAGATTAGTAACGGGAAGGAATTCCAATTTTATTCGTAACAACTAAATAATTTTTAATAAGATTTAAATGATAAATTTAAACAAACCCGCATTATCCATGTTTTCGTGGTATTTGTCGATCCCGGAGTCTACGCTCATAACAAAAACTTGTATGACGTAACGTTTGTTTTTCGCGACGTAACGAACGTAACGTCGCCTTAAAATTCCCGCCAAAATGTAATTAGATTGAAATACAAACGCATTTACCTGCACTTTCCCTCAATGAGGTCTATGCATATATTCAACGCCAACTGTTTTTGGCTTCTTGATCTAAAACTTGTAACCGCTGTGTCCTTACTCGTTGACATGTTTGATCGACTCCATTTGGATATTGGAGAAAGTTTTGTCACACTGGTATTGGATTCTCATGTCTGAAAATCAAGAATATGTATGTTCATTGTTTGTAATGTGATTGTATCACACCCGAAGGCATGTTATCACATGCCACATATGTAAAACTCACTAATAGTGTATGAATACGATTTTAACACACATGTAAATGCAAAAGTAGGTTAACCTTCATCATACTTACATAACTTAAGCACAAGTTAACCATACTGGTCATCACATCCTCGCACAAACATTGCCACAAAGGATATTATTTTATTTCAGTCAACTCATGTTATGAGCCATTTACAATACTGTACAGTAAATGGAATGATATGCCTCTACAAGTAACCACCTAACATCAACTGTAAATTAACTAGACCCTGGCTCAATGCTTACTTACAACAAAATTTAAACATAACCAATGAGCAACCTATAGCATTGATACTGATTCATATATACATTATATATATTAAACTCTTATAAAAAGTCCCACTTCTGGTAGCCATATTTTGCAAAGAATTCATAGAAAAATTAGAGATCACCAAAGGAACATCTCAGGTGGGATTACATTGACCTTTAAGCTCTAGACACCAGGCTTGTCAAGTATTACCATGTAGCCCAGCCACTTGAAATGCATGTTTTTTTAAGAAAGATACATTGCCTCAAGAAATTAAGGGGAGTGAAAATCATGTTTGAAAACCTCTTGTTGAAGGAGAACTTGATTGAAGCATTTTATCTGTTTTTTTTATTCGTATTATCTGTGCAGACAGCAACCTTTCACCATCCTTGTCAACCCACTTGGCTTGCACTTTATCTCCTTTATTAAACTCAGCCTGAGGAAAAAATAACAACTTGTTAGACATAGGTTGATATTAATTGATGGATTTATCACAATTGATCAATACCTTCAACATATGACTGCACACAAGGTGAGATGTTGTCTGATTGTTTCTTGCAGCAAAACTTTAACAATGAAATGTCAAGGCTAAAAAGGGACATTTAAAATAACTCAATTTAACATCACAAGAGTTTTTTTACTTATTATAACCAGTACAGTTGGCTTATACTTATGTCTCAAATCCAATCAGATCGCTTGCTGACCACCGGACGGACATTGGCCTGTCATCAGGAACATTTTGAACAAAACTTATAAGGCCTAACGAAGCGACAAAGAGATTCGTCATTGACCATCCGATGACCATCGGACACGCATCTTGCAATCATCAACCGAAGATAGAAAGACATCTACCGGCAACCGATGGTGCACATCGGATACATGGGCATCGTCCAGCGTCCCGGTATTACTAGAATTGTCCCAAAGTGACAAATGATATCCCCAATATACCGCCTTGTCACAGAGCATGGCAAGCCACACATGGTGATCAACAATTGTGCTGGAATATTTTAAAATCGAAAAATAGATGAGATGACAAAGGATTGGTCAAGACAACATAACTTATGGCTAACTCTGACCTTTAAAGTCAATGTGTGGCCTTTGACTTTTGAGATATTGATGCTATTTTTTACATAACACATTGACTCATAGTTCTACCAGAAATAATGCATTACTTACTTCTGATTCGTTTGGTCTCTTTAGACCTTTTTTCGGCTGCCCTAAAAGTTTCTTCAACTCCTCATTTTTCTTCTTTAACTCTTGATTTTCCAGAACAACTGCTTCATGTTCTCTCTGTAAAAAAGAGATAAAGTGAAATAGAACACAGCTGTACTGAACATATTGAATGACACAATGCTTTTAAATGACACAACAGCCATGATTTATTGTAATATTTATCCCATACCAGCTCCATACTGGAAAAATGTGTTACCTTCACCTTGTAAATAATGACACAAGTGTCATGCACGACATGCTGACATATGGTGGTGAATAATAATGTCATGTTACTTGAAACCCACATAATGCAAACGAAGTGAGAGTCCACACCAGAAGATATCAACCTCACATCAAGTCATACCTACACATTTGTGTAGTCTCTATTGTATATTGCTTTCGTATGATAAACAACTTTTGTTGTTGTATTCAACTTTCAATCCGCTTTTATATAAACTGCAAAACAAGTGGCATCTACAACACATTGGAACTGTTGACACATTATAAAACTAAAATAGGGGGTCCTAAAGAAGCATAACCCCCTAAAGTAATCAAAGATGGGGCATAAAAAAAATCTTCGATTGTTATCATTCAGCATATAAATATTTTAATGAGCCATAATTTAGTCAATATTGCAAAAAAAGCATTCTTTCTATTGCAGGAAATCTGTATTTCCGGATTCTTTCGAAATTGAAGGACCCCTGTGAAATATTAGACAAGACATGGAGATTCCATGAAAACCAGATTGACCAAAATCTAGTTCTATTTTCAGTAACAGTTACCTTGACCCCACTTTCAATCCAAAGCAAGGGTTTCAAATAAGCTACCTACACAGCAAGTTTCATCATGATATCTCATTCCTAACTCAAGTTATCAATCGGAAACCAATTGTTGAAGCCTGTCCCCCCCGAATTTGCCAATCTAATAACAAGTTTATGCCGTTACATAAAAATCACATTTAACCATAATTGCTGACACAATAGGGTGGTCCAACCTGTCTTTTAAACCGCGTACAATGTTCCAGCGTATCAAATCAAAAGCATTCATGTAACAATTTAGTGACTTACCTTTAAAGACATGTACTTGGTTTCATAATTTTCTACAACTTCACTCTCCTCTGTTTCTGTCTCCCCTGCTTCACTCTCCTCTTCTTCAATCTCTTCAACCTCTATCTCCTGTACTTGTTCTAAGTCATCCTCTGAGACTGTTGTTTGAGGCACCTGCAATATATATATTAACATAATTATTGGATGTTTCAAAACAGTAAATGTAACATTTTCTAATTTCTTTTGTTTATATTTATTCGGGTCATGGCGGTTCTCAAAATAGAATTGTCTCCATGGTACACCAATGTCCCCATTACAGCACATATCATTTCAAATGCGTAAGTAGAGGACAACCCATCCTTAAAAGTCAACTATACATTGAGGTCAGTGGAGAGTTCAACACACAAGCAATTTCATTCTGGGGTTTATAGTAAAAGTACCAAAACTTCACTTTCCCTTGAAGATCTCTAATATTATGCGAAGTTTCAATCAAATGCTATCAATACTGCTCAAGTTATGGGCCGGACAAGCATTAATTGGTATGAAAAGGGGAGATAATTAAAAACTATGTAAGGTAGAGTTATGGCTTTTAGGCACTGCACTTCTTACTTCTTCTCAATGAGATATATTCACCTATAAAGTTTCAAATCGATACCTCCCATATTGTAGGAGTTATGGCCTGGACAAGAAGTAAGTACAAAGCGCCATAACTCCAAAAATATACAATACTGAGTTATGTCGTTGTGCACGGCACTTTCCCTCAATGAGATATATTCAACTATGAAGTTTCATGTCAAAATCTCCAATACTGTATGTGTAATGGCCCTGACAACTATGAACAATTACAAAGGGAAATAACTCAAACAATATACAATGAAGAGTTATGGTTCGTATGCACTGCACTTCCCCTAAATGAGATTTATTCACCTATGAAGTTTGAATCGTTACCTCAAATACTGTATGAGTTATGCCCTGGACAAAACTTAAGTATGAAAGAAGACTGCGTTCAATAAACGCTTATGCCCCCATGGATTTTCTCCCTCATAATTGGCAGTGAGCTGCTTAACACTTAAAATGTACTCGTGCGCACATGTGACTGATGTGAAGTGACAGTAAATTCTGCCAAACAGCACTGTAGTACTTGAGCATTTATGAATGAAACATATCCAAGCATTATGATCATCATAACAAACAAACAATAAAGGAGAAAAAACGAACCAAGCAAGTCATAAAATATCATCCTCCTCCTATACAGAAGCAACTTCCATCTCATAATTCATTTATAACTAAACTATTGCACAGACTACCTGTACCAACTGAATAACGGACAGGCAGATGAGCTCAGTCTCACGCATAAGTATCCCCGAACTATGAAACTATAATCGAAGCTCCTTCATCTACTAGTATTAATTAAGCGATTCTGGTAAAAAAGCACATGCTACTTACTTGATTTCCCTTTCTTATTGGATCTTGGATCGATGTTCTTTACTCTGCTATTATGTCCTAAAATGTTAAAACAAATTTTATTTATTTGCAGTGCTATATTTATAAACAAGAGCACTTCCTAGTGCTGGACACTCAACTCTCTTACTTGAAAGTAACCATGCTCATTCTAGGTATCACCTAATACAAATCGAGATTAAAGAAAATATATATCCAATAGACAGATTAATTGGACCTTTGAATGCGAACATTTTAATAAAAAAAAGATATTGTTTATTTCGAAACCTCAGCAACACTATAAGAGATGATAAATGAGCGTAACATTTATACACAGGTATGCTGCATCTATGATCAATATCTAACAAGAATAAAATGTGCAGTGCAACATCCCCACACCAACATCCTGCGTAGAAGAGATCGTGCGTACATAATGATTTCTCTTCTTTATCGAAGACCGTTTTATAGTTTCTGTCTGTGCAGACATGTGTCGTCAAACCGGGTTTTACGCATTTTGTGAACACTCTATGCTCGACACAGGCGACATTGTGTACGTGTATTGATAAAAGTTGGATTTTTTATGTATACTATTATATTGTCTTGAAGTGTACAATACAAATTAAATGATTGCATTCGGCTTGTTTAAAATATTGGACATACTATTGAGTTGGGTATATGAGGGCCGGTCATAAACTCAGATCCCTGTCTTAGATATTCATAGTATAGATGTGAAAGATATTTTTATCGGGTCGAATCCCTTTGCTGATAATGATAAGTCAAACAAAGTTTCCTTCAAATCTGACCAATGGTTAGAGAGAAATAACAGACATCAAAAAACAGGCTGCTCACCTGACATGGCGGACATGGGTTTAGACGAATCCAAATTATTTTAAGGTACTGGTTGACTATGTGACAAGTGAGCTAAAAAGTTTTCCAACCAGACATACAATTTCAAGAACCATGTAAAATTAAGTGACCCTTGGAGCGGGACCGAGCAAGTGAGACATAGTTTGAACAATCTTGGTAGTCATCTACTAGAGGATGCTACACACCAAAATATCATGTGATCCTAAAAGCTCACACTGAGTTGATAGGCTCAGTGGAGTTAGAAAGATTAGGTCAAATGGCCGTAATATATGACCGAACAAATGTTGAACGAATTGTACTTTAAGTATTAAGAGTTACAAGCAATACAGAAGTCCCCTACCGGATTTAAGCCATTTTCAATGTTTCTGTTACCATAGCAACCACAATTTTGGTCGGAATCAAAATATGTTTAGAAACTGTTTGAGATATGTCAGGATCCAGATTTTTTGACAGAATGACGGACGGACGGCAAACCTATAGTCCTCTCCGGTCAAAGACCGGTAGGGGACTAATTATAATAATATCTGTTGCCGTGCAGGGGGTGAGATAAGACCCAAGGCGAGTAGTAGTTTCAGTAGATATATAATTCAGTTCTATTCATATATAATATGCATCTATTCATCCACATATAAAAATACATCTTCTAAATGTCGATGACCACCGTCAACACATCGATACAACACACACACAAATGGATAAGCTCCAATAGTACCACACAACAATTCTCATCAAATTACTTTAGTTGTGTTAAATTTGATTTACATCAACTTCTAGTATATATGAACTTTAAATATTTCTAAATTATTACAAAGAGCTTCCACAGTGTTGCTTGCTCAACGTTCATTGGCAGAGTGAAACAAAAATAGTAAAACCCGCGAAACTGAAGTCTGACGTACTGTTTACTTCCGGAATAAACCCGTACCATACGGAATATAAAATGCCTATATAAACCTACACCATACTGTACGAAATCTACAAGCGAGAACCCAAAATCAAGGACTATTACATATCCAATTTCATCTTATTTTAAAATTGTTTTAAAAAACACTCACCCGTGGTGTTTCTTTCTTCTTTGCCAATAATGATGTAATTTCAGCTGGCAATGAACAAAACTTCTCGTTGGCACTGCTGTTGTGGTAATTTATCTAAGATCACGCGTGTGGGTGTCTGTTCAGGAACTGGATTTTGGCCATTTTGAATTTTGGTATAAAATGTTTTCCAAAAAGAATATGATGTTATAGAAGCAAAATATGACTTTACTGTAGTCAGCATTTAATGGTTTTGGTTTTCCTGATGGTAATTTTCACATTGGGTTCCTATTAAGTTCAATCCACGAGTCTTGACACTGACCCTATAACATGTTTTTACATCACTAGAAACTTTACAAATTTTAAAGTGTAAAGTTTTGAAATACCAGTTAGTTCACTTAATCCAGGCAAAATTCACGACTTAATATTGTAAACTGAATCTAAGATTTCACATTGTTCCACTAAATGAATTAAGTCTGGCAGAGTATCTTCATCTGATGTTTTTAACTTCCTGCTAGTTCCACTAAAGGCAGCATCAATGTCCGCATGCGTATGCACTTTTTCAATCGAAACACTTTGGGTAAAACCCCATACTTCCCTTCCATAGTATTTGATTGGTGTGATCAATTTGTCAACTAAATCTAGTCGACGTGATAGAAATATCTATGTATCGATATCAATATTTGTTCATTTGAAATACAGCTTTCAGTGCTTGATTGGCTATTGTGTTCTGTGCTTCGATAAAATATTAATATTCAAGGCTAGTTTTCGAGCTATATCATAGATAAGCGTTAAGGCCCAAACAAATGAGCGATTTAACATATACATTACCTTCAAATTATATGGCTGGAAATGGTCTCTAAAAATGGTTTTTAGCTCGTCTGAGACATATGGGTGTGCTCGACCTTTGCTGGGCTTAAGACATTTATTCGTCGATTAGTCGACGTGAATACAACATTCATTCTTCGTTCGATTGAAGACGAAATGTAGATTGTAGAAGCTGCTGATTCCAGGAAAGTCTTCTATCTCTATCAGTTGTATGATTGGGTCACTTATAAAAGATGTTCCGTCGAGGACTAACACTTGCTTCTTTCCGAATACCTCTAAGCAATTTTTCAACATGGTCAATTGGCCTTGCTCGTCGAATGAGGTCAGCGTCTGAGTCAATCTTCTTGCCTTTCATGGAGGATTGTGTTACCAGATACATCTGATGCGTTTTTAGCATTCGCCATTGCATACATAGGTATAGATGCTTTTTTTGTAAAATGATGAGAATTTTTGTTTTCGCATTCATTTGTTTTATACGTAAAGCTGTCATGTTTCCATAGAATACGTTGGAGATTTTTCAAATGTCACTTGTTCCGGAGTGCTACAGGGCATTAAATTCCTGTTCTAATCTAGAGACTTGTCATAGTTATTGAACCTATGTTTGTGCCTATCTGCTGGATTGACTGATTCACCCCTGCAGACAAGCGCGCACCTTCACCTATAATTATTTTGTTCACCTTTAGACATGTTCGACGTCATACGCTTAGCAGACCTACAGTGTGACTGAAAGTGGTTCGGACCACCACAATTATGACATGTATAACCATTTGCTCTACAAGAATTAAGAGAAAAGCACCCACCTCCACATCTGTGAAAACTCCTCCAGGCCTTTGTCTAGTACGTTGGTTGTACTGGCTTCCACTCTGCTTGCCCTGGTTGATTAACACAGTGGAACGTTGTACCACTGCTGCAGTAAGCACATTCATCGTGGTTTCCATCTGGCTGGTTGTGGTCGAGGCAACAGTTGCCTCCTGGCGAATATTGGCCAATCGGCTGGCCAGATTTCTAACCTCACACAATGTCTTAGGGCCATATGTAGAAATGGCCGAATCCACTGCTTGTCTGGTGCCATTCAGTGTAATTTGCACTGATATGCTGTACTTGTAGGTCTCTTTTTCTAAACGAATCAAAAATGAGTCGACACTCTCATTCTCCTTCTGTTTTATATATTGAGATCGAATGTCTTATCTTTTGAACTGATTCTTGAGTTTATTGTTAGTCCCCTACCGGTTTTTGACCGGAGGGGACTATAGGTTTGCCCTCCGTCCGTCCGTCAACAAATCTGGTTCCTGACATAACGCAAACAGATTCCAAGCTAGGTTTATGAAACTTGGTATGTGGATAGGGGGCACGTCCAAAAATTGATATGGAAACAGAAACATTGAAAATGGCTTAAAACCGGTAGGGGACTTCTGTATTGCCTGCAATTCATAATGACTTGTTTAGTTCCTCTACTGCTGTTGGGTGTGGTTTCATGTTTTCAAGGAGCAACCTTGGCACCCCTTCTAAATGTCATCCTAGCGTGGCTAGAAGTTGACTCTCCTTTAGATTCATACACGATGAGTATAGGTCAAATCTATTAAAGAGTTTTTTCGATTTCCTGTGACCCTTCACCCTTGAATGTCTCTAACCTTATTGCACCGGCCATTGTAAGGAAATAATTCGCCTCCTGATTATTCGCAATTGGCTGGGTTGATGGTGTGGATGATGACTCTTCTGTGACCAAGACTTGTGGAACTATGGCTGGTTATTGTTGTTGTACCTCTAACACAGCGACACCCCTCTATCTTGTGTTAACTGTTATGTTCAATAACAATGGTTTCGAGATCAGTGGCATTTCTCGCTTGGCTAATCAAAAGGGAAGGCTCAAATCCCTACCCACCACGTGTTGTGAAGTGAAACTTCGTGTTTTGAAGTTGATTAGGGTTGTGTTACTGTGCGCCCACACTATAGAAAAGAATAATGCACATAATCGGTATGTGTTGCAAGTTAGGACATTTTGTTTTTCATTTAAATACTTCGCATTTCAGTCATCTTCATGTCAACACTACAATGGACGGATTTAAATACAATGATATGGCAAAGAATAAAAGCAATATAATTTCATAGTTATGCTCCTATATCAATACCATGTATTTAATTAACATCGCGGTAAGATGACTAAATTTTAATTTCAGATTCTTTATACACGTATTACAGTAACTTTATTTGTCCAAACAATATATTTTTAGATAACAAATTATAGCTAAATTTACATTTATAGTTGCATATTTATCAACACACACTTTCATAATTATGTACATGTATTTGTTGTTTAATTTAATTGGATAATACAATAAGTTAATTAGTTCAACATTCGTGTGCTAAATCGGTATTCACTTAACCCCATTTGAGTGTAGCTGGGGATTTTTTCTAAGAATTTCATATTATCTGGGACATTTTTAAATGGTAAAAGCATCTCTTCAAATGCTCCTACCTCGCGTAGATTGTCCATTTTAGTTAGTGACTAACTGTGGTTGGATTCGAGGTCAAGTCGACGTTTCGCTCCCTCGAAAATTCCGCACTCAGTCGAGTCAACTCCAGCTACACTTACCGTTGTTAATATCAATTTCTTGTTAGGACGAGTTCATACCTAATCGCACGGACTAAACGATAATTTAATTTGGATTAACTAAGTGAGTGAGAGTGGAGGAGAGGATGTGAATATGGCCCTATGATGTACATTTCACAAGATGTTCATCAGGCCTAACATGATTTTGGATGGTCTGGGCGCTACAGTATTTATAAAGCACACAGCCTAACATGACTTATAAAGCACACAAGAACTCAGAACAGACCGCACCATCGTCTGTCAGGCTGGCACGAAGTATGTCGGTACTTGTCCTCCTGATAAATTAGGCTGACAACTGTAGTTAGCTTTATAGTTTTGTATTATGTTAACGAGTTATTTCGCTTAGATCGCCTGACAACATAAGTAGAACATCATCTATGGTCCAGAGAATTTGACACAATCAACGACCTTCTACTACATGTAGCATTAGCATAGTTTAACAGCTGATATTTTGTCTATAATTAAACACCGGTTGTATGCTTTTATAAGAGGGTAGTATCGCTCGATATGGAATACAAACACAAATCTAACATACATAAAATCTGCACAAACCGAAATTGTATTTGTGTGTGATAATTAGAGATTGAACCAAATACCAAAATCAGTATTCAAGTATTCGAAAAATCCTATTCGAATATATTCGAATTCTCGATTACCGACGGTAGTTACGTTTTCTTCGCTTTCTCATATCCCTACTAACCTAAAGTTCCATTTTCCATTCTTACGTGAAGTTACGGTATTTGTTATATATGATTAGTCCATGTACAACCTCTAAGTATGAAAGCGTTCGAATATCAACTCCTGCAGCTTCAGAAAAGTTGAATGGACAATTAAATGGCAGAAAATACGTAAAGATACATGTGTCTTGCTAATTAATTTATATTCTCGTATGTTGATTGTGCAAACATTTTTACAACTTATATTTTAATTAGGATAGTTTTGTAAAATAGCATGTGCATTACATGGTTTATATGACAACGCTTTGTATGAGTATCACCAACCACAACAACAGTATAAATTTCATTAAAGGGTAAGTGTTGAGTAAAATGTTATGAGAAAACTCCTATTATTTCTGGATCACCCCTTGTACTAAGAAAAAAAAGATATGCAATTTTCATGTGTTGATATAACAATTGCTTAACAAAGAAATATTCCAGTGCGATGAAAATATACCTTTGATTAGGACTGCAATTTTGATATAAAAAATGTCTAATGCATTTGATGTAGATTGAGTCAAACTTAGGTATGTTAAACTATGTTTCAAATTACCTTTCTTTGGTGTACAATAACAGCATAGTTCCCGTTACGTTTGTGATCAATTTTTAGAATAAATTGTTTTTTTTCAACGAAAAATGTTAGGTATACATGTAGTTCACTACATAAGGTAAATTGCTCAGCTGAAATTGGAGTCATAACAGTCAAACTGTTTCGGAAAACAATTTGATTTTTTAAGTCTGCAATATAATGTTGTGCCGATATTATTAAACCATATTGAAATATGTACATTCATAAAAATATTTGTATCAAACAATGAAAATTCAATTTGTAAAAAAGTGTTTTATCACACATTGGAAATTGCCAATTTTTGTGTCACTGTCCTGCAAAAAGTACTCACTCAAATTCAGTATAAATCGCATTGCTATGTTCTCCAATCTATTATCCAGGTGCTCGACTATAGATATAAAGTATAATAATTATATTTATTCCGTAAATCACTGAATATTAAACAACGTTTAAACATTCTGTTTTATGTCTTACATTTGTAGAAGGCATTCGCGTAGAAACTTTCTATTCATGGAATTCATTGCATTTAAAACAAGTCATTGCCAAACCCATTGATGCTCAACGGTCATCCTTTTGTGACCTTTGTTAGCTTAATCAACAGATACACACACATTACACTTTAAAATAATCAGTTGTGTGTAAATCAAATTTGTCAATTCTACTAATAAAGTGGTCAAACGGTTTGATATAATGTGTGGATATTACTAGTATAATGTATTAGGGAAATAGTCGAGCACCTGGATAAAATATTGGAGAACACAACAATGCGATTTATATTAAATTCGAGTAACTACGTTTTACAGGATTTTGACACAAAAAAGGACAATATTCGATTGCAGATAACAACTTACACCTTTTATAAAATATGTTTTTCATTTTTTGATATCAATATACTTAACGTATATGTTTACTTTCTGTTTAGCATAATGGTGTTTATTAAAAAATGTCCCCTCTTAGAATATGTTGTATGACGCCTTGTCACCCTTGAAGATGGCCAAATTGCCAATTTATACACAATATTATGTTTAAGGAAGGACGTTATGAATGAATGTAATGCCAAATTTGATGGTGTGTATCAAATGGGCATACTACACTTACCACTATGAGGCCAAGGTCAAGGTCGTTTCAAGGTTAAAGTACAAAAATAGCTGAAAATTTGATATTTTGCTCTACCCTTGTACTAGAATATGTATTTTGTTTGTATGTTGTATCATTTAATTAGGATAGAAAAGTGATAGAAGTTTTGGAAAGAACATTTATCTCTTATTCAAAGAACTATTTTTACTTCAGCATATCATAACATTGTGAAAATAATCATTTTATACATAATATTGTGTATAAATTGGCAATTTATGGCGGCCATCTTGGAAAATGCTCAAGGGTGACAAGGTGTCATACTGATACAACAGATTCTGTGAGGGGACATCTTCCTGAACATTTTGGTATCAAAACATTTTGTGCATACTCCAAAGTTAGGTTACCCCCTCTGGCACCTGGACAATAACTTACCACTTATTGTGTCAATAAGACAAACCTTGTCGAAATGTCTTCATTTTCGCAGATCCTTTTGTAGCCATTTAATAAAGAGCATAGGCCATTGACAAATTCCACCAGCTTGACTTTTGTGGCAATCCTTTAATTGAGGTTAAGAAAAGTTCAAAATGTGATCTAAATGAAAACCTAAGCTTCCCATTGGATAATATTTTGTTTGAGCATATAACACACTGTCGAAACATCATTACTAGTGATATAAATTGCTACGAGGATGAGAGACGAGAAGCTAGTTTTCCTTTTTATGCTGAACTTAAAACCATTAGAAACTATGGAAAGCCATACCTGTCTTATGTTGTTTAATACTGTCTTATTATGTTTAACAGTAGGGTTATAATGTGTAAATGTGGTGTCGACTTGTCTAAACAGTCCTAATATGTTAAACAGTATTGTTATTAAACCGCATTCTACATATCACCACCACATGTGTCCATGATAGCACAACTGTTTAACATAATACGGCGGTTTCTAGACCAGTCTTATTTTACATGGTGACACTACTGGTCAACATAATATAAAAGTGTTTAGATAAATCAACACCTCGTTTGCACATGATATCATTACCGTTTGACATCATTAGTCAGTGTTTGCATAAGTCCACACTACATTTGGACATGATAACACTACCGTTTAACATAATATGACAGTGATTAGACAAGTCAACATCATAAATTATGTTGGCATGTTAACATGAATGTTTGACATGATAAGACGCTTCGTGTGGAAGACAACAGGAAATCCAACAACATAAGACAGCTTTGGTGTTCTATAAGAACATTGGTACCAATTATATTATTTCTATGGTTTGACGCGATTACTGGATTCCGCACACTAATGGTGGTCAAAAACTACTAAGATGAATACCATGTACTCAAACTGTTTTAATGGAAATGTTAAGGACAACAATATTTAGACTAATTATCTTATATTATAGATTGTGAAGGTCAAAGGCAGTGATTTTATCAGAAGCAAATTTTGTATAAGGTGGAAACTAACAAACGTTAATGTATACCAATTTCTATTCCCTTTAATCCTAACTTAACTACTAAATGGTTTATACAGCGACACAATGCAAGCCATTAGTCTTATCTAACTACATAATGGAGCTTGATATTAAATAGTCACTAATTTATAAAATATTATTTAATCAGAGCTTAAATTTAATTGCATTGTTAACAGTCAACGTTGGCAACCAAGAATATTACTAGTATTTAATTATAGATCAGTCTGTCTTGCGCAATCGATAATACTGGAGACATTAGTGTGATGTCTGGTTGTAATTGGAGTTATATAATTGAGACAACTACAAGTCATGTAAATGGATGTGTATGTAATAATTCTAAAACTTGAATTATGCGCATTACTGTTCGTTATTCGTGCATAAAGCATAGATACACGTCTTGTAAGTAGTGTATGCTGTTTACGTATGTCCAGAACAAAACTAATGAAGTGATGCCTTTAGGAGAAACATTAACATTTTCATATTGTGTTGAAACATGTTTATCTTTGTTTGACGACCTCCGTTGTCGTTAAAGGAAAATAGTGACATCACAGAAACACCTACCTTCAAACCATTCATTTTTGTCGAGCCCGCTAGCGGTGAGTGAGACTTAGTCGCCACTTTTGGCGTACGTGCGTCCGATTTTGTCCGGACCATAACTTTGTTATGCTTTGACCAATCTTGCTTATATTTGGCATGAATGTTCATCTCCATGCGGAGGAGTGTCATGCCCAACTCCAAGGTACCTATCTCAAAGGTCAAGGTCACCGTCGGAGGTCAAAGGTCAATAATCCGGACCATAACTTTGTCATACATTGACCAATCTTTCTTATATTTGGCATGAATGTTAACCTCCATGAGGCGCATTGTCATACCAAATCCCCAGGTCCTTATCTCAAATGTCAAGGTCACATATGGAGGTCAAAGGTCAAATTGAAGCTTGTCCGGACCAAAACTTCTTTGTCATATATTGACCAATCTTTCTTATATTTGGCATTAATGTTAAACTCTATGAGGCAGCGTGTCATGCCCTACCCCAGGTTCCTATCTCAAAGGTCAAGGTCCGTGTTGGAGGTCAAAGGTCAAATTGAAGTTTGTCCGGACCATAACTTTGTCATACATGACCAATTTTTCTTATATTTGGCATAAATGTTAACCCCATGAGGCGGAGTGTCATGTCCAACCCCCAGGTTCCTATCTCAAAGTTCAAGGTCACAGTTGGAGGTCAAATGTCAAATTGATGGCTAATTTAAGTTGTAGCCATTTTTCAACGTGCGCCGAGGCTCCACATTATTTGCCCGAGGGCACGAATTTCTAGTCTTATAAAAACAGGGATTTATTGGTTTGAGACTGAGCCTGACTTCACACATCTGGCACAAAACCTTATGAATGCTCTCAGAAAAGTGCACAATGTACCTGTAACTGTACTAAAAAATAAAACCACTTACATCATAGCGACACCGCTAACATTTTAGTGACATCTCTAACATCATAGTGCCATCGCTTACTTCATAGCGACACCACTCACATTTTAGCGACACCGCTTACATCATAGTGCCATCGATTACGTCATGGCGACACCACTAACATTTTAGCGACATCGCTTACATCATAGTGCCATCGCTTACGTTGTAGCTACACCGCATACATAATTGTGCCATCACTTACGTTGTAGCTACACCGCTTACCCTATAGCTATAGCGACACCGCTTAGATCATAGCGCGCTAGCATCATAGCGACACTGCTTACGTTATAGCCACACCGCTTACACTATAGCGACATCGCTTAAGTTATAGCGACACCGCTAACATTAAAGTAACATCGCTCACATCGTAGTGACTCCGCTTACATCATAGCGACACCGCCCACGTTATAGCGACGTCGCTTACATTATTGCCACACCGCTAACGTCATACTGGCATAGCTTACATCGGTGCGGCATCGCTGACGTAATACTGACATCGCTAACATCGTAGCCACACTACTAGATTCGATAACGCAACTGAACATTTTTAACGCTTCAATACGTAGGCAAATAATTATGTTGGCTATACGGGTCCCCGCAGGCTCGTCTAATTCAAGTACATGTATATAAACGCCTACGAATATTGTTTTCAGTACGTATTTCTACTAAAGTCGAGCAATTAACGTTATACAAATCCCAAGTTGGTTTCACAAAGCTAGTACAATCTAATTTGTCTGGGAGCCCAGACTGTTTAAAATCTCATTAAAAATTTAGAAGAAGATTTTGAACGCATTGGTTAAAGACACTAATTCAATATTTATCTTGTTTGCGTAGAAGTCGTTAGTTATATGGGGACAGTATTTTTTATAGTTCATGTTCTGAAGTCATACATGTAAGAAATCATGCTATAAAACTGTGGTAATGTGGTACCATTATGCCCTCATACCTTCGAAGAAGAGGGTCAACTGATAAATTTTGGCTTTGTGTGGTGCATTCATGTTTTACAAACTTATCTTGTTTGTTTTACGCTGTATTGTATTGTAACTTCCGAAAGTAACTGCGCGTTTGTAGACCTGAAATACCTCTTGGTACAGGAGCACGGGACGCACGTGCGAATCGTGCGTCGTATCATACTTGGGCAAATCGGGACAAGATCGGGATTTTTTCGATGTTTTTTGGTACACACATATCTTAGCTCTACACACAATTCAGTAAAAACGGTATTCAATTTTGAGTAACTGATCTAGACATATTTCGGTATAGTCTGAAACATTAATGCTCCCGTTAGAATCAATTATGATAAGGCAACTATACAAGATGGTGTATGTGATATTCCAAGGTCATTTTCAAGGTGAACTTCAAGGTCAAGCAGCAAAGAAACACATAAGTTTCACTTTTGACTAGATACTTTCTTATTATAAACTGTAAACTTGTTATAAAAGGTACTAGTAATATAATTACAAGAAAATTATGATCACCGCACATGTTTCAAGCAGTGATAAACATTTAAGAAATACATATCTTGTAGAGCTATCCCAGAATAGTCAGATACAAATTATCAGGAGTCATACTAAAACGTCCATTTGCAAGACTTAAATTGATATGGGTAACATCCAAGAAAAAGTTCCGGTGTTCCAGTTCGTATTCACTACATTCTTATACAGTATGCGTGTTAATGTTTCTATTAGGTACAGCACATTTGACACAACGCTGTTCAGTTCTACATTATCCGGTATGTTATACATAATTTTGTTACAAGTTTTAAGAATGTCCTGGTAATATCTGTTATCTTCGTAAAATACGATTAGTTGTGTCCATGAAATCATTTCTCAGTCCAAAACGAGCTGCTTCACAGTCATTATCCACTGCTGCATATCTGGTAATGATTCAGGGTGTATTAAAGAGTCATTTATAAAGCCTGATCTTCCATTCAATAGTTAAATACGTGTTCAATGTAAAGGAGAGTTTACTGAAGGTTTTTTGTGAGTAGTATTGTAAATAATTCTTTCAAGATATGGAGAGTCAGTAGCATTTCTTTATAAACACACATCGTACCTGTTTCTTCTGTACTGAATTTATACATAACATTCTTTTGGATTGGCGCGGAAAAGGAAATATGGCGTTTTACAGTCTTTCCTATAAAACTTATCAACTAAACAAAAATAGCGAGTCTGGTCACAGACTGGTATTTTATTTCGGTAAGCTGGAAACCATGTATTCATTGTCATCTGTATTTATCGCATGTGATTACTTTAATATAAAATTTGATAATAGCAATTTAAATCTCTTGTCAGTTTCAATATAATATAGATGCTAACCACCCTTTGAGCACTTACAGGTCTTCAAATAAAACACTGTTTCTAGACGTTACAACTTCAAATGGCCATTAGCGCGTCTGGCATTTTGTTTTATTGCATTAAAGAAATTAAATTTGATACGCAGCTGATAAATTATCTAATAACATGATCACTTGGTATTTCCAAACCAATTCAGCTAACATATTTTTGAATTTAAGTACGTCTGTCTGCCCAAAACATAAAAGTATATACTTTTTTTTCCTAAACATTCAACATTCACAATTGTGTTCTCGTATAAGATCACCTGTGATAGTAATTTACTCGAGGAAATCCAATGAATTAGTTTGAATTATTTAAACCATCGTAATTATTCCTACTTATTTTAATCTAAGTTGTATTGTGGTGTACCTCGTGTTCAGTGTTTTATTGCAACAGGAATAATGTATAGGAATTGGTTTTTGTCACGTTTTAGAGTATGCAATTTGAACAAATGTGAAAATACCCATGGTTACCTCTGACTGCAGAAAAGAACGATATGCCAAATAGCGCGTGCTTGATGTGGATAATGTGACTAAGAAACTTTGAACAATTATTGATTCCGCCCTAAATATGATTAGCCAATCAGCACCTGTGATCACAGGTAACTACATCATTGATAAATAGTAAATCTTTTTTTTATAAAATTTATATTATCTTAGTAAGGTGTATTTGTACTAAAGTGGTCAGATTTTCATGGTATCAAAAACAAGAATTGGCTTTCGCTATATTCATAAAGTATTTACATTATTTCATACACAACATTGTTAGAACTATACCCCCATGGAAATCCATTTAAATTGATCAACAAATGAAAAAGTTTTGACATTAAATCTATATTACGGTGTCCAGTCCATCACTAAGCATCATTCAATAAAAACGACAATGCGAAATTACATTTTCAATGTGTTCAATTCCACGGCCCTACCTGATTATTTGTTTTATTTTTTATTGAATTCTGTATTTCATTACACCATTATAAAGATGCAGCTCTCTAGTTTCTGAATATGAAAATATGTGTTAAATGACACCGCGACTTTGAAATGCTCTTTTTTGTTCAAAAATGGCAGTTAAGTAAAGCAAATCATGTTTTTATGGAAGGCAATTACTTTTTTTACGGTATGATAGTTGTGGAATAAGATTGTTTCCCGAAAGGAATTTTTGATCGACAGTTATTCGCAAAAAGTCGTAGTGTATATTTGTAACCCTTTAGAAAGACAACAGAAACAACAGTCCGGTAATTAAATTTTATTGATTTTTTTGACGAAATATTGTAGAAATCTTAATAGTTCCAGAAATGCAAAAATATTTAAAGATATCAACGAATCTTCTTATTTGTGACCCAAAGGACAATACACTATCATGTCAAAATTAAAAAGGAATCGTAAATTACGGAAACCCACATCTCTGGTAAATCACAAAATGTGAAAATTGACAAATATCTGAATACTATATCAGGAGAAGACTTAAACAGGAATGAATGTCATTCTCCATTTAGGCATTCAGTTAAATTAATCGAATATAGTACTTTACTGTGAGTGATATGGGGTAATTCCAAGTGAATCGATTTACTGAAAGCCTCTAAGTTCTGAGTTACGAAGGAAGACATTGTGATAATTAATGTCTGTATTAAAGGTTATACAATTTTATCAAATTAAAGTTACTTAAAAAAAGACTATTCATGTAATCCTATAAATAATAACTATGTATGTATATATTGCTGGAACGTATTTCCATACTGTTTGTATAATTATGTATTATTGTTGGAACGTATGTTTGTACTAAATTCACATCCATACTGCTTGTATATGCATATATTGTTTGAACGTATGTTTGAACTATATTCACATCCATACAGTTTGTCTATGTATATATTGGTGAAACGTATGTTTGTACAATATTCACATCCATACTCTTTGTATATGTTTATACTGGTGAAATGTATGTTTGTACTATATTCACATCCATACTGTTTGTCTATGTATATACTGGTGAAACGAATGTTTGTACAATATTCACATCCATACTGTTTGTCTATGTATATACTGGTGAAATGTATGTTTGTACTATATTCACATCAATACTGCTTGTATATGCATATATTGTTTGAACGTATGTTTGAACTATATTCACATCCATACTGTTTGTCTATGTATATACTGGTGAAACGTATGTTTGTACAATATTCACATCCATACTCTTTGTATATGTATTTATTGGTGAAATGTATGTTTGTACAATACTCACATCCATACTGTGTGTCTATGTATATATTGGTGAAACGTATGTTGGTACTATATTCACATCCATACTGTTTGTCTTTGTATATACTGGTGAAATGTATGTTTGTACTATATTCACATCCATATTGCGTGTCTATGCATATATTACGGGAACGTATGTCATCTATATTCACATCCATACGGATTGGCTATGTATATATTGTTAGAATGTATGCTTGTACTACATTCACATCTATATTTCTAGTCAGGCTGTGTTCAGCGTCAAAACAACATCGCATAGGTAGAAAACAGTCAAGTAGGTTTGTAAATTTGCTCTATCATCTTTGGAATACATTCCAAGCAAGAAATACTCAAATGACATAGCTTCCACAAAGCAGTCGGTGTTTTTCAATTTCCACCATTTTGTGGGCTTTCTCATAGCGACATAAAACGTATTTCTATCAATAAAATATGTGTTAGACATATTTGGTCATTATCAGATGTGTACATAAAATAACCTTAGGCCAAAACCAACATCATGTGCGTTCAGGAAATAATTGTCTACTGTTGCCATCGGGAACTAAAAGACAAAAACAGATCGGACAGAGATGACAGCACTCAGCATACACGAAAGGCACAACGGGTGATGTAAACAACAAGAAAAATCAGATATCACAAACACACGCCGGATTACCCAACACCAATCTGAACAAGGAAATTAAACCAAATAACGAACTAATTCCTATTCTAGGTGTCAAAAAATTTGAAGCACAAATTAAGCACCAAGTGGTTTAATGTAAACGTCTAGTATTATAGCGTTGTTGGCTTCAATTGTTCGATCTCCAGTAAAATATGTGTAATATCTTGAGACAACACACAATTTACAGTATTGATATAAGTTGGCTCGTTTAGTAAAAACACATACCACAATATTGCATTATGATTATATTGTAAAATTATTTTGTACTGAAGATGACATGTCATTGAATTAATATAATACATTTACATGGCTTGATTCTCCACATCGCGATAGACACAGTAACGTTCAAAAAGCAATTTTTATTTCTTAATATGAATCTCTGTAATTAAACATCCGATTCTATATTTGCTGAAGCCTAACAAGTAAATATTAGAATTACATGATCCGAATAGTAAATGGCTAAAAATCATAACCTTATCGTCTCTTTATTGATGCTGGTATATTATACTGTTATTGACTTATGTTGAGGTGAATATGATGTTTTGTTGACCTGAAAAAAGTGATATTGACCGATGACGAAGTCAGAGGTCAATATCACTTTTTCAAGGTCAACTAAACATCATATTCATCGAAACATAAGTCGACAACTGTTATATTGTATACCATGCCATAAGTCAAAGAAAGAAACCTAGTGACTCTTTTTAAATTATAGCAACTTCAGTCTCTCTTTAGGAAAGTGTATGTAATAGAAACAAAATACGATTCTTCAAATGTTCTAACTAACTATGCTCTTCTTATCTAATGTATGAGAGAGTATCCACGTATTTATTAACGACATTTATCATTAATGGATAGGTTAGAGCATATAAATATGTATGAGCAGCTGTAGGCCAAATAATACAGGAAATAACGTTACGTTGTTTGGAACGTCATGTCGCAGGACATGACGTCATGTCATAAAAAGTTATATCAACCCCAGCCTCGGTTTCGGGAGGTGTATATATTTGTTGCAGACCGTCTAAGCCAATCAGAATCCTTGTTACATAATAGGTATACAATATTGCCTGTTGTATTGTTTTGTTGACTTACATCTTCACCGATATGAATAAAGCCATCGATGCCGGGGTTTTACTGTAAAGGAAGTCATAAAATAAAACAATTTATACCGACCGTTTTTAATATTGGACGGTATACTTGCGGTATGTCTAAATAGAAGTCTGTTTGTTCGAGAGAATAACAGATAATGAAAGACGATACTGCGAAATGTAACATATCGGACAAAAAAGCTGCAGTCAATCACCATTTTACATTGTTGTAACAAAGTGTAGTCTATGTGATCATTCTTAGGCACCTACAAGTGTTTTTACTGATTTACTGTTCAATTTGACTTGTAGTTGATAACATATGACAAGCTATTTTTGCAAGATTATGTATAATGTATTTGGCTTTAAACATGTTTGCGTAATTCAATTCAAACACATATAATGTTACTCGGCGAGACACCTGTGCTTACAGAACCAAACGTATAAGCATAATGGATGTCGGTTTCAATATAATATAGTTGCTAACCACCATTTAGGAGGTACGCGCACCTTTGATCTAACGATCGAATTTTCCTTGAAACATCTTAAAATGACAGAACAGTCTTCTAGAACAACATTGAAATCATAAAAATGATATGTCTCCAGGCTCGTTTTCCACATACATGGCTTTCTAATGACCTACCATTGTATTTTGGTCATTTTCTCTATTTCCTGCATTTATGGCACCATTATGTTCTTTTTAAGATTATTACTGTATGAAACCACTTTTAAGCAATGCATGATATTTTATGTGTTCAATGGTCATTCCTATTGACATTAGTCACAATTCCAGCTGCCTGGTGAACAAATTCAGTATTTGAACATGATAAATAGTTACCCCACCCACTTGCAAAAAAGTGTGATTTTCAAACGATTTTAAATGAACGTCAAAAAATACCTAACGATCGAAAATGATTTAGAATTGGCCTTAAGTTTAGTATCAAAAAGAACACCAGTTTAGTCAAATAAAAAATAGGTTTCACCAGCCATTATTGGGAGCTGTGCATAAAAAAGCACTAATTATGAATAAATTAGCATAAAATTAACCTAATTTGCATATTGTAATGAAATAATTTTTTCTTAAAAATATTTCAAAGTGTGGCTACCTCTTATAACTAAACCATGCACTACATATTATATATAAGCATATGCATTTGAACAATTGTAGGGACTTATTGTGAACCCATATTATTCACAATTTTGCCGTTCCCCACCCACTTTTTCATACAGGCAAAAAATAAAAAGTTAAAAATATCTAATTTTTGCGATAATATTTTGTTTATTTTCATTAATCAACATTCATATGCAATCATTGAATCTAAAATTCACGTTTGTTCTTATCTAATACGATTTTGAAATTTCGCGCATGCGCACAAGGCAGCTCGTACCTCCTCAAGCACGTACAGGTCTTCAAATAAAACATTGTTTCTAGTTGTTACAGCTTCAAGTGGCCATTAGCACTTCTGGCATTTTGTTTTATTGCATTAGAGAAATTAAATTTGATATGCAGCTGATAAATCATCTAATGACATGATCACTTGGTATTTTCAAACCAGTTCAGCTAAACTATTATTTAAGTACGTCTGTATGACCGAAACAATAACATAAAATTATAGCCGACTATAGCCTGTATTTACTTTTTTCTAAATGCCGACCATCCAACATTCACAATTGTGTTCTCGTTAAAGATAAACTGCGGTAGTAATTACTCGACGAAATCGAATAAATTAGTTTGAATTATTTAAACCCCGTAAAATTATTCCTACGGATTTCAATTTAAGTTGTCTAATGATGTACCTCCTGTTAAGTGTTTTATTGCAATAGGAATAGAAATAATGTATATGAATTGGTTTCTGTCACGTGTTGGAGTATGTAATTTGAACAAATGTGAAAATACTCATGGTAACCTCTGACTGCAGAAATGAACGATAGGCCAAATAACGCGTGCTTGATGTGGATAATGTGACTAAGAAACTTTGAACAATTATAGATTCCGCCTAAAATATGATCAGCCACTCAGCACCAGTGATCACAGGTAATGGTATCATTGATAAAGAGTAAATCTTATTTTTTATAAAATTTATGTTATCTTAGAATAGTGTATTTGTACTAAAGTGGTGAGATTGTCATGGTATCAAAAATACGAATTGGCTTTCGCTATATTCATAAAGTAATTACTAGTACATTATTTCATACACAACATTAGAACTATACCCCCATGAAAATTACATTTAAATTGATCAACTAATGAAAAAGTTTTGACATTAAATCTATGCATTCAATAAAAACGACAATGCGAAATTACATTTTCAATGTTTTCAATTCCACGGCCCTACCTGATTATTTTTTTTATTTTTCATTGCATTCTGTATTTCTTTACACCATTATAAAGATGAAGCTCTCTAGTTTCTGAACATGAAAATATGTGTTAAATGACACCGCGACTTTGAAATGCTCTTTTTTGTTCAAAAATGGCAGTTAAGTACAGCAAATCATTTTTTTATGGAAGGCATTTACTTATGATAGTTGTGGAACAAGATTGTTTTCCGAAAGGAATTATTAATCGACAGTAACATTGTATTCGCAAAAAGTCGCAGTGTATATTTGTAACCCTTTAGAAAGACAACAGAAACAACAGTTCGGTAATTAAATTTTATTCATTTTTATTACGAAATATTGTGGAAATCTTAATAGTTCTAGAAATGCAAAAGTATTTAAAGATATCAACGATTTTCTTATTTGTGACCCAAAGGACAATACACTATCATGTCGAAATTAAAAAGGAATTGTAAATTACGGTAAATCACAAAATGTGAAATTGACAAATATCTGAATACTATATCAGGAGAAGACTTAAACAGGAATGTATGTCATTCTCCATTTAGGCATTTAGTTAAATTAATCGAATATAATAATTTACTGTGAGTGATATAGTGTAATTCCAAGTGAATCGATTGACTGATAGCCTCTGAGTTACGAAGGAAGACATTGTGATATTTAATGTCTGTACTAAAGGTTATACAATTTTATCAAATTAAAGTTAATTAAAAAAAGATTATTCATGTAATCCTATAAATAATAACTATATATGTATATATTGCTGGAACGTATTTCCATACTGTTTGTATAATTATGTATTATTGTTGGAACGTATGTTTGTACTATATTCACACCCATACTGCTTGTATATGCATATATTGTTTGAACGTATGTTTGTACTGTATTCACATCCATACTGCTTGTCTATGTATATATTGGTGAAACGTATGTTTGTACAGTATTCACATCCATACTGTTTGTTTATGTATATATTGGTGAAACGTATATTTGTACAATATTCACATCCATACTGTTTGTCTATGTATATATTGGTGAAACGTATGTTTGTACTATATTCACATCCATATTGCGTGTCTATGCATATATTACGGGAACGTATGTCATCTATATTCACATCCATACGGATTGGCTATGTATATATTGTTAGAATGTATGCTAGTACTACATTCACATCTATACTTCTAGTCAGACTGTGTTCAGCGTCATAACAACATCGCGTAGGTAGAAAACAATCAAGTAGGTTTGTAAGTTTGCTCTATCATGTTTCGAATACATTCCAAGCAAGAAATACTCAAATGACAAAGCTTCCACAAAGCAGTCGGTGTTTTTCAATTTCCACCTTTTTGTGGGCTTTCCCATAGCGACACATACCCATAAAACGTATTTCTATCAATAAAATATGTATTAGACATATTTGGTTATCATCAGATGTGTACATACAATAACCTTAGGCCAACACAAATATCATGTGCGTTCAGGAAATAATTGTCTACTGCTTGATTCTCCCCATCGCGATAGACACAGTAACGTTCAAACAGCAATTTTCATTTCTTAATATGAAGCTCTGTAATTAAACATCCGATTTCATATTTGCTGAAGCCAAACAAGTAAAGATTAGAATTACATGCTCCGAATAGTAAATGGCTAAAAACCATAACAGTATCGTCTCTTTATTGATGCTGGTATATTATACTGTTATTGACTTATGTTTAGGTGAATATGATGTTTTGTTGACCTTAATGACGATGTCAGAGGTCAATATCACTTTTTTAAGGTCAACTTAACATCATATTCATCGAAACATAGGTCGACAACTGTTATATTGTATACCATGCCATAAGTCAAGGAAATAAACCTAGTGACTCTTTTTAAATCATAGCAACTACAGTCTCTCTTTAGGAAAGTGTATGTAATAGAAACAAAATACGATTCTTCAAATGCTCTTCTTATGTATATGTATGAGAGAGTATTCACGTATTTATTCACGACATTTATCATTAATGGCTAGGTTAGAGCATATAAATATGTATGAGCAGCTGTAGGCCAAATAATACGGGCAATAACGTTACGTTGTTTGGAACGTTATGTCGCAGGAAATGACGTCATGTCATAAAAAGTTATATCCACGCCAGCCTCGGTTTCGGGAGGTGTATATATTTGTTGCAGACCGTCTAAGCCAATCAGTTACATAATAGGTATACAATATTGCCTGTTGTATTGTTTTGTTGACTTACATCTTCACCGATATGAATAAAGCCATCGATGCCGGGGTTTTACTGTAAAGGAAGTCATAAAATAAAACAATTTATACTGACCGTTTTTTATTTTAATATTGAACGATTAATTTGCTTATCTTTGTGGTTCCTATTTGTTGGATGATGGCAAATGCAGTGCCACCGAAGAACTCCGAAAACAGATGTATGCCTTTGTCGTTGCGTATGTATGATATTGTCGACCATGGATAGTGAGGAGAAAGAACATATGTTTCAATAAGCGAAGCTGAAACAGTATGAAGACACGTTCGCGGATTCGGGTTTATTTCGACATAAGTAAAATACGTCAAACATAAATAATTCCTCGCGAGAAAAAATTCCGAGACTGTTCTTTTAGTGATACGTTATTTTGTATGTTTTCGGATCAGTTTGATGACTATCTGCGTTATTGTGTGCGTGCGTAACAAATCGTGTCCGCTCCATAACATGTTAAGGCCTTGGCCAAATACCATGGAACTTATAGCAAATGTGTAACTAATAAAGACAAGTGCAGAACCCACGTTTCAACCTGGCGGGCTCGAGGTCATTGTTTAAGGTCAAATGTTTGAATTTTACATTTCGTGTCCGGTCCATAACCGGTCCTAAATTACGTTTCGGACCTTTCATCAATAAATAAACAATAATAAGTTTGAATTTGACTGGGGAAGTGGTCGGTGGAAAAAGTGTACGTGGTGACTGCCTATGGTATGAACTGTTTATACCACACACAAGCATCAATTGAAAAGAGACATGCATACGTACACATGAACAATTCTAGGGGAAAGGGATGTGTGCTGAAAATCAATTTGTCACCATGTTTACCAAAATTATAGCTATACTTCTTGTACTTCATTGCACAATTGCATTAATTTTCTTCTTGTTTTCGATATGTAGTTTATAAACATGTCTCGGAGAAACATTTAGAAATTATCAAAATACATTTGTAGATAAATAAATAAAATTATTATGAAATATGCCCCAGTAAATATTTGGCTCGGTGAGGTTTTTGGTTTCTTGGTACATGTACGGCCTTGGTAGACAAATTCGGAAGTTGTAAGTTATCAAACCGAATAGTTTATGCGTGGTACGGCTCTCATATGCTTTACCGTATGTTCTCCGTTTATACATAACCAACATGTAATTTAGTTGGCGTCTGAAGCTTGATTCAGTATATCTAGCCTTTAGAAACTGTCGGTCTTTCAAGGCATTTGTGCCAAGCAAAAGCTGAATTTTATGTCACAGTGAACTAGGCTGTCTGTAAGGCCCGATGTTGAGTAGGTTGTTCTTTATTCAGCTTGCGGTGCACGATATCAGGACTGTGTCTAAGATTTAGATCAATATTCGTATTATGCAACGTGTATTATAAGTGTCGCATTGGTGCCCCCTTGAACTCCCTCCTTGGACAAATACATCTCGGAACTCGAGGGACCAAATAGACAACGTAAGTGTAGACATTTTCCGTTCTAGCAGACAGTTTTATTGCTACCAACTTGAATATGTCATAAATAATTCATGAGACAAAAGTCAGTAAATAAAGGTGGCTAGTTAGAACTTACCATGGTAAGTCAAGCTCAGCGAAATTCACAGTACTGGTTATGACGTTTGCAAAGCAAAGATAAGTTTATTTACTGAACTCAGACAACGGAATATTTGACTGCTATCGTGAAAGTAAATACTCACCTCTAGGGGGACTTTATAAAGTCTACTGTTTCCAATACATAAACATAATGTTAGTTAACCATATACGAGGGCCGTTCATATAAAATTCGGACGATCGCCATTGTGCTTGATTGAAACATGCAATTGTAATAAAAAAAAATAATTGGCAGGTTCTGTTGTATAGTTCTCTAATTTCAACTGAAAACATCAGATAACGTTATGTCTGCATCTATGTTATGTTACTGGACGTAAAGCCTTGTTTAGTGACAACAGGCGTTTTTCCGTTTATATCGCAATAAATCGTTGTCAGTCATACAACTGTAATAGTCAATAATCTATTTCAGAGAAGTCTTTTCGAATCTTCGTAATTGGTGGATTTATGCTCATTATCGTTCCCGCAATGACAAAAATCACCGCGCGACGTTTCGAAGGCACGGCCAATCTAACGTCAGAAACATGAAACTGTCGTCGGCTAAACACTTGTTGGACGTTAAACACTACTTGAAGAATAACTACTATAGTAATTAAGGAAGCATGCGAAATTATCGTGGACACAGCATTTAACATCACTACAGACCATCTTGAAATGGTAAAAGTTTGTGTCCGTGTGACTTAATGGCTCCAGAACGATGATCAAGTAAAGAAATGGTGGTATGTTTCAGGAATAAAAATGGCGTAACGTCACAATATTTTGAAGTCGACTTGGGCCGACTCGCGTTACATTTACTCATGAAAACACTAATATTATGTAAACCCTTCGGCTCAACAAGTTGAAATTTTGTATGCTAATAAAGGAAAAGTACAAATATATTTCTGTAAGTTTTCATCAATATCAGTATATTAGTTTTTCAGCAATATCGATCGTCCGGGTATTAAATGAATGACCCTCATACCTGTACTCATACTTGTTTTCTTTGACTATGATTTTCTTTTCCAGTGTGTTTTCAGCAAGATTCAAATGAGTTGCGTTTTGCACAAATATTAAAAATCTTGAACGCATAGCAATGATATCAATGTAATTTCTAATATGTTAGGACAGAAACAATAATAATAAACACTCCTCGAACGTTGTTTTCCGCAAGATAACTTTAATAGAGAAATGTTCGTCACGGAAGTCCCAAGTCGAATGACACGAACTACTACAATCTGATTAGTCTACGAGCTCAGACTATTTTAAATCCCATATCAGAATTTTAAGTAGATCTTAAACGTATTAGATAAAGGCACTAATTTAATATATACCTTGTTTCAGTGGTAATTGTAAATATTTCCCGAGCAATAGTTCAATATTGACATGATATTTAATCTCAGATAAGGAAACTTGTGAATTATTTTTGACTTTAACTTGAGACAAACGTATGGACATTCTACACTCCCCAAAAGTGCTAAACCGCCAGTATATATTTCATTCCCGTTTTGTGAAAAATGCATGTATACAACTAAAATTTCGCATACCGATACATAATTAAGAGATGCAGCTGAGTAAAGGTTTATTTTGACCGTTTTAAGCCTAGCATTGGCGTTGTTGGCAGCCAGTGAAATATGTACAATATTGTCGTCTTGGGCCCCGATCAATTTACAGTATTTATTTAGTATAAAAACATGCCACAATATTGCATAATGATTCCGTTGTACAATTAGTTTGGACTGGACAGCAATTTAATTTTCATTTACTTAATATATGCACGTGTTCAAATACGGGGGGTATTCGAAACAAAATGCAATTTTCTTCCCTATAACCCTTTATTGACAAACACATTTACAATGAAACTCGGAGAAAACCTTCAATGGACTCTCCTTTACACATTGCACAATAATTTAAAAGTAATGTTTGTCGTCTGCAAAAAATACATCACTCATATCATGTAATATGGCTGAAACCATAAGTTCTTTGAAACGTTCCTATGGTCATCTGAATGTGATTTAAATCTAGGAACCTAGGACTAAGTCTACATAATATACATGATGATAAAGCATTCCGGTTCGCTTTTTGTTAAAAAATACTTTACAATAGAAGCCCTGCGGCATTTTTATGAGAAAGGTACATACAAAAAATTATGGTCTATTCCATTAACAACTCGACGCTTTTTTTAAATATTTTGAAGTTTTTCCTGCAAAAAATATCTATAAAACCTAAATTTAACATGTTTGTCCATTGGTTCTGGTTTTTGAACTGCAGGACTTCTGTGGGTGAAAAAAATCAACTGTATCATTGTCATCACTAACTGCATGTGTTTTACAGTTACGGGTTTCTTAGAATTTCTAGTTGCACATAGTTATATGATATTTCTGCTTTATTTATGGTTAATGATATTGATCGTGTTTTTCATCCTTTGTTATGCAAGTGAACGTTAAACCTCTTTAGAAAGTAAGGGAGGTATAACTTTAATATTGTCTTAGCATTTAAAATAAGATGACGATTTGGTCACCACGTAATGAACATGGTATCAAGTTGGTACACATGTTGTTAACTTTATGAATTTTCTTCGAAATGAAGTAAACTTGGGACAAACTCAAGCATGTACGAGCAGCTAACAGTCCAACGGTCAATTTTGCAGCTTTCAGACGAATATCCTACTTTTTATCAATGCATTGTTTGATTATTGTTGTCTTTCAGATGCTATTGACCTACTTTGAAACATGTAATAAAATGGAGCAACGTTAAAAGACACCTAACGATGCGGTTTAATCCCCAAAAGTGCATCATGTATTACATTATTTAAGCTAGAACTTTCTCTGGTATAGGCATACTTTCAGTCAGTTTGGTTTTTCGAACGTTTTTGTCGAGCCCGCTTGCGGTGAGCGAGACTTAGTCGCCACTTTTGGTGTATGTGCGTGCGTCCGTCTGATATTGTCCGGACCATAACTTTGTCATGCTTTGACCAATGTTGCTTATATTTGGCATGAATGTTCACTTCCATGAGGAGGAGTGTCATGCCTAACCCCCAAGTTCCTATCTCAAAGGTCAAGGTCACAGTTGGAGGTCAAAAGGTCAAATTGAGCTTGTCCAGACAATTACTTTGTCATACATTGACCAATCTTTCTTATATTTGGCATGAATATTAACCTCCATGAGGTGGTGTGTCATGCCCCACCCCAAGGTTCCTATCTCAAAGGTCAATGTCACAGTTGGAGGTCAAAGGTCAAATTGAGCTAGTCCGGGCCATAACTTTGTCATACATTGACGAATCTTTCTTATATTTGGCATGAATATTAACCTCCATGAGGAGGAGTGTCATGCACCATCCCAAGTTCCTATCTCAAAGGTCAATGTCACAGTTGGAGGTCAAAGGTCAAATTGAGCTTGTCCGGACCATAACTTTGTCATACATTGACCAATCTTTCTTATATTTGGCATAAATGTTAACCTCTATGAGACAGAGTGTTATGCCCAACCCCAAGGTTCCTATCTCCAAGGTAACAGTTGCAGGTCAAAGGTCATATTGAAGTTTTTACGGATCATTTCTTCTTTATGCATGGTGGGATGAGATGTAAATTGGCACATTTAAGTTGGTGCTTTTTTCAACGTGCGCCGAGGATCGACATAATTTGCCTGAGAGCACGAATTTCTAGTTTAGCTTAGTACAAATTAGTAAGTGGTTATCAAACACACATTATGACTAGACTTATGAATGTATTTCAACTAATTTTTAAAGAAGATAATACAATTATAGGCTAATGGGTACACATGCGTATTTATCTACAAGTTTGAAGAAAGACCAGCGGTTCTATCTCGCTCTTTCTCATTATATTGTCACTAAAACCCAATAAATAAAATGTTGTAAAGCTTTTGGAATTGGCATGGTGTACACTGAAGAGCAAAATGTAAAACAAAATGTACGATACAAAGAAAGGTATTTGTGTATACATTATTAATTGATATTTACAAAAAAGAAATAGTTCATGTCTATACTAATATTGCAACAATTTAAACAGATCTTCAAATAAACGAACATAATGATCATTTCTAATACTGAAAACGACATCACATTATATTAACTGCCAATGGCCAGTTTCGTTACATTAGGGTTAGATGATTTACAACGCAGTTGATCAATTATCAAACATCGTGATCACTTGCGGTAATACTATGTCTAAATAGAAGTATGTTTGTCCGAGAGAATTTATAACAGATAATGAAAGACGATACTACAAAATGTAACATATCGGACAAGAAAGGTGCAGTCAATCACCATTTTACATTGTTGTAACATAGTGTAGTCTATGTGATCATTCTTAGGCGCCTGCAAGTGTTGTTACTGATTTGCTGTTCAATTCGACTTGTATTTGATAACACATGACAAGCTATTTTTGCAAGATTATGTATAATGTATTTGGCTTTAAACATGTTTGTGCAATTCCATTCAAACAAATATAATGTGACTCGGTGGGACACCTGTGCTTACAGAACCAAACGTATAAGCATAATGGATGTCGATTTCAATAAACTATAGTTGCTAACCACCATTTAAGCACGTACAGGTCTTCACATAAAACATTGTTTCTAGTCGTTACAGCTTTAAGTGGTCATTAGTGGACCATATTGAAAATTGGTCTAAAACAAAATATGTCATCCACTATAAATAAAGTCGTTATTATTATTATTAGCACGACGTCTGGCATTTTGTTTTATTGCATTAGAGAAATTTACTTTGATATGCAGCTGATAAATCATCTAATGACATGATCACTTGGTATTTCCAAACCAATTCAGCTAAAATATTATTTAAATTTAAGTACGTCTGTATGACCGAAACAATAACATAAAATTATAGCCGAGTATAGCCTTTATTTTTTTTTTTCTAAATGCCGACCATCCAACATTCACAATTGTGTTCTCGTTAAAGATAAACTGCGATAGTAATTACTCGACGAAATCGAATGAATTAGTTTAAATTACTTAAACCCCCTAAAATTATTCCTACTGATTTCAATTTAAGTTGTCTTATGATGTACCTCCTGTTAAGTGTTGTATTGCAATAGGAATAGAAATAATGTATATGAATTGGTTTCTGTCACGTGTTGGAGTATGCAATTTGAACAAATGTAAAAATACTCATGGTAACCTCTGACTGCAGAAAAGAACGATAAACCAAATAGAGCGTGCTTGGTGTGGATAATGTGACTAAGAAACTTTGAACAATTATAGATTCCGCCTAAATATGATCAGCCAATCAGCACCTGTGGTCACAGGTAACTACATCAATCTTACTTTTATAAAATTCATGTTATCTTAAAAAGGTGTATTTGTACTAAAGTGGTCAGATTTTCATGGTGTCAAAAAGTATTGGCTTTTGATATATTCATAAAGTAACAATATTCATACCCAACATTGTTTGAACTACCTCCATGCAAATCACATCATAATTGATTATGACATGAAATGTATATCACGATGTCCAGTCAATCACTAAGCTCCATTCAATAAAAACGACAATTATATGAAATTATATTTTCAATGGCCCTACCAGATTTACACCGTTATAAAGATGAAGCCCTATAGTTTCTTAGCATGTAAATATATTTAAACTGACACCAGTATTACATGTAATGAAATGTTTATTAAAAACATGCACCTCATTAACTGTCTGGTCATTTTCCGCACAAATGAAACGTTCTAAGATAACATGAATTAAAAAAGTACCTGTGGCTAGGATCTGTTTGTAAATAAAAAATGATTATTGATATGTGTACGTACCATGCTATATGCTTTAGATAAGAAATAAATCGTCAATTACGGAATAACACATCTCTGGTAAATCACAAAATGTAGAAAATGACAAATATCTGAATATTATATCAGGAGAAGACTAGAACAGGAATTAATGTCATTCTTCATTTAAGCATTAGGTTATATTAATCGAATACTGAACTTTACTGGGAGTGAAACAGGGTAATTCCAAGTGAATGAATTGACTTAAAGCCTCCAAGTTCTGTGTTCTGAAGTAAGACACTGTGATAATTTATGTCTGTGTAACAGTTACAGTGAATACATTTTTATCAAATTTAAGTAACTTAATATACGATTATTCATGCAATCGTATAAAGATTAGCTTTGTATGTATTTATTGCTGGAACGTATGTTTTTACTTAATTCACATCCATATTGCTAGTCAGGTTGTGCTCAGCGTCATAACAACACCACATAATAATATAGAAAACAATTATGTAGAAAACAATCATGTAGGAAAGTTTACTCTATCATGTTTCGTAATACGAAGTTCCAAACTCAAATGACAAAGCGTCCCAAAAAGCAGTCGATGTACTTCAATCTCCACCTCTCCGGTGCATTCATGATAGCGACACATACACCTAACACGTCTTTATATCAATACAATATGTACATAATGTATTTGGTCATCATCAGCTGTGTACAAAAAGTACCCTTAGGCCAATACCAATACCATTTGTGTCCTGAAAATAATTCCTAAAAAGACAAAAACGAGACATGGATGACAGCACTCAACAAACTCGAAAGGCACAAAACGTGACATACAAAAGATAAATCGCAGACCACAAGAACACGCCACGATACTCAACACCAAGAAAATAAATCTAAATAGCTAACGAATTCTAATTTTAGGCGTCAAGAAGTTTAAGCACAAATCAGGTACCGACTTGTTTAAGTCTAGGATTCGCGTTGTTGGCCGCCAGTGAAATATATGCAATATTGTCGTCTTAGGCCCCGAACAATTGACAGTATTGATTTAGTATAAACACATGCCACAATATTACATTATGATTCCATTGTACAATTAGTTTGTACTGGACATGACATTTCCCCGGCGCGATAGACAATGTGACGTTCAAACAGCAATTTTCATTTACTTAATATCAAGCTTTGTAATTTAACATCCGATTCCATATTTGCTGAAGCCAAACAAGTAAAGATTTAAGCGAATGACAAGACTCCGATTAGTAAATGGAGACAATCTTAAAATTAGTTTCTCTTTATTGATGCTAGTATATTGTCTGTGGTATTGTATAGATGACTTACATCTTCACCGATGTAAACAAAAAGCCATATATATCGGGGTTTTACTGTAAAGGTTGTCACCAAATGAACAATTAATACGGAACGTTTTTGTTTTAATATTTGACGATTAATTTACATGTGGTTCCTAGTTGTTGATGGCAAGTTCATTGTCACTGAAGAACTCCGAAAAAAGATGTATGCATTTGTCGATGCGTATGCATGGTATTGTCGACCATGTTTTTAATTAAATGTGAAAGATGTGAATGGAAAAGTAGAGAGGTAGTGAGGAGAAAGAAACTATTTTTCAATAAGCGAAGCAAAATCAGTATGAAGACACATTCGCGGATTCGGGTTTATGTCGACGTAAGTAGAATACAATAAACCATGAATTAAAAAGCGTTATGCCAAAATTAAGTCGACTAATTTGCACAACGACCCAGATGTCATATTGCTTGACTGATTCCTGGTAGTCTACCGGGTACCTATTTGCACTGTAGAAATACGACAAAACTTATATAGCGTGCACGAATAGATTATTCAAGTCCTTTCCTAATCATTCCGATTCATGAAAAATTCCACGACTGTTCGTTTACGTTACTTTCATGCGATGGTTTTCATGCAGCTGGTTACACGAATCTGTACCGAGACATGGCACATTTTGTATACCGACATACTAGCTCTCATACATTTTGATATACTAAAATGATTTGCGCATGTGCGATGGGCAATGTACTTATATTAAGTGCATTGTTTTCTACAATATATTCTGGATTAATAAAATTGAATATATGTAATACATATGTATTATAGTTTTTTTAAATGCTCATGTACTTTTTGGTATGTGACTTCTAACTTTTATTGACATTTTTCTAATTCGTCCTTTGTTCTTATTTAAGGTGGACTAAACGGACATATAAACAGCTTGGTCGACTTTTGGTGACAATTATTGTAGAGATTAGATATAACGGTCATATGCTGTTGATCTAAGCTCGACTAATGGTACGTTTCTCAAAGTCTGACAAACTGTTACTGAAGGCGATTTGATAAAAAGTAACGACGATCCATATTACGATACTCTTAACAAGTCTGGCGTGAGGCTGATCTTTCTTGGCTCGGTACTCATAGGTTACGTGATATTGACCATGACGATAGTGTGTTAATATTTAGTGACGGAGATTTCCGGGAATATAAGAAGGCACTTGAAGAGTATAGATCGTTGATTAAGCTGTTAAGAGAGTTGCCAAAGGTCATGTGCGTAGCTTTAATTAACTAGACGTTCACCTCCAGCGAGAGTGATCTAGCGCGTATATGCGATATGTACTTTGAGTATTTCAAGGATTCTGACCCACATTTTCCATTTGACCAGAATATTAGTCTTAAGCGAAGAAGCTTACTCGTACCAGGACTCAGTGATGGTACGCCTTGCACAGGACATAAATACTATAATGTATACATTAACATAAATGTGACCAAGGTAGTGATCCTATTTGTTTAAAAGAATGGTAAGTACCATATTTAGTATATAGTATAGAGTATATTTGACATTTATCGATAAATGACTTTTTGCAAGAATCTAAATTTCTGGTTTGCAGTGATAGTAACATGGTCATGTTATATATGGAATAAAACTCCCAAATAGTAGCTTTCAATTGGTATATGAAACATCAGATGAGAACAAGCACCTTCCAATGGCATTCGTTTGTAATGGGGTCGGATAATATGAAACACTCTGTAAGTACTTGCACGTTGATGGGTTATCCTGTACAGAAACAGTACCCCTTTGGTGCCTCATTTGTGCAGACCACGGGGTCACTCTTCATTTTATCATTGATATATCTTTACCAGATCGACTTGATGCTAATAGCCATGTTGATTGATTTATACACCATTTGAATATGCATGTCCCTTATTTATTATTTTCCACAATTTCGGGTCTCAATTTTTGTTTAAACCACCAATGGGGCCTCTTTTCCACAATGTATTTTCATAAAAAGCAACATATTTCAAATACTCAGATCCATAACAGTATCTTAAAGTGCTATGCAGGTTACTTATCTTTGCTTCGAATTGGTTTAATTTGCGTACCACTTTCGGGCATCATTTATGCAGGAGGCATAGCCTCTCACAAGTGTATCTTCGGATTTTTGATACACCTAGTACGCTTTTTTGGTGCTTTATACACATAGATACTGTTTTAAATACCAAAGCACTCACGAAAAATTTAAAAGTACGCTCCACTTTACACTATTGTAAGTCTTTAACAACTGGAAATTGTTGATGGATTTGGTTTGACGGGTTCAGTTACTGAATCATTAGTAGTATAATTGTAGATCCCCTTAACATACTTATTTCAAGAATTTAAATTTGATCAAAAGTTTACGACTGTCGTAAGTGCTTTGATAAAACAGTACCTTGATGGACTTTATGGCTCTAATATCCGTGAGTGTAACCTACATTCGAAGGTTTGCAGTTGGGAGGAATATAATTGCATACGCTTGTATCTAATCATATTTGCCAAGTTTATGTCAAAAATAATTTACAAGTTTCCTCATCTGAGATAAATATGTCATGGCTATATTGAAATATTGCTTTGGACGTATTAACAATTAATTCCGAAACAAGGTAAATATCAAATAAGTGTCGTTATATTTTACGTTTAAAATCTACTTTAAAATCCTATATTGGATTTAAAATTGTCTGAGCTCACAGACAAATTAGATTGTACTAGATTGTGTCATTCGACTTTAGACTTTCGTGACAAATAGTTCTCGAATAAAGTTCACTTGTGGGAAACAACGTCCGAGGAGTGTGTATCATTTATTTCCGTCTTTACATATAACATATGCTGTGAATTCAAGATTGTTATTATTTATGCAAAACGTAACTCATTTAAATCTTGCTGAAAGCACAATGTGACAGAAAAATCAAAGTCAAAGAAAACAAGTATGAGTACATGTATATAGTTAACTGAAAGTACGTTTATGTATTGGAAACAGTAGATTTTATATAGTCCCCCTAGAGGTGAGTATTTACTTTTATAATAGCAGATAAATAATCCGTTGTCTTAGATTAGTACATAAATCGTTATATTGAAAACTACCAAACCAGTGCTGTGAATTTCGCTGAGCTTGACTTACCATGGTAAATTCTCACTAGCCACCTTTATTTACTCACTTTTGTCTCATGAATCATTTATGACATATTCAAGTTGGTTGCAATAAAACTGTCTGCTAGAACGGAAAGTGTCTATACTTACGTTGCCTATTTGTTCCCTCGAGTTTCGAGATTGATTTGTTCAAGGCGGGAGTTCAATGAGGCACCAATGCGACATTTATAATACACGTTGCATAATACGAATACTAATCGAAATCGTAGACACATTCCTGAAAAAAATGACCATCGAAAGACATCTATAAGGCAGTTTTAAAATAATAAAAATGTAGCGGAAACTTCTTCCGTTCTCTACCATCCTATTATGTTGTTTGTTTGTGTTCGACTAACAATCGTTAATGTGTGGTTATCCAGTGATGGTCCTTCCTAATTGTCCGATGACCTCCGGCTTCGAGGTAACAAAACCACCGTAAAATTTTCGCATAGCCTAGTTCTTAAATAAATTTAATGTTCGTTGAATTCGGCCTTTATAAATACTAAATTTGATAACAATATATACTGTTTTATTTAATTATCTAGAAATAAAGTTGGAAATGTGATGATTGTTTCTGTGTGTGAAAATCTCGATATCAAGCATTACATTTAGAGAAAAATGTCAACCGACACACACATGTGCAATACTTGTCGCAAGCAATTCCAATACCGGAGAACTATGGAATATAAAAATGATGAAAAGAAAGACGATGAACATCAAAGCTACGAAACTGGAACTTATTTCAAAGGGAAACAAAATACGATCATACATGTATTTGGCGAACCTGTATCATACGACCGCAAACAAAACATAAGTTGCAAGACTTCACCATGAGCTTATAGGAACTTTAAATACTCGTTAGCCCACAGGTAGTTTGTTAACAAGATTTAGCATACTCTAAATTGTGTAACTCTGGGGTTTCTCCATAACCTTAGGCCTCGATATCGGGGGTCAATAACCTATGTAATTTTATGAAATCTTAGAAGACCATTGCTAAAACACCATCGGTTACAATAGCATATTATGTTACCTTCGTTGATCACTAGTTAGTATTTTCAATTAAAAAACATACTCGGCTCTCTTCCAGATAATCCAGGAATGATGACCCTGTTTAGGTTTTTTGTCAGTTTTGATTTGTTCTATCCTCCGTTTATATTTTTGATATTAGAGACCACGAATTAGAAGACAAATGAGACCAAAATGGAGAATAGTCGAAAAGCTATTGCAAGGGGCGGCGGGCTGTGAGTATACAGTGCGATGAGGAATGAGAACAGGCTATGACCAACATATAGACTTATACTTGAAATTATCTGTTAATTCTTTAACAAAATGTTAACATACATATCGCAATTGTTAATTTATCATATATAGTATTGGCAAACAAAACTCATCAACTCAAACATTAATACTCATCGTTGACATCAGCTGTTTCCCCGATGGTTCCCGATGTTTTTGCAGAACCTGTACCAGAAGCTCCGAGTTGTAATTTGGAGTACATCCCCAGTGGAACAGATAGATAACGTCGGAATCACTTTGGGAGTTCTCCCGATGCCTCTCGGTGACCCCCGAATCATCACTGATACATATTGACGAATATTAGAGAATAACATTTCAAGGCCGCGAACTTGTCACCAAAATATCGCCGAATGTTTGCAAAATAATGAAATATCCCCGAAGGTTCATGACACTTAAGCGAAACATCGCCGATGTGTCGGAGAACCGTTTAGGATGCCTCGCGGATTAGGATCATTTCCCGAGCATCTGGATAATTCGGGGAAGCCTCCCCGAGATATTCCGGTAATGAAATCCCATGTACATCGGGCCAAATTCAATACATGCAATTAAATCTTCAGATGTCCTCGTGATGCCACTACTTGAAACTGTCTCAGGATTTCCCGAAACCTCCCCGACACATCGGAGAACCTCCCTCAGAGATCGGGGAACTTCCTTGTTTCAATAGGCAGTACATCCCCGAGGCAGTTGGACCGACGCATAAAGTCGGGAAAGCATTGGGAGTTCCCCCGTTCCATCCCGATTTAACAAATTGTCTCGTGACTTCCCCGAAGTGTCCTAGGGGATCATGTGGACCCTGTACCCGATGCCTCCCAAAGGTCATTAAATTTCATCGGGAGTACATCGCCGAGGCAGAAAATGCTCATTTAACTTAGGCTTTAGTGTTTTACAAATGATCATTGGAATTAGAAGACCGGCATCAGCTTTGTACGCCGTGATGGTCAATCAAATGTAGGTCGACGTTATCAATACTACCTCGTTACAGTTGTTACAAAAATAATAACATTAATTTAGTCTAATTAAGTACCTGACCGTAAGTGATTATTTTACTCTCGTTCCGTTCATGGATTAAAATAAATAATACATTAGACCCACTTGGAAAAGATAATTAATCAGTAATATCAATCCCTTCGATTGATAATTTGCCTTTTTGTCCAGAATACCGTACACCTAATGGTTAATGTCATAAAGGTGAATATATATTTTTCCGATTGTAATTATGTGTTTTATTGGTTCGCTAGGCGAAGGTTGCATCTTTCAGAATATGCCCACTTTAATAAACTTTAATTGAGAATTAAGCTGATTAATACTTTCCGAGTGACTTCATAACTGTTAAGTTCACACTAAACATACACGTGTAAAGAAAAAGATGTACAAGAGGATCATTTACTAGTAGTTCATTTAAGGGCATATAGTGAGACCACAAGTGGGAGAGGAGTGGCAAACAATAATTCAGAGTATTTAAGAAAATAAAAGGGCTCAAACAGACATACTTGTATTGTATGTATACTGTCACCGAGACTTAACACCAACAACTCGTTTAAAGTAGAAAATAATGTGTGAGTCAGTTCTCGTTCGAAAACAGACAAACCGGAAAATCTCACGAGCCAAAATTCATACCAAGCTTACATTTATTTATAACTACAGGGAACAAACTCGTATTTAGTTTTTTGACTAAAACAATTTACTTTAAAAGATATTCAAGATACATTGCTATTTTTCTTTTTTCGGTTGGCATGGGCATTGAAGTTCTGCAAGTTTATAAATTAATATGTTTCATAATTATTTATATGTAAGAGTTTGTTCCTTATACTGTTGACTATGTCTCCAACAACAAACTTTGACTCTTAATGTCATGTTGACTAAGTTTGGGAACGAGCAAGATTTGCAACGAAATTGCTGTCATGCTTCAATGAATTTGCTATTTTGAAATTTATGTTTGTCTCACCCCATGAGTAAATGTAGTACATCATAACACACTTGTTATTTTATCCAACAACTTACATTTGAAGACACAATGCGCTTTTAATGTTCGTCCAAGTCGAGACCAAATATATATGTCGGCGACAACCTGTTCTTAATCCTATTGGCAGTTTCCCATCGTACTACAAGCGCCCTTATTGCAATAGATAGCATTTCTACTATTCTCCATTTGAGCCTCATTTGCCTTTTGCTTCACCTTTTTGGTTACCTCGAAGCAGGAGGCCAACGGAAAATAAGGAAGGACCAACATAAGATAACCACAACACATTTTCAACTGTAAGTCGAACGCAAACTAACAATATAACAGGATGGTAGGGATGGAAGAAGATTCCGTAACATTCTTATTATTCTAAAACTGCCTTATAGATGTCTTTCAATGGTATCATATTGAATTCGGAAACAACCTTAAAACTAGCAGTGCTGTTAAGTGTATACGTAATGTTTGACAATTATTACAGTTCATTCCAGTCAATGCTTTGTCAAATATGTCCCATATCATGTTAGAAATGTACACGATGGATCGTTTCAAATTTGACGTGCCATCCTAGCTGAACTAATACGACATGCCGTCTTAGCATCCATGTCGTTTTTAAAACGAATACAGTTATTTGGTCATTTTTGTTCAATCTATTCACCCAACATGTATTAAAAGTGGTGATTTGACGTCCAAACAAATTCAGGCACTGCTCACGGCCGGATATAACGACTAGTGTGATGAATTTTTAATTGGCTTTATGCACTTCATTTTTGACGTGGGCTGGCATTTGCCACGAATATTAGACAATTATAGTAAACCCTTGGTGAGAAATGTAACAACAACTTGGAATAGTAAACACATTTTCCCTTAGCATCGGCTATAGTTCGTCAAAGAGGAAAACCAAAACAAGATGGTTGAGTTTGGTTAGAAAAATAATGCTAATATGACACAAAATTATATAGGCTAATTTTGTGTCATATTTGCATTATTTTTAACCGATTTTCGCTTTTGAAAACCATGATTATATATTACGATAGTCGCCGAATTTAATTGAGTGTGATTAATTTGATATATTTTCGGCGGGGGATATTGCTATCTGTGACTGCGTATTGTTATATCAGTTTGTGTGATGTTAAACAAAAGACAAAGTAAATCGGACAACATCCAACAAAAACAGTCGAGCATAAAAGGCACAAGGTAGGACACACACAATAAAAATTCAATGATCAGAAGCACCCTCCACAATACTGAACAAGAAAAACGAAACTAAATAATTTAAAAATTCTAATCTAAGGTGTCAACAAAGTTAAAGCGTCACTACATGTATTAATGTTTTCTTACAAACACGAGCTATTATATATGTTAAAACTGATGTAAAAAAACGAACCGGACCATGAAGAATTGTACAATAGTTTGCCTACTGATGCTATTGGATACAAGCATAATGTTAGCGCCGTTGGTTTCCATTGTTCGGTTGACTATGAAAGATGTGCGTTTAACTTTGTCTACTAGTATCATCACACAATGGTCAGTCTTTATTATGTTAGCGTCTTTAAGTACAAGTACATACCACGTTACTGTAAAATTAATAGGATTCCATTGTACAATTGGTATGTACTGAACAAGACATGTCATTGAATTAATGTTCTACATTTATAAGGCTTGATTGTCTCCCACAATACTGTTCAAATAGCCTTTTTCATTTCCTCAATATTAAGTTCAATAATTACACATCCGATCCAATATTTGCTTATGCCGAACAAGTAATTATTGATGTCGTATGTATTCGAGTGACAAGACTAAGATTAGGAATGGCGAAAATTTAAAACTTATCATCTCTTTATTGATGCTGGTATTGTTATGTTAAGTTGTCACAAAATGTTCTGAATATAAGTCGATTAATTTGCATCTCATTTGTGTTATCTTTTGTCTGATTACAATGCGTTTGTATGACTGAAAAACAACGACCAAAGCTTTATAGATGTTCCAGCGGTTTGGTTCTCATATTCAGATTTGCTCAAATAATGCCTGGAAGTAAATGAATCTATTTTGACCAAGCGTTTTATGAAAAATTACTAGGTCACCGTACATATACCACGACTTGCGGAACACTGGTTAGTGGTTATGTAAAATACAAAAGTGTCCCAAAAATGCCATCTTGACTTTTCGGAAGGTTCGTCATTAATAGTCGTGAAAATAGCAATAAATAACATTTCGGGCTAAAAATGACATATTTTTGGCAGTTTTGTCACCAAATTACAAGGGAAAATTAATGTGGATATGTATGCTCATTTTTACCCTTTTTTTCATTCAATTCTAGGACAGATTTATAGGAACATGTATGTTTTGAAAACTTACAGGGCTAAATTAAGCCATAAGTGAACCTTGTCCTTTTTGAAATGGAAATGTTGAAATCATTAATGTTTTAAGTTCATGCCTTTCAATGATTGTCGTTTCGTTAAATTTATACGAAACACACAAATTATTGCATATTTGAGTGGTTAGAAAAAAGGTTGCAATGGCAACATATTGAGATGAAAAGTAATTACAAATATCAAATCGTTTACAGGAAGGTTTTCATCTTTTACCTAGAGAATTTGTTTTTAATCGGGTATGTGGCTAAAATCATCCCGTATACTACCTGCTCTTCTTAAGTTTGTTCTAACTTATCACTGGCAAATCGAATATTGAATTTCAAGGTAGCGCGATCCTCCATTACTGAGACCTTACATATTCTTTATACCGCAATTATAGCTCTCGTAGTACAGATATATACTACTGACGAGCATAGACTTTATTTGCCTGTCAGCTTTCTGCTGAAATATGGCAGGCATATGAGTGCCTCCACCAGTATTTGAACCCAGGTCACCAGATTAGACGACAAGCGCTCTAACTATTTAGCTACGGAGGCACACTTTGTCAATCCGATTTAGTGACTTGTCTTCTGTAAGTTTGCCATGTAGCAATAAATATGAGACGAACTGTATTGCTCTTTAATTACTGTTACAGTTACTTGGTGACCTCCATTAAAATTGCTGAACCAGTACAATCGGATGAGATGTGTCTTTCGTGTCAATTGTTGAATATTATAATAATGTACATTTTATGGTCCTAATTATAAACCAACCTAATCCAATAATGATGACTCTTTGAGAACTGTTCATTATGTACTGACTAAGTCTAGATATATAACATATAAAATACCTTTCTAGGACAATAATCTACGATAATTTTAACACTAAGCTGCATTCAATGACCTTTACTTAGAATTTCCCGTTTTCTCCGTTTTATGTCACCTGTCACCACCAATTAGTAGAACTGCCAATGATTCATCAGTCTATACAAGTTTGGTGACAAGAAGTTCTTACAAACATGTGACATAAATCTAGCTAACAATGTTAGTGATAGTAAGCATACAATATATTGAAGGATGGCACGCTACATTGTCTACATTTATGTTTGCAAGAAAACTATAACAAACTATAAATAATATAACAAGGCGAATATGTGTACTTGTCTTAGGAATGTCGATAATGCTTTATGACGAACAATGCCGTTTTTCTGCTAATGATGAACATATTTTTCTACCTAGGGAAAGACATTAATTGAAACCCACATATAGCAACGAATGCACAGTTTTAGAAATAGTTAGTGTGTGGCCATGTATTGGAGCATGATAGAGTTCTCAAAAACAACATGGAGCAGAACAATAATTATTGCACAAATCTCCTGATACATTTCGTCGTGTCTTTTTCTTTATATGCATTTACTAACGTGGGAAGCGGTCCTGTCTGCGCCACTGCTTAATTTCTCTGAGCAAGAATAACCCACAATGTTCCACTCCAACAAGGTGTGAATTGGTACCCGTGAGGGCGGTGTCTAAACATGTTCGATATTCCTGTGCGCCGTTTCCCTATGTTTGCTGCAAAAAACAGGAGGGAAATAGCCTTCATGAGGTGACTCGAGCGGTTAAAATATGGAAGGAGCACAATTCTAGCTGGCAACCTGTTCGATGTTACAATAGAAAGGGGGAAATGAGTACCTGTAACAGTTAGTCCGGGTATTTTATTGTATGAAATACAGGTCATGTGAATAACTTGGAATTCTTTTGAGATTTTATTTGCTGGTTTGATTCATAGACTTTTAATCGTGCTATCGAAAGCGCTTTTCCATTCTGCGTGATGTATGTTTTTGTCTAGATGTGCTGTTCCCGTAGATGCGTTGTACCCATATCTTCGGGGGAATAAGACATTTGTCATATTACGTTACTTTGACGAGTAATGAAAACATGTGGATCCGGTTGCTGTCGGTAATTAGCATTATTGCACTGCAGAAACGCGAATGGATGTGATATTTTGTTTAACCAAGTAAGCATATTTTAATTGTGATTCGTGTTCGGATCGATTTAATAAATAACGCAATTGAATATCAGGAGAAACATAGTGTTATACGTGAAGCAACACTTGTAAGCCAATATGTCCTATCTAGCAGGCCAGGGAAGTAGTGTATGATTGATATATTTCATTCACGTCAAACTCTCTCTCATTGAATGTCTGAACGAATGTCGGAGCGATATGCATATAGTACAGATTTCGTATTAGTAGGGATTCCCCCCGGCCCGAAGGAAAAAAATACACAATTGTTGTTGTTGTAGTTGTGCATTGGTTAAGACTGTCGCCTCCGACTTCCGGTAGTGGAAATTGATATTGAAAATTGATAACCAAATATAGGTTACATCTACTGTAAAAGTCAAGGGCAACACTATTATTAAAATATTTATTGGACATCTATTATGCCAAAAACATATTAAAAAACAACAACAAAAAACCCCAAAGATTTCCATGGTTCCTAGGCAACTAGTCTCCGCCGAGATCTAGCCAGCTACATCAAAAATGGCAGCCATTTCTTTGCCCACTTCGAAATAAATTTTAGCAAAGTCATTTAATAAACGATGTTTCAAATAGCCACGAGAGGCATGACTACAAATACATTACGAAGTAAATCTAGCGGAAATAGTTCAAATGTGCGAGAAATCAACCAATCTTAAAATTGGACCGTTGGACGGTAGATCGAATGTGTTTGGTCACAGTACGAATGATCCGGTCCTGTACGTGTGCAGACGGGGTATTCGTAATTTCCAGTTCAAATGTGGAAAATTACCATTTACTTGATTATTAATGTATCAAGCGAGCGGACGTCGCCAATTTGCGTGTAACCTTACTTGTGAGACATCACTGAAGCAATAATGCGTTTGTTAGCATCGAGCGTAAAACGAGGAAGCGTGTCTGGGCAGACATTTATAAATGCGAAATGCCTAAATCCTTATTGGGACGTACGTCCATACGTATCCGGACCGAAAATACGTTACATTTTTTTGGTAAAACTCCTTGATAGCTCATTCAATGAATAAGTTCGGGGTTTTAGTGAAACTAAAGATGACAGCTGTTAAAAGGGGCTCTTGTTGACAATCGTCAGATGTCAGGACTTTTCTAACTTTCAATGTGGTGATTTCTGGAGCAACCAACGTGCTAGGTCATTCAGTATTTTCTCTGCAGCCAGATTATACAAATACCTCATGGGAAATCCACGCTATAGGCAGCACATTTGTTCATATTATAAATAAACATCGATGTCTGTGAGAACACATAGTTTTAACACAAATGCGATCAACTAGAAAGCATGTGCTAGCATTGTAAACGTCTGTTAATGAAGGAACAAATCATTTAAATCGGATAATAGAAGATACAATAGTAAAAACGACATGACATTATATGAGCTGCGAATGGTCCGTAAGACGGTCTGGCATTTCGTTTCGTTACATAAGAGTAATATAATTTGCTACGCAGTTGATAAATTGTCGAACATCGTGATCTAACGTGGTGGTACGAAATTGATATTGCGTCTGTGTGTCCCAAAATATAAGTATCATTGAAGTCGATCACCATTTAACATTTACAATGGTGTAACAAAATGTAGTCTCTGTGATTTTTCCGAGGCGCCTGTAATCGTTTTTACTGATTTTCTGTTTCATCTAATTTGTCTTTTGTAATATCTGGCAGGTGATATTCGCAAGGCTACTTATAGTGGAATTGGTTATAAATGATATTGTGCGGTACTCAATTCAATCAAACAAATATAAAGCGTAGTTTCTTAAAAAAAATAACAGGAATGTTGTGGCAGATCAAAGCAGTAACTGGCAATTTTTCACGTTAAGATACTTATCTTGCATTGATAATATTTTTCTGTTTTCATGAAATCCCTTGTTAATTTCACGAAATATTTTATGAAAATTAATATTTATGTGGTGGCAGTTATATACACCGACTCTGGATAGCAAATGATTCGGGTTCGGGCATTAACTGTGACCTTTTGCACAAACATATTAAGCAGCATGGACAGTACTCATTCTCGACTTGAGCGTCGAAGATGGTCGCAGAATAAGATACTTAATATTGTTTTTAACTTTTAATGACAAATTTGTACTTGCGTTCTTACTAAAAACTTACGTCATGTACCATGTAGTATGTCTACACCGATATATGTTTCTTCTTAGTAGTCTAAATATAAAATATAGACTGCTTTATGAGACAAAACCCACCATGTAGCACTCTGTATTATTACTGTTATTGATAATGTCAATGCCCGGTACATGTGGATGACACTAGCCAATGTCATGGAAACACACACTGACAAAATTGATTGAAATATTTCTTCTTAAAGTTTCCATGTGCTTGTTCAAAACATACGAAAACCTGCGACTTCCGGTACTCGAACAGAAATACTTATCAATAGCGAAGCCCAACGGATAAGATCCGGTTTATGGTAACACCTGTGCACGTGGTTTGGTCAGAGTTTGAATTCACTAATGAATCTAAAAATTTGTGTCAAAATCCCGCACTGAAGCAAAGATACTAGAAAATGGCTGCCAATAGAATAACAAAAAAATTTAAAATGCGGTATTCGGCAACTCATAAATTTTCTTTTATTTTTTAATGATGTTTAAAAATATTCCAAAAGCTAGCGTAGGCCCCTGTCTAGAAAAGAAAAGATAATAATTATCAGTCTTCCATGGTTGCTGTGCAACCAATCTTTTATATGGGGAGGGCTATTTCCTAAATGTTTGGACACAAAAAAGGCAGCCATTTTTTTGCCCGCTTCGGAAGGAAATTTTAACATTTTCAGTGCATAAACGATGCTACAAACTGTTATGAGACACATGATTACTCTGAGATAACGAAGTAAATACTGTAGCGCACAAACAATCCAAAGCCACACAGAAACGACGGCAGCGCCTAGCCATCCACGCAAGAGTCAGATATAGAACGAACCATCCACATCCCCAAAAATGGATGTTTCAAGCAAGCCTATATACTCACTCCGCAATGAATGACACACAGTGGACTTCGAATTCTGTGCATAATTAGCCATAAAGGGAGGTAATTATAAATGATAACTACACTGAAGTGAAGCGGGAATCGTTCATATGCGCGAAATATCAACCAATCTTAAGAAAATCTAATAAAAAAGACACATGTTTCGGTTATTTCCCATCGCAAAGTTTGCAATACAATTAATTAAAGTCCGTTTCGGGTATTTACGTATCTGGAACGGACGGTGATAATCCACATCGTAGTTGTAGGTTATTGTAAAGAAAGTAAAACAAATGCATTTTCGTAATTCCTCGGCGAGATGTAATAAAAAATCCCTCCAAAATCGTCAAAAAATATTCGCGGGATAAAGGTCGCGAAAACTAATTACATGTTGCTGTCGTTATTGGATACAATAAAACCCGTAATTCTCCGTCTAAAACTCTTTTATGTTGTGACGATTTGCAGGATTTATTTAACAAAAAAAGGTGATTAAGATTAAAGATGTTTGATATTTAATCGTAATATGAATAATTGAAATGAAAATAGCCTTTTCTTTTGAACAAAAGTACTATCTGGTATGCTCTTGCAACCCATTAAAAAAAGGTAAAATATCAAATAAGGCCTATTTGAAATCAGTTGTTATCTGTGCTTATATTTAATTATTCATGTTTAAATTAGTTACCCCTGGATTAAGTAGACCTAGAATTAAACAAATTGAAAAACGTGTATTATCCACAGACAGATATATTTTCATTTTGATCGGGCTGACACATGTTCATTCGGACTGACAAACGATAGCAGGTTTGTATCGTCTTTCGTTACTTTGTACCCAATATTTCGTATCAAACCGCTATCGAGCGCTCGGTAGCGCCTTTTGGAAACGGCTTGCTCCAGATTCGTAACTTCGTAACCAAACAATTTTTTGTGAAGTTATGCATCACCAAAAAATCCAGTACTAGATGAGCATGTTACAAATAATGTAGGACAACTGACATAGTCCGCTAAAAATATGCTGTGCATTAGTTCATATTAAACACTGCTATACACTTTAGGGACAGTATACTTCCTCCATTCCCCATACCATTTCTGACAAAAATACACTGGTTTGCTTCATAGTCGTACAAGTGTGCTATAGAAACCGTTATTCCACTCAACGCGATGTATTTGTGTTCGAAATTAGTTTGCCTGGATGTGTTGTACTTGAAAATTGGCTGTACCCGTATATGTCTGGCATATAATCTTGTGTACGACATTTGTCATGTGACGTTATGTTTATTCGAGAATTGTGGAAACACGTGGATCCGGTTTATACGGGTCATTTGGATAACTACACTGCCAAAACACAATTTGACATGTTTAACCTAATAAACATCACTTAATTGTGAATTCAAAGTTAATTTCTCAATTAAATGTCAGCGAAAATATTGGAAAAGTTATCTATAATCCGTGAAGAAAATCCTTGCTACCCAAGAAGTCCTATCTTGTAGATCAGACAAGTCATGAATGACTGACTTATATCATTCCTACTTCCAGTCCAACTCGAATATTTGGCAAACGTATATATACAGTTTTCGTACTAGTATAAACACCTTTCTATGTCTGTAAGAACACATATTTGCAACATGAATGCGATCAAGAAATCACACTATCTAGAAATCATGTGCTTGCATATAAATTGTCTGTTAAGAAAGGAATAAATCTTTTGAATCGGATATTAGATGAAACGTGCACACTGTATTAACATTTAGTTTGTCTGGATATAAGATTGTGTAAGTGTTGTATATGGAACTGGACAAATCAAAAGTTGGTGACCACAAGTATGAAATAAGAAATCAACAAACAATAACTAGTCCGGTCCAAGTCATTGATTTTAATTTATTTAGTATTAAGCAACATTATCTCTCCAAAGTAAATATTAGATTAATTACAAGGCATTGGGATATTTTCACAAATGACCAATTATTGACGACAGAATGTTAAATGTATCTGTCGAAATAGTATGCCAAATATGACATTTAAGTAAAATGTATGGATGGCAAAATACTAATTTGGCAAGAGTTGCTTCCCTTAGATTATATAGTGTGCATTTTTGTTTACATTTCATTATTTTGTAAACAATCCAACTGGAGGTTGTATTTCGTTTTCTTCCATCATATGGTGATTTCCACGTTTGGTACACCACTAAAGTGCTCAAACTTTATGGCTCTTCAAATAGGTTACAAAGTTATTGCTTTTTGACAACAGCCGTATAAGGCCTAATGTGGCTTTAACAAAATGAAAATATAAACTAATACATGCAACGGAAATAGTCGTTTTACTGAAACAAAACCAACTATACCGAATACATGTAGTACGTAACGGGGAAAATGGAGAAATTGTACATGTCAACACAATACAGTAGAACCCTATCTTATCACGACCACCCCACTAGTCAGTAATGCGGCTGCAGTCACCGGAGCGTCTGGATTCGGTATGTAAATGTCTACATCGCTATATCAATGTGTTTTCATGTATGCATTTACGAGAACATTAGACAGGGTAGCAATACCACGTAGCTTTTGGCTACAGTTACAAGTAGAAATTTGTAAACATTGGTACAAAAATATAGCCATAAGTACTTTATTTCTTCATCGATTTCTATCAAATATACGCCACGCTAAGGGGAAAAGTATTTGCTTTCCGTGAAATATAAGATATTATTCAGCAGTTTTACCGATTTTTCCTTTACCCTGTAAAAGTAATGGACAAACGGCGCAGCCGCGGAAAAGGATTTTATATTTCATGGAAAGCAAATAATGTTCCCCTTAGCGTGGCGTATATTTAATAGTAATCGATGAAGAAATAAAATACTTATGGCTATTTTATTTTCCAATGTTTACAAATTTCTTCTTGTAACTGTAGCCAAAAGTCACGTGGTATTGCTACACTGTTAGAGTTAGGTTTAAATTTCTTCTTTATAATCCGCATGGTGTTGGTGACTGGTGAAGCTTGTATGTTTGAAATATAACGACACATGTAAGAATTGAAAGAGGGCTTTATTTTGTAAAGCCAGAGACCTTATACACAGTATAAGGCTCTACCACAGTATATATATATGACAAAGAGGCTTTACCAAATAGAGCCTAAAAGACAAAATATAAAATAAAATTTTAATGAAAACATATATGGGCCAAACAAAGCGCCCTACATATATGGAAAAGTCTTAATTAATTAGCCACTGTGCGCAGAGTGGAAGGAGGGTGGGAGGTGGCGGTGAAATTCGATTTTAAAGATGCCAGAAATAATCAAAGCACTGAGAGTACTTTTGGGAGGCGATCTGGTTGCTGCTACTCAAGCTTAAACCGACTTTACACGTTTAATGTTCATTTTCTTATTGCCGATCTTGTCTTGAATGTCAAAATATGCATAAGTGACTATATAGGCATGTTGGGTACCTAAATAATTGTTAAAAGGTGCATATTAATTTATATGTAATACGTGTATTGAATGCGTATATCAAAAGTTGCTTTAAAATAATACCACGCGCCTATTTATCAGATTCTACAGTATCGTCTTGTAATCACTTCCCTCACAGCGTGAGACAGTCTATAGAAAGCGGCTAGCTAGTACAGCGACACCATATGATTGCATAACAGTACTTTACAGACCGTATTATTAGTATACGATTCATTGATAAAACCATCACTTGACCGTAGTCTGAAGTTTCTAAAAATAGCTTTACAGCCGGGATATTTGATGAACACGTCATTTTCGTATTATGAAACAAGTTCGGTATCGGCCGGTGTAGTGATTGTTTTGCAAAAATATCGATTTAACGAACAGTTTCACAATAATTTTTGATATTAGAATAAACAAATGTTGCTGATTGGCTTAAATCAGTTAAAAAATTGGGAGAAACATATATAGCAGTAATGAGAATGTTGACAGTTTCAGGAACTACTTGAATGCGGATTCACATAGTAGCCTAAAAGAGATTAATTTTGTATTAAGAAATGGGCAATGGTAGTAATGAGAGGCTTTAACGCCTCCCAAAAAGTGATTTGCCTCTTGACGGAGCTGCAGGAAATATTAATGCGCATGCGCGCGCCAGATCACGGCGTGCTTTCGCGACTAATATACACGGCGGAGAGTTAATGAATTAAGCGAAATGGCAACAGACAGTAAATAGACTTGACAACAAAATGTGCCTTGTATGATTCAAACTATTTGTTGCATACGAGACGCGCAAATGATTGTGGACGCAAACCATAATAAAATTGTATGTGCATGTTCACGTATGATACACAGCTATTCCACCTTTATTATGCTATTACATGAACGTTTTTCTAGTCAATGGTGTTAACAATTCAGAATAACGGCACGATGCCTTCAACAATGACAATTTCAATCATGCAAAAAAAAGCCGACTTACCTGACTCACTATAGACTATAAACAGGTAATTGGGGCCCCGTATTTTATTGCGGCGCCCTATAGTAATCAACTTCTCCGTCCGTCCATAATTTTCATGTTTTGTTCTTAAAATCTTGCAAACAGTTGTAGGTACCGACTTAAAACTTGAGCTCATGACAACAGTACAACAGTACGCTAAAGCATGACAAGTAACCTAACTCTAACTACAATATTTGACAAATTATGGCCCTTTGTAAATTTAAAGATATCAACTTCAAACTTTAAACATAAATTGAAAACAAAATTACGATATTTTATGGCAAGTTACATTACTCTAGCTTCGATATTGGAAGAATCATGTCCCTTTGTTGGATGAATCATAGCCCTTCTGATGATGATCTAACAGATTTGTTCAATATGAGTTTAGGGATTCTTTTTGGTAGAAAATCAATTTTCTGAATGTACTTATAATTATCTTTACCCCAAACTGTGAGAGAATTTGATACGACTCTCGACCTTCTATTAGCATAATTTAACAAATGATATATTTCTACATTTATAACCCCTGTTGTATGTTTTCATAAGAAGGAAGTGCCACAAAGACGCTCGCTGTGTAATACAAACAAAAAAAAAGAACCCAAAAAGCACTATTTGCTCGCGGAAATTTATATATTCAACGCAAGAACCTTGTAATGTATTCATGCATAAAGGTCAGAATCATGTCAAATTCTCTGTGCCATACAACAGTAATCAAAATTTGGAAGATTATACGAATTAGTACAGCATCTCCATTTCTGATATTAGGAAATATACAATATTCTTCAGTTTTGCAATTTTGCCATTTATATTTTTTACAAACATCGTCAATTTGTTCATGCCACTATGAAGCCATATAACTGCCACCACTAAACTTTAAGATCGCATGAAAACTTTCGTAAAAATTATGGGATTTTTCATGAAAAAATATGATTATCATGAAGACAGATAAATTATCTGAACACGAAATTCTGCTTGTTAGAGCTCTGAACTGACACCAAATAAAGATGATGCGTTCACGAAACTAAATAGTTTTTCACGAAAGCATGAAAATGTTTCGCAAAACGTAAAGGTGTTTTGGTGAAAATAATCGACTTTCGTGAAAAGTTTCGCGAACGGTAAAATTGTCTTCGTAAAAATAATACACTTTTGTAGAACGTAAGTTGGTTTCTTAAAAAAGATAACAGGAAGGTTGTGGCAGATCAAAGCAGTAACTGGCAATTTTTCACGTTAAGATACTTATCTTGCATTGATAATATTTTTCTGTTTTCATGAAATCCCTTGTTAATTTCACGAAATATTTAATGAAAATTAATATTTATGTGTTGGCAGTTATATGACTCCATATGCCACATTAATTGATGATCTATAAATATGTCAAGAAGCTTTTGACTCGTCACAATTTCTATAACAGTTGCACTAACCGTTAATTATAGAGCCATATAACTACCACCACATAAATATAAATTTCATGAAATATTTTGTTTTGACTTGTCCGCAAAATCCTCATAATTTTCTTTACTTTACCATTTGGTGCATAGTGTCACACAATTGCAAAGTTTACATTTGAGTCAGTTGCTTTGCGGGGCTTTACCTTTTTAAATACAAAAACAATGAAGGAAGTACGGTTTGCACAGCCACAACATTTGTCGATCCCAACAGAAACAAAATTATGTTAAAAAGGACAAAATGTTAGTTTTATCATCAATAATTCAAATATGTAGATATAATTTCTCAACCCGGATCCCAATAGCTTATGGTGTTGAAATGGTCATTGCAAATGGATTTCATGGAAAGGTCAATCATTAAACAATGTTTTTTCTACTCAAAAATTAACTGAACATAACTCGAGGACTTTAAAAACGCCTAACATGACTTAAAGTAAAAACATCGCTTAAATTGTTAACTTTATTGTTCAAAACATCATTTTACGTATTTGTTAATTAATCTTTCCTTCATAAAATTCAATTTAGTTTGTTGAATATGGCCCTTTGTAAATTTCCTAATATCGACCCTTGAGGTACAACAGATGTCACTATCACTGTATTTAGTTATATATTAAGACAGAAACAAGAATATACACTCAATGAACGTTGATTGTGACAGTTATACTTTAATCGAGAACTATTCTTCACGGAAGTCCCAAGTCGAATGACATCATCTAGTACAATCTAATTTCCTGAGAGCTAAGACTATTTTAAATCCAATATCAGATTTCAAAGTAGATTTTAAACTCATTAGAGAAAGACATTAAATTAATATTTACCTTGTTTCAGCTGTAATTGTAAATACTTCCCGAGCAATATTTCAATATAGCCATGATATATTTATCTCAGATGAGGAAACTTATAAATTCTATTTGACTCCAACAAATATATTTAAATAACATGATTAGAAACAAACGCATGGCCATTCTTTCTAATTATCAACCCTGGGTAGAAGCGTCATGCTAGAACGAGAAACGAGATTTAATGACGTAATAATTAAGTAACCTAAATCGTTTGAAATGATGTTTAAGAAATAAAAATCTGTTCGCGTATTTTGTCGGTGATTAAAACATGGGAAGGAGTTCGGATGCGGCATCTGAACGAGTGCCCGTGTTTTATTCACCGACAAAATACAAGAACAGTTTTTAGTTCGATTCTAAATACGATAATATCCCGAACTATATAACTGCGCGCATTCCATTTTCACCCATTTGACATTGAACATAACTCCATGCTGAAATTGAGTGGCTTATTAGCTGGACCAACACCTCCCGCGTTAATGAAAACGACCTTCGTAATTTTAATCATTGAAACAATTTTAATAACACGAGTATAGTGTATCTATTTCATAAAATGAAAAATATAAATGCATTGATTATCAGAAGTTTTTATGAATCCTAATTTCGAGAGTATATTGGAGTTTCTAAAAATAGATGCGTCATAGCTGTAACACTGGATACTCGTGTAACTCGTTAAAGTTTTTAATATAAAGTATACGTTTATCCATTCATAAATATGTCACGTGATACGGGGCGTAAATAGTAACAGCCAATTTGATACCATGTTATATTGCGGTAATAATACATGCCCTGGTCTTCTATATATGTATATGGATTAATCCGCGGATCGTGTTAGAATTACTATATATACATGGTATTATAAACATAGCTTAGTTTGTTACAAAAACATGTATGGTTTATTCTTTCAATATGTCACGTATGTGTACTGTTCGTTGTAAGGTCATTTGTTCATCTGAACATTATAAATCAGATACCAGTCATTCAATTGATTGATTCGATATACGTGTATAACAAGAGTAAACTGTATTTCCAATAACCCTATGTCGTTGTTCTTTCTGTGTGATCTCTCACGAAACCAAATTACAGACGGGTTAATGGCCATTGGCAGCTTATATAGTGAGGTGTCGTTTTCAATATTGGAACGTCTGGAACAGTATGTTTGTTTTCTTTTTGAAGATCTATAAGTGTTAAAACTGAAGTAAGAATATTTATTCGCGATTTAAAAGTGTTATTATCAGATATTTGTAATATCAGATTAATTGCACTCAATCGCAACATAATACGGTTTCCAGTATATGTCTTTATAAAATAGTGCACGTGCTTCAATATTGATAGTGTATGATAAAATTAGGCGACAAACTGGTGGCAATCAAATTTGTTCTTTATTCCATGTTATTTCTAAGGAACAATGTATACACGTATACATTCGAGGACTTTAAAATCGCCTCATCAGGCTCATCTGACTCCAAGCCAAATATCGATAAATTGATTTACGAGCGTGTTAATTGTTATGTCCTACATAAAATTCAGTTTAGTTTGTATAAAAATATTATCAACCGAAGACACTGCAAGCACATTTAACACAAGCAAAAGTGTGGGATTTTCAATACTGAATATGGGCGCAATTAGTCCACATTCGTCTACGAAGTCCACTTACAAACCTCCAGTCACCTCTAAGATGTTCAAAGTAATACGTAGGCATGTTCTACTACAACAATCTCCTGTGAAATTTAAAATAAGTACGAATAAAGGTAACAACAAAAGAACGTCAATGTATTTAGACAGACATTCAAAATCACCAAGTTGTAAGTTTATTATTAAAATTGGCAAAGTCAAAGTCTTATCTTATCCTTTTGAAAGTGTTGAAAGGAGATAGGTTGGTGCATGCATAGAAATAAACCAGCATTATGAGAACTTGCAGATGCTTGAATACAAACTTAAGGTAGACATGATTAAAACATATAATCGACGAATTAGTGAACATGCACCGTCTAACGGATATGAGCACATTAAGAGTAATGCAACGTAACCTGTATTGAAAACCTCACACTAGGGTGAGTGTGCTTGTAGGATTTCACAGAAAATAACGAGATAATACATTATTCCAAACTAAATTGAATTACACTGTATACATAGGAAAGATTTATTGACAAATTTGTAAAATGATTGTTTTTAAAAACATTAAGCGATTTTTTACATTGAGTCATGTGAGGCGTTGTTAATGTCCTCGAGTTTATGTGCAGTTACTTTTTGAGTAGAAAAAACATGGTTTAATGGTTGATTTTTATAATATCCATTTGCAATGACCATTTCAAACCCATAACCTATTGGGATCTGGGTTGAAAAGTTTTATCTACATATTTGAATTATTGATGATAAAATATCTGCCCTCTTTAACATAATTTTGTTCCAATATTGAAAACGACACCACACTATATAAGCTGCCAATGGCCATTAATCCGTCTGTGATTTGGTTTCGTTACATGATAGTACATAACAGTACAATGAATTGCTAGTTATTGATAAAGGATCGAACGACGTGATCTCTTGTGGTATTTCTAAACTGATATTGCGTCTGGGTTTAACATACCATTAAAACCGTTCACCATTTAACATTTACAAGTAGGTAACAGAATGTAGACCCTGGGTTTATTCCTAGACCTTAGCAATATTTTTTACTGATGTTCTGTTCAATCAATATGGTTATTTGTAACATCCGGCTGATGATTATCGCAAGGTTACGTAAAACAATATTATGGAAGTGACTCGTGAGCACCGAAATACTCGTATAAGCATGAAAAACGCAAGTTAATTCTGGATGATATTAAATAAAATATATCAGCAATTTTCTTTCTAAGATGGGAGATTAACAGTTAGACAAAACGATATATATAATAAAAAATGATGTATATATAACAATAATTTGAAAGGAGTTGACAGCAAGTTTTGTGTTCTTTAAGAAATAATGAATACGTAGCTATGTTTTGTTGCGTAATAAAATATAGGCACGTGTTTGGATGCGTAGTAATTAAATCACGAGTGCGTAGCACGAGTGATTTAATGTATGCATTCAAACGAGTGCCTATATTTTATAACACAACAAAGCACAGCTCCTATTTATTATTTCGATTCTAACGTCGCCGATGCTCTGCCATATAGCACAACACGACAGGTTGACGTCAAACTATTTTCTTTCCAAGAAACGTTACCGTCACCGTTACGTGATTTGTCATAGTATATGACGTTAAACGTGACGTCATCAATCAGCTATATTTTATCGTGGTAATAAAATATGGGAAGCTCAATATACGCAAAGAAGGCTAATCCAACGTGATATGTTAGAATTCGTCTTTATTTCCTCAGCCGGTTTCATTTAAACTCTTCAGGAGGAATGTACGTTGTAAATGACGTTGTTGACGTGGTAACGACGCCAGGTGATGAATGCCCGTAGTGAGATATTTACTCAACATTGATCATAAATATGAGCCGTTCTCCAGGAAAACCGGGCTTAGTGACAAAATTATGAAACTCATGATAATATAGCACTAGAAAGATAAGACTCTTTTGAACAGTATCTAAAAATTTGAGCAAAATATAGCATCAAATTGCAACGTTACAGTCTTTTAAAACCAACTACTCCCGCCTTCTTTGTAAGTGACGTCGCAAACGTCATCAAACGTTATTTGACTTTACGTTAACAAGAAGTTCATAAATCCAGTATTTGATGAGTTCTTGGCGTAAACTTTTCAAAATTGTATCACATTTAGAATTATTTTCCTTTTTTAATAAAACATATCAAAATCGTGAATTTTAGCTTTTAGAGAAATGTAGCTATTATTTTTAACCAGTGACCCCTCGTTTTCTCAAAATAGATGCTCTTCAGAAATTGGTCACCGTAGCAACGACAGAAGATATTTTAATATGATTACTGAGAAAAAGTAAATCTAAGACATATATCTATATTATCCAAGATTTAAAATTAAAGCAAAAAGCATGACTTTTTTCTCATTTAGAGGTGTTCCTAAACTTATTAGATATTATACTAATACAATGTAACTAAGCCCGGTTTTCCTGGAGAACTGCTCGTATATATATATATATCTGTACAACTGGGTACTGGTAGTTTAATGGTTAGATTGTCCCCATGAAAGGCAATGTCATATCCAGAGGCAAATATGCACCAGGGCAATTTTAGTCCGATGTATATTTGAGACTTTATTTTCTCTAAAAGATATGATTATGTTGGCAATTTCTATAATTTGCACCCTGTGTTCCTCTGTATGGCTACGGCCTGAATGAAATGTATGAGTTCCATCTGGAAGTATTAGGTAAGTGTCAAAGGGTCAATAATAAAGTAACACAGCCGTCGGTAATCTGATTACTAAGTTGAATATAATTGTCAATCAAAGAGCGAATCGGGTGTGTTTGTCAGTCAAACTAATGATTAGGTACCATGTGTAAAGATTTGTTCAGTACCTACAACTGCATGACAAAATTAAAAACAAATGTCAATTGTTACATATGATAATACATGTTTTTGTTTTTTTCTGTATGACATTTTATCTGCAAAAAACTAATATGTATTTCACTTAAAGGACGAACAATAATTCATGTTTCAGTCGAATGTGACTGAATCTTAACGGTCGGTTCACGACAGCCTCAATTATGTTTCCTCGATATTAACCTTATCCCTACTGTTTTTAAAATCAGACTTTGTGACGAATCATGTGTTTACACTAAGATTCTTTGTTTTTGTTAAATTCCTTTGCGTGTATTATTCAGTGCCATGAAAATTAACTAGCAGCAAGCAAAATCACTCTCTTTCGCACACTGTACTTATTTTGAGCTACTGTTCAAAAGAAATGCACACACAAAGATGATAATCAGACAGGGAAAGTAATACTCCACTTATACAGCTGAGCACAGAAAACATAAACACATCACTTCCATATTTACACGACACAATACCCAACACTACAAAAGACGACTTTATAACAAAAAAGCACAGCCAATGCAACTACAAAATCATGGCATCACAAACCTTTCTTATAAGTTATATACAAGTATATTGTGCAGAGTGAAGTATAATATTTTAAGGTATAATAAAATACCGACGTAGATTGAAAGAATCAACGACCTAACATAATAACTAATTGTGTCAATGTACTTATAGTATGCCATCACACCGCTATCAGGTGATTATTAACCTCAAAATCTGGGGAACAATCGTAATCATAACATGTCTTGCCTCCGTTTCCGACACATAAATGTTGGGGACAATGTGCTGACGGACGTAATAGTATTGAACACCACGATAATTCCAATTCAATTAGGAACAAGTATACTTGAGAGAGATCACTCTCATTACTTATACGTTTGTGGAGATCCATCTCGACATTTACACATGTATTTCACCACTTTTGAAGGCGTAATTATCCAGACATAATGTTTGGGGTTTCTACAAAAGTATGTAAGTATCACATACTTTGCAGCGTTGTTTAGGTTAAAGATATGTAGAAAAATTGGTCACTAGAAATGTTAGAAAATACGGGTTGCCCTTCAACGTAAAAGAAGAGGTCCCGAATGGCTCTAGGTCGCTCACCTGTCGTAGTAGTTCATGCAGGCCCCTATGGTAACCTTAGACATCATTTACAACTTTACGACATCAAACATTATTTTAAGCAGTTCCAATAAACAGCGTTTTATTATTCTCTACTTTCCTTAAATAAAAAAGTAAAATAAAAAAGACACTTGCATTAAAAGATAGTCCTCTAATAATAAGATCATCATTAACAAAAATACAATGTTTCTCAATTTGAGATGAGGAAATAATTTCTACTGTTCCAATTAAGGGTCTTAAGTGTAGTGTTGATGTCATTGTCTTCTATTGTTATATTGCTAGTGAAGCTTCATTACCGATTACATACAAAAACACACACGAATGTTGCTGTTGTAGTTTTCCTTTGGCTAATGCCGAGTTTTTTTAATAAAACCGACTAACCGACTAAGTATGAATTGGAACCGTACGTCCAAACGTGTCCGGACATAAAATTCGCGCATAGTTAATTTATCATGGGATGAAATTGTAAAACGACTTGATAGCTCATACAATGAATAAGATTGGTTTTTGAAGAATACCGCTGTATTTGACCGTGTGTTATGCAAAGTATCTTGGTAAAGGTGTCCGGAAGCTGTGTAATGGTACAATACACCGGGCATATTAAAGAACCAGACTGTCTATTAAAAAAAAGAGCTAGGCGCACTTCTGCAGCGCCGGACATGCCTGTATATAATGCCTCTCTCTCCCTTCAGGCGTTTTCTGTCAGTCTGTCCCTCTAAGATTTCCTGTATGTGCACGTGGTTCTAAGCTCGTATGCGTCCTGTTCTTTGATTCTTGGATTAGTTCATTGCCATTTTGCGTCAAACATTTTGAACTCAATACAATGTACATATGACCATCAGTTCTGTAACGAGCTTGATTATATTGAATAGCACGCGTATGTAAATACGTAATGGATGCATCTGACAGCAATGAATTAACGGTTTATTCACAAAGCTTCAAATCTCGACATTTCCTTACCTTGTCTTCTCGGTAGCGTACACTGAATCAATTCCCATCAGTTTTCTCATTGAGTGGTTTGTCTATGACGATATCGATGTAATAAAAATCCCTACTTATGCACCAGTTAGTTGAAACCACGGCCTGCAAACCCCTGGGAAGGGCGGGGAGTTTTACTTTTGCCGTTCCGAACCCCTTGTGAAATGGACAAAGTAAAACCCCCACAAATTGCCCCGCCCTATACTTCATTATAGTAACGACATTATTTCCCCGCAATTTGTTTTGCGCGAAACAAAAGCCCCGCACTCATACGGCAGTGCGGGGACATCGGAAAGGTTAAATAACTGGAATGTTCCCCCTCTATATCCCGCCCTTCCCCGGCTGGTCGACTCGTGCAATATCTGGATAATGCAAAAAGGTAGAATGTTCGACGGCACTCTAAACATTCTTTTAATATCATAAAATTCACAATACGCAAACATGATATTATAACGTTCATAAAGATACAATGTGTATGTTTAGTTCAATACCACATGACCATTGTAATTGAAACTTTTTTACTCACCATTTAAAAAGGAATCAATTATATGACTTTAAAAGCTTCGTTAACATTAGTAAACAATAAGACGGCTTAATAGTATAATGCAATATAATTATGAAATACTTTTTTGAAACACTAGAGGTGTTCAACTTTTTTTAATAAACCAGAACGTCCTATTTTGACATGCCAGCACAATAAAATCGATCTATCTCCATCCAACCATGTGCATCTATTCAGTAAAACATGTATATACACTGAACGTGAATCATAATACTAGTATTTCATAACCAAAACCATTCATCTTGTAGAGGGCTCAGCCTGTAAATTTGGCTTTTTGAACAAAGTATTCCTGTCAAAGCATAACAAGCATTTGTAGAGTAGAGTATGAATTACCGTTTTCTGTGAAGACAATCAGTAATATTTGAGGGCATTTGTTTTCAGCTTGGAATGGCGAAATGGAACTCTGCTGTATGGTGTTTGTGTTCAATATACGTATAAATGTGCTGAGCCCGGGGACGTCTGATACACATGTGTACCCGGAGACGGCTGACATACATGTATACCAGGCGACGTCTGACATACATGTGTAACTGGAGACGTCTGACATACATGTATACCTGGAGACGTCTGACATACATGTGTAACTGGAGACGTCTGACATACATGTATACCAGGCGACGTCTGACATACATGTGTAACTGGAGACGTCTGACATACATGTATACCTGGAGACGTCTGACATACTTGTGTAACTGGAGACGTCTGACATACATGTGTAACTGGAGACGTCTGACATACATGTGTAACTGGAGATGTCTGACATACATGTATACCTGGAGACGGCTGACATACATGTATACCAGGCGACGTCTGACATACATGTGTAACTGGAGACGTCTGACATACATGTATACCTGGAGACGTCTGGCATACTTGTGTAACTGGAGACGTCTGACATACATGTGTACCTGGAGACGTCTGACATACATGTGTAACTGGAGATGTCTGACATACATGTATACCTGGAGACGTCTGACATACATGTGTATCTGGAGACGTCTGACATACATGTGTACCTGGAGACGTCTGACATACATGTGTGCCCGGAGACGTCTGACATACATGTGTACCTGGAGACGTCTGACATACATGTGTGCCCGGAGACGTCTGACATACATGGGTACCCGGAGACGTGTGACATACATGTATACCTGGAGACGTGTGACATACATGTATACCTGGAGACGTGTGACATACATGTATACCTGGAGACGTCTGACATACATGTGTACCCTGAGACGTGTGACATACATGTATACCTGGAGACGTGTGACATACATGTATACCTGGAGACGTCTGACATACATGTGTACCCTGAGACGTGTGACATACATGTGTACCTGGAGACGTCTGACATACATGTGTACCTGGAGACGTCTGACATACATGTGTACCTGGAGACGTCTGACATACATGTATACCTGGAGACGTCTGACATACATGTTAACCTGGAGACGTCTGACATACATATGTACGTGGAGACGTCTGACATACATGTGTACCCGGAGACGTCTGACATACACGTGTACCGGGAGACGTCTTGCATGCATGTATGTAAGCATTGCCAATGTAACGTTACGTTTATTCGAATAATGGAACAATATGGGTCAATGTCTGACTATAACATTAATTTATTACACAGCCTGAATACAATTTGACCTGCGTATCAAACGTAGTAGACCTTAATTGTTATTCTTACAATGAACAAAGCCAATTACACGACTTAGGAGACCACTGGACAAATCAATTCTCGTATCTATGGTGTCTACAATGACTAATTGACCATTATATATACAGTCTATCCACGATATTCATTTACGCCTGTGCAACAAATTATGTAAATATTAGAACAGGAAATACGGAACACTTGCAATAGTCACAGCAAAAGATAGATACTCCAAATTGTCACCATAAACATTAGGTTAGCAATAATAAATGAGAGTGAATTTGGGTTAATAGGAATTGCTGCTGTAGAACTGTGCATGGCATCTGGGTAATTTTGTAGATGATAATGTCACTGATCTAAAACTCTTCAATTTTCCTAATTCTGTCGAGAGCAATCTCTCCACAGTGATTGCAATCAACAGTTTTCAACCTGGTTTGATTAACAGTTTCTTTGATTTTGCAAATTATAGGAATAACTCAAGTATGAAAAGTTCATAACCATTACTTTACCTTGCAGTAGTAACTGACAAGTCGACTTGTGATTTGTCGACTTCAGTTAATCAGCAATAGTCACCATGGTTTAATCAATAAGTAGGTGACAGTTTTATCTGAGGCCGTTAATCTGCAGTTCATCTCCGCTATTTTGTAAAGACATTAATTGCCTTCATATTGACAAATGTAGTGTCAGTTGACGTGATTTAAACACTGGTTACTGTTGGTGATTTTCATGAGAATAGTTCTTTCACGCCTTTGTCCATTTTTTTCTTTTATCAGAGAGTTGGTGAAATTGTTGAACTATGGAAGCAGTTTTGCAATGTCTCTTTTGCTTCTATTAATTTACAATTGATTTGTAATTAGGTACTTCCATCTATAGCCTTATCATGCAACTTAGAATATTAATGACATCAATGCATGGCATGTGTTAAAAACTGACCTGGATAAATGCACATTTTATTTCAAAATGTGATATGGTTAAGATGATCAATTAAAGGTTTTTATGTGTCTCTTGTATTTTCATGTTTCCTTGGCAATTTTGTACTGGTGTTCACTTTGACAATTTCCAGGCGGAAGTTAGCCATGCGTAATGAATGTTTTAATCTAAAGACTTTAAGTAATCAACACATGACTGTTAATATTCAATGTACTTACCTACATATGTGGCTTGTGCATTTTGCCAATATAAAACATTGTTTGTGCATGTCAAACCTGGAAAACTATGTAAAAGACTTAAGTATTAGGAGGTAGGTTTGGTTACGAAGTTACGAAACTGGAGCAAGCCGTTTTCAAAAGGCGCTACCGAGCGCTTTCCTACGTCTATGCAACCTATCGAAGCGGTTCGTTGCACAAGAAAGCGCGCGATAGCGGTTTGATACGAAATATTGGGTACAAAGTAACGAAAGACGATACAAACCTGCTATCGTTTGTCAGTCCGAATGAACACGAATAATACACGTTTTTCAATTTGTTTAATTCTAGGTCTACTTAAATTCAGGGGTAACTAATTTAAAAATGAATATTTAGATATAAACACAGATAACAACTGATTTCTAGGCCTTATTTGATATTTTATCTTTTTTTAATGGGTTGCATGAGCATACCAGATAGTACTTTTGTTCAAAAGAAAAGGCTATTTTCATTCAATTAATCATATTACGATTAAATATCAAACATCTTTAATCTTAATCACCTTTTTTCGTTAAATAAACCCTGCAAATCGTCACAACATAAAAGAGATTTAGACGGAAAATTACGGGTTTTATTGTATCCAATAACGACAACAACAACATGTAATTAGTTTTCGTGACCTTCATCCCGCGAATATTTTTTGAGGATTTTGGAGGGATTTTTTAATTACATCTCGGCGAGGAATTACAAAAATGCATTTGTTTTACTTTCTTTACAATAACCTACAACTACGATGTGGATTATCACCGTCCGGTCTAGATACGTAAATACCCGAAACGGACTTTAATTAATTGTATTGCAAACTTTGCGATGGGAAATAACCGAAACTTGTGTCTTTTTCATTAGATTTTCTTAAGATTGGTTGATATTTCGCGCATATGAACGATTCCCGCTCGACTTACTTCGTTATCTCAGAGTAATCATGTGTCTCATAACAGTTTGTAGCATCGTTTATGCACTGAAAATGTTAAAATTTCCTTCCGAAGTGGGCAAAAAAATGGCTGCCTTTTTTGTGTCCAAACATTTAGGAAATAGCCCTCCCCATATAAAAGATTGGTTGCATAGCAACCATGGAAAACTGATAATTATTATCTTTTCATTTCTAGACAGGGGCCTACGCTAGTTTTTGGAATATTTTTAAACATCATTAAAAAATAATAGAAACTTTATGAGCTGCCGAATATCGCATTTTAATTTTTTTTGTTATTCTATTAGCAGCCATTTTCTAGTATCTTTGCTTCAGTGCGGGATTTTAACACACATTTTTAGATCCATTAGTGAATTCAAACTCTGACCAAACCACGTGCACACGTGTTATCGTAAACCGGATCTTATCCGTCGGGCTTTGCCCAACGTATAGTTCGCTACTAAGTCTAACAAGCCCTACTAACCAGACAAATAATTGTAAACACATGGTACCAAGTTTCCACTGACATCCTTTTCAATGTTTTATGTGTTACCTTACAGACGATCTGTTTAATGTTTTATGCGTTCTGTAACAGACGATTGATTTGAAAGGCTGATTGTGGCCACTGCTTGCTAGCGCATGAAATATAAGATCTTTTTCAGCAGCTTAGTAGTTTTTTCAACACCCTGTGAAACATGTATTTTCCAAGGTTTCAAAGTGTGCTGAACAAAACGGCACAGCTGTTGTACAAACCATATATTTCATGGAAAGCAAACATTTGTTTTCCTTTTCCTGTAGCCAAAAGTCACGTAGTATTGCTACACTGTATAAGGCAGTGTGACGAATTACACACGGTCTATGAAGGGGGAAAGACGATGCTTAAAAATTGGTCAATATCTTAAATAGTAATTATATCCCTACACAACTAGTTGTAACTTAAAGGGGTATACTGGATTCAACATGACTGTCGGTCAGACGTCGGTCAACCGTAGGTGCCTGGACTTATCACCACTGTACAGTTTTTGCAGACGATAAGGATTATTTTGTCTGAATTATGGAACTTTTATTATTTACTATATAAAATAACAATATAAAAATAACTAATAATGCAACTACTCCTACAGTTTGAGCAGAATTGCCTTCAAACTTTAACTTTGACAAATAAACAAAATTAACATGTAGATGTTCATGATGGAAGGAATGACCACAGTGATGATTTTGGCAAAAGTTATGACCGTTTGTTCAGATATTCACTGTACAATATACCACTTCTCCCACAGTATTTACAGTATTCTATTCATACTTTCATGTTTAATGAACTACACGAAGAAGATGTGCATGAAGGATGGCATTAGCTGCAGTGATTTTACCACGTAAGGGTATATAAATCTGTCAAACGACGATAGCTCTAGATGTGAACGTTTCTTACTTATATCATACAATCCTGCTTTTACGCTGTGCAATCGTCGCAGTACCGAAACAATTGCTGAACACCTTTCACCGCAAATAAGAAACTCTAAGTTTTGTGTTGATGTACATGTATCTTCGTTGTCAAAAAGATCGAGTATTGCGTGGTATTTGCCAATGACAGAACCAGCGAAATTCGCTGTCTAAAATGGGATGAGAACAACATTATAACTGTCATTTGAGACCTCAGTTGCCAACAGTTTGATTGGAAGCATAGTTATGAATAATGAAGGAAAGTCACGATGCCTTGTCTCAACTACACATTAGGATAACAAAACGTATTGGGTAGCGTGTGTGTCTTTCCACAAGAGCAATGGTAACTTTATCTAAATTCGCTACGAGTGGTTCAAATACTGGATTATGAACAAAAAAACTGACATAATACACTTTATACTAAATTTAAACGTATTTATATTAGAATACTTTACGATACCTTATGACATTGGGCAATGTCAGACGATATAAATGTGCAAAAATCTCAATTTAAAAACTTGAAATGTTTGTAACACAAGTATGCCCTTATGGCAGCCCAATAGTCACAAAAAAGCGTTATTAAGTTATTGAACGTAAACCTTTTGAATAGTCGGAAATGGAAAAGTTCACGCGGTCCTTGACCATTTTGACCTACTGACCTAAACATCAGTAGGGGTCATTATCTGTTAATGACCAACCTCCATGTGAAGTTTACAGGGCAAAACGTTCTTAAGGTAATGAACGTAAACCATTTGAATAGTCAGAAATGGTAAAGGTGACGGTGACCTTGATCTTTGACCTAACAACCTCAAAGTCAATTAGGTCATCTCCTGTTAATGACCAACCTCCTTGTAAAGTTTGAAGATCCTAAGACAAAGCGTTCTTGAGTTATTGAACGGAAACCGTTTGGTTTGCCAACCGACCGACATGACATACCCCTCATCAAAGATAAGGGGCATACACATGGACATTCGAGACTGATAGCCGACGAACTTTCAACAGTTTCCTCGCACATTCCATAAATAAACGTTCATGTATGTTTTCTGGAATAATATTTTCGCAATGCGGTTTAATATAAACAAGAGTGTTTACGTTACATATTTTATTTATATTATTTATCGTACATAAATAGTACGAAATGTACTATATACATAAAAAATAATCAAGGAGTGAAGACAATCCTAACAGAAACAGCAGGGCATGGAATACTGAACAGTTACAGAAACACGATATCCAATTCCGACTGCAAGTCTTATTGAGCATTCAGGCAAACAAACCAGGAACAAGAGCCAGAAGACAAGAACAGAGGAAGGGAAACCACACACCAGAAGCAAGGACAATAGAAGAACATTAAAGTTAACATTATGTTATGCAGTACATACATGTCCCTCAGAAGACTTCGGTGTGCGAGAACTAATATGTTGAGCTACTAGAACATACTTCTATTATAACAAAGCAGGCTATACACTATTAATTATATGATAACTAATTTCAGTACATCAACTAATTACACATGTTGAATGAGAGCGTACTTGCTGACATTGTGAAAATGAAATTGTGCACAACAAATCATACGTGCGAAGATAATAAAGGAATATGTCGCAAAATAGCATATGCTTGTTGGCATAATACATTTTAAAATTGATATTGATTGGTTATCGGACACTTTGGAAAAGTCCATCAAATTATAGTATCAATACTATTGGTCAAACCGAAAAAGTTAGGTGTATCCAGGCACGGCTTTAAAATGTCATCCAAGTCACAGAAGCGTGTAAGACAATGTAAAAATGAATGAAAGTGATTAATGCTTAACAACTATTGTACAAGTTATAAAAATAAAATTTCAAAATCTAAATTGTTATGCTTATTTGGGAACCAATGTACGATCGATACTACTCCTTTACACTATCTCTAAGTTTAATTTATTTTTATTCGCCGTTAGAAATCATATAGTCGTTCCTTGTAGCATTTTGACCAAGCATAGGGTAAATGAACTTAGACGGAAATACAACCCTTGTTAGCTGGCATTACATACGATATCAGATGAGTGTGTACGATTTGGACAAATAACATGCGCTATACGGCCATTTCTATTTGCTTTAATATTGCCTTTGAGTCTCATTGGGCGCCTACCACGGAATAATAAATCTTTGAATACGACACTAAAGAGAACATATAGACTATTAAAGTGCAAACGTTGACACTTATCGGTACTACAGACAGTTAAATTGCCAGTGACTTCAATATGTTATCAAAGATTCTCGATCTAATGACAACCTTCTTGCCCAGATAAACCAGAATTGGTGCATAATCACAGCATGATTATGACATGATTATAACAGTGTTTAACATATTGTGTATCATATTCACACAATACAGTAAAATAATTTCATTTTCATGATAGCATCTGGCCATTCTGTCTTCATGCGATATCAGAAGGTTATTAAACCAGTGGAAATGAGAGAAAAATGACCAGAACCGGGATGCATGCCTAAAGTTTACATATATCCGCCATGTTGTAAGCATGCTGCGATTATCATATCATGCTGGTTTGTCTGGGTATCAATGGTAATGAGGGAATTATGAGCTTAGTTATTTGATTTGATAGCACAACAACATTCACACTCTTGGCCAGAAAAGGGATGCATGCCTAAACATATATCCGCCAAGTTGTAATCATGCTGTGATTATCAAATCATGCTGGTTTGTCTGGGTATCAATGGTGATGAGGGAATTATGAGCTTAGTTATTTGATTTGATAGCACAACAATATTCACACTCTACGGGCCTTGGTAATGTTTGATTCGTAACTATTACACAAACCATACAACGGATAGATTATTACAGTACTGGTCATCCTGGTGTATTGTTTATTACGTTTTGTGTTAAACCGTTTGTCTTTTGGAACGTTTGTTGAACTGCTATATGTTTTAGGCGAAGAATGAACTATCTCAAATCCATCAATTCCAAGTTCTCCGATTGGTTCCTGAACCTGTTGTTATTAAAACAAAACTCATTTCTTCAGCTTTAGCTACAAGATTAAGTCTTAACATGTAATGTTGGATGTCGTGCAGCAATTAACGTTTTCAATGTTTGTATTGAAAACCCATCTTTATCACGCATATTTCCTCGTCGAAATTTTAAATGATTGCTTTTAGTCGTGTATTGAATATGTAAACCTCATTTCATTTGAATATATTTATTCAGTGGTGTTATGGGATGTAATAAAATTGTTACTGGTAATTTGCGCAATTTTTGTGTGGTGTTGCGAAGGCCGACCTATCAATTACGTTCGTACTTTGCATTGCTAGGCGATGGCGCGGTACACCTTTATGGGTTTGAACTCAACTATAGGTGTAAGTATTGTCCCTCGTAGAAGAGGAATAACCATGGTCCCTTTATTTTGAACAAGATGTCGACCGGGTTGCTTATTTCGGCGATGTATTGTCATTTTTGAAAGACGGGTAGAACTTTGAATAATCATACATACCCTGTCTTATAATATACTACTCAAAATTTGATAAGGGTCAAGACATTTTCCATTTGAATATTTTGCAAATTGAATAAGATTTACTGGTAAAATTTTCAGAAAAATGATGATACATCTTCAATATTGCAAACAAATAAAGATTACTTCAGAATTTAATGTCTAAGTGCTGATAAGCCCAACCTCATTTAAATATTTGTGCTGCGTTCAAGCTTCTGTAATAACATATTGTGGTCCATTTCTTGACATTTCGGGTCTTACTCGATATGCAAATAAAAACGGGACAAACATTTCCATACTATGCCTGTCACTTTGAGCATTGCAAATAGGGCTTATCAGTTACCTCGAAAACGACGTCATTTGACAAATGCAAGACATTAATTTATCGAAATGTAGAAGCAGATAAGATGACATTTCCATAATTGTACAACCTTGAATGTCTGAATCGGGTTTGTCTAGTTAACATAAAGCAAACATCAACATTGATTACTTGACCCTTAGTAAAGTTTGAAGAGTATAGTTACTTAAAACACGCATTCGATCGATGTATAGTATGCTTGTCTGGCAAGTTTACTTTCTTACAACATTACGCATAATGAAATTTGATATAATATGAACATAGATGTGATTTGAATGTTTTACTGTGTGTTTATATTGATACCAATGCATTATTTTCTCAGTAATATCGACGGTTCAGGTATTAAATGAACAGCCCTAGTATGTCTGAAACTAACCTCGGTAAAAATAACTCGGTAAATATGTTTGTTTGTTGATATCTTTGTTTGTTTATCGCATTCGTAATGTGTCCTAATGTTAAAGTACATAGTTTGCTTTCGTTATTTCTATCACGAGAGTGAAGTGTATATACAAAAAGACGCGAATCCAGACGAAAATAACCTGAATTAAACACGTGTATTAATAAGTAAGTATAGTATAGTATAGTAAGTCCTCGCAATTGCCCGGCCCTTTACATCACGGGTATAGGCATGGCTATATTTCCCCGCTATTTTGGCGCGGATCAAAAGCCCCGCACTCACAGGGCAGTGTAAAGACATGGGAAAGGTAAAAACACGGGACATTTCCCCCGCTATCCACCGCTCTTCCCCGGGGTTTGGATGCGTGGTTTCAATTGACAGATGCATTACCATTAGTGCTTTGATTTACAATAATGTCTGCGAAACATAGGATCAGGCGCCACTATATACAGAGATACATGATACATTTCCATATATATCAAATCCAGTTACATGAACTCATACTTCGACATACATGATTATCACACTGTCAAGATCACATTCAGATAGTAGACATATTCCTGTACAAGTGTTCTCATAAGACAGCGAAAACGAGGCCACTAACTAGGTACGGTTTGCTTGGCAATGTTCGTTAGAGTGAAAATAAGAAATCGGCGTAATTATATTCAATGTAGAAAAGCAACTAATGAAGGTCGTCCAACTGAATATTCAAGACCGTAATCAGTTTTACACTTGCCAGTGGGAGGAATTGATGTTTGTGCCGTATATAGTATATAATGTATAGTAAGTACACACACTTTTCAATTCTCCATAACGTTTTTGTTTTTTTTATGTTTTTGAAAAATATATTTTGAGTACGTTTATTTGATTGTAACAATCTGAAAGCTCTAGCTGAATACCCTACCTACTAAACGACATACTTGAGCAGTCCTGAATATACATCATCTAAGGGTGGTAAACAATTGTGCAAAGTTGTTTCAAAATCGCACAATAGATTACACACTGATAGCCTGTCCAAAATAAATATACCAGCCAAATTATGGCCATTGTTTACATTTGAACTTGAAGTGGTCTTGATCATTGATATATCAAAGGCGTGATATTTGAGAATCACACACCATGTACTAGTACTAATCGTTAACATGCATGCAAAATATACATCGAAGACGAAATGCTTCGGCCAAACTTCATTTTGACTATTGACCCCCGACTTTGAACTTGAAGGTTGGGTTACGGGGTAAACCCATGACAATCTTTCTCATTTAGGTTAATATGCGTGCCTAATATAAGCAATATGAACAGGTAAATAAACTAAGTCCACCATCCTCTACCGATAACTCAAATATATGCATCTGGTTAATCTGGGGTTAATACAAATAGGTCACTAGGTCAATTTAAAGAAAATGCTTGGTAACACCATGTAATCAAAAGCAACCCGCTTACTTGGTTCAATTGTTACATGGTCTACGATGTTCGTGAACAAGCCCTCCTCGATATCCCTGTATTACCAATACGTTAGAATCCATACTAGTCGAAATTCATATTTGTCTTCCGGATTTCTTCAACAGTTTATGTATCATTGAATGGTTATTTAAGCTACGTTTTATGAGACTCGTAAGCTAATTATATTAATCTGGAGACTGACTTTTCGACAGACGGATAACATATCACTTTCTGTATTACGTTTGAAAGGCTAAATAATAGATAACGCATTCTCATAGAATATAATGCGCGGCGTAGGTGTTGTTGGAAATTCGGGGACTTCAACATAAATACGCATATTTCTGCTACTATGGAAGGATCAGCAGATTTGATCATATATTAATGTACATATCGTATCCTTCTAAAATTAAATCAAATTAAAATAAATATTATAATTCATATTATGCCGATTTCCTGAAGTTTAAACTTTGGTTGATATATAAAAACAATTATAGATATATTTTGGTGAATACAACTTAAGGAAAAACAACCACAAGTTGTATTTATTCCTGACATACTAGTTATACATGTGTTTGAGGCATTTCTATACGTTTAATTAATGGTTTATCGTTGATAAATATTTTTAAACTTAATTTTGATTTCCTTTCACAATTAAGTTACTTAGTATGATATAGCTCAATTGAACAAAAAAGATAGCACACAATCGGATTGGATCGTAAAGTACATTAAAACAAATTAACAAGACTATGTTTCGACTTAAATAATACGTCTTCATCGGAAATTTAAGAAAATGAATAAACAACGTCACAAGTTATGACGTCATGAAAGTACATCGTAAAGTACAGAAATCCACATTACGTGGGATGGCATCGTACATGTATTACTCTATATATTTATCTTTTATCTCGGAGTTCATGTGCTTCCATCCACCTGGCGTAGGGCTATTATGTACAATAGGCGTGTCTCAAGTATAAACAACACAACTTATACAGATATGTCAATCAATAACTAATTGATTTGCAGAACAGAAGATAGTTAATTGTTTTAATTCAAAAATATACTTACAACTCGGACAGGGTAGACAGCATTCAACTGAAACAACCGGGTGCGAAAGGCGCGCACACACACACGCACGCACGCACACATGCGCGCGAAAAAGAAAACCTCAGACTAAAAGCACAAACAAAAAAATAACCAGACAAATGAAAGTTAAAAACTATATATACTAACCCGACAGTCTACCACCTCAGTTATCAAATATAACCCGGACTTAGCAGACAAGAACGAGGAGAACTGACAAAACGCAGACAATAACGAACCACGAGAACGACTACACACAAAACAACAATCAAAATGATAATTGAACTAAATGAAGCAGCTAAAGTCACTACAAAGTTACAAAAGACACAATACAATATGATCACAACTTTACAAAAAGGCACAGAAAAACTATTTGGAAATCCTGAACGTAACAGCACAAAAAACAGATCTGCGACAGGTGATGCACACTTTGTTCTCATTGAAATACATAATTATGATATATCAACAAATTTGACTATACATAAAACATGTTGATCTACTCCTATTGTAAAGATTTGCACCCTGTGTCGATATTAACAAATGAATCATTATACGTCGTTCCGTGTTCCTGGTTGTCCCAAAGGCAATGATCTAGGAGAAGGCTAAATCAATCAAATGACAAAATGTAATGCATTCGGAAGTCTGGCCTTTTATTCAAATCAGGATATCTCTATGCTGATACTCCCTTGATTGTTATATTATGAGAGTGTATTAATATGTTGTTTGGATAGCAGTTCAGACAAGACCAGACCACGATAATGTTAATACATGTACATAAGCACTGTGCTAACAAGCCACTTTAATATTTTGAGTCGAATGCATTGTTGAAGAAGTGAATTCTACTATGGTGTACTATTCTATGAAAAGGATAATATTAAGTCAGACAGGGAAGGCGGCAGCACTCAGCTTCACCAGCCGAGCACAGAAAACATAATGTACAAGGTACAATGCCTAACTGAAGCAACCGAGCACAGAAAACATAAAAAAATCATATGAGGCACAATGTTCTACTGAACAAGTTATGATTCGCCCAAGTCCAAGCTGTCGGTAATCTGAATTAACTAGTTGCAACAAGCTGAATGCCCAAGCTGAATGACCCAGTTCCAACAGTTAAACGGCTGTTCAAATTCCTAATTTTAGATGTCAGAAGTCCTAAAATTAGACCAAAACAGTATTAAACATCACTTCAAAGATAAATAATAAAAGAACAGTTTTGTCCATGGGCGTCAATATTTTGTATACATGAAGACTAGACTTTATATATGTATGTTGGTGTCCTTTATCGTAACCGTGGACAGATGGTTCATGGTTAATGTCATATCATCATTGACAGACAATAAAAGCCTGCATATCAGTAAACTGTTCCTGATTGGAAAAAAGTCATGTCAACGTTTATGTAATGAATTGTTATCCTAACCAAAAGGCAATATTCTGCTATAAGCACAGACGTTTGGTTGTGAGCGAGCCTTTAGCTTTTTTAGACGATTTATCTTGATTTATTATCATTTTAGGAATTTATGTACTGTACAATCAATGTATTCAAACAGTGCACGTCAACTAATTGATTTATTTGCTAACATTGCCCGTTATGAATTAGCTGAATATACTGAAACGGTGATCCCGTGCATTTGCCATAGATGCATTCATGGTTCACTATGTAGATGAACTATATGTAAATTAAATGTGTTACTGCAATCCCATCTACGAGGGGTGATCAACAAATACGCGGAAAAGTGCGGTCATTTCTTTATTTGTCACTGTATGTCGTTGAAACCTCACAAACATGAAGATAAATTTATTTCAAATTGATTTATCGCTTACGATCAATATTAACCAAAGTCAGAACGAACGCGGTCACCTATGGCAACGTCGCTCGACGTCATGCGGCCCAAATTTTCATATTTTCCAACGTTGCACATAGCAAACGATGACGTATTATTCGTGTGTTTGTAATATTATAATTTTCTAAAGGATGGGTTATGAATATGCAATGATAAAACATTACATTCATTATTTCAAAACAATGTTTTAACGTCACAATTCCGTTTAAGAGCTGTTTGCTTCGAAGTAGTTTCCTGAAAATGAGTGTGTTACAGAAATCGCCCGCGAAAATTCGTGTTGCGAATGAAATGTCATAAAATACCAGTGACTATAATGCAAAATACAACAAATATGTAAAAGCATTCACAACAAGTGTCTGTTTTGCATATTTTTCCACATGTAGCCATGTGAAATCAATGCCGACATGCGAATAGGCTATACGACGTCAATAACGTCAAATTACGTCATAAATATTAATGTTCTCCCGCAGCTAATTATTCTAATTGACATGCAAGTTGCAAAGAAAAAACAATGATTTTCGGGTGACAGGTATATGAAGTGTATCTGGTTGTACAGCTATTTTTGAGAATCATTCAATGCGCTATACATTAGAAATTGTGCCTCGAATGAGTATGGATAATGATGTGTGAAACGACGTCGCGATGACGTTGGGCCGGTGTAGCCATAGTGACGTTACGGTTTCTACGTTTTTTTCACCAAATATTTCCTTGGGCTCAAGGTTTTTATAGTTATGTATTTGAAATACTCCAATCTATTACCAGACCGATTTTCTTCAATATTGATCACGTAACAAAGATTTAAGAGCATTTCCCGCGTATTTGTTGATCACCCCTCGTACCTTTGGGTTTATGCAGACTGACGCTAATCAGATGCGTGCTATTGAATTGAAGCAACGGATTTATGACGTCATTCTAATCGTCGTTTGCTAAGTTGTCGTGTTCGATAGGAAATATGAGTAATATAGTCGACAGACGATTAATGGACTAGACTACGTGTTTCATATCAAACGATTGGGTGTTCCCTAAAACATAATGCGGGAGTGTGACATTCATGAAGTGATCCATATCAAACACATGTTATTACACATCACGTATAATTATTCCCCCAATCTTTGATGAGGGGGTATATTGTTTGCATTATGATAGTCGGTCAGTAGGCCGGTCGGTCGGTTGGTCGGTACAGCAAATGGCTCAAAAATGCTTTGTCCTAGGATCTTCTAAGCACTGGTAGATGACCACTAGATGAGGCCAGCAGACCAAAGGTAAAGGTCGCTTTTTCCCTTGGCACAAAAACGGTTTCCACTCAATAACTCGTAAACGCTTGCACCCATGTTCCCCAAACTTCACATGGATGTTCGTCAGCAATAGAGGATGACCCTTATTTGTGGATGTTGATCAACAACAGAAGAAGACTCCTATTGATTTTGAGATCTAGGTTGAAGTATTTTATTCCCGCTATATTTGATGAGGGAGTGTATTGCTTTGTACATGTAGGTCGGTCTGTTGCACGGTCGGTGGGTGGGTCTGTCGGTAGACCAAATGGTTTCCATTCAATAATTTGTCCTTTCTACAAACTTTATATTGATGTTAGACATCAACGGTAGATGACCCCTATTGATTTTGAGGTCAGTAGGTGGAAGGTCGATGTCACTGTGACCTTTACCATTGCTGACTATTAGGCTTATGGGTTTATATCTACATCAATCGTCGTCCAATCAGCAATCAGTGGGCCTCGATCCTTGAGTCCGACACAAGAAAGTAAGTTTGACATTTTTGAAAAGGAATAATCAAAGATTTGTTTCTGAGGTCAGTCGCACAGAGTAAATGACTGTGGTCCAGTAGTAAGTGCACTGTATTTGTAAATTAGCAACGTTCTATTTGGAAACAACTTAATTGCAAATTGTCTGTGATTGTTATATGCTCTTGTAGTTGAATTGGTTGCCCTTATGTTCATGTGGATCCTTTACATTTTCTTCTTTTATAGAATCCACGATATCAACCAGGTTCAATAGCTTCGATTTGCACATAAAAATGATATCTCAATCACACCTCATTTGAATGTTAAACATGTCGATGTATGTTGTTATGTTGTCTCGGAATCAAACTATCGGCATCTATATCTGTACCAATATATCAGTGAGTAATGTAGTTGCCACCATATGTGTGTTACCTATTACAGAAGAGCGGCATAGAATATTCATGTACATAGTATTACATAATCGGGCATTAAATTATACATGTATGTATAAAAATATCTGTTTCATACGGCGTGTCATTAAGTGAGCAATGATTAATCGGCCTTTAATAACCACAATATATTGGTAATGTGTTAAGTAACCATAAGAATTCTTTCAGCGGTTTCACTTGAACTAAGTGTAAGATTTGATTAATATATTAAAATATAGTCCAATAATAGTGGTTAATACATTTTTACTAGTCAGCAGTCCAAGAAATAACGCGGAACTTATGTACAATCAGCACACATGACCATTAGTATAATGTACAAACCATAACGCAATTTATATAACCTCATAAATCATGTAAATGACTTAACCCAGACAGTAACCTACAATTATGTGACAAAGAGGAGAGAAATAAGCCATATATTGACAAAAACATCAAATCTGTAGTCATAATCCGAGTCGGATATAATGCCGTATCCTTGGACAAAACGTCCTGACCGGGAATACCAGGGGATTAGCAAGTGTTTAGTGTTAAGGACGTGTGTTACTATATACAGATGTTTATCGTCTGTTCGTGAAGTAAATGACCTGCAAACGGCTTTGTTACTGCATAATGTGTTCCAAGATTTAGGATATGTCTGATACTGAAGTACAACAGTATCCCAGTGCATTAACATCAGACACGTAAGACTTTGTGTCAGTTACGAATGTATACGTAGATTATTACATAATGGTAGACAAACAGTATCCTGAATGATGTAACCAATAATTCAAGTGTCAAGAAAACCCCATTATCAGTTTGCCATCAGCATAGAATGAAACTTTGTGGGATATTCAAAAAGCATCTTAGCAGAAAACTTAATTTTTTTAAATTGTTTTAAGTGTGTCAGTTAACAAATACAATCAAGATGATTAATATCTTACACAGTTTTAAAGCAATATAGCTACTACAATCAAGAAAACACGGATTATACTTCATAATTATTATGGATACATGGGATGCAATGTTAAAAATATTAAAGTTTTCACTTAAGATGTTTTGTGAATAACAGCGCTGCTCCTTAATCGAGCTAAAAACGAACTTTATAAACAGACGTGTAGCGAGTCATGGAGACTAGGAGTACTATTATAGTTTATAACTGTAGATGCTTCGTTCTCTCGGTAGTAAAGGTTTTCCAGTTTAGTTGCCAGATGAGACTATATATATATACAAAATGGTATGGCGTTAGTCGGTAATTTGGTTGTTTCGACATTGTCATGTCAAGGATCAACTCTCTGGACATAACTAGTTTTGAATGTTTTATAACGGAATCTCATATTACATGTTTCTATTTCAGGACCAAAAACAGTCATACAAACATGTCAAACAAGATCAGACCACTTATCAAGCTTGATGGTAGGGTAAAAATACCGGTTAGCTGGTAATACCCCCAATCACACGAGAGTCGGAATGTGCCGGAATACCATAGGAATGGCTATTTGAGGTACCTTCTTGTATGTTCGAAATGCGTTCTGTCTGCATTCCGAGTGTTCGTATTCCATATAAACTGGTCATTTTGTCTGCATTCCGAGTGTATTCTATATAAACTGGTCATTTCGAATGGCCTTCAAATCATCTAAACATTAACCGTGTATTCTTTTAAATACACCAGGTTTCACGATATTTGAATTAGCTAGAATGTCGCAAAAATGTAACCCCGAGGTGTATTCCTGTGTAATACCTATAAAATGTACCTGTCAAATAGAAGACGTAGATGTTGCGAAATAAAATGTGTACACACGCGTAAAATCACGTGACAGTTGAAGCATGTTTTTCTGATGAATGGATGTGTACAACACTCCTTAAGTGACGTAGAACGTAAATCTTTAAAACAGTTAAAAGTCTAATTCCTTATGTGACACGTGTTTTTCTATTCCCGAACACGTACAAGTATAACCTTCACAACCTGCCTCTTCCCTTGATAGAAAACATTATCAGTACATGATTATCTCCCATTGTAAAGAGTTGCAACATTATCAAAAACATAATTGTACGTTGTTCCGTTTCCCTGGCATTCCCCCGAGGAGGTCGAATCAATCATCAACTAAATAAACTATGGTGACGTTACGCACAATGTTGCCACCATTGTGAAAATAAAGTCAAATGCACATGGTTTAAATCTAGTAGTGCTCTTATATTCGGAAATACATCCGTGAATAAGATGCCTAACTATTCAGTAAAGGAAATTGAACAAGTCTAACATTTTCTTATGTTATTTATACAATGCATTTTTTAAGATATGTATGTTTTAGGTGACGCGCGAGTGCTAAAATGAGATGTCCCAAAGTACCACGATTTTCCGGCGCTCAAAACGAAATACAACATATTTGTTTTATCTTTTGACATAATTCAATTCAAATTCTCCATGGAACTGATGGGAATTGATATTATACGTCTGTGAAACAGAGAGTGGCGTAACGACATGAGTTTTTCGAGAATAAGCATTACACTGAAGAAAGACAACTTGTCACAATCGCATTTTTGTAAAAAAATAAGACGCATTGCCTGAGTAAAAGTTACACAGAAAGCAGCTTTCACAGTATGGTACCCAATTTATTATGTCTTAATATAATTTACTACACTTGTACTATTTATCAGTTAATGATAATGATTGTTTTCTCATCTGTAATACCTAAATATCGTTCCCCATAATCTATGTTAGCTATGACCACGGATCTTTGAATGAATGCATATAAACATACAATGTATTACTATCAAACGTCTCCCAAGTATTATGAAAAAAGATTATGTGAATCGCTTTTAGCTGCAACAACATTAGCCCTATACTCATTACAATGTACTATAGTATAAGGCAAAATGTTTCAACTATAGCCGGTATATTGTAGTCATCATTAATGGATTTCATGATGAAGAGCTTAAACACACTATGCATATGTGTTAGATCGAATGTTGTCAGCAAATCGTGATTTTTCCTTTTAATTATTATGTCTGATGACCATAGATCAATATGGCCTACAATGGCCTCGGCTAAAAACCTTTCTCATGGTATATTGCTGTATCTAGTCGGCTTTCTTCTTTCGTTAAATGGAAAGAAATGTTTCCAGAGCGATAAGAACTGATGTGCCGGACTGTTGAATATATATACAGGTTATAGGGATTCTAATCGAGATGCCAAGACCGCATTGTACGTGTTGCGAGTTTTTAACCCATCCGAAATTTGGTCACCCCTGTCCGATTGAGATTTGTGTGTACAGGAAGTGTTTTTTCGGGGTAATCTGAAGACGTGAATGGAATTGGCAAACTCATTAAAAACATATTTTTGTTGTTGATAAATTATCTTTTATTTTCTAATGATGTTTAAAAATGTTCCTTGAGATAACCGAAGGCCCTAGCTTAGACAACATTAAACGCGATAGGGGAGGTAAGAATGCTAGCGCGCGAGATAAAGGCGGTCGGTTAGAATTTTAGACTGTCCCTCGCAAACGGAAGAAGTTGTTTCATTCGTCAAGTAAGTACAGCCTACAGTCGTTAAAATAACTGCTTATACGATTAAAGTACTTGTTTTAAACAAGGAAAACTGTCTTTTATACACATAATTGGCGTAGGTAAACAAAGAAATCAACTTTCGATGCTAATTTGCATCATAAAGTTTGATAAACGAAGCGTATCCAAATTTGTTCGTACCCAAATTGTCAACAACAAACAATCAACCAACCAACCATTTATTGTGAATTAATTATCAACAATCATTCTGTGTTAGATGCCTATGTTAATTGATCACAACTGTCTACTGCTGGTTTGTTAATACAGATCTCCGTGAAAAAATATGAGAATTGACCAAAATACAAACAATGTAACTTTTCATGAGTGCTTTTATGATTATTTATAAGAAAGTTTTTTGGAAAAAAAGACATAACAAGACCGAAGAAGTGACAGATGTCCCAAGACCCTTCAAAGAACCCTAAGATCCAGTTAAGGTCTGTGTTGGTTGACCCGCGTTTAACAAAGTTTCTGTCGTGTTGATCGGTATTCATCTGTCGCTCTGCTGTGACTGTCCATTACAGTATGTAGCTGCCATGTGACCTCCGGTGTGATGCCATCATAAGAGCTGTCATTGACCTAAGCGGTATCAACAATATTTTTAACCAATCGATTATCGATTCACATTTTAGAATATTCACCATATCGACATTACTGGTTAAAACCCGTTGTCTGGGATTACGGAATTAATTGAGCGATAATGTGCGAGATATTCTGAATGTACGTCAGGGGGGAACTGATATAGCGTATAGAGCAACTAGGTACAAAAATCGCGATTATTTTAGCCAAAAGATAAGAATTTGAATAAAGTCTTACTTGAACACATTGACAACATTATTTTACGACCTCGCTGACAATATTTTTGCCTCAATAATATGTTTAACTTGAAAAATGCATGTATTTTCTCACCATCGGTATCGAGCTTCGAAAGCGACAGTGTAGAATAAAATGCAATATTTCAAATATTGAACATTTTTTCAGATAATTCTTGCTAAAGTTTATAAAATTAAGATGTTTAATGATAATGTGCAATAATTGTTTTATATGTTTTTCATGTTTAAACGTTGAAAAAGAAAAAAATATACTCTCCTCCCACTATACCGCTTATTTCTCGCTAACCCCCTGACCGTGAAATTCCGGATCCAGAAAATTGGGTTTTAATTACCGAGTAATGTCGATATCGAGAACCGCTACCTGGGTAAATGAATGGAACCACCGAAAAATCCTTTTCCTGCACAAAACAGTCCCTCTGTTAAAATGTAAGTTCACAAATTGTAAAAATGGGTCAAGTCTAAACTCTAACCAAAGGTGCTATCTCAAAGCTGAATATATACCCAACATGTACAGTGTAGAATGGCTAAAAAGGGATCATTGACTGAAAGGCCTGTTTCTTGTTCGTCTATTATAGGACTCCAACATTTTGCTAAGAAGGAGTCCTGGGACTCCTACTTCAAAATCCTACCGAGAACCCTGTCTATATGTGTAACTGTATAACGATATATCGCCGATGCTTGTCTTCCTATATATTGGAATCATCGATATGCCTTGGGTCGTATCAATGACAGCTCTAGTCGTCATTCAAGAAAACGCTAAAAACACACTGTTCTTAAAACCATATTCTGGCTCATTATCATTTTGATTCCTTAGGGGTCTCCTAAAAGGTAGTTCAGTTATAACTGCAGATACGGTTTGTCACTGACCATATCAACATTACAGGATAAAACCCGTTTTCCAGTATAACAGAATTAATTTAACAGCAATGTGCGAGAAATTCTGAATCTAATACTTTTTGACAGGGGGGTGGCTGCATTAAGCGAATAGAGCAACTAGGTACAATAATCGCGATTATTTTTGCAAAAAAGGAAGATTATGTGAAGTCTATATAGTTACATTGTGACTCACTGAACTTATGTAATGCTTAACTTTTACTCCGGCACTTGGGGTAATGTGCGTGTGGACTGGCCATACGGCTTACAAAGACGCATCGCCATCAACAGCCATTTCTCTGTAACTTGCATGTAGAATTTCATGGAACTTAATCAAAATAAATATTAACAACTATACAGTACTTTGATGATGCCTGTCAGGTGTTTTTCCTTTGACAGTCATTTACCTTGATTTATTAAACATTTCTGTCTGTCCTTCCGTCTGCAGCCATTTTTCTACTAACTGGTACATTTTTAAGCAACTTAAAATAAAAAAGTCATGATGCCCGTCAAGTTTGTTTAAGTTGGTCAATTTTCCTTAAGAGTTATTACCCTTGATTTACAGTATAATTCACTCTGACCGTCCATTCGCATTCCTTTCTTTGTAACTAGCTTGTAGAATTTCATGAAACATAAAATGAATATGAGCACCCAATTACTGTGATGATGACTGTCAAGTTATCATTATTGGTAAATTTTCCTTAGAGTTATTGCCCATGGTTTGTTGAAAAATGTCATCCGCCAGTCCATTTGCATTCAGTTCTTTGTAATTAGCTGGAAGAATTTCATGTAACTTAAAATGAATATGAACACACATTCTGTGTGTCAATTTTCTTGAGTTGTCACCCTTGATTTATTGAAGAATTACCTCCGCCCGTCCTTTCCTAGTCAGTTCTTTGTAACTAGCCGGTAAAATTACATGAAACTTAAAACGAAAATGAATGCTCACACTAAGATGATGCCAGTCAAGTTTTGTTATTGGACAATTTTCTTTAGAGTTATTGCCCTTGATTTAATGAATAATTCACTCTGCCCGTCCATTCACATTCATTTCTTTGTAAATAGCTGGCTTCTGGTATGATTTCATGAAACTTAAAATGAATAGGAACGCTCATACTGTGATGATGTCCGTCAAGTTTTTAGCTCACCTGAGCACTCGTGAACATGTTTTACCTAATCTACATGAAACTTGGTCACAATGTTTGTCGCTTTGCAATCTAGGTAAAGTGCGTAACTGGGTCATCTGGGGTCAAAAACTATGTCACATCAAATTAAAACCTTGTTTACGCTCTAGTAGTGATGGAACATCGGTTGCAAATCATAATCGATCATCAGCTAGAATCGACTGGCACTTCCAATGCGATTTTCCCGATTAATAATCGGCAGAACAGGGACTGAATATGCAGTGTACTAATGCATGTTTTCCTACTTCCCAAGTCGCGAAAAAAGGTGACAAAGGGAAAAACAATGATTTTCGGTAGACGTTTTACTATCTGAGTTTGAACAAATTCATTGAATTGGTTCTAACAGGCATCCAATTGGTTCAAACTTCCATGCTTTGAAATTTTCCTAGCAATTTTTGATTAAATAAGTCTTGTTTTACATTTTGTTATATTTATCCGATGATCGATTATGGATGAATGACATCGATCATCGGAATCGGCTGACTTCTGCACACCACTAATCGATGTTATCCGATAATTGGTACATCACTACGCTCTAGAGGTCACATTTTTTATGTTATATTAATGACACTTGGCCACAATGTGTAGCCATATGAAATCTAGGTATATGGGTAACTGGGTCTCCTGGCGTCAAAAACTAGGTCACAAGGTCACATCAAAGAAAAACCTTGTTAGCACTCTAGAGGTCACATTTTTACCTAATCTATATGAAACTTGGACACAATGTTTGTCGCTTTGAAATCTAAGTCAAGTGTGTAACTGGGTCATCTTGGGTCAAAAACTAGGTCACATCAATTTTAAACCTTGTTTACGCTCTAGAGGTCACATTTTTTATGTTATATTAATGACACTTGGCCACAATGTGTAGCTTTATGAAATCTAGGTCTAGTTCGTAACTAGGTCATCTGGGGTCAAAAACTAGGTCACCAGGTCACTGATTCTGCCTAAACTGCTGGTCATATGGTGAGCGCTTTAGAGCCAATGGTCCTCTTGTTGTATTAGTCAATTTTTCCTTGAGTTATTAAAATTCTATCTGAATTTCATGAAATGTAGAATAAATACAAACTGAATGAACAACCATACTGTGAAGATGCCCCTCACTAATAACTGTAATGAGTTATTTTGATATAGTATCAATGGATGATTGAATCCCCTTTAGGCAATGCCTTAGTTCATATTAACTATGTACATTGACTAGTGATCTAGTGGTCAAATGGCAGTGCATCACTGCTGCACTGAATGTTGTCATGCAGGTTCTGTCTGTGACCATTGTCGATCAGGTTGTATTTGGGGTATACCTGTTTTACAAACAACTCTTTGTATGGAATGAACGAATAATAATATTGCCCGTTTAGAATTTGACAAGACTGAAACAGTGAGCTTAGGTACTTGGCATGAGTACTTTGCAAACATGGTTACGTTTTAGGAATTTACAATCATATCGACTTATCTATATGACTTTTTTGTGGGGAAATCACAGACGTGCAAGTAATTCTAAGTAACGAGTATGATGACTTAATAGATACGACCTGAGCTTTGTTGGCATACCGCAATAGAATATCATCCAATATGCTATTGTCAGACGGTTATTTTAGTAGATATCACGGTTCGTATGAAACTTTCTGTATTCATTTACTACCAATTATAATGTCCTTAAAGTGTTTCATATCAAATACATGATATTAAACCTGTTTTATTATTAACATTAGTAGTGGAAAGTATCCTCCCTAGTAGAGAGGCGCGGGGAATGATTTCACGACCGGTTGTCGCATAAATTGACGTTGCATGACCGGAAGTCACGTGATCCTTACACGGCGAACAGTCAGGTCCCGATGCAGGGGTCGGGAGTGATAATTAAGTGCAAACAAAGAACAGTTCTGGAGGTAGGCGTGGATATGATATGCGTCCTTAGTAATTTTCAAGCAAATACGTCTACTTTTTGACCACGGAAAGTACCGAGCTACTTTGATATGCAAGTTTTTTTTGGAATGAACTTCGACTTTTACACGAGCGTATTATAATATTTCATTATATCATATTTCAAAATTTCTTTGTTACTCAGACTTTGGTGAGCAACAAGATCACAGGAGGAGGGAAACAATGACAATAAAAACTCCAAAATATTGCTACCATACTGTTAGACAAGTTTAAAGCAATCAATAACTGTGAAGAAAAGCCAAAAAAAACACATCAAGACAGACTACAATGCACAGTTGTTTAAATCTATAAAAATATAACATTAAATATAAAAATAGATTTATTTTTTTCTCGACGCTACCTTTATCTGCGGTACAGTGATACGAATGAGGACAAATATAAACAAGCGCTATACCAGCTACTATTAAAAAAATAATAAAACAAGGAACGTACATTACAATAAAACCTTAGGCATACAAATGTGCATTTGTAGTGTTTAAAGTTTTATGTTTTTTTAAAAATGACAAAATTACTTTACATGAGGGTCTGATAAACGATTATCAAAGAATCTGACATTATATTGGCTCGCATTTTCAGATAGATATAGTCCAAGAGTTGAAGGCCATTTATTTACAATTATTGTCCAAATAACTACAAGTACCGTAATTATGGCGGATTTTCTAGCCGGCAGAACCATTTAAATGCAATATTCTGTAGCTCATAATTTTCTTTTATATTTTAAAACCTGGTACAAGTACACATTACAGTAGGTCTACAAAATTAAGGAATAGAGTAGGTCTACGTAATTAAGACGCCCGCATTTATTCCTTATGCAATCTTAACTAATCGGCTATTTCCGTCATCTGGATAACTAAAACAAGAAAGTTATTAACCGACGATTTTAGGCTTAAAATATGGATTTTATCGAGCGGCCGTACGATTACCAAATACTCGAGTCTGTAGCAAACATCTTTTAAAGCAACTAAGCGAGGGAGATACAAACTCGTTGCTAAGGAAAACTTAGTGGAGTTTGACTACTATCATGGATGCCAAGGAGGAAATCACAGAATGTAGACAATGAAAGGACTTGTTTTGAACAAGGAAAATCGTTTTTTATACACATAATTAACGTAATTATACAATTAACTCAACTCCCGATGCTGATTTTCAATAAAAACTGAAGCAGGGTTGTACCGATTACCCTTCGTACCTAAAGTAGGCTAAACATTTCTTATCAATGATTCTGTCAATCGTGAACAATCTTCCTGTACTGGATTATCATGTTATTAAAAATGTAGCACAACTGAAAACGGTCCAATGCTGTTTTTCAAAACAGACCCGTAGCTACTGTACGGTTTTTTGGAACAAAGCTCGTATTATAGCGACATTATTTATAATTCAAGCATTACCACAACTGTATGCAAACGATACCAAACATTGTTGCAGTAGTTTAATAAACAGCGTTTTTATTTTTCTCTCCGTAAATAAAGTCAATTTGTTTCAATTTGAGCTGCGGAAATATGTGTTACTGTTCCAATCAAGGGTTGTAAGTGTAGTGTTGATGTCATTGGTTTCTATTGCTATTTTGCCAGTGAAGCCTGTGTTATATTGGCTTCTTGTGTTCCCCCACACAATTGACCGTATTAAATAAGATTGCGTCATATAGTACAAGCACATACCGTATTACTGAACTATCAATATGGTTCCTTCGTACAATTAATTTGTAGTAAACAAGACATATCATTGAAGCTATGTACTATATTCAGAAACTCGTCGGCAGCTCTAGTCAGCCATATTACTCAAGATATGTCGGGCTGGTATAAAAAAGAACATTATACTTCAGATCGTAGATGTTGTGAATACAAGTTGATTAATTTGCATTTCATTTGTGACATTGTCTGATTTCAAATACCAGTGTGGTCATTACTTGCACTAAAAGCTATAACGATAACTGTAAAGTGTTTGCGCTGACAATATCTGCTTACATTATGTCAGCCATGTTTTTTATTTACTTTAACACTTGTGGTTTTAAGCTCGTATGTGTCCTATTGTTTGATTCTCGGATTAGTTCATCGTCATTTTGCGTGAAAAGGTTTGAACTCGATACATATGACCATCAGCTTTGCAATGAGCTAGATTATATTGAATAGCACGCGTATGTAAATACGTAATGGATACATCTGACAGCAATGAATTAACGTTTTATACACTAAGCTTCGAATCTCGACATGTCCTTGCCTTGTCTTCTCGGTAACGTATACTGAATCAATTCCCATCAAGTTTCTCTATGACAATATCGATGTAATTAAATCCCTACTTATACACCAAGGCCTCCAAACCCCGGGAAAGGGCGGGGTTTATATTTTTGCCTTTTCAAACCCCTGGTGAAATCCCTGCACCAAGGGCCATGCAGATGGTAAAGCCCCCGCAAAATGTCCTGCCCTATACCTCATATATTTCCCCAAAACAAAAGCCCCGCAATCACACGGCAATGTGGGGACATCGGAAAGGTTAAAGCCACGGGTCGGTCCCCCCACTATACCCGTCCTTCACTGGGGTTGGGTCGTGGTTTCAATTGACTGGAGCTTTATCTGGATAATACAAAAATGAATAATGTTTGACTATTCAAAATACTCAAGACATGACATTATGACTTGCATAAAGGTACAAATGTGTATGTGTAGTCCAATTCCTAATAACAAATTGTACTTTTTTAATAATCATTTAACAACTATGAATTGAGTTATTTGACTTTAAAAGCTTCGTTAACATTAATTTTGTGAACAATAAGATATATAATATAATTATGAATCCACATTTTTTAAATACTAGAGGTGCTGAACTGTTTTAGAATAAATCAGAACATCCTATTTTGACATACCAGCACAATAAAATCGATCTATCCCTGTCCAACCACGTTCACCTGTTATGTAATACATGTATATACACTAATCGTGAATCATAATACTAGTATTTCATGTATTATCAACCAAAACCATCCATCTTGTAGAGGGCTTTAACGTTGGCGTTTTTAAATGAAGTGTACCTGTCAAAGCATAAGAAGTATTGGTAGAGTATGAAATACCATTTTCTGTGAAGACAATCAGTAATATATGAGGGCATATTATTTCAGCTTTGTATGGCGACATAGCAGAGTTACACTGTTGTATGGTGTTGGGGTTTAATGTAAGTCTAAATGTGCTGAACCCGGAGACGTCTGACATACATGTGTACCTGGAGACGTCTGACATACATGTGTACCCGGAGACGTCTGACATACATTATGTACCCGGAGACGTCTGACATACATGTATGTGATCATTGCTAATGTAACGTTACGTATAATGGAGCAGTCTGACTGCAGCTATTTTACCATAACATTAAATTATTACACAGCCTGAACACAAATTGACCTGCATAACAATCGTAGTAGACCTTAATTGTGATTTTACAATGAACAAAGCCAATTACACGACTAAGGAGACCACTGGACAAATCATTTCTCGTTTCTATGTTGTTTACAATGACTAATTGACCATTAAATATACAGTCTATCCACGATATTCATTAGCGCCTGTGCAACAAATTATGTAAATATAAGAAAAGAAAATACGGGACACGTATAAGACTCACACTAAAAGATACATACGCCAAATTGTCACCCTAAACATTAGGTTAGCAATAATGAATGAGAGTTAATTTGGGTTTATGGGAATTACTGCGGTGGAACTGTGCATGGCATCTGGGTAATTTTGTAGATTATTATGTCACAGAACCTGAATTTCTTCAGTTTTCCCGATTCTGACGAGGGCAATCTCTCCACAGTGATTGCAATCAACCGTTTTCAACCAGGTTTGATTAACATGTTCTTTTATTTTGCACATTATAGGAATAACTCTACTTTGAAAAGATCCAAACCATAACTTTACCTTGCAGTAGTTACTGACAAGTCGACTTGAGATTTGTCGACTTCAAGGAATCAGCAATAGTCACCATGGTTTGATCAATAAGTAGGTGACAGTTTTATCTGATGCCGTTAATCTGCTGTTCATTTCCTCTATTTTGTAAACACATTAATTGCCTTTATAATGACAAATGTAGTGTTCGTCGACGTGATTTAAACACTGGTTATTGGATTTTCTTGGTAATAGTTCTGTCACACCTTTGTCAATTTTTCTTTAATCAGGGAGTTGGTGAAATTGTTCAACTATGGAAGCAGTTTTGCAATGTCTCTTTTGCTTCTATCAATTTACAATTGATTTGTAATTAAGTACTACTTCCATCTACTGCCTTATCATACCACTTAGAATATTAATGACATCAATGCATGGCATGTGTCAAATACTGACCAGGATAAATGCACATTGTAGCCAAAATGTTACATGATTAAGATGCGCAATTAAAGGCTATACGTATTACAAGTTTAATGTGTCTCTTGTATTTTCATATTTCCTTTGCGATGTTGTACTGGTGTTCACCTCGACAATATTCAGGCGGAATTTGGCCATGCGTAATGAATGTTTTAATCTAAAGAATTTAAGTACTCACTTATCTAAGTGCCGGTCAAATACTGGAAAACGTAAGTATTAGGAGGTAGGTATTAAATTGACTAAGGAATTTGGTATTAAGCATCTATTTACATGAGGGTGTTATTCAAACGGACACTCAGCTATGGTTACTCTAGAGTACATTGAGCTTAGATGTTTGGTTTGTAGAATTGTCTAAGGGACCTTTACTAAGTTTGCTCAAATCATGACACAGTGGTCATATTTAACCCCCGACCAAATTTGTTTAGTGAGTGAATTAAGTGCTTCAACAGTCATGAAACTTCATATGGTTAATCATCGTGACGTATACTAGCGCGTGACAATTCATTTATCGCTGAAATTTAAGATGGTCGACTGCAGTCATCTTGGATTATTAAATTTTGTACAACTGATGCTTATAATGTGTAGTAGTGTGTCATCATTTTGTTCAGAGAGATCCAGAATGGCCACCTTTAATTTTGTTTTTAAGAACTAAATACTCCTCCAAATATTGCAATTGCATTATCCCAAAGGGTAATGATACTCAGATGAGCGATATCTTGTTAAATCCTACGATAGTTTTAAGAGCGTGTTGGCACGCAAAACATGCCATTTTGTAAGCATTAGCGTAAAACTAAATATAATAAATATGAAACCTCGACCTTGTAGGTGCTAAGTTTAACGAACCCTACTAACCAGACAAATAATTGTAAACACGTGGTACCATGTTTCAAGTGACATCCGTTTCAATGCTTTATGCGTTACCTTACAGACGATCTGTTCAATGTTTTATGCGCTCTGTAACAGACGATTTATTTGAAAGGCCGATTTATGCCACTGCTTGCTAGCGCATGAACTATATATAAAATCTTTTTCAGCGGCTTGGTAGTTCTTTCCAGCACCCTGTGAAACCTGTATTTTCCAAGGCTTCACAGGGTGCTGAAAAAACGGTACAGCTGTTGAAACGACCATGATTGAGCTCTGCTGTGGGATTTCCAACATGAGATACCATATATTTCATGGAAATTAAGCATTTATTTCCCTTTGCGTGGGACCTGTAGCCAAACGTCAAGTGGTATTGCTACACTGTATCAGGCAGTGTGACGAAATACACACGTTCTATGAAGGGGGAAAGACGATGCTTAACAATTGGTTAATATCTTAAATAGTAATTATAACCCTACACAACGAGTTGTAATGGAGTATACTGGATTCAACATGACTGTCGGTCAGAACATCGGTTTATCCATAGGTGTCTTCTTATGGACTTACCTCCCCTACACTTTTCGCAGACGATAAGAATTATTTTGTCAGAAATATGGTCCTTTTTTATTAATTATATATAATATGATTAGACAAATACTTAACAATGCAACTACTCCTACAATTTGAGCAGAACTGCCTTTAAACTTAAACAAAATTAACATGATGTGCATGATGGAAAGAATGGGCACAGTGATGATTTTGGCAAAAGTTATGACCGTTCGTTTGTACATTCACTGTATAATATACCGACAGTATTTACAGTATTCAATTCATACTTCCATGTGTAACGAACTACAGGAAGAAGATGTGCATGAAGGAAGGCATTAGGTGCAGTGATTTTACCACGTAAGGGTATATGCATATATTCTTTATATATTCTTTATTTATATTATAGGCCAACGGCCCATACACACAAACAATATACATATAACATGTTTACAATGTACATATCATGGCAGTAATGTAACAATTTATATGCATACATAGGTATATTAAATTAATAGAACAATGTAGACCCAATATTAACATCATATTTATTATAATATTGTTTCAGAACGGACCTTTAAAGCATAATAAATAAACATCGTCATATTTCGTATTATTGTTTCATTTGCACAAGTCAATAGACAATTAATTTATGTAAATTTGGTCCTTCAAAATATTGTTTAGGAATGTATGTCAAACGTAGATTATCATAGGGCGGACAAATTAATAGAAAATTGTATTCACACTCAATTATTCTATCACAATGAATACAGAAACGATTTTCATGTGGGATTCCAATGTGACGACCCTTCTCTATCATGTATATGAATCTGCCAAAAGGCAATAGCTCTTGATGTGAACGTTTCTTACTTATATCATACAATCCTGCTTCCACGCTATGCAATCTTAAAAATACCGAAACAATTGATGTATACCTTTCACCGCAAATAAGAAACTCCGTAAGTTTTGTGTTGATGTACATGTATCTTTGTTGTCAAAAAGATCTAGTATTGCGTGGTATTTGCAAGCGAAATACACTGGGATGAGAAAAACATGGGATGAGAAAAACATTACATTTTGTATAACTGTCATTTGAGACCTCAGCTGTTAACAGTTTGATTGGAAGCATGTGGATAATGAAGAAAAGTCACGATGCCTCAACTATACATAGCGATTAACGATTAATTTAAACGTATTTATATTGGATATTTTTACGATATATTATGACATTGGACAATGTCAGACGATATAATTGTGCAAAAATCCTAATATAAAAACATGACATGTTAGTAATACAAGTAAGCCACCATGGCAGCACGATAGTCACAAAAAACGTTATTGAGTTATTGAACGTAAACCTTTGAATAGTCACGCTGACCTTGACCCTTTTGACCTAAACATCAATGGGGGTCATTATCTGTTAATGTCAAACCTCCAAGTAAAGGTTACAGATATTAGGGCATAGCGTTATTGGGTTATTGAACGGAAACCATTTGAATAGTCAGAAATGGTAAATGTGAAAGTGACCTGGATCTTTGATTAACTAACCTCAAAGTCAATAAGGTTATCTCCTGTTAATGACTTACCTCCATGTAAAGTATGAAGATCCAAGAACAAAGTGTTCTTAAGTTGTTGAATGGAAACTGTTTGGTTTACCGACCGACATGATATACCCCTCTTCAAAGATAAGGGGCATAAACATGGACATACGAGACTGTTAGCTGACGAACTTTCAACAATTTTCTCCATTACATAAATTAACGTTCATGTCTATTTTTTAGAATAATATTAACGCAATGCGGTTCAATATAAACAATAGAATTTATTAAACAATATATATCGTACCTAAATAATACAAAATGTACTATAAACACATTATAATAATCGGACAGTGAAGACAAACCATATCAGAAACAGCAGGACATGAAATACTGAACAGTTACAGAAACACGACATCCAATTCCGACTGCAAGTCTCCTTGAGCATTCAGGCAAACAAACCAGGAACAAGAGCCAGACGACAAGAACAGAGGAAGGGAAATACCACACCACAAGCAAGGGCAGTAGAAGAACAGTAAAGTAAACATTATTTTATGCAGTTCATACATGACCCCCAGGGAAACCACACACCACATGCAAGGACAGTAGAAGAACATTAAAGTTAACATTATTTTATGCAGTTCATACATGACCCCCAGGGAAACCACACACCACATGCAAGGACAGTAGAAGAACATTAAAGTTAACATTATTTTATGCAGTACATACATGACCCTCAGAGAACTTATAATTATGTTGAGCTATTAGAAAATACTATTATTATAACAAAGCAGACTGTGCACTACATGTATTAATTATATGATAACTTTATTAATTTCATTACACCTATTAATTACATATGTTGAATGAGAGCGTACTTGCTGACATTGTGGGAATGAAATTGTGCACAGCAAAGCATTCGTGCGAAGATATTAATGAAAAATGTCGCAAAATACCATATTGGATTATGCTCATTTGCATAATACATTTTAACATTGGTATTGATTGGTTATCGGACACAGGACGGAAAAGTCCATCAAATTATAGTATCCATACTATTTGTCAAACCGAAAAAGTACCCAGGAACGGCTTTAAAATGTCATGCAAGACATATAAGCGTTTAAGACAATGTACAAATAAGTAAAAGTGCGTAATGCTTAACAACTATTGTACAAGTAATAAACATTAAATTGCAAAATCTAAATTGTTTGGCTCATTTGGGAACCAATGTACGATCGATACTCCTCCTTTACACTATCTCTAAGGCTGATTTATTTTAATTCGCCGTTAAAAATCATATAGTCGTTCCTTATAGGATTTTGTCCAAGCATAGGGTAGATGAACTGTGTTAAGGCATACTGACGAAAATGCAATCCTTGTTGGCTAGCATTACATACGATATCAGATTAGTGTGTACGATTTGGACAAATTGCATGCGGTATACGGCCATTTCTATTTGCATTAATGTTGCCATTGAGTCTCATTGGGCGCCTACATATGTACCACAGAGGAATAAATCTTATAAAACGACACTAAAGAGAACACCTAGACTATTGAAGTGCAAAAGTTGACACTTACCGGTACAGCAGACGGTTTAATTGCCAGTGACTTCAATGTGTTTTCAAAGATTCACGATATAATGACACCCTTGTTGCCCAGATGAACTAGCATGGTTGGATAATCACAGCATGATTATAACATGATTATTACACTGTTTAACATAGTGTGTATCATATTAACAAAATACAGTAAAATAGTTTCCTTTTCATGATAGCAACTTACCATTATGTCTTAATGCAGCATCAGAAGGTTATTAAACCAGTAGAAATTAGAGAAAAAGGCCAAAAAAGGGATGCATACCTAAACATACATCCGCCATGTTGTATTCATGCTGTGATTATCAAATCATGCTGGTTTGTCTGGGTGACCAGGGTGATGAGGGAATAACCTTAGTTATTTGATTTGATTGCACAACACTATTCACACTCTACGGGCCTTGGTAATCTTTGATGCGTATCTCTTACACAAACCATACATTTAATCAGAAAAAGTTGCCATTAAATTCCATATTTAAGTTAAGTTTAATACCACATTTAAGTCGAATTATTCCTACAAGTTTAAGTCACATTTAAGTTGCATTTAAAGGTGATTAAATATAGAATATAAATTGGATTAAATGCACGTTTATGCAATATAAACGCAAAATTAAATGCGCTTAAATTTGAAATTTAAGATGCATTTAAAGGTGATTAAATATCTTTTTTTTTCATAAAATTATTCTGCACATATTGTACAAATAAGACAACAAACCACTCAGCAGTTTGTAACCTCCTTCTTACCAATTAAAACATTTCTGTATCGTACGATTTATATAGGTAAACCATACTTTTATTTTGTCTGACTTAATTTATATTATTATAATATATGTACTGCTTTGATATTTCAATTTCCATGAACAACCATGAAGTAGAATTTAAATACACTAGTTCACTATGAAACTACTTAACGATATAATTTGTATTTAAAGTATATTTAATGGCAAGGAAAAGATATATAAAATATTTACTCATATTTTTATTCAAGGGGGGTAATAAAACAATTATGGAAATTCTTCTAATTTTAGAGTTTGTGAAATAAAATTTGTAGATCTACATGTGAACTAAACGCGAATCTAGTAGGATGCCTGTACTAGTATTATTTGTGATTATATATATAAATAAAATTTAGTTAATACACGGAAAATAAATCGAATTAAATATGGACGTTTTCGTGAAATTCAAAATAAACTGAAAGATAATATAGTATTATTTGTGATTAAATTTACAAATTAAATTTAGTTTATACACGGAAAATAAATCGACTTAAATTTGACGTTTTTGTGAAATTCCAAATAAAAGTAAATATAATAAAATATTAAACCCGTTTTTTCATGCTGTGTAGACTATTTCAGTATTGGTCATCCTGGTGTATTGTTTATTACGTTTTGTGTTAAACCGTTTGTCTTTTGGAACGTTTGTTGAACTGCTATTTGTTTTAGGCGAAGAATGAACTATCTCAAATCCATCAATTCCAAGTTTTCCGATTGGTTCCTGAACCTGTTCTTATTAAAACAAAAATCATTTCTTCAGCTTTAGGCACAAGATTTAGTCTTAACATGTAATGTTGAATGTCGAGTAGCATTTAACGTTATCTATTTTTGTCTTGAAAAACCTTCTTTATCATGAATATTTCCTCGTCGAAATTTTAAATGATTGCTTTCAGTCGTGTATTGAATATGTAAACCTCATTTCAGTTGAATATTTTTATTCAGTGTTGTTATATGTATTAACCGATTACTGGTGTTTTGTGATGTAATAAAATTGTAACTGGTAATTTGCGCAATTTTTGTGTGGTGTTGCGAAGGCCGACCTATCTAATATGTTTGTACTTTGCATTGCTAGGCGATGGCGCGGTACACCTATATGGGTTTGAACTTCACTAAAGGTGTAAGTATTGTCCCTCGTAGAAGAGGAGTAACCATGGTCCCTTTATTTTGAACAAGATGGCGACCGGGTTGCTTATTTCGGTGATGTATTGTCGGTTCTGTAAGGCGAGTAGAACTTTGAATAATCATACATACTCTGTCTTATAATATACTACTCAAAATTTGATCAGGGTCAAGACATTTTTCCATTTGAATATTTTGCAAATTGAATAAGATTTACTGGTAAAATTATCTGAAACATGATGATACATCTTCAATATTGCATACAAATAAAGATTACTTCAGAATTTAATGTATAAGTGCTGATAAGCCGAACCTCATTAAAATGTTGTACTGCGTTCAAGCTTCTGTAATAACATAGTGTGGTTCATTTCTTGTCATTTTGGGTCTTACTCGATATGCAAATAAAAACGGGACAAACATTTCCATGTTATGCCTGCCACTTTGAGCATTGCAAATAGGGCTTATCAGTTACCTCGAAAACGACGCCATTTGACAAATGCAAGACTTGAAATGTAGAAGCAGAACAGATGATATTTCCATAATTGCACAACCTTGTCTGAATTGGGTTTGTTCAGTTAACATAATACAGTCATCAACATTGATTACTTGACCCTTAGTAAAGTTTGAGGAGTATACTTAAAACACGCATTCGATCGATGTATAGTATGCTTGTCTGGTAAGTTTACTTTCTTACAACATTACGCAAAATGAAATTTGATATAATATGAACATAGATGTGATTTGAATGTTTTACTGTGTGTTTACATTGATATCAATGCATTATTTTCCCAAGAAATATCGATGGTTCAGGTATTAAATGAATAGCCCTAATATGTCTGAAACTAGCTTCGGTAAAAAAAACTCGGTAAATCTGTTTGTTGATATATTTGTATGTTTATCGCATTCGTAATGTGTCCTAATGTTCAAGTACAAGGTTTTCTTTCGTTATTTTTTTCATGAGAGTGTAGTGTATATACCAAAAGACGCAAATTCAGACGAAAATAACCCGAATTAAACACGTGTATTAATTCAAGTACGAAATGTTATCTGTGCCCTGTTTATTAATAAGTTGTGTTCTAAATTTTAAGTCGCAAGTATTTTCGATCGTGTTCAAGCGCAATATGCCGTGACTCCCGATTAGAACCTCAGTAGCTTATGTACCAGTCAATTGTAACTACGGCCCCGAACACCTCAGAAGGGCGGGGATTTATTGCTTTTTCCTTTTTAAAATCCTAGTAAAATCCTTGCTTTCCCACGGCCATACAGATAGAACAATCCTCGCAATTGCCCGGCCCTTCACCTCACGGGTATAGGCATGGCTATATTTCCCCGCTATTATGGCGCGTAACAAAAGCCCCGCACTCACAGGGCACTGTAAAGACATAGGTAAAGATAGGTAAAAACTAGGGACATTTCCACGCTATCCACCGCCCTTCCCCGGGGTTTGGATGCGTGGTTTCAATTGACAGATGTATTACCATTTAGTGCTTTGATTAGATCACGTATATTTACAATAATGTCTGCGATACATAGGATAAGCCCAATTTCTATCTTTTAAAAGAGCCAGCTAACCAGTGTGGCTGATGAGACACATTCTTTCTGAGAACATATACATTTACTTTTTGGCTATCAACTCACTTCAGGCGCTACTATATACAGAGATACATGATACATTCCATATAATTATATCAAATCCAGTTACATGAACTCATACGTTGACATACATAATTATCACAATGTCATTCAGATAGTAGACATATTCCTGTACAAATGTTCTCATAAGACAGCGAAAACGAGGCCACAAACTAGGTACGGGTTGCTTGGCATTGTTCGTTAGAGTGTACTATAAGAAATCGGCGTAATTATATTCAATGTTGAGAGGCAACTAATGAAGGTCGTCAAACTGAATATTCAAGACCATAATTAGTTTTACACTTGTCAGTGGGAGGAATTGATGTTTGTGCCGTATATAATAGAAATATGGTAATACAGACCACATACTATATAGTAAGTACACACACTTTTCAATTCCCCTTAACGGTTTTGTTTGTTTATGTTTTGAACAAAATTTTGAGTACATGAGTTTGATTGTAAAAAAGATAATAAACATCGGACAGGGAAGACACCACTCAACTTAAACAGTCGAGCACTTAAAGCGTAATTATACAGAACACAGTTATATGACAGAAAGTATGTAACTCAATGTTGCGATAGAATGTATTTAACTCAATGACCAGTACGATTCAGTGAACTTCGGTCTCTGGGCTGTTAAAAGAACTAAACTGTGTTCGTATGTTGCAGTGATCAGTGTTTCTGGAATATAAAATCGTAACAAATCAGCGCATTTTATCGTCATCAGCAAATAAAGTAACGAAATGAAATACTATAAAGCACATTGGTATTGCAGAGAAATAACACCTTAGAGGTATTGAAATGGTTCGTCTAAGCCAAAGGTAATTAAAACTCGGGCAGGAAAGGCAGCACCCAACCGAGCATAGGAAACAAAAAACATCATATACCACAATTACAAGGCACAATGCCCAACACATAGCTGAACTGAATATTAATTGCTAAGCCCAAGTCCAAGCTGTCGAAATGCTGAATGACCTAGGTTCAGCAATAAAACGGCTGAATGCCGTAGTTCAAGGAATAAAACAGCTGAATGTCCTAGTTTCAGCTGAATGGCATAGGGTCAGCAATTAAAAAGCTGAATGCCCTAGCGGAATAACATAGTTTCAATAAACTGAATGCCCTAGCCTAGCTGACTGAGCTAGATGTAACAAGCTGAATGCCCTGAGTAACAACAGTAAAAAAGTCTGAAATACCTGGTTTTAGCTGTATGAAGTCCTAAATACATCATCTAATGGTGGTAAACAATTGTGATCTCAAAATAGATTACGCACTTAGAGTCGAGCCAAATTCAATAGACCAGCCAAATTGTTGCCATTGTTTACATTTAAATTTTGAAGTGTGACATTGATCATTGTTATATTGATGTGATATTTGAGGAAGGGCACACCATTTAATAATCGTCAACATTCTTACAAAATATACATCGAAGAAAAAAAGCTGCCAAAGCAATGTTAACCATTAAATAAACGAAGTCCGTCATCCTCCACCAATGACTCAAATATTTGCAGCTGGTTAATCTGGGGTAAATACAAATAGGTCACTAGGTGAATTCAAAGAACATGCATTGAAACACCATATAATCAAAAGCAACTTGCATACTTGGTTCAATTGTTACATAGTCTCCCAAGTGTATAGAACAATTTCGCAGTATTATACGACACATGTAAGGATTAGACTGTGATTGACATTATTGTCCCTTTCGAGGAATGTTGCTGGAGAGTAAATATACGATGATAAGGTTTATGATCTATCCTGTCTTGAAAGCAGGAAGTAAAGGCATATGTCAGAGTAATCAGTCCGCGGACGGTACTTGTACCTGTTATATTTCTTCAGTTTTGCTGTACCGAGTTTGTATTTCTGTATAAAAACAAGATCAGGAGGCTGATGTTTGTGAACAAGCCCCCCTTGATATCCCTGCATGTGAATAATTTACCCAAACGTTAGAATCCATACTAGTCGAAATTCATATTAATTTTGTCTTCCGGATATCTTCAACAGTTCATATATCATTAAATGGTTACTTAAGCTACGTTTTATGAGACTCGTAAGCTAATTATATTAATCTGGAGACTGACTTTTCGACAGACGGATAACATATCACTTCATGTATTACGTTTGAAAGGCTAAATCTAATAGAAAACGCGGCGTAGGTGTGGGTGGAAATCCGGGAACTTCAACATAAATACTGAGACTTCTGCTACTATGGAAGGATCAGCAGAATTGATCATATATTCATGTACATATCTTATATCTCTTAAAGAAAAATAAGAGTCATACGCTATATAATAGTTTAAGTTTAATTAATATAATATTTGAACTGTAACATTAATGTAACAGTAATTATTCATATGATGCCGATTTCCTGAAGTTTAAACTTTGGTTGATATATAAAAACAATTATATATATATTTTGGTGAATACAACTTAAGCTAAAACAACCTCAAGTTGTATTTATTCCTGACATACTAGTTATACATGTGTTTGAGGCATTTCTATACGTTTAATTTATGGCTTATCGTTGCTAAATATTTCCAAACTTAGTTTTGATTTCCTTTCACAATTAAGTTACTTAATATGATATAGCTCTATTGACCAAAATAGATAGAACACAATCACATGTATTGGATCGTGAAGTATATTAAAACAAATTAAACAAGACTATGTTTCCACTTTAATCACACGTCTTCATCGGAAATTTAAGCAAATGAATAAAAAACGTCACGAGTTATGACGTCATGAAAGTACATCATAAAGTACAGAAGTCCACATTACGAAAGATAACATCGTACATGAATTACTCTATATAATTATCTTTTATCCCGGAGTTCCGGTGCTTCCATCCACATGGCGTAGGTCTTCAGATTATGTACAATAGGCGTCTCTCAAGTATAGACACAACTTATACAGATATGTAAATAAATAAATTATTGATTGTTAATTGTTTTAATTCAAAAATATACTAACAACTCGGACATGGTAGACAGCATTCAACTGAAACAACAGGGTGCGAATGGCGCGCGCACATACACGATTAAGAAAACCTCAGACTAAAAGCACAAATCACAAGGACAAAAAATAACCAGACAAATGAAAGTTAAGAACTGTATACCACCTCCGTTTATCATATATAACATGAGCAAGACTTTGCAGACAAGAACGAGGACGACTCACAAAACGCAATGGACCAAAGAGAACCACGAGGACGACTTCACACAAAACAACTATCAAACTCCTTATTGAACTAAATGAAGCAGCTAAAGTGACGACAAAGTTACAAAATGGCACATACAATATGAACACAGCTTTACAAAAAGGCACACAAAACATTTTTGAAAACATGAATGTAACAGCACCAAAACAGATCTTTGACAAGTGATGTACATTTTGTTTTCATTGAAAAACATATGATTAATCCATAAAATTGACTATACATAAAACATGTTGCCGATAAAGAGCAGAGATTGGTATCACTTCGCCTGATTTACTCCTATTGTGAAGATTTGCACCCTGCTACGATAGTAACAGATGAATAATTATACGTCGTTCCGTGTTCCTGGTTGTCCCAAAGGCAATGAACTAGGAGAAGATGGAATCAATCAAATGACACAATTTGATGCGTTCGGAAGTCTGGCCTATTATTCAAATCAGGATATCTCTACGCTGATACTCCCTTGATTGTTATATTATGAGAGCGTATTAATCTGTTGTTAAGATTGCAGTTCAGACACGATCCGACCACGCCATGTCAATACAGAAGCACCGTGCTAACAAACCATTTTAATATTTTGAGACGAATGTATTGTTGAAGAAGTAAATTTTACTATACTGTACTATTCTGTAAAACGATAATATTAAGTCATAAAGGGAAGGCATCACTCTGCTTAACCAGCCTCAAGGGCGCAGGGGCATCCTCTACCAGTGCAGATACAGCATGATCTGACCAGAGGGACAGTCTTTGAAGGGAGGGAGAGAGTGACATTAGATACAGGCATGTCCGGCGCTGCAGAAGTGCGCCTAGCTTTTATTTCGAATAGACAGCTTGGTTATTTAATGTGCCCAGTGTATTACAATGGTACACAGCTTCCTGACACCTTTACCCAGACCGCACGGTCAGATATAGCGGGAAATATTATAAATACTTCAGAAATGTCAAGTTCTGATGCCGGGGATCGAACCCACGACCTCTGGATTGACAGTCCAGTGCGTAACCACTGAGCTAAATCCGCTTAAATGGCAGACATTTTACTAGTCAGCGATCACAGAAATAAAGCGGAACTTATGTACAATCAGCACACATATACATGTACATGACCATTAGTATAATGTGCAACCCGTAACGCAATTTCTATAACCTCATAAAACATGTAAATAACTTAACCCAGACAGTAACCCCTAGACGATTATACAATTATGTGAAAAAGAGGAGAAAAATAAGCCATATATTGACCAAACACCAAATTTGTAGACATAATCAGAGACGGATATAATGCCGTATCCGTGGACAAAACTTCCTGACCGGGAATACCAGGGGATTAGCAAGTGTTTAGTGTTAAGAACGTGTGTTACTATATACAGATGTTTATCGTCTGTTCGTGAAGTAAATGACCTGCAAACGGCTCTGTTACTGCACAATGTGTTCCAAGATTTAGGATATGTCTGATGTTGAAGTACAACAATATCCCAGTGCATTAACATCAGACACGTAAGACGTTGCGTCAGTTAATAATGTATACGTAGATTTTAGAGGCTATTGCTAACGGTAGATAAACAGTATTCTGGATGATGTAACCAATAACTCTCAAGTGTCAATAAAACCCCATCATCAGTTTGCCATTAACATAGAATGAAACCTGGTGGGATATTCACAAAGCATCTTAGCAGAAAACTTAAAAATCATAAATTGTTTTAAAGTGTGTCAGTTAACCAAGAAAACCAAGTTGATTAATATCTTACATAGTTTTAAAGCAATATATAAACAGCTACTACAATCAAGAAAACACGAATTAAACTTCACATTTTGGACATATGGGATGCAATGTTTTTACTTAAGTAAAAATATGTAGGCTTTCACTTAAGATGCTTTGTGAATAACAGCGCTGCTCTTTAATCGAGCTAAAAACGAACTTTATAAACAGCCGTGTAGCAATTCATCGAGACTGGGAGTACTATAGTTTATAACTGTAGTAAAGGTTTCCGAGTATACTTGCCAGATGAGACTATGAATAGATGCAACATGGTATGGCGTTAGTCGGTAATTTGGTTGTTTCGACATTGTCATGTCAAGTATCAACACAATCGACATAACTAATTTTGATTGTTTTATAACGAAATCTCACATTACATGTTTCTATTTCAGGACCAAAAACAGGCATACAAACATGTCTGTGAATTTTGAGACAAGATGAGACCTGTTATCAAGCTTGAAGGTAGGGTAAAATACCGGTTAACTGGTACTACCCCAATCACACGAGCGTCGGAATGTGCCAGAATGCCATAGAAATGACTATTCAAGGTACAATCTTGTATGTTCAAATGCATTATATCTGCATTCCGAGTGTATTCCATATAAACTGGTCATTTCGAATGACCTTCAAATCATCTACACCTAAAATTTGTATTCACTCAAATATCCCAGATCGCACGATGTCGGAATTAGCCCGAATGTCGAAAAATGGTAAACTCGACGTGTATTCCTGTGTTATCTCTGTAAAAATGTTCCTGCCAAACAGATAGACGTACATGTTGCGAAACTAAATGTGTACACGTAAAATTACTTGACAGTTGAAGCATGTTATCCTGATGAATTGACATGAATGTAAACAACACTCGATAAGTCCGCGGGCGAAAATATCTAGAAAGTTTCCAGCGTGTAACACATATTTGAACATTAACTTGCGTGACGTAGAACGTAAATCTAAAACAGTTACAAGTCTAATGTCGTCTGTCACACATGTTTTCTATTCCCGAACACGCACTAGTACAAGATAACTTTCGCAACCTGCCTATTCGCTTGATAGAAAACACGAATTGTACATCATTATTTCCATTGTAAGGAGTTGCAACATGCTATGATATTAACAAATACATAATTGTATGTTGTTCCGTTTTCCTGGCATTCCCCAGAGTAATGTACTCGGATGAGGTGGACTCAATCATTAACTAAATAAACTATGGTGACGTTACGCACAATGTTGCAACCGAAGCGAAAATTAAGTGAAATGCACGAGCTTTGGTTTAAACTGTATTTATTTCAATATAAGTACATATATATAATAATACAAACATGGAATAATTAATGGATTGGAAAAGAAGTTTTTGAAAACTTATATTAATTCCTCTCCAAAGCTTTAAATCTAGTAGTGCTCTTATATTTGAAGATACGTCCGTGAATAAGATGCCTAACTATTCAGTAAAGGAAATTAAACAAGTCTAACATTTTCTTAATATGTTATTTATACAATGCACTTTTAAAATATGTATGTTTTAGGTGATGCGCGAGTGCTAAAACGATATGTCCCAAAGTACCACGATTTTCTGGCGCAAAAAACGAAACACATCATATTTGTTTTATCTTTTGACATAATTCAATTCAAATTCTCCATGAAACTGATGGGAATTGATATCATACGTTTGTGAAACAGAGAGTGGCGTAACGACATGCGTTTTTCGAGAATAAAAAGTACATTGAAGACAGACAACTTGTCCCATTCGCCTTTTTAAAGAAAAGTATGCCGCTTTGCCTTAGTAAAAGTTACACAGAAAACAACTTTGACAGTATGGTACCAATTTAGTACAAAATGAAATCTCATTTGATGATTAGTATTCTGTTAGTATGAAATTCAAAATAAATAAATACACTTATAATTGTTTTACTGTATATTTGTTTGAAAAAGTCTAGCCACGGCGTCTTTTGGCATACTCTCTACATCGGTCAGGTAAATTGCGTACATTTACACGCAATTAACATCGCTCGTCCAAATACTTGTGAATCATTTATCAGATTTGTTTCTGCAAATTTGTTTGTTGAAATGCACGGACAAAATAATAAGTTATTTATCTATTAAGTCTAGCCACGGTGCGAATCTTTCTAGAACGTCGTTGTAAATGTTTACATCAGTATTTATTTTATTCACATTTTAGATTGTTTTTAAGGACAATGCTGTAGCGTATTATCTACAAAAAGCGGTTTAATTTACAACACATGTACTATGTATCATTTAATGATAATGCTTGTTTTCTCATCCGTAATATTTAAATTTAAATTTAAAAATATTATATTATCGTGATCATTCCCCACACTTTTTGTTAGATATGACCACGGATATGTGCAGGAAATGCCTATAAACACACACTGTAATACTATCAAACGTTCCCAAAGTACTATGAAAAAATATCAAGTGAATCACGTTTGGCTTTGACAACTTTAGCCCTATTCCCATTACATGTACTAATATAAGGCGATATGTTCCAACTTTAGCTGGAATATTATAGTCATCATTACACACGATGCACCATAATTTCCCTATTATGTCTGATGGCCAAAGATCAATATGGCCTGCAATGATGTCGGTTAAAAACCTTTGACATGGTATATTGCTGTATCTAGTCGGTCTTCCTCTGTCTTTAAACAGATGGAAATCCTTCCGGAGTGTCTAGTACCAAGCGATAAAAACCGTCGTGTCGGATTTACATATACAGGTTAAAACTATGTATAGTCCAGTTAGGATATTGTGACAGTGACGTTGCAGTCTTTATGTGTACGCAAAAAATCACAAGCATTGTCTAAACAGGTCGAGCGAAGTTTAGTATGTTAGTTTAGCATTGAAAGTATAGTTGTTTATACAGTATAAGCCTTTATAATTGGTTTAACTACGTTATAGTGGACTCGACCGCAGCGTCACTGGATTCTTATCCTGACTGGACTATACATTGATCGGTGATCCTTAGGCCGACGGGTAGAGCATCACTGCTGCACTGAATGTTTTCATGCAGGTTCTGTCTGTGACCATTGCCGGTCAGGTTGTATTTGGGGTATACCTGTTTTACAAACAACTCTTATTTTCCGTTCTTTCCAGGAATCAACGAACAATGATATTGCATGTTCAAAATTTGTACAAGACTAAAACAGTGAGTTTGTGTACTTTGCATGGGTACTTTGCAAACATGGTAGCGTTTGAGGAATTCACAATCATATGTGGGGAAATCACAGACGTGCTTTTAATGCCAAGTAACGAGTATGATGACTTAATAGATAAAACCTGAGCTTTGTTGGCATATTACGATAGAATATCATCCAATTTGCAATTGCCAGATGGTAATTTTAGTGGATAAAACGGTTCGTATGAAACCTTCTGTATTCAATTTCGATAACGCCAAATTATAATGTCCCTAAAGTGTTTCATATCAAACATATCGTATTAAACGTCACGTTTGATTTATTATTAACATTGCTGATCGTGTAATCCTCGCGATCTGCTTTGTTATATACTGCCAAGTATATTGGATGTAATTGTGACGGTATAAGTATAACACTCAGGACAAATAACTTTACAACAGCCATATTACAGCCTGGAAGCCATATACAGATTACTTCATTCTGTATCATGAACAATCTTTTACAAGACAAAACCATATTGTTAGAGACGTAAAAATGATATAATAACCATACCCTGCGTAGTTGTTTTTTAAACCCTACGAATAGGGCTTATTATATATTATGTAAGCCATATTCGGGGAATTTTTATTATCTGATATTCACCATCATTCTATAGCGTTATCATTATCATATCATCTTATATTCACTATCATTCTATAGCGTTATCATTATCATATTATCTTATATTCACCATCATTCTATAGCGTTATCATTATCATATTATCTTATATTCACCATCATTTCTGAGTACGGATATTGTAGCCATTGTGATCACATTGTTTGTGTTGTAACTTGTTCAGATGGGCATAGTACACCATTAAATTTTATACTTAACATACCAATATTATTTATACATATTTTATCTTCCATTAAGGAGCCTGTTTACGGTGGTTGTACAAACAGAATGGGTTTTGAGAACGCATATTAAGTTTTAATGTTCTGGGATTCGTAATACCTTAATTATGGTTCCAACTTTTACACACGCCATTGTGTTTTGATCGTTCACACATACTGTAATGCAAACGGACAACTCGCAATTAATGCTTAACATTTGAATAGTTAACTTCCTGCTGAGGCATCGTTATTGGCAAGTTAAGGACGTTTGATACAGTTGTTTATGCGCACCATTTCTGCGCATATACCTTAAACGGGAATAGAGGCCGCGTTTGGCACCGAATCGTCATGAAAATTGGGCAAAATGTTTGTCGTGATTCTGTATAGGGTTAGTATAAATATGGATATTTTGAGGTAAAAAAATAATTTCACAGCAAATAATATGAACACACTCTGCATGAAATAGCGGTTACATTTTCATTCATTTTTGTGAAATTAGAAATTATTACTTGGGTTACCTGTACCCATTTATAATGAGTGTTTATATTGCCTGGTACTACATAGATCCCCTTTTACTGATATATAGGGAATCAACCAATGATATCTTGACTAAAAGTGTGAAGAATATTCAAGTGAGCGATTCAGGGCCCATCTGTGCCACCTTGCTATTTGGAATGTGACGTCACAGACAAATTGGGAAAAGGGGAGATAATTCAGTCATAATAGCACAAAGTGTAGCGTGAAAACCCATGTTTAATTTTAATTTTTAGATAAAGTACACTTTATTCAACATCCTTAGCCAAGAATAAATTATGACAAGACTAGAAATTATGAGAAAAACATATAATTATGCAAAAAGTACTAATTTGGCCTTTGTTGCGCCATTTTACCGCCATTATACCGCATTTTACATTGCAAAGAGACACAATTACGACGTTACTACAGCTTAAATAATTATTGTTACACGCCAATTTCTTCTACGTTTACATTTACTATACTTTCATGTACATAATATGCAAATGTGAGTACTCTTTTAGTATCAGAATATTTTTTACGCGCAGATAATGCGTCGTTTTTACGCAATTTCACTAAGGTTTTTATGATATAGGGGGACAATATTGACGTCATAGCGCAAAAAGTAGTCCCGTGACCTATCTTTTTTATTTAATATTTGGATTGAGTACACTTTTATCAATAAAATAAGCAATAAAAAATATATTGGTCATCGAGGTCGTTTTTGAGCTACGGCCGATTTTGTGTATTTTTTTGTATTTTTTAGCAGTCATTTTTCGGATATTTTGAAAATTCTTTTTTTGTCAAAAATTTGTGAATTTTCTTATCAATACCAAAAGTGTATAGGAATGTTTGAATAATATGTGTTTGTTCATACGAACCCATGGAAATAATTTTAACAAGAAAAAATATCGATTTAAATGCAAAAATGAAGACATTGCGAAATATCAGAAATTTTGGTCATTTTCATGAAAAGTGATGTTTCAAAAGGGCACATGACCCCTTAAATAGTACCGCGACATACCTTTTTTATTTTACATATTGCTTCAGTATATACTAAACTATAATTGTGCCAATTTTGTGGTATCATTTAACAAATATAATAACCCTATCAAACGTCCTTAAGTAAGATGAATCACTCTCTATATTGAATCCAAATTATTAGTTCCTGTGACTTCTATTTGACTACCTATTTGAAATGATTGATATTCTTGAGGTCAAAGATGTCTCTAGCTAATTATAATGTAATTGGGGGATTATAAACTTCGATTCTGAGGATAATACAAGGATATTTACTGCAGATCAAACAATATGATAAGACAATTCTCTATAATTCTATTGTTAAGAAGTGCGGTATTTCCAAGAGATATATAACATAATGCATGTAGCGGTTTCTATATAGACGTTACAGTTCTATTATATACAAACATGCAAACAATAATTCCATATCGTACGTTCGTTTTCAACATTGAAAAGTGGATTCCAAAGCTGCCAATCAATTGAGTACAATCATGTATTAGAGATCAATTCAGAATATATTATAAATACTCAGTGCTATGTTTTACGTTTCATTGGTTGAGTTACAATCAATCGTTTCGGTAATGACAAATTAAAGCGGTTGTTTTGTCTGTAGTTATTTAGCGTCTGTTTATATAATACGTGTATAATCATACATTCTAACACGATCTGCGGATTAACCCATATACGCATAGAGGAAACCAGGTATGTATTATTACCACAACAAAACATACCTGTCAAATTGGCTAGTACTATTTACGTCCCGTATCACGTATAACATACACTCAAGGACTTTAAAAACGCTTCACCTAATTCATTGCCCAATAACGCTCAAAGTATTTATGTTATTCCAATATAATTTTACATGTGTATTAATCGATCCTTTCTATATGTAAATCAGTTTAGTTTGTTACAAAATATTGTCTCGTTTTTATTCAGGGAATCATACAAGCGCACTCACCCTAAGCAAAAGTGTAAGATTTTCAATATTCACTAAATCTGTTAAGCAAGTGGAACATACTCGTTTTGTTACTATTAATTAGGGGGAAAAAGTGACGTATTAAATCTCACAGATTCTGGAATTCCATTAAAACATTTTGGGAAGATCCGACGTTGAACACAATGTTGCACTATCCATGTAGTGTAGGTTTGTTGAAATGGTTGATATGCTTGATTGATTGTATTTGAATGGAAACGCAACTGTAAATTTTGATTAAGTTTAACAATTTGATTTTTATTTAATTATCTAGAACAATATATATCAACTTTACTTGCTGTACGATTCCAAATATATGTATCCAACTGTTTTTGTCTATTAGACATTGCTTATCAAGTTCTTCAAGCATTTACGCAATACATGTATTGATTGGAATCTTGATTTGTTAGTGGTTGAACCTGTACAGAGCCTATTGTATTTAAATATCTAGAACAATATATTACAACTTTACTTGCTGTACGATTCCAAATATATGTATCCAACTGTTTTAAATTGGTCTATTAGACAATGTTTATCAAGTTCTTCAAGCATTTACGCAATACATGTATTGATTTGAATCTTGATTTGTTAGTGGTTGAATCTGTACAGAGCCTACGGTCGCGTATCACAACATTATAGTATTTGAGGCGTCAGGGGTATCCGTCACAAACAGCAACCGTCATAGCGGTTCTTTCGTTTATTTTGCCTCATAATATGGCGGCATCGAACTTTTTTACAAAATGCATACATAGAATAAGGTAAACATCGAAGTTGGCCCTCTCAAACAAAACCACACCAAGCTTATCAGCAGAAATTGGAAATAATATAAACATGTCGCCAGGGGTGCAGTAACCAAAACCGCACTGGAATCGAGTGTTCTCCTAAATCATAGGTATTTGGAGGGAAAATGTGCTTGGGTATGCAGGTAGCGACAGGGCCGGGTACGGTTGGCAGCTTGATTTCATTGATAACGCCTTACAAAACTAAGAAAATCAAGATTTAATTACTGAAGCGACGAAATTTACCGTCGAAAAACAGTCTGGGGTATCACTTCTGTTCTATACGTTATTGTATGAAGAACAAACTATGGCTAGCTTATTTCACGAGACACTAAACACAGTAGACTACGCATACTGGTATTTCGAATCAGAAAGTTAGTCATGATACGTGGATTCGGTAGTGACGATATTCGGATTTCCCGAAGCTTTTGTAAGTAACCATAATGTCAACATAACTAGGTCCGACAGCTATGAATATCAGACAATCTCCTATTTGATACTTTATGATCGAGAAACACGTCGATATAAATATATTCATCAAATGCGGTGGGACGATAGGGCCTCAATTAGTGCACAATGGACATGTTTAAATATACGACACATTTACACGACTTATTGGGATACTATACAATTCAATTTGTATGACTTATTGTGATTGAAATACCGGTGATATCCTGTCACTGTACAACTTATTTCAAGACTATACAATTCAACGTGTACTCATTATTGCGATAACCGAAAGTTGACTCGTTTATACACTGTGAACAAACTATACAGGCAGGTGAATAAATAATCGAATGATTAGCAAAACAAGTAACAGTTGTGTACTTCAGATGAACTTAAACACAGTTTGACTCTATCCAAGCATTGTCACGATCTAGAACACCGGTTGCTATCGACTTGTAAAAGCTTTGCTTCACGCCTGGATATTAACGTATGCATAATTACAGGCTGTATAGTGTTTCTGGTGTTTGCTAGGAAAACGACTTGAAGTTAGCGTTATCAATCTATGACACAATGTCTTATGTTCGGAAGTCGGGCCATCCAAATGGCAAATTCTGTTAAGCGTCCGCGGGCTGGTAGGTTTTGAGGTGATAAATTAAAAGAAATACATTTTTCACTATCATTATGGCTAAAAAATATTGAAATTGCATGCGCAAATCCTGAACCGAACATCTCCATTTCACCCATTCTTTGCATGAATGGCCAGTGTTTTAATTTACACTTTATTGCGTGCTCATTGTTTAAATGTGTTCTAGTCTAAAATTGACAATTTAAACTTAAACCTTGAAAATAGGTATGTTTTATACATTTCAAACCATTTACAGTTCATAGTAAGTTTTTTTCTGACTTTGTGTATTTTTTCTGGAGGGTATAATGTAGGTAGGTTTTGCGAAAAGGAGTTGACGCTCAACAAAAATAACATCTGGAAGAATGGCCTTATGTTTTTCTCTACATTGACACTGCAGATATTCTATTATAAACGTATCGTATCCCTTACAGAAACAACCTGCGGTTAAGGTTGTGGTTTAGATGTGACATTTCACTCGCCAAGTATTTTGCTGGCAAACCACATTGACATTTTGAGATGAATATTTTATTAAATTAATGAACTTTGCTAAATGCTAAAGAGTTAGACATACGTTCAAAGAGAGTTTATTGTTTTGCACATGTTGGTAGCACATGTTTATGTACCTTATATAAAAAAGATCTTTTTTACAGATGATATGTACATTTGCAGTTTAAAATGTAAATTTCAAGAAAGTATCTAGACCACGGTTTTGCGTAAGATATCTTCATAAAGACTAAATGTTCGGGATGACCATTATAATAACTTCTTCCGCGTAAAATCCTTTTAAATATGTTCAACTAGTTAGAATTATGCCATAAAATGTAATCCTCTGTTTTGAGTCAATCGCTGGGGTACATTAAATACAGATTAAAAGAAGTGGGAAAATGGAGTAACTGTTGCTTGAGCATTCAGCTTTTTGATTGTTGAGACTTGTCCATCCAGCTTTTTGACAGCATGGACTTAAGCAGATAATTTTATCGTTCGATTGTGTGTTGGGCATTGTGCCTTGTATGTTTTTTATGTTTTTCTGCGCTCGTCTATTTAAGTTTAGTGCTGCCTTCCTTAAGACTTAATATTATATAAGCGGATTTAGCTCAGTGGTAACACACTGGGCTGTCAAACCAGAGGTCGTGGGTTCAATCCCTGGCATCGGAACTTGACATTTCTGAAATATTTATAATATTTTCCGCTATATCTGGCCGTGCAAGCAGGAAGCTGTGTATCGGTGCTATACACCGGGCACATTAAACAACCAGGCTGTCTATTCGAAATAGGAGCTAGGCGCACTACTGCAGCGTCGGACATGCCTGTATCTAATGTCTCTCTCTCCCTTCAGGGGCTTTCTCTCAGACTGTCCCTGTGGCTGCAACGCAATAATGTAAAGTACCTTTGAACGTGCGTTCGCATGAAAAGGACGCTATATAAATTTACATTATGTATTTATATTTGGGCCTTTATTAGTATCAAGAAATGGGTAAATCGAATACAACTGTTGGAATAAATTTACAATGTTTGCAATGACGATTTTAGTAACTATACATGTTTAAATGTAGAACGTTTTACACGGGCAATGTACCCTTACACCGCCTTGATGGATTTTCAAACCATACGTATAAAAAGTGTGTTTTGAACGTTAAATAGTGCATTTATCCACGGATGCACCGTAAATTATGAAAAACAAAAATGCAGCCCAGCGTTTGTCTGATCAGTTTCCCATCAAATACACCTTTCTAAAAGATACATAGATTTTACAACAAAAAAGTCATTGTGATTTTATTTTTCTATGATAACATTACATGAGGTAGGCCAAGTATTTTAGTTTTTGCAACATTTGTGTTGTTCAGGTTGTGTGTTTTAGTTTTGTGCAAAACTACAAATGTAGCAGGGTTTGTTTCTGATTCTAATGTGTTATAGATTCTTTTTTTGCAAACCAAAAATGACTCCAACCCCAGCCATTGCATTATATGTGTGTTTGTGTGACCTCTTACACCAACCATCATCACAAACAACAGTGATGACCGGAACACCTTCATGAAACGATTGATTGTGTGTAGCATGACACTTCTCCTCCATGCCAGCTGCAACCATATAACGTTATACAATATACAGGGTGTTACAAAATTTCGTTCTCAATGTTTAAGTTTAACTAGTTTATTTTCCGGATGTCAGAAGAAAGTACAATGTTCAGGTTGAATTCCAGAGGGTTCTACCATTGGTCTAATCTTTCGAGCATTAAATGAAGCTATTTGTGTAAGAAATTGTACTCTGAGTACATAGCTCAGATAGAATTTAGGAGAAATAAATTTTTGAGAACAAACTTTTTGAACACCCTGTACATGTAACAATTATGGCTTTGTCACATATACTATATATATATACACAAACACGGAATTTGAAAGTTTTGTGCATTTCGAACTTGCCATGGTCTGACAAAACTTATTTTACAGACTATTAAGCTCTGTACCGTCGCGACCATTCAGACAAACGAAATACTTGGCCTTAATTATATTAGTTATCTTACTGGTCAAACCTATACCAACATATGTCGATTAATAGTGGAAACCAAACTATAGCATTGTGGCAGCCTAATACGAGGTCAGAAATATAGTCAAAGATAAATATCATCTTTATATAGTGGTAACAGAATAATTTCTGAGCAGTAAACAGATAATCACAAATTGGACCGAGAAGGCAGCACTCAACAAACCCCCAAAATATCGTCAAATGTGCTGTACTAAAGGTTAGTCGTCAAAAGTAGCAGCCATTGAAAGTGATTAAGTGGTGCCATTATCATAGGTACCTTGTCAAGTAACGTGGTATTCTAAATGTAACATTTGAACAATAAACAACTAACAAAGAACAATAACTATATTCGACTGTTTTTATCAGACTATTCACTGTCAATCAGTGAAAATACGAAATTTTAACTTCATTGTTTTCGACAGTTGCTAAAAGTGTCGTACTCCGGTAGGAAATGGTCCAATATACAGTAACCAGACAGTAATTGGTATAGCCATCACGGTTCATATATACGCGTTGGTGTTATTCTAACGCGAAATTGTGATTTGACTAAAGTGTTCCATTACAAATACACAGAGGACCAACAGGATCCGTCATGAATTGTCTTTTGAGATGAACATTTCTTAAACGAGTCTAGAAAAACACCTTGATAATTTGTTTTCGTGATGAGTTTAAGAAATGTTGATACAAAAGACAACGATTTGTGGATTCTTTTTATCGCAGTACCAAAGTTACGGTGTCAAAACAACGTCATAAATAACGAATTTAAGCCGTACCGTTTGTACACAAAAGCTCGTGACGTCACACATTTGTTATCTAACGTGTTAGTTCTCACATGGAAAATCACAGTATTTATGTGATAAAAACCAAGATATAAAATGATACTACGATGATTAGTGTCTGAAATTTGTTATCACTGGATGAATATCAAACGGGTAATGTGCTGTATTTTCTATGTTGTTTCTCTAGCGACTTTCTATAAATATAAAAAAGTAAATAGTTATACAGTTTTGAACATACATAAAAATAGAATCCAATAACTTTTTTCTTTACTTAACAAATAAAAATTAGGAAGTGAATAGAATCTAGTCTGTACATTGAATAATTAAGACTTCTAACGTATAACACAAAGTAAATCTAAATAAAAATATACTTGCAAACTATAATACAATTATAAAATCTTACCGAATTTGACATCTTAAATTAAAATTGAATTATTCCAGTTTCAAAATGATTGGTTCTACACGTTGATCTAAAAACGTTTAACTTTTTCCGACGTTATAAAACGTTTGACTTTTTCCGACGTCATATGACGTTGCACCAAATTGTGAGTTACGTAACGTTAACCATTAAGGCGCGAAAATTTTAATCTATAATTATTCACAATTAGAGATCGGCCAGCAATATGCCTTTAAGTGACTGAGGGTATACCGTTCAACATTCTGTTTGCTTTTAAACTTACCACTAACATCGTAAACCCCGCGGTTGTTAGATGCATTAACTACAACGACCGAGAAGAAACACCGACGTTGAAGATGGGAGCAGTACTAGTTATAGTTTTTTACGATAGTCGCATATACTTACAATGTGACACACAAGTCAAACTTCATATGTCATTGGCTAAGATGTTCTAGTTCAAAATCTTGTATAATCTTGAATAATCGCGACATATTCCCAAATGACATGGTTTAAAATAATAAAGCAGACTTGTGTCAGCTAAAGCTGATACAAATACAATCTTTACCTTATATTCGAGTGCTAAAAGTAGGCATGTTCTAATATCAAAGGTCAAATGACTCATCACATCGTAGTGGGTCATTTGTACTTTGATCTTAGAACATGCTTCCTTTTAAAAAGAGTCGTACAGAACGAGTCGAAATGTCGTCGGAATAAAAACGTGTGTATAATTCTGAATATTTGAAGGGCAATTTAAAGGTATACTATAGACATCTGAATAGTTTACAGCAAACAGTTTTAATCCTTTCTGTGAATACAAATTTCAATAACAAACAGTATCTTACTAAGTTTGTCAACATAGTGGGATATTTTCAGGTGCATTTTCATCACATTGGTCTTAATCAATAAACTTAAAATCTACATTTATGTTGTTAATGATGTTTTAATTGTTTTAGCAAATGTTGAAATATTTGTTTTAAATACAAATAGAATTCCTTGAAATGTTCTTTCTGCGTTCAGAGTCTATTCAATATATTCTGATGCAGTCGTGTGACAACTTAAGACGAGTCATTTGGTTTGTCGTTAAAAACAATGTTCGCGACAGTTAGGGGAACCCTCGCTATGTGCTTTTACATGTTCAACAAACATCACACGGAACAGGCTATAAAGCTTTTTCTGGTGTGGATTGAACTCTGTGATTACAGATGCCAGTAGTGGAGTTCTTGACCTTTGTATTTGATGATACCAATGCAACGCATAAAGTAACTAGCAAGAGTTGCCGCGTGTCATACAATTGTTTGCAGAGGCGGATAACCGTTTGGTTAAGTTAAAGTCTTTCGAATACGGTATTTATAATGTAATTATAAAGCAGATAGAGTACTCCTCAAATATAGTTCGATATTTCTCCACTTAAGTGCATCATATTTATTCAATTACCTGACATTACTTAACCCCTATCCCCTTTTCAATAGCTTCTGGTGCTAAAATTGCCGTTTTGAGGTGTGTTATTTTGATTTGATATTACATAAAAGTAAGTCATCAACCTATGTTTTCCTACTCAAAACCGATCTTCACATAAGTTGTTATTTGCAAATAACTAAAATAAAAAAATCGTAATTATTTTGATTTAAGCAGTGAGCCCTCTCAACGATTGTATCGTAACATTCTACTTGCATAACGTTCACACGCATCAATGTCGGACAAATCCAACTGGCTAAGGACATTCAGGACGAACGTGGGCATTCCGTCTTCAAATCTTGAAAATTAGGAATGAATGTACGAAGTACGGCAACATGTTACCCTCACATACTGATTGTTGATAATAACCGTCATTTTAGCCGAAGTGTTTGCGTTACATTAACAAAATGCCGTCGTTAAATGATGATCGGAGTCAATGCGTTTTGCAGATACACTGTGAAGGATGCTAGAAAATTTCTGCAACTCCAAAGGATTTAACAACATAAAGTATGCCAGTGAGAAAATGGATACCAGCTGTATAGCTTTGATACATTGCTGACAATAATTTACCACCGTTGCCTGCAAACGTCCACTAGAATCACTATATTTTACATCATGCAATTACACATCATCACTCGTTGGATGAATATCGTCTTTTAGTGAGTTTTGTGATACTGTAAGGTGTCGTAGTGTTTTATGTTTTATGGTTATCACAGTAACGCAAGCTGTCACACTATGCTATGTCGACATGGCAAAATTTTGTTGATTCGGTACCAGTAGGCCATTGTTCTAATAACAATACGATCGGTTGCAACGCGACGAAGCAAAACGATTATTTTGTTGTGAATTGTGATATAGAAATTTAATTTGAACTATCATATCTCCGAAACGAACTTTATGAAACATTGTCTAGTGTAAAAATATCATAAAACCTATCATCGTACGCATCGACGCATTAGCCCACATCATCGGGCGAACAAAAACCACCTTAGACAAACATGCAACTGGATATCGACAACGTACGCAGGCGGAACGTGTAAGTATGGTCTCTTTACAACAACGTGTCAATCACACGAAACACGAAACAAAATACTCTGTAAACACATTTCAAACACGTACAATTTAGTCACTTTCCGCTTGTGTAACGTATGGTGCACTTAACCCATTCACGGCCATGCGTGGTGCGCGGGTCGTATACTTACAATTTGCATTGACACACTCACTCTGCTCTTGCCACTTCATCCCCACCTTTTTTAGAACAAACGCGGCGACCATATCTCATAAAAAGACGTACGTACTAAAAGCAGAGTTGTGACTGGTCGGCTGCTCGGTCGGTCCGTTCAATTTTATGAGGGCTATTGCTCTGTAATCTTTGGTCCGAATTCAACGAAGATTGGCATAACTCATCAATACCAAGCCTAGTTGTACGTATCCTTGGCGCACATTGGTCGAATCAATTTAAAGGTAGTAATCTCCCTTTGTTTTTCCAAATATAACTTTATCTGCAACCTTTGCTGGAATTCCACGAAACTTTGCATGGCTTACCACTACCAATACTGAAGCAATATAAGAGAAGACCAAATGGTAAGTGTTATTCATTAAGTGTTAAGCATCAGGTGTCGCCGGTGATGTATGCGTTCTTTACCGTTATACAACTCTTTCAAAGAAGACAATAAATAATTGTACACGTCAACCATGAATACTGAACAAAACTATCGTCGTCTCCAATCCGAATCTGCATAATTTAAGAAATGTTGTGTACTGCATAACACAGGTCAGAATTAGCTTTCATGCTGTTACTCAAGTGATGGACACTACTACCTTAATACACTTTTACCTGAACACACTTTTACCTGGACAAACTATTACCTTGTCAAAAGATAACCTGGACACACTTTTACCTGACCACACTGTTACCTGACCAAACTGATACCTGAACACACTACTACCTGAACACACTATTACCTGGACACATTATTACATGGACACACTATTACCTGGCCACACTGTTACCTGGACACACTGTTACCTGGAAACACTGTTACCTGGACACACTATTACCTGGACACACTATTACCTGGACATACTGTTACCTGGAAACACTGTTACCTGGACACACTATTACCTGGACACACTATTACCTGGACACACTGTTACCTGGACACACTGTTACCTGGAAACACTGTTACCTGGACACACTATTACCTGGACACATTATTACATGGACACACTATTACCTGACCACACTGTTACCTGGACACACTGTTACCTGGACACACTATTACCTGGACACACTATTACCTGACCACACTGTTACCTGGAAACACTGTTACCTGGACACACTATTACCTGGACACACTGTTACCTGGACACACTGTTACCTGGACACACTGTTACCTGGAAACACAGTTACCTGGACACACTATTACCTGGAAACACTATTACCTGGACACACTGTTACCTGAATATACTATTACCTGGACACACTACTACCCGAACACACTATTACCTGGACACATTATTACATGGACACACTATTACCTGACCACACTGTTACCTGGACACACTGTTACCTGGACACACTATTACCTGGACACACTATTACCTGACCACACTGTTACCTGGACACACTGTTACCTGGACACACTATTACCTGGACACACTATTACCTGGAAACACTGTTACCTGGACACACTATTACCTGGACACACTATTACCTGGACACACTATTACCTGGAAACACTGTTACCTGGACACACTATTACCTGGAAACACTATTACCTGGACACACTATGACTTGGACACACTATTACCTGGAAACACTGTTATCTGGACACACTATTACCTAGACACACTATTACCTGGACACACTGTTACCTGGACACACTGTTACCTGGAAACACTGTTACCTGGACACACTATTACCTGGACACATTATTACCTGGAAACACTGTTACCTGGACACACTATTACCTGGACACACTATTACCTGGACACACTATTACCTGGATACACTGTTACCTGGACACACTGTTACCTGGACACACTATTACCTGGACACACCATTACCTGGAAACACCATTACCTGGAACCACTACTACCTAGACACACTACTACCTAGACATACTATTACCTGGACACACTATTACCTGGACACACTATTACCTGGACACACTGTTACCTTGACACACTATTACCTGGACAAACTATTACCTGGACACACTATTACCTGGACACACTATTACCTAGACACACTATTACCTGGATACACTGTTACCTGAACACACTATCACCTGGACACACTATTACCTGGGCACACTATTACCTGGATACACTGTTACCTGAGCACACTATTACCTGGACACACTATTACCTGGACACACTATTACCTGGACACACTATCACCTGGACACACTGTTACCTGGACACACTATTACCTGGATACACTGTTACCTGAACACACTTTTACCTGGACACACTATTACCCGGACACACCATTACCTGGACACACTGTTACATGAACACACTGTTACCTTGACACACTATTACCTGGACACACTATTACCTGGATACACTGTTACCTGAACACTCTATTACCTGGACACACTATTACCTGGGCACACTATTACAAGGACACACTATTACCTGGACACACTATTACAAGGACACACTATTACCTGGACACACTATTACCTGGACACACCATTACCTGAACACACTATTACCTGGACACACGATCACCTGGACACACTATTACCTGGATACACTATTACCTGAATACACTATTTCCTGGATACACTTCTACATGAACACACTATTACCTGGACACACTATTACCTCGACACACTATAACCTCGACACACTATAACCTGAGCCAATATTACCTGGAAACACTACTACTTGAACACACTACTACCTGAACACACTATTACCTGAACACATGCTTACCTAGGCACACTTTTACCTACATACACTATTACCTGAACACACTTTTACATTGACACACTATTACTTGGACACACTATTACCTAAACACACTATTACCTTTGACACACTTTTACCTGAACACGATAATATCTGAACACACTGTAAAATTGACACATTATTAACTGAACACACAATTACCTGAACACACTATTACATGGACAAACAATTTATCAGACGCACTCTTTGTTCAGTTCTGTTTTTTTAATGTAGCGCCAACGGAGCTAACTTGATTTTCGCACTGTCTGCGTACATTCCATCCATCCCCGCTCTGGAAGTGAACATTCCATCAAACCCTGCTCTGGAAGTGAACATTCCATCAAACCCTGCTCTGGAAGTGAACATTCCATCAATTCCTGCTCTGGAAGTGAACATTCCATCAATCCCCGCACTGTCAGCGTACATTCCATCAATCACCGCTCTGGAAGTGAACATTCCATCTATCCCTGCTCTGGAAGTGAACATTCTACTTATCCCCGCACTGATAGTGCACACTCTACTAACCCCCGCACTAGTATTGAACACCCTACTGATCCAAGCTCTTGAAGTGAACATCCAATCGATCCCCGTAATGGAAGCGTACATTCTACCATTTTCCGCAATAGAAGCGTACATTCTACCAATCCCCGCAATGGAAGCGTGCATTCTACCAATCCCCGCAATGGAAACGTGCATTCTACCAATCCCCGCAATTGAAGCGTGCATTCTACCAATCTCTGCAATGGAAGCGTATATTTTACTAATCCCCGCAGTGGAAGCGTGCATTCTATCACAGGCTGTTCACACAACTTTGTTTATCAGTCATCGATAATTAAAGACTGTATGCCATGGGAATGTTTCATTAAGTTATGACCCTTTGCTCCGTTATTACATTGTAGCGGAAACTTTAATATTACAATGTAATGTCGTGCATTCGACAGATTTTTCATTTTGATTGATGACTTTAACTTTCGGCATCAGCTCGGCGTAATATTTATTTCTGGCACATTTCTTCGGGAATGTAGATCTACTTAGGTTGAACCGTCAACTGCATACTTCGTACGGGTCAAATTCCCATCTGTCATCGCCATTGTATTCGTGCAATTGAAACTCTAGTGTCACTTATACATGTATAGCATGAGAACTGTTAGATAAAACAGTTTTATCTAACACAATGGCTTGATCTCGAATTACGTGAGAAACCAAAATACCGAAGAGAGACCGTGATTTCGAAGTAGAATGTATCCGTTCACGTAGAAACCGTGAGATCTGACAGTTCCTTCCACCTTAGTGTCACATCAGCAACTATCAATCATGTTTAGTACTTGTTACAAGGGTTGAGATTATGTGGGATATGAGTACCGGTAGACACAGTCCAGTTTTGACAAAGTGAGAGTGACGTTGTCGTTTATGTGTACACAAAAGAAAACAATTCAATGCAATATTTGTAGATAGTTCACTATATTTGCTCAATATTTCGACCTAACAAGGTCTTCTTCAGGAGAATGCAACACAAGCTATGCATCCATGCTACTATATATCTAAACAATGTGAATAAAATTAAAGTGTTGCATTCTCCTGAAGAAGACCTTGTCAGATTTCCGCTCCATACCGTATAGGGTGACAAAGCTGTAAAATTGACAAGCTATAATGTTGTCGTTACAGACGTATGGATCATTGGGGATTCTATACCGTATTGGGATTGGGAACGGGCTGCAGACCGTCAAAGGGAAAACTTGAGACTACCGGACAACACTACCGTGGCTTGGTGGTGTAAGAGGGGTATGCGTTTTGACGATTTAACCAGCTCTTTGCAAATCCCCGTTTTGTTTAGGAGTTGTCCTAAAGTTTTATTTTTTCATTTAGGCGACAACAATCGTACTAAACATTCGTTAAAGTGCATTTTCCATTTAATAATACAGGCATGCAGTTAATTATGTTTGCAAAACTTTCGCCAATACTAAATTAATATGGATTGATATTCTTCCTAGAGAAACTGAAACATTGGCATTTACTTGAGCAGGATGCTGGTTGACTTTGGCATGTACACTTCATCATGTTCATTATGTCTTGGTGTGCAAGTTGTACATGTCTCAGGATCATGATAGGATATATTGTATCAAACTATGGTGGATCACTTTGACCTGCTTGTCGCCAAATACATGCTTGTAAATGTGTAAGCTTGACGTTATCTTATTTTTCTGTGAATGATTCTCTTGTCGGTGGCAATGCGCACAATTTTTCAAAACTTCAATGACCATAATGTCTTTCTCACTGCCGGCATAACACATGCTTTTTCGGGCTATAACATCTGCAGAGTCCCGAGGGACGGTTGGTGCCCAAGCGAAAAAAACATGCGTAAACGCTATTATAGCATTCAAAACATCAATGGATGCATTTGTATTTCAAAATAATGATATTTTTGCGGGAGACTTCATGGCGACGTCGTGAAAACAAACGTAACGTCATAACAGTTATTGTTATGCACGTCGACTTCCGGGATCGCAAATACCAAGGAAGCATGGATACTGCGGGTTTGTTTTAATTTATAATTTTAATTTTATAGAAAACTAATTAGTAGTTAGAAATAAAATGGGAATTGCTGTTCATTTGACGCTGTATAACGTTTATAGTCGCGGGCGCGGCCCTGAAATAATCACATGTGAAACAAACTGAACGTGCATTTTTATGTTTACGCATGGTTTTCGTACCGTTAACGTATGAGCAAAATCACCTTTTTATGCTATAATGACTCTTAATCAATGATGCAGTTACATGTGACTTATACTACAGTGTTATATTATGCGTCTTTTTGAACTTAATGTTGTATGTTAGAAAAGTAATAAATGCTGCCATACATAGCGTTATGTTTGGAGATCACCTACTATAGTATACCTTGTTTGTGAGTGGAACTATATAGTATAGTAGTAGTTTTTTTCCAAATCCAGAAGGTCGTAGACCTATGAGGACAACATATTTACATACTAAGATCATAGTGGCAAATTCGCAAAATACAAATCATATATACATGCATAAATGTACCCTCACACGCACATACTCACCCTCACGCACACCCTCACTCACACACGCACACACTCACATGTACGCCCACACGCATAAATACTTCTAACACAACAGTTTTATACACTGCTAATGAAAATGATGATATACGACTATATAAGCATATAATCTAATCGCCGCACAAACGCTATCAATATGGTCATAAATCAGTGGTAATGGATGGACAGCTGTCCGTTTTACAGTTATATCCGTTCTTGTCGGACATTATAATCCACTATATAACATAAACTACCAAATACAATCATTATTTGTTGGAATGGTTCCCATAATGTCTATATTTCACTTTCTTTATTGTGTTGACCAGCAATACGGTAATCCAGCCATGTTATTATATTAGGAAACCCTGCACAAACTCAACCAATCGCTGATTCGAATGTTGATGTTGATGTATTTTATCATCGAACACCTACACATATTCACATATTTTGCATTTTAACACATACAAAAGTTTTAAAGTCATCGATTTTGTGTTTTCTGAATCAACGGAACGATACTAGTATATGAAAATACTTTAAGAGAACAACAGAAGTTGCACTTTCTCTAATTATTAATGAGGACAGGAAATGTGGAGATTGTTGATTTTCTACGTTTGTTGATTACCAATAATGAGTATTATACATAGAAAATGCATTTGTGTTTAGTATTAATTAAAAATTAATTGCTTTGCTTGAAAAATACACAGAAAATGCATTAATTATTTATTCAACATTAATTGCTTTGCTTGAAAAAAACGTACTAGAGTCACCAGGGTGTCATCAGCCGATAAAACTATTCCAAGTTTCCGATTCTAATGTGGTACAATTATATCAAATCCCAAGCTCAAAATGATTTAAAATGAACATATTCCAAAGGGAATCCATGATTGTTTTAGTTGCGTATAATGCTATGCTTTGTTATTATGATTTGACGGGAAAGCCTGAGAACTATTGAGTAAAATAAGAATTGTATGACTGTGAACAATTCTCTGATTGTACGGTTAACGCACGTTTATTGTGTTATATTAAATATTTGCGGAGTCCCGAACAAGGTTTGAGCGCGAGCATGTCAGGATTTTCGTCCCATTAACGTACATTTGTATTGGCAAAACTGCGGTGTTTATGCTATAATTTGAAAATATGACGTTGAGGAATAATAAGCACTTCTATCGTCGACGCCCAAACATCGTTTCTAGGTACGGAGCAGTGATGACCTTAAAACAAGCTTTAATTAATATTTACCGCGAACATGGTTATGTCATGAATGTTACCACCGAACACATTATTACAAATGGAAGGAAACAATTCATATTACGATATATCGATACATTCTATAGGGCATATAATAATGTCTTCATTTAAAGAAGACGAAACATTACGACTATACAATATATACTAAATGATTATGTCGTTATTACAATGTGCTCTTCTATCTGAAATAGCATATACAATACGTTCAAATATAAAATCCTCCATACATACAAAACAAACATTCATGCATGCAATTTTACTTAATATATTACACATTAGACAGACACACGCATCCCGAAAGTAATTAAATAGAGGATATTTGTGTTTTCGGTGTAAGATCGGTTGTTATTTCACCGAGTGAGCAGCGGAAGTAAAATTTTCACGAGTTGCGTAGCCACGAGTGAAAAAAAAGTCAGCTGCTCACGAGATGAAATAACTACCGATCCTACACCGAAAAACACAAATATTCTATTTATTTCATGTGTTTATTTGTTAATTCTAAACCAATTAGTAACTAATGGAATTTCATTGACCCGTATGACGCCTCAACTTGATAACGTGACGTCATTTCAAAGCGCGCGCCGACCTTCGGTTAAGTATATCTTCAAAAAAGCAGTCGAATTTGGACGTAAATGTACGCTTTACAAGGTCACTTAAATAACTTTAGTGTAAGTTATCGTAAGGCCTTTTTTTATAAATGTATTTCTGATGGAATAAAACGTGTATTTCATTTTGTATACATTCGCTATCTAGATCTTCTTTTACAGCAGCAGCTGATTGAAGCTAACCGTCAACAATTTAAGTAGAAAAAAATCAAATGAACTAATTTGTGCTTGTATTTGAAATTGAACCAGTATTAAGTATCATTTAAAGCATTAGTTGCATATTTAAATTACTGCCGATGCCATACAACATTATTATTCGTCTGTACTGACTCACAATTCGGATTTTCTGAACTATCCACCGATATTTCAAGGCAGACAGTGTTATTTCTACCATAAGACGTCAATAGGCATAAATCAAATGTGGGCGCTCCATGGGGATTTTAAAGTAGTCCGTTTGAGTGAAATTATCAACAGTGAAACAACCAAGAGTGAACTTATCGAATTATTATTTCCTGATATTCCGCGGTAAACCAGTCGTATGCATTACATAAAATATAATTATTACAATAGTAAAATATGATCATGTTACCGGTAACTAATCATTTGTCATCAGATATTTCTTATCCGAGTATTTTTGTTTAAAAACTTATTATGAATTCAAAGTTATAAGGGAAAGAGGTATGGTGTTTCATAATTTCATCGATGCACAGGAGAAAGTTTTTCATATAGATCTTTAGAAATTCCATATCATTGCCACAAGTTACGTGTACTTCGCCAGTTATTATATATGGAAATTTAATGTGAGATGAACTGTCACTGTGAGATCAGTGGCACAAGTGATCCCGAAAGTATGTAGATCAAGCTGTCAATTGGATGTCACCGTTGATTAAATGTTCCTCAAAGGTTTATTTTGAATACATATCCGAAGGGTGAATACACAATAAATATCATTCCCGATATCACACATTTAATATCAAAGATTCTTGTAAATGTGCATTGAAATACGTTTCCTCTTATCTCCATGTTTGCTACTGCAATTTGAGAGGAATGAGTCAGAATGTCTACAGAATAGTAACTGGTAGATTAGAAGTGCATTCCGTTAGCATACATGTACCGAGTGCACTCAATATAATGTTGCTGGTCACACCGAATGTGTTCTAAACAGTTGTGTATTCATTCGAATACTACACGTCAGACTTATAAAACAGAATGAGCTAAACAATCGTAAAACACTAATGTCCCAAGAATGTGAAATACTAGTACATGTACATATACACACGGGATATAGACAGACACTTTAAGAATGCACTTCGAATATCAAGGAATATACTACGAATGTTCATGCTGACGAGGCTCCGGCTCATTCTTCCTCTTATCTAGTGCGACTGAAGTTATATACCCAAAATGTACAAGTATCAGTCGGGCCCGATTCAAAACGTTTGCTTAGTAAGTGAATGTCCTTCCTACAAAGCTGTAATAATTTTGGCAAATTTGACTTTCTCTCCCGAATATATGTCGAACTTTTATTTTATTTTCATACCGGCTACGTTTGCCTGCTGAATCGAGATTCGTATGGCTTAAGCGTATACAGAACATATCTATATGGTTGTTTTTAACCTAAATAACTTAGAAATGCACCAGACAGATCGTGGTCCACGAGGGAACCGTCTAACTAAATAGCTGGAGTGGAATTACGCAAATAAAAACACTTACGTCTATTCAGAAACGTTCTCGTCAATTTGCATACGACTGAAAAACTACATCTGACAAAGTGCCTTTTATATGACAGCTGCATTAAACATTTTTGCCTAGTTAGTGTTCAAATTTCAGTAATATTGAAAGTTATATCCATTTTTTATTACAAAGCTGTTTAAGGTAGACCATATGAATCATATAATGACATTTCCATTTAATATGTAGTCTACGTCAGGTTCAACGAAACGTTCAAGACACATTTTAAACGACTTTTGCTTTAGATACCAGGTTTCAGATTCCTCCCGATCGAATTTGAAGAAAGTTTCTTTCCGTTAAAATTATTATTGATTATAACAATGAGAGGTTTGACGTAGATATTTTCCATTTGGAATATCCTTGAATGTATCATGCAAGTGCATTATACATTTTGTGAAAGAAGAGAAGTCATAAACTATAGAATGAAATTCAATTATTCACCGACATTGTATTTAAAACAAATACTGTGTCGTAATGAGAAATTGTTTCACTGTTGTATTACGACGTAGCTGTCTAAATCACCATTTTACATATTTTGCAGGAGAGCTAACGCAAGTCTTTGGCGACAAAATACAATAATGGACGATATGCTATGACATCACTCTACTATCGTACAATGTTAAAGTATCAAATAAACCTCGCATATCTCTTATTAGCACGTATACATATGAACCAATCCTGTGTGAACCATTTAGAAAATACAAGCATTTAAAAACGGTAACTGCCATTAAAGTGGACTACAGTTTCTAAAATTAATATGGAAATGGCTTAACCATCATCCAAGTCCGATCATCACTAATGTTCATGTGGTCGGAGGTACAATGAACATGTATCATCAAAGCCCAAACCGGGCGGAAATGCCATTAGAGATGAAGGATATATGGACAATGTTTTCTATACAGTTCTGACAAAGTGGATAAACGGAAAAAGAACATACATGTTTATGATGGAGTTTAATTTGGAAAATACTGTGATGCTAAGTACTAGGAATTAGAGAGCTGGCATAACACTGGATTTGTTATAGTTTTGTTCTATTCGTGTCGTCTTCTTTACATATCATTACTACTTTTATTTGTATTTTGTAAATAAACTTAATATGTACGCAGGGCTGTTGCTGCCTATATATTGTGTTTTCATTTTGTCCGACTATCTAATAGTTATTATCGTCAATGAAACTTAGTTTATGCTACGTTTTCTTTTTCTTGCCACGGTATTATGTTTGTTATTTGAATATATGTAAAAAAAATGTAATGCATTCAAAGATGGTTTCCTGCATTAGAAATATCAAACATTTTCTACGTCGTTTGTCAACCATAGTTCAGTCGTCATCTACGATAGACAGTTGACTTAGCCAGTTTCCTGGAATTCCTTATTGACTAATGTGCACTTCCGAAAGCCACTGGCGGGATTGCAGCCAAAAAAATCATGAATACACATCGTACTGCCGACAGTCGAGCGCGTTGGTAAGCTATTTTAGTTGAGCTTGGTGTTCCATCATTGACCTTTGCAGCACCGGTAAACACATACTATATTCGTGTATAGGAAGAATACTTATTGAATGTTTGGTTTATTAATGTTGGACGGCTTTGACACAATCAATAAATCCATTACGCGATAGTTAAAGGAATAATTATTAGTAAACATGTACAAATGTCTGTTGCGGACTGATAGCAATTATTTCCGTTTACGTTACGCTACTTACTTACTTTATTTGATATTGTATGGGCCGCCAACAGTGGTCCTCCAGAGCACTATAAACTGGGATGTTCTTTTCATTTGTGTCCAGGTGAGTTCCATTCTTGCCATATCCGCTCAAGGTGTTTTTTGGTCCGCCTCGTTTCTTTAGCCTTGGGGGTTCCACCTCAGAGATTGTCTGGTGGTGATTTTGGTTGTTTGTTTACGTACGGTGTGCCCTATCCAGGCCCAACTTATTTTTCTGATTTCTACGATTGCATGAAGTTGACAAGTCCTCTCCCATTATAGGTCGACGTTACTGATGGTGAATGGCCATCGGATTGGAGAATATTTCTGAGGCAGCACTTGGTCAAGGTCTGCAATTGGAAATGAACAGGTGAATCGTGGTTTCCAAGGGTGGCTCTCTTGAACGCAGGATGTTTTTGAGCTGAATGAAAGTGGCCGTTGCGAACTGCTTGCTTTATAGCTATTTTAGCTAAAGTAATTAATCCGCGAGAAACCAAACTGTTTCTTAGCTGACGTAATTGCGCCGTTAAATTCGCTATCTCACTGAGTACAAGATGCCGTAGTAGCGTAGGTTAGATTATAATGATACAAGATCAATCCATTAAAACCCGTTACTTCAATTCAATAAAGTGTCACTTCTCTTGCTGGGAATGAGAGTTGACGTCAGTTCGTTATCGGATTAAAGGAATTATATAACTTTCATATGGTTTCGCATTCTGTTAACATCGTGTTAGTTTATTCGAACCAAGTCTGATCTACACAGAATGACTTCAATCGTGTTAAACACGACGACAAGAGCCATAGTGTCAATGTACGTTTGATTGTACTGTCACTGGGTAATGAATTGTGCCCTGTATGTTGTTTTTTTTGTTTTCTGTGCTCGGCTAGTTAAGTTGAGTGCTACCTTCGCTATCCGACTTAATATTATCTTTCAGCATACTTTAAATGTTCCGGGTCGTGATTTAGAAATTAGTGATTACATTTCGCATATTAAAAATATGTAATACTTGTAATACTTCAATAACTGAAACAAGAACCGTAATTGACTGCACGCACTTAAATCTTTCTAAATAATATACAATCGGTACCGGTCCTTTTTTACTTCTCCGCATTTATATTGTGAACATTGCATTTCTTCTCCTAACCCCTTGTGGCGTTATATTACATCAGACATGAGATGTCGAGAGTCATTAATATAATGTTGTATAATTTGTTCATCAAGAAGTATAAACTAAAATGAAACAAGGTGGAACATGAATCATTGATCAAATAGTTGTGAGGATAATGTGATAGTGTAATGCATCATAAAAAATCAGTTTTTTATTCGACAGGATGACACATGCTCCATAGAAAGAACATCTCGTTATAGTAAGTAAGTTTAAACTATTTAAATTGAAAAATGTTATATATCTGATATTATTCCACCAAATAACAAACTTAATGAATAATTATTATTGTATAATGCGTTTCAGTAATATGATATTTCTGATGTTTTCTTATGAGCGTACACGTACATCCAATTACCGTAATACATGGATTATTCTTACCTTCATAGGATTAAAACCAATTTCACTGGTAGTTTAAACATATTTTATTACCCACAAAGTACCACCAACATTATATTAATAATTTATAATGTTGATAAAAGATGCTCTTGAATAAAAGAAAAAACCATTTGGTTAACATATTGAGAAAACAGAGTGGTACAATGTATCACGTATTTATGTGATTCCCTATCTGAGATAATATTTTAAACAATGTCATGCTATTGTTGCTTAATCACAATACAGTAAATACTTTAAACCTGTTTTGTGCGTAACTCTTGGGAAAAATGATTGGAAAACATTTTAAGGACACCATTAGTTTCTAATAATTCAAGCGACGAATTTCAATAATCACGTTCAGGCTTTATCAAGGATTGATGGATAGTCTAAAGAATTTGAGCAAATTGCTGTCTGACAGAAATCGGAAATGCAAGATTGACAAATATTTATGCATCAGTATTGCTTCGGTATTGTGGTTTTGCCCGAAATTATACTTATTGACGGTTCTAAGTGCACATGTATTTTTTGTAGATAATTGTTTTCAAGCATGTACGAGTATATATCTTATTGAATTATGGCTGTATAGAATCTGTGAAGTATGATTCTGTTGAACGGAACAACAGGTTTTATATACATTTATTGAATAAAAACCATCTTAACATAACTACTAAATGAACGTAAGAGTAAAAATATAGATTTTAATATCTAGTATGGTAACCCCAATCTACTTATTGTCACGAATGCGAGTCGGAAGCATTTCTGAATGATTAAACGTGTTGAATTCTTTACACGTCTCCAAGCAATAAGTTTACCTTTAATTAAACACTCATAGACATGTATATGTAGTAAATCAATCAGAAAGTTATGTTTTTTGCAATTATTTTTACCTGCCAACAGGAAATGCCACTTTGCTCCCCATACACGTACACAAACACAAGTACGTACATAAATTAATGTTTACTGATAATGTATTTACATAGCTTCCACTACCAGAATGTAACAAAGGCTACAAAACCTTATAGCTAAAAACCAAGAATACAAAGTGCTAGTACATTTATGTAACAATTAAGTACAACCTCTCTAAATCAATACCCTATAGAAAACGCAAATTCTATCTATTGTACAGATGTTTTTGCTCTACATAGATAAGAGTACATCATGCATGAGTGGTCAGTTTTGTGTGCAGAAAAACAAGTACGCTGTTTTTAGTCCCCTACCGGTTTCAGTCAGTCGGTCGGTAAGTCGTCCGTCCGTCCGTCCGGTCCGTCCGGGCTAACATCAAATGGTTAATGAGGTTCATTCCGTCCATAATTTTTTTAGTTAAATAAAGAAGGAAATCCACATAAACCAGTCGGTGTATGTGGAAAAAACCCACAGAAAGATCAAAGGAAAAGCCCCGTAAACCCCAAATGTTGGAACGTCCCTCCGTCCAAATAATCTGGATCCTGACATAACTCAAACAGTTACCAAGCTAGGGTTATGAAACTTGGTATGTGGATAGAGGGCAATTATACACGTCTACAAATATTTTGATTTTGACAAAAATTGTGGTTGCTATGGCAACAGAAACATTAAAAATGACTTTAAAAAGATTATATTAAGTCAGACAGGGAAGGCAGCACTCAACTTAACCAGCCGAGCACAGAAAACATTAAAAACACACAAAGCACAATGCCCAACTAAACAAGCGCAGATCCACCCAAGTCCAAGGTGTCGAAAAGTATAATAAATTATATCTAGCTGATGACCCAGTAAGCGGTAGGGGACTTCTGTATTGCTTGCAATTCTCAATTACTTGTTACTCCTGGTTGAAACATGTAATTAATTCAACAAACTCGGGACAGGTCTGGCAGTTCTATTTGACATGATAATAGCTGACACTTGGCGTTAGAACGCGACTTTCTGTCAAATTCCCTACAATTACTTGACCATTAGCCACATACGGGACAACTTTGTTTTATATATACATTTGTTTAACGATGGTGGCCAAGAATATGCATTCGATACATATTGTACAAACGTCAATCCATAGTTACATATGACTTACGACGCGAATAGTTGTCTTTCTTTTTTAGAATGCTTCGGCGTGGTCTCGTATTAGCGAGGCAGACGTACCAACCAAGCCAAGAAATGTTTTACGACATATCAGGGGTCGCTTTCGGTGAGTTACGTAATATGTAGAAAGATTCTGTGGCCTGAGGTGGTTTATATGAAGATACAACTCGACGAAGTTGCCTAGTAAATGTTTTGACAACTGTGATTACACGGTTGTAAGTTTGTGTATACCAATACACGTGTTTAGACTAGCCTTATTGGTTTAAATTGAAGAGAGTCGTATTTGATTACATATATTTATTCCGAGGCATGTTAATTAAATAGTGTGTCGAAATACACGATTACTGTCCTGTAGCCAGACAATTGAAACATGTTATTACAGTGTATTTCCGTTATTCAGTATGTTAACTAATGACGCAATAGTATAATGTCTGTACAAACCTATACTTAGTGTTTAACAACAGAAACAAATCATTCTCTGAAACACGCAAATATCTTAGAAACTAAACCACTACCCAGCGGTATAAGAAACTACTTTCAATTCAAGTTGACATTGAGATAACTTCTGTCAGATAATATAAAATACAGATTGAGTCATGTCTGTTTGAACACTGATTATGTAACATCATTGTTCATGAGCTCTGTTACTCATAAGAATTTGTCTCTTTATCTATTCAACCAAGGTAAGTATAAATCCGCAGATCGTTATATGTATTTGATTATTACCAGGGGTTGATTCACAAAGCATCTTAAGGGAAAATTAGAATGTTCTTACAATCTTAAAATTTCAGTTATATTAGCTAAACGGGAAGATCAAGATTATTATTTTTTACATTGTTTAGAAGCATGACTTCAAGATTTACACTAATCACAAAAAGCATGGGTTCGTTGGGAAATATGTGCAGCCCAATTTTATAAATCTAATGTAGAAGATAATATTCTACCCGCGGCATAACATGCATATCGGTGTATTATCTGGCTTCATTGTACGAGGGTTGTTCAAATTGGAATGCAACTATTGCAATATCTTTCTCGTATCAATGAATTTTCAAAAATAGTAAGCTTGATATCAAAGATCATTGTATTAGCTTTAAATTGATACCTCACATTTTAAAATCCGTTCAGTGTAGCTGTAACAATACGTCATTTAACACTGTCTACTCGTGTATACTAATGCTAAAATATATTGGGAAAATATTGCTCTTTTGAGACAAAATTCGGTCCCATTTAAGAATCGTTGTTTTTTTTAAGCGGGAGCAAATACAATATCTAAAATAACGTGTATGATTAAATGATGGCATTTAATGTCTTATTCATCAACTATTTGATAGTTTAAGAAATTTTAAAGGGTTGTAATTGTATTTGGAAATGAACCTCATAGACGCCATCCAAATACCTCAACATACTAGAAAAGGGTTGGGAAAATCAAATATTGTTTTGAAACTGGTGGAGTATTTACAATTAGGCAAGTAGCTCAATGTGTTGGCACATCATTAGGAGCTATTCATACAATTATGGAACATATTACAAAAAAGAGGACGATAAATATAGTTTGGGTACTCCTATCTGCTTTGAGACGCCAGCATATATGCCCTTGTTAACTGTCCAAAATAGTTAAAACCAGTTTCTAGACAAAAAAGTAGACCGTTTGCAAAAGTAAGGACCACCAACGAGACACAGGTTCATTTTATCACCAATGCGACAAAAAAATAAACAAATATGGACCAGCAAAGACAGAACAAAAGTATGCATTGCAAAACGCACCATGGACGCCAGTGGAAATGTACACCTTTTGCCATATAAACCAAGTTTTTACCATTACATTTGATGTATAAAATGGACAATGGGTAAATGTCAGGCTTAACAAAGGTAAATGTCTTCAGAAATTGAAGAAATAATCCGAAAATCGCTACTAAGCCAAATATTTGAAGGATGGCATGCTACTGCAGAGAAATTGGCCTCCACCTGCAGCAGCCATAAACGCGACTTTCTGAGAAGCGTGAAAGGTTCTAGTTCTTTCCGACCATCCTTATTTGTCAAGCATTGACCCTTGTGATATTTATTTGTTTCAAACGACTCTTAAATTACATTGTCGAAAAAATATCAGTTGCGTTAAGATCTTGGTTTGGCTAATGTCTAATATATGCAGAGTGTACACAGAAATGATAATAAAATCGCAATTTAAAAAAGGAATAACTGAATAAAACTTCGCATACACAGCGGAGATGAATACGGCAAGGGGATCAAGCACTTGTTTCATTAAAATCTATCAAGGATCATGTTTTATGGGCTTAGTTGCATTCCAATTTGAACAACCCTCGTACTACTTAGTTTAAGTCTTATTAATCCCTTTGAATAATTGTATCTTCTCTTTAAAGTGTAAAATACATTTTTGTTATGGTCATACCAAACCCTTTGAATCAATATATATTCTTTTTAATGTGTTATGATATATTAGGATTTCTCGATAGCACTGAACATCTATAATGTAACAAGCGCTGGACAGTATCACTAGGGGGGAGTGACGTTTTCTTTGATAGTTTATCCTAACTTCACTTGCAAATATCATGACGTCACCAACTTACACAGTAAACGGTGGAGGATTTTACCGGTCGTGCTTATAAAAATACTACCTGAGGCCGAAAAGAAATTAGATCCAACAATTCTGTGTCAGTTTCCTAATAAAACAAAGATAACAATGCGAGAAAAATATGATTAAAAATACATCCTCAGGGTGAAAGGAGGTTCTTTGAAAACGCCGGACAGGTTCATGGCTTATATCAATTTGAAATAACTCAATAAATGATAACGAATTGCGGAAATGTCCAAGGAAGTAATGCTACATTAAATCTTTGCAAAGTACTGTAAAAGGTCTACTTCCATGAGTGTTGAAAAAGCGACGCTTTTTTGAGAAACAAAATAACAAGTTTGAAACGAACTTAACACTCCCTTATGTACATTTTTGTTTATACAAGCATACACATTGTTCCTTAGAATATACAAGAGGACCCAAAGGGCCCTAGGTCGCTCACCCTTCAAACTGCAGACATGCCCCTATGGATCAATAGTTATTAATTACAATTCCTTACAGGTTCAAGAAAATGCAGCCTCTTGTACAAGTACAAAGGTTTTCGAATTGTCTTAACCAGTGACCTTGTAATATACAAGATGAATCCATTGTTTTCAATAACTTTCCCGGGGGAGCATTCCGTTGCTATTTGTAAAATTACTTAACGTTCCTCGCAACCTCAAACCCAGAATAATTCTCCCACGATTTATGTAGTTTTCTGTATGTTGCTCAGATAAAGTAAGCATTTTAAAGCGCGTTTCGCTCGAAAGATTTCTTCAATATCAATAACATTCAATATTATCAAGTACATGTGCAGAACGACTGTATGGCTTGTTGTTCAGATCAACGAATTTTTTCCTTCCAGCTCGTTATGCTCGCATAACAACTTCCACATACATAATGTTATCATGAAGAGAACGAGTTTGTGTGGTATGCCGCCCATTATGTATTGTATTATTTATTTAGCTGGAATCGATCGCAAAATTACGGCATTTTAGTTTTTATACTAATTAATTTTAGGTCGATTGTGATATTTTTTTTTCAACTTATTGCCACGAGGGTATGAAAGAAGCGTCCAGCAATTGCAATACTAGTACCATTGTTATTTCGTCTTTGGTAGGCTGTGGCCTGTGATCGAACCCGGGACCTCCCGTATTCGAAGAGGACGCTCTACCACAAGGCTATCTTGCATGAACAGAACGAATATGTGGCATGTTTGATGGTGTTTATGACATTTAGATGATTGTTTCGTTTTGAAATGTTAATTGTACCCGTACATGTAATGTAGCTTCTTTTAACAGCAGCTTGTGAACGAATTCAATAATAGTTGCAGTTTCATTTATTTAGAATTTTTATCGCATGACCAATAGTTTGTTAACACAAATATGAACATTGCTATGTGATGCATATATGTTTGCTAATGTCACCTGTCATGCATAGTAAATTCATTAACGTTACAGACACATAAAACCTCGAGATTGCAGACACATTTCCAAGTTTAGAAGCTATTGTTAAGCCCCCCCATATTTAATGAGAGGGTATATTGCCATGCACAAGTAGGACTGTTGGTCGGTCCAATTGATTCCGTTCAATAACTTTAAACAAAAGGCCACTGTAACATTTACCATTTCTGACTATTTGGCTGTTAATAGGGCATATGTGTTTTATAAACATATCTTGTTTGGATAGATAGACTCTGGATTGGTTTAGTTTGCATGGGTTAATTGTTGTGTGCCTTTCAAACTATGTTCATTTCTTCGCGAAAGGCACGTACATATTTAACAGACTGATTTATTATAATTACCACCGACAAAACAAAAACCACAGAGCATGTAATACGTCCCTCGCTAAAAAGTCATCTGCCAGAAACAGCAATATTAACTACTAGTACATGTATGTCGGAACCAGACGCGAGCAGCAGTTAACTGCTCCCAAGCATACATCCCAGATAATTAACAAAATGTCGCCTTTGAGATATAGTCTGACAACAAACGAGTTTATACGTTGCACGTGATTAGGTTACTAGGCATGTGGTGTAATTACGTAGAAATGCAATAGTTTATATTACAAGTAATGCCTCATTTGAATACAATGCCAACATCTTCATGATAGAACTACTAAACGATGCTAGATACAAGACTCCCTGAGAAAGGCTAGTTTCAGAATAAATCGTACCAGTGGATATAGTCTGTACTCTACCATTCTGATAAAGCTCCAGTTTCGATTATTCCTCTCCAACACGCTGTGTAATTCGTATAATACACAATTTCTCACGTACTAACAACGCGTCATGTTGATACATATCTTTGATGATCAATGAGAAGGAGATCCATTTTAAGACACAGACGTACTTAACTGTTAAATGTAGTCCAATTTCTGGAACGAAGATGTTATCATCCCACAACGAACCTACGAGGGTCAGTCAAGAAAAACTGAGAGTTGCTTAATGATGCTTAGAAAAAAGCATGGTCGTATATTTTGTATTCATTATCGTGAAATATGGTAACTCACTGCTGTTATAGCGAATAACAATCTGGGTTATGACAAAGAGGACTACTCGAGGGCATGCGTTCACGCTGTTAGTAGAACAAACGTTGGCGTTGCTATGGAAACATAAAGATATATCTGACGTTTTCAAACGTATTATTTAGTTCGTAATACATTAATCTATCAGATAAACTTAATTCTAATTGATTAGTTCCACCGATATAGAAAATATACTTGACGAAAGTGTAAATTGTAATTTTATTTGATGGTATTAAAACCCCAATTTTACCCCACCCAAAAGAACAAATCATTTTTTTCCAAAGCGAAGTGATACATTTTATTTATATTACGGTTAATTGGCTCCATGAGATGTATTTATAATCTTATTGAAAAGAAAAGGTGAAATCAGTGAAGAACGCGTGCCGAGAAAATTTAAGAAATGTGTGTAAAATTGTTGCTAGGCAACAAAAAAAACAGCATTAGTGAACATTCTGAAATAATTGCTAATTATTATTTTAGATATGTTATTCTACAATATACACGTGTTAGTTGTAATAAATCACGGTGTATAAGGTTGAAAGAAACTATTGAATTTACAACAAATTCAATCTTCACGTCGTTGGCGCGAACGCATACCTCATAGTGACGTTCTTTGGTTGCTTGGCAACTATATTTATACGCCTATATCTGATGACGGAATTCTTCTGAAGATCCGCAGGGGATAATATTTGACGATGCATTATAGAAAGTACAATTGCAAACAGATTTTGAAGGCTTAAAGTGCCAACTCTTAGTTTTTCTTGACTGACCCTCGTATATAAACAATCATTTGCAGTAGACGTACTGGTAGTTAATAATGATTATGAGGTAACTAACATTGTTATGTCCGTACACCACTACAACAACGTATGGCGAACGTACGAGCAAGGACGCTGATGATCGTCGTATACGATAGGGGTAAGTTTTACAAAAGTTAAAAACTCGAACGTTGATGGCAATTAAACTATGTACGTTGTAAACTTTAGGTATACACTATTTCTATACCAGTATTTAAATAATATCTATTGTACGGGAGCATATTTTCTTTTTTATCACCATCAATAAGGATCTCCTCAGAATATACCGGGGTTTTGTTTACATTTAGTTATTGACACATTATTTATAAACAGCATTATGTTGTATTTTTATATTTACATGTCTACATTTTATCATATTCATATGTCAAAGGACCGCGATGGAAATATAAACTACGTGAAGTTATTTTGTGTGCCATCCGTTACATGTAGTGTTGATTACCATGCCATTATTATTCCATGCATTTGTGTTGATTGTTTTATGTATATATTGATATAGTATGTCATTTTAATTGAACATTGTATGCAGAAGTAAATCTGTAATATCTAAATCTATGCACAATGAACAAGTTAGAAATCAGTTACCCATACGTTTAACATAGGTTATTAACACGAAGATCTTCTAGTAGACATCAAAATAAGGAACCAGTTCGTTGTTTTAGATCACATCCAGTGTTAACTGACGTATGTCTAGCGTTTTTGTTCTTTCGAACCTTCGGAATAAGTTGGTGTTATGCGTTGCAGTATGACTACAAACGTTACTTTATTCGAATTGATGGAAAGCCTTGAGTGCCGTTTACTCACATAATGCAATTATATGGAGTCGAATCGGTATTTAGAACATGCGGATGTGACCTTATATTCAGCCAATATGTCATTATATGATGTGCATGTTTCAATATATTATATAGAACCATCCTTATATGGAGTCAACAAAACATTATATCATATCGATGTTGATCTTATATTTAGTCAATAGGCCATTATATAATGTACATTTATCTATATACTATGCCAAATGCCCGTATATGCAGTCAAAATGGATGGTATAACAGTCATGCCGATGTGACCTTATATGAAGTCAACATAACACTTTCTTTATGGTGTCCAGCAATGCGGTAATCCTGCCATGCTGTTATATTAAGAAACTCTGCACAAACTCTACCAATAACATGCAGGGGAGGAACCTTCTCGTTTTTTAACACGACAAATGCATCTTCAACATTAAAGGCAGTCGGAATCGTTTTCCTGCTAATCGACGAAATCCTATAGAGTGCACGTACGTTATGCGTCACATCCGTTAATAAGCTGATACAAGTCTTAACATAATTACGTATAAAAGGAAATAATTCATATAACGACATTCCGATACATTCTATACGGCACAAGAATAATAATAATAGTTTTATTTAACGGAAGTTACGCATTGATATTATACAAATTGTACAAAATGATTATATCTTGTTTACAATTTGGTCTTCTATCTGAAATACCGTATACAATACATTCATATCATCCATACATATAAACAAACATTCATACATATAAACAAACATTCATACATATAAACAAACATTCATACATATAAACTAACATTCATACATATAAACAAACAGTCATACATATAAACACACATTCAGACATATAAACAAACATTCATACATATAAACAAACATTCATGCATATAAACTAACATTCATACATATAAACAAACATTCATACCTATAAACAAACATTCATACATATAAACAAACATTCATACATATAAACAAACATTCATACATATAAACTAACATTCATACTTATAAACAAACATTCATACATATAAACAAACATTCATACATATAAACAAACATTCATACATATGCACAAATACATTGTACTTAATATATTACGCAATAGACAGACACACCAACCCCGACCGTAATTAAAATGGAACGATTAATGTATTAAAAATATGAACATGTTAACTAATTATTTGTCATCAGATATTTCTAATATTTTCTTTTAAAAACTGATAATGAGTTCAAATTTCTAACTGATAGAGATATGCTGTTTAACAATTTCTTGGATACAAAGGAGTACGTTTTTTATAAAGTTATCTATAGATTCCTGATCATTGTCACAAGTTACGTGTACTTCATCAGTTATTATGTATGGAAATATCACGTGATATGACCTGTCGTTGATAGATCAGTGACTCAAGCGATTACGAGAATATGTAGATCAAGCTGTCACTTAGATGTCACCGTTGATTAAACGTTCATCAAACGTTTATTTTGAATTCACACCAGAAGAATGGATACAGACGGTCTGAGAATATCAGCCCTGAGATCACACACATGTTTTGATATCAATGATTCTTATAGTAATGGTGCATTGGAATTAATGTTCCTCTTCTCTCTATGTTTGATACTGCCATTTGAGAGGAATGAGTCAGAATGCCTACATAATAGCAATACATACGTTAGCATACATGTATCGGCTGCATACTATTGTGTCTGGTCACTCCGAATGTGTTCTAAACATGTGTGTATGTTTGTTTACGAAATAGCCACATATCCATTCGAATTCTCCGCGTCAGACATATAAAACAGACTGAGGCGGAATATCGATAGATTGAGAATTCGGGGAATATTCTTGGATAATTGAACGGCATTCAAAACTTCTGTCTCCATTCCGAGTGTATACCGAGTGCATTTGATGTATTTTCCAATCAATGCTTTCGGCCATTAGGAATGCTTTACTCATCTTTAAAACACTCGTTGTTGCGACACCAATAACCCAAGTATGTTGAATACTAGTGCATATACACTCGGATGTACCCAGACACTTTAGGAATGCACTTCGAATATTAAGGAATATACTGCTAATTTTCGTTCTGAGGACGTTCGGCTCATTCTTCCTCTTATATTGTGCGACTGAAGTTATATATCAAAATGTGTAAGTATCATTTGAGTCCGATTCAAAATGCATGCTAACTTAGTTAATGTTCGTTCAACAAAGCTGTAATAACTTTGACCATTTCCCTCCCTAATATGTGTCGAATTGTCATTTCATTTTCGTACTGGCTGCATTCGCCTCTTTCATGCTGATTCGAGATTTGTATGACTGGATTTGAAAGAACACGTTGTTTTAATATAACCTAAATAACTTAGAAATGCACCAGACAGGTCTTGATTCACGAAGGAACAGTTAAACTAAATAACTGGAGTGGGATTACGTTGATAAAAGCACTAACGTTTATTCGGAAACGTTCTAGTCAATTTGCATACGACTGAAAAACTACATCTGACATGCGTGTCTTATATATGGCAGCTCTATCAAACATTATTTCCTGGTAAGTGTTCAAATTTCAGTAATATTGAAAGTTATATCCATTTGTTATTACAAAGCTGTTTAAGATAGACCGTATGAATCATATGGCATTTCCATTTGTTATGTACGTCAAGTGCAATGAAACATTTTAGATATACAAGCAACACACATTAAACGACTTTTGTTTTAGGTACTAGGTTTCAGATTCCCAACGATAAAATTTGTAGAGATTTTGTTTCCGTTAGAATTACATGTATTATTGAATTATTACCATGAGAGGTTTTATGTAGATTATTTCAAATTGATATTTCTCGTCTACAGTACATTGAATATAACCTGCAAATGCATTATACATTTGTTATAGAAGGGGAGGAGTCATAAACTAGAGAACAAAATTTATTTATACACCGACACTGTATTAAAAACAAATTCTGTGTTGTTATGAGAAACTGTTTCACTGTTGTATTACGACGTAGCTGTCTAAATCACCATTTTTCATATTTAGAGGAGAGCTAACGCAAGTCTTTGGCGACAAAAAACAATAAAGGATGACACGTTATGACATTCCTCTACTAGCGTATACTGCCTATGTTAAGGTACTAGTATCAGATAAAACCGGGGATCTACCTTTAGCACGTATACATGGGAGCCATATCTGTGTGGACCATTAAGAAAACACAATCATTTAGGATAGGTAATAGCCAATAAAGATTGAAAGAGTTTCTAAATTCAAAATGGAAATGGCAAACTCATCATCCAAATTCGATCATCACCAATGTTCGTGTGGTTGGATGTACAATGTACATGTGTCATCAAAGCCCAAACCGGGAGACAATGCCATTACAGATGAAGGTTATATGGACGATATTTACATATACGATGCTGACAAAGTGGATAAATGAAAAAAAGATGCATGTTAATAATGGAGTTTAATTTGGAAATACGTTAATGCTAAGTACTAGGAATTAGAGAGCAGGCATAACTAAGGATTTGTTATAGTTTTGTTCTATTCGTATCTTCTTCTTTACATACCATCAATACTTTCATTTAATAAACGTAATATGTACAGAGGGTTGTTGCTGTCTAGATATTGTGTTTTCATTTTGTCCTACCATCTAAGTATAGCTTGTAATAAGTATCGTCAATGACAACTTAATTGACGCTTCATTGTGATTTTCTTGCCATAGTATTATGTTGTTATTTCAATACATGAACAAAAATTTAATACATTCAAAGATGGTATCCAGCATTAGAAATGTCAAGAAAAAACATCCACCATTTTATAGGCTATTAATGGGTAATGGAATGTAGATTTTCTACGTCGTTTCTCAACCATTGTTCAGTCGTCATATAAGACAGGCATTTAACTTAACCAGTTTCCCGGAATTCTTCAAGCAACTGACAGGATTGTAGCTAGAAACAACGAACACTGATTACACATCGTATTGTCGACAGTCGAGCGCGACGATTGACAGAGGTGATAGATCGCAAAGGCTTAGGAAATTGTAAATGAAGTGAGAATAGTGTTTGTATAATAGTACATATTGAATCAGTAGAAAGTTTGCCTTTGATGGAAGGTTCATATGGTAATATTGAATCGCAATTGCAAATAACATAATATAACCAATTGCATAATTATTTAGAATTGATCAAATCTATGTAAAATGATTACATTCCACTGAAGTTTCGAATGATGGAGGCCGTTTCCATAAAATGCACTAAATGTCATCCAAAATGAGCAATTGAAAATGGCACACTAAACGAATTGTTTTCGTGCTACTTCAATCTTCCGGTTAGACTATGCTATTTTCTAATGCACTGCAGCCGACTTTGTCGAAGCACCCGTGTATTTCCTGTCTTCACACAGTAAGAAATAATCCTGAAAAAATATCAATTCAATTGTATTGACTGTTGACAGACAGCTCATTTTTGAAATATATTTATGATATTTGGTCAACAGTTTCTACATTAAAAAGGTACTTTAACGGACAAAATACACTCAAGGACTTTAAAAACGCCTCACATATTTCAAAGCCCAATATAAGTATTTATGTTATTGCAATATAATTTTACTTGTGTATAAATTGATCATTGCTACGTGTTAATCAGTTTAGTTTGTAATAAAATGTTGTCTCGTTATTTTCTGCACACTATCCCTAAGCAAAAGCAAAAGTATTGGATTTTCAATACCGGCTAAGGGCGCAATTTATCCTTTAATGCGGGATGTCATTCGACTACAAAGTCCCAAAACAAATATCCTGTCACATATATGATTTTCACAATAGTTTCTACGCGTGTTCAAATTCAACAATAACCTTTTATTTTGTTTTAAACAGCATAAATAAAGTCAATAACAAAAGAATGACCACGCATTTCACAGACATTCAAAATCACAAAAGTTTTAAGTTTTATTACTAAAATTCGCAAATTCAAAATCCCATACTTTTAAACATGTTTTAGTGCGGCAGGTTAGAGTGTGGGTAAAAGTAAACCAGCATTCTGAAAACTTGCAGATGCTTATAGTAAAGGATAAAAACGATTAATGTGTATTTGATGAATCAGTGTTCCTACACCATCTGACAAATATGAGCACATTAAAATTATAATGCCTCGCATAGACTGTATTAAAAATCCCACACTTTGGCTCAGGTGAGTGCGCTTGCAGGATTCCAAGAAAATATTGAGACAACATTTTATTACACAATTAACTGATTTACACGTAGAAAAGATCAAATAATACACATGCAAAATTATATTGCAATAGCATAACTACGTTGGGAGATATTGGACTTGAATTAGGTGAGACGTTTTTTTGAAAGTCATTCCGTGTATAATGGTCGTAGGAAATATTTTAGCGTACTACGACCTAAAAGAACATTTGACTAGCGTGACACCATCAGTGTTTTCTGTCCAGATTATGTCCATCTTGTTTCGATATAACCTTAAATGGTTACTTTGTTTTAATCATCCGTTCGACAGCTAGCTGTGCTGTCTTACAGGCTTCATACATGGTTCTCACATTCAATGAGGCGATATTGGTGGTTATCCTGGTATAAGAAGGTCAGTCTGCTCAATAATTGAACAGCATGTTTTATATAAAATTATTGAATTAAAACAATCTTTATATAACTACCAAATGAACGTAAAAGTAAAATTATAGCTATTAATTCTGGTATGGCAACCAATCTACTAACAGTAACGAATAAGAGCATGAAGAATTTCTGGATTAATAAACTTGTTGAATTTTGCACGTCTCCGAACAATAATTTTACCTTTAATCAAACGCTCATAGACATGTATACGTAGTGAATCAATCAGACAGTTATGTTTCATTCAAATATTCTTACCTGCCGACAGGAAATGCCACTTTGCTCCCCATACACGTACACATACACACGTACATAAAGTTATGTTTACTTATAATGTATTTACATAGCAATTTCCACCATCAGAAGGAAACTATGGCTACGAAACGTAATTTAGCTAGATAACCAAACTTGCTAGTACATGTGCGTAACAATTCAGTACAACCTCTCTAAACCAATACTGTTTGGAAAACACATATCTCAATCTGTATATTGTACAGAGGTTTAGATAAGAGTGTATCATGCATGAGTGTTCAGTTGTGTGCAGAAAAGCAAGTAAGATGTATTTACTCCTGGTTAAGATATGTAATTAATTCAAGAAACTCGGGACAGGTCTGGCAGTTCTATTTGACACGATAATAGCTGACACTTGGTGTTAGAACGCAAAAGTCTGTCAAATGTCCTACAATTACTTGACCATAAGCCACATTCGGGACAACTTTGTTTTGTATATACTTTTGTGTAACGATGGTGGCCAAGAATAAAAACATAGTAAATTAACATGTTCACGCTTGTGTATTTACTTGCATTCGACAAATATGGTACACACGTTAAATCATTGTCTTTCTTTTTCAGAATGCTTCGGCTTGGTCGCGTATTAGCCTGACAGACGTACCAATCAAGTCAAGAAATGGTTTACGACATATCAGGGGGTCGCTTTCGGTGAGTTGCGTTGTATGTAGGAAGATTATGTGGCCAAAGGTGGTTTATATGAATTTACAACTGGACGGAGTTCCCTGGTACACTTGTAAATGTTTTGACAATTGTGCTTACACTGTTGTAAGTTTGTATATATCAATATAGACTGGCCTAATTGGTTTAAATTGAAGAGAGTCTTCTTTGATTACATATATTTATTCCGAGGCATGTTAATTAAATAGTGAGTCGAAAATACACGATTACTGTCCGGGAGTCAGACAATTGAAACATGTTATTACAGTGTGTTTCCGTTTTAAGTCTGTTAATTAATGACGTAATAGTATAATGTCTGTACAAACCTATACTTAGTGTTTAACAGCAAAAACAAATCATTCTCTGAAACACGCAAATGTCTTAGAAACTAAACCACTACCCAGCGGAATAAGAAACTACTTTCAATTCGAGTTGACATTGAGATAACTTCTGTCAGATAATATAAAACACAGCTTGTGACCGGTCTGTTTGAACACTGATTATGTAACATCATTGTTCATGAGCTTTGTTCTCTTATAAGAATTTGTATCTTTACCTATTCAATAAAGGTAAGTAACAATACGCAGATGGTTATAAGTATTTGATTATTACTAGGGGTTGTATTTCACAAAGCATCTTAAGGGAAAATTAGAATGTTCTTACAATCTTAAAATTTCAGTTATATCAGCTAAACGGGATGATCAAATCTTTATTTTTTACATTGTTTAGAAGCATGACTTAAAGATCTACACTAATCACAAAAAACATTGGTTTCTTGGGAAATATATGCAGCTCCATTTTATGAAGCTAATGTAGAAGCTACTATTCTACACGCGGCTTGTTTTGAATTACATACATATCGGTGTATATCCTGGCTTCATTGTACTATTTAGTTTGAGTCTTAGCAATCCCTTTGAATAATTGTATCTTCTCTTTAAAGTGTTGAATACATTCTTGTTAGAGTCATACCAAACCCTTTGAATAATTATATATTCTCTTTAATGTGTTAGATAGATTTGGATTCCTCGCTAATACTGAATAATTATAATGTAACTAGCGCTGAACATTATCACTAGGGGAGTGACGTTATATGTGATGGTTCATCCTTACTTCACTTGCAAATATCATGACGTCACCAATTTCACAGTAAACGGTGGAAGATATAACCGGTCTAGATTATAAAATTACTGCCCGAGGCCGACAATAAATTAGAGCCAACACTTTTGTGTCAGCTTCCTAATAAAACAAAGATAACATGCGAGGAAAATATGATTAAAAATACATCCCCAGGGTGAAAGGAGGATGTTTGGAAACGCCAGACAGGTTCATGGCATATATCAATTTGAAATAACTCAATAAATGATAACGAATTGCGGAAATGTCCACTTCATACGTAGGTAAAGCTACATTAAATCTTAGCATAGTACTGTAATATGTGTATGTCTACTCCCATGAGTGTTGAAAAAGAGACGCTATTTTGGAGAAACAAAATAGCAAGTTTTAAACGAACTTAACACTCCCGTTTGTACATTTTTGTTTATACAAGCATAAACATTGTTACTTAGAATATAAAAGAGGCCCTTAAGGGCCCTAGGTCGCCCACCTATCACAGTACTGTAGGCATGACCCCATTGATACCTAAGTGATCAATTACAATTCCTAACTAAGGTTCAAGAAAATGCAGCCTCTAGTACAAGTACAAATGTTTTCATATTGGCTTAACCAGTGACCATGTAATATACACATGTATCTACATCAGACGACCCACATTGAAACATGACATATCCCATAGATCAGGACAAATAGTCTGACCAGAATTTAATGAAAATACAGTGCAAAATACAGCCTGTATAGCATGCATAAGGCTTTTCCAGAATGACCAAATTTCACACATGATCTAGATTTTATTACGATAGTTATTGTGACCAAGTTTCATTAATATTAGGTCGAAATTGTAACAACTGCATGTAGAATCTACACAATATTTTTTCAATGATTAGACCTAGTGACCTAGCTTTTTACCCCGAATGCCCAAATACCGACATTGACCTAGGTTTTGTCGAGATGAACATTGTGACATCTATAGTCTACACAAACAAATTGTGAATGGACAGACGACGAACGGAGAGTTATCACAAAAGCTCACCCTGTCACTTTGTTATGGTCTGGACTAACTTCAATTCGACCTTTGTCATCAATATATGACCTGTGATATATGGACATTATGTCACATGCACTATATCCGTCTTGATCACGTGGTATCCCAATCGTGACTGTGCTGACACCGTTGTGTCTAGATTATATGTGTTTAGATTTGTCTGATATGATTACATATATTGATTGAGAAGCAAAAGCAGCCCCGTTATTTAAATAGTTTGTCTAAAACGCAAAATTATGAAGCCAGACAATGGAAATGTAATATTACAGTATGTTTCTATTTCAAATCTGTAACATAGAGAGGATATATTAGAAGGTTAGAAACCACCAAATAAATTAATTTAGTTCAATGTAAATATAATGACAGACCCCAAATTTCTTTTAGTCTATGGCCAGCAGGAAGACATATAGCATTTTGAAGAAGTACCTTTGAGCTTCAAAATAATACAATAAAAAAAGGATTCAATCCAGGTGTTACCCTATTCTACTTTCACTTTAGTATCAATGTAGGAATACCAAAATATTCCAGATTTTCCAGTTTCACTACATAACATGCATATTTACAATGCATTTAAACTAAATTTCATCATTCCAGTGCACACTTGTCAAGAAATATACCCATTTACAGGAAAGCCACAGTTTAAGGACTACTTGAGTGTATCACCATTTGGCCCGCGTAAGCATTAGGTGGTTCTTTACCTAGAATGTATCTACAAACATATGTTTAATGTATAAATGTGTTTGTCCGAGAAACTAAGTCAATACCCAGTGGAAAAAATAAACAATTATGAATTGATTATAAGAACTCCTTCTGTCTGATAACACACAATCACTATTTAATTTGACCTGGTTTAAATACTGATTGAATAACTTCATAGTCTATTCAAAACTCTATTTATTGCATAGTTTGTCTCTAAATAATCCCTCGTGATTTAGTAAATCAAATGTACCTTATATAGAAGAAAATACTTTATAAATAAACTGCTAAAGATTGTAGAGCAATACAAATTCCTTTTATAAACAGTAGATGACCCATATTGATTTTAAGGTCAACGGTCAAGGCCACTGTGACATTTACCATGTTTGACTATTATGCTGTAATAGGACATATGTGGGTTTTTTTAAACATATCTTGTGTGGATAGATACACTCTGGATTGGTTTAGTGTGCATGGCTTATTTGTCGTAGTGTGTTCTAGATGTACATTTCAAATGTATGTTCATTTCTTCGCGAAAGGCGCATACTTATTTCTCAGACTGATTTATTATAATTACCACAGACATCGCAAAATCCACAGAGCATGTAATAAGCCCCTCGTCAAAAAGTCAAACTGCCAGAAACAGCAATATAATGTATAGACTACTACTGTAGTATGTCGGAACCAGACGCGAGCAGCAATAAAGTACCCCTAAGCATAAATCCTAGATAATTAACAAAATGTCGCATTTGAGATAGAGTCTGACAACGAACAAGTTTATAAGTTCCACGTCGTCAGGTTAGGCATGTGGTGTAATTACGTGTAGAAATGCAAATGTTAATGATACAATTAATGCTTCATCTAAATACAATGCCAACGTCTTCATGATATAAATACTAAAAGTTGCTAGTAGTAAGACTCACTGAGAAAGGCAATGTTCAGGTTAAATCGTACAAGTGGATGCATATAGTCTGTACTCTATCATTCAAGATAAAGCTCCAATTTCGATGATTCCTCTCAAACACGTCGTATAATTAATATAATACAGACTGTCTCGCGTACTAACAATGTGTCATTTGGATACAAATCTAGGCTGATAAATGAGAATGAAATCAATCTTAAGATACAGACGCACCTAACTGTTTTTTGCCGTTAACTGTAGTCCAATTTCTGGAACGAAGATGTTATCATCCTACAACGAAACTATATAATCAATCATTCACAGTAGAAGTACAGGTAGTTCATAATGATTATGAGGTAACTAACAATGTTATGTCCGTACACCACTACAACAACGTATGGCGAACGTACGAGCATTTGGTAAGCACGCTGGTGATCGTCGCATATGATAGGGGTAAGTTTAACAAAAGTTAAGAGCACATGTACGTTGATGCCCATTTAACTATGTGCGCTGTAAACCTTATATCCTTTCCGTTACCATAGCGTACTAATGCAGACTCGCCGGGATGGCCATTTTGGCCTTCCGTAGTTTTCGACCTAAATGCCCAAATTTTAGAATTTTTCTGTCATGGGTACACAGGCATCCCAGACTAAAGGATATTACGGGCACAGAGTCGTGCACAGGTTTGTGGGCCCGCTGGACCCCTTTAAAGAGGGCTTTGAACGTAGATTTGCCAAAACTGAAATTACTGGTCCTACCCGCCATTGCGGTACGATTCCCTTGTGGAATTTAGCGCCAAAAAGTTTTTATTTTTCTATAGTAGGAATATAAGGCTAGACAAAGGGGTCAGGATCAATGCCCTAAATGGGCCCAAAAGTAGGCCTGTCAAACTTCGTTATTTTCGGTGACCTTTAGTCGAAATTTTGACAATGTTTCCTACTTTCGGTTTGGTGTAGGTGTGTAGCATCCGGATGTATCGAGTTTGTATCAGTACTGCAAGTCAATAGTGTCTCAGGGACGGGGTATAGGGACCATATGAATTTCTCATAGCCCTCCAAAAATCGTGGTAGCGGAAAGGATATAATTATACACTATTTCTATACCACTATTTTAATAATATCTAATCTTTGGGGAGTAAATTTTTATTTATATCAACATTAATATGGAACTCTTCAGTATACACCGGGTTTTGTTTACATTAAGTTCTTGACACATTATTTATAAACAACATGATGTTGTATTTGTAAATTTTACATGTCTTCATATTATCATATTATATGTCAAAGGACCGCAATGGAAATAAGAACTATGTGTAGTTCTTTTTTGTGTCATTCTTTACATGTAGTGTTGATTGCCATGACATTATTATTGCATTATTATTGC